>CM065723.1:51420123-51462623 GCA_033310375.1 Conus canariensis
TTCTCTCTGTCTGTCTGTTTCTCACTGTCTCTGTCTGACTGACTGACTGTCTTGTCTGTCTGTCACTCTCTCCCCTCTCACTCCACTTCTCTCCCTCCCACCATCTTCTCTCTGTCTGTCTGTCTGTCTCTCTGTCTGCTGCCTCTCTCTCTGCTGTCTCTCTGTCTGTCTCTGTCTGTCTGTCACCCCCCCCCCCCCCTCTCTCTCTCTCTCTCTCTCTCCCTCCTACCCTTCTCTCGCTCTTTCTCTATCTTATCTGTCTGCTATCTCTCTGGCTGCTGTCTCTGTGTCACTCTGTCTGTCTGTCTGTTTCATGTTATTGATCTGAATGCTGACATCGGAGCAGGCAAGTGCCACAGACCATTGGGTAGCTGATAATGTAACAGACAAATCTCATGCAACACTAGTAAAGGCACATCGATAGCTGGGGTAAAAAATAAGACATAAATAATAAACCCCACACTGGCAGACTATGGGATCCCTTGAATTGTGTTTGAGGAACAGAAATTATTTGTTGTGCCAGGCTGTTGACTTCCATCTCCATGGCAAGTCTCCACAGTAAGTCCGGCACTGGCTGAGGTGGTCCATCCATCACTTCTGACTGAGACCTATCGCCTGTAAATCAGGGGTCTCTCTGCCACCATGGGAGAACATTAGACTTCCATAAAGACTGAACAGAAAAAAAAATTAATTATACAAAACACATGTTTAATTACACATACTGTATGCAATAAACGACAGCGGTTTGCTGTCCCTGTCTCGTACACAAAAAAGTCCATACGGACAAGAACTCGGAAGGGACCTCATGTCTTGCACATGCCCAGATCATTCCTCTTCTTGAGGTAACTAATACCCTGACTGTGAAATCTTAAGGGAACCAGGAAGGCAGGGAGGGAAGGATGGATTTTGAGTGAGCCACAGCAAGTATGGTAGATTAAACGTAATTTTAGTAGGAAAATTTCCTTTTAATTACACATACTATACCATGGCTCACTAATGCAGAGTAGCACTACCTGGAAGGAGGGCTCACCTGGTTAATGTCTGGAGGAGCAGGAAGAGCCAGGGCGTGTGGCGGAGATGAGATGCTGAGCCACCACAGCTGAGGCAATACCCTTGGAAATCATTGTGCAGACAGGAGACATCGCGGAGGTAGAACTGGATGAAAATGCCCGGGGAATGCCAGTAGGCAGCGTCCAGGACACTTTGAATGCTTGCATTGTGAGCAGCTGCCAGCGACGAGGCCCATGCTCTGATTTCATGGGGCCTTGGTGAGAAGACAGCCAAATCCGCGTCAGGCCTCGCATGCACAGCTTTGACTACTTCTCTCCATATGAAGGACACTCGCCTATTAACACTTTGTATTTATTCTCAGACAGTTGTGCTGTACCCAAAGTTGGAACAAGGCTACCTGAATGGTGGGATTAAAAACTGTCGCAAATACAAGAATCTCATGGATGGTAAACCTCGTGACTTTTAGATGAGAAAGAAAGAAAGAAAACACCTGTTGCACTTTTTGGCTAGGGCCGGGGTGTAGTTACGTGCACATGCTGAAATCTCTCAGTCTGTGTGATTGAAGGGGATGTAGGTGTATGAGTTTATATATGCTGAATAGCTTATTACATCATTTTCATGTGCAGCATAGAAAGGCTCTCAGTCAATATAATTTTTGATGTTCTTACATTATGTGAGCAGACAACCGTATCATCATTCCGAAATTTGTGGAGCTGACGACGTCCAATGTGGAGGAGAACAAACTGAAACTGGCCGATGCTGGAGTCACGTTTCCTCTTGGTGAGTGCAGACCTAGGAGTGTGCGTGTGCATGTTAGTGCGTCTGTGGGTAAGTGATCGCTTACTTGTGGGTAATGTGTTTCAGTATTGGGATAGTTCTTACCAGCACTTACACAGTTTGGATATTGGGCTGTGAGCTTCATAAGGCCTTATTGGTGTTTACATGAGGCAGGGAGGTGCTTATGAAATGCTGCAAGATTGTTGTGAGGGAAAAAAGTGTGTGTGTGTGTGTGTGTATGTGTGTGTGTGTGTGTGTGTGTGTGTGTGTGTGTGTGTGTGTGTGTGTGTGTGTGTGCTTATTTCTGTTGGTTCCCAAACAAAAATCATCATAAAAATTCACATCCTTCAACACTTGAAAAAAAAGAAAAAAAAACTTCAGAGAGTATAAGTCGAATCAAAAGCAGAGTGCATCAACTGACGGAAGTTGCATGCGCTGGTTGAACGATAACTCAGGCAGATTTGTTTGTAGTTTTTTTAACCATGCAGATCTGTTCACCACAATGTTTGAGCATGCATCGGGGATGTGGTTGTGGCTTTGTGCACCATCAAAGGATCAGTCCAGTAAAGATGGCACGCAAATGCTGCTTCAAGGATCACTTGCTGAAAGGTAAAGACTATAGAATATTGATCGTGGGTGATCAAGCCCAAAAGGGCAAAGTCTGGCGTTAGTGCGATTTCTATGAATATTGCATCCATGGGTGAAGTGGCAGACACTGCATACTAGCATCAGCTTTGCCCTGTTACTTTGCTGCTCAGGTTAGTGACTAGTTCTGAACATTTTCTCAATGGAAGAAAAAAAATCTGTAAATACTGTGGGTTTTGTGTGTTGTTGTGTGTGTGTGTTGGGGTGTGTGTGTGTGTGTGTGTGTGTGTGTGTGTTTGTGTGTGTGTGTGTTTGTGTTGTGTGGGAAGAAAATGTAATTTAGAGTGAGCTGTGAAGATCTGTGTAAAGACCTTCTTTGGCATGCAGTATTGTGGTTTGGAACCATGGTGCTTGTCAAATATACACTCATCTCACACACTCACACACACAAACACACACACACTCTCACACACCTACACACTCACACAGACGGACAGACAGACACACACACGCACACGCACACCACACACACACACACACACACACTCAAACACACACACACACACACACACACACACACACATACACACACACACACACACACACACACACAACTCGCACATGCACATACACATACACATACACATACATGCAATCATACTCACTCATATGCGCATCCATTTTCTGTCTCTTTCTCTCTCCCTCAAATTTCTACATCAGTTTGAATGACATTATCGACAGCATTTCTCTGAATGAATGGCTTTGTAGTGTGTAAAGTGTATGTTGTTTACCTGTGTGCTATCAAAGCAGAGAGTGACAGTGTGAAATGATGAAGGTGATCAATGTGTGTTTCAGTTGTTAAACCAATCCTGTCCCATGGATCCCGACTTGCTCATGAGGTAGGGAGCAACTTCAGAACTTGGAGACATTTCTAGCAGAGACATACTAAGTACTTAAACTTTTCCTGCTCTTATCGGTACAATGTCAGATTTTATTAGGCTTACATGTGAATAATTGTAAAAGACAGCAGGTTATTATTGTTTGTTGTTTGGATCCCTCATTGATAATGATGGATCCCATTTAAGTGAAATGCTGAAGAGTCCTTACCTTCCATACATGGACAGTTATATCAGTAATAATGGTGATGGTGTGGCTGGTCATCTATGTGGTTTTCATAGCGCCCCCCCTTGGCTTAAGGCTGTGTCAGACCAATGACATAGGCTAGAACACCAAGGATACATCAAAATGTAGTTAGGCTCTGCATAGTTATGCGGGGATGTCTTCAGTCGTGACAAGCTCCTAGCATAACATTATCAGTCTCCAAAATCCCCTGAAGTCGGAGTGTGGCAGCCCACGTGGCGGGGTAATCAAAAACGGTCACACACGTAATGTTCTCATCCCCAGCTGATGCATTTGTACCATAGTGTTCAAGTACTTCGGTTGTTTGGATGATCCCTGGAGTCTTTTAGCCAGGGTACGACAACAACAACAACAGCAACAACATAGTGCTGATTTCCGTGCTGTATCTTGTGGATGTTTCTTTCATCCAGCTTTTGAGCAAGCTTGGCCAGTTTTTGGTTCATTCCTTGCCAGGCCATCGATGTAGTCAACAAAATGAAGGTTCCTGCTCATTTTACCATGGTGCTGACAGTGTTGGGCATGGTCTTCAAGTCATGGTGCTTTCCAGGAATCTGTTGAAAAGATGAAAAGAAGCCCTGATGAACTCCACCTGAGGTATGGAGCCTGTCTTCAGTGACACCTGTATGAGCACTGCACTGGCCGCTTGAGAGTACAGTTCCTGCATTGTACTGATCAGTGTTTGCCTGATATTGTGGTTTTTTTCCCTTCAGTTGTGGCCTGTAGTGCCTTCTTTCAGACACTGTCAAGTTCTCTCAAGGGCAGCAAAGACAACCTCAGCGCTGTCCAGACTAGAACTTCTGTGGAAGGGCGTTAACGTTTCCATGGAACACAAGATCAGTCTCATGCAAGCAGTGGTGTACTCCATCTGCCTCGTGCATGTGAGATGTGGACCCTCACAGCGGATCTGGAAATCATGAACAGAAAACTTTTGTTATAGTGTGGCCATGTAAGGAGATCCAGTGGCTTTGCTAGAACAGTGCTCCAGGGAACTGTTGAAAGAGGGAGACAGAGGGGAAGACGGATTAAAACGATGGACTGACAACATTGCAGAATGTACAGGGAAAGTATTTACAGGACCAAGCCTTTGGACTCAGCCAGCGCAGCTGGAGGAAACTGTTCTTCGGTATGGCACTCAGTTGATCCCCCCCCCCCCCCCTCCCCTCCTCTTAAGGGAGATCAAGAAGAATTACTTTCTGGTTAATCATGCATTAAGATGTTTCTGCATTAAAATAAGAGAAAACATTAAAAAGGAAAAGAAGCATAAATTATTTTAAGTCGGTTAATTTCTTTCATACTATGTTTTCATTTCATGTGTTCTTTTCGGCATTTGTTATTTGTTTACTGTTGTTCCAAACATTTTCTAGAAGTCAGCAGAAAGTTCTCTGGAAGTAGACATGAAATACAGTTTATATCTTTCATCAGTCATGGCTGTGTCCTCACATGAAATAATCTCAGTTTTTCTTTTTTGTATTCGTATATAAAGTATTGATGCAGCTCCTATTCAGAAAGTGTTTAGATCTTTTCCGTTTAAAAAAAAAGTGATGGTGGTTTTTGCTGTCAGATGGCCATCATCTTTAACGAGGAGTGTCTACGAGACGTTGAGGCCCCCTGTGTGGCCCAGTCATTCCTCAACCACAATGCACTGCTGTACAAGATCTTTGTGATCGGCAACCGACAGTTCGTCGTTCAGCGCCCATCTTTGAAAAATCTCTACCCTGGCAGTAAGTTTGCACTGGGTGTGTGTGAATGGGAAGAAGCATAAACAGTGTTATGGTAATTGGTTCCTTCCATGTGTTGTTGCACTGGTTTGTAAAGGTTGGCCTTTTTTTGATTTGTTTTTGTTTGTTCGTTTTTGTATGTAAGAAAACTTGTTTGTTGTTTCCTCAGTTTATCATTTTTGACCCACATGTGTAAATATTATTCTGTATTGTCATTTTTGTTTTAGTTGTTCATGTATGGTGGGGAATTTTTGTGCGTATGTATGTCCTGTTAATGTTTTCTTAGCAATAACAGGCACTAAGGCAACCAAACTTTGTACATACTATAAATATTAGCAAGATCTCTACAGGCGTGGCCACTTGATAATGTCACTGAATGATACAGGCTGTGAAGCTGTGATTAACATTTTCAGTAATGTTTTCGTCAATGAAAAATTGTCATTTTGTTAGAAATTGTAATCTGCAACATTATTGCGTCATACATTGATGTTAGATATGACAAATAGCACTTTGTGCAAATGCTGCAATATATTAACTTACACATTACCAAGATGAAAAAGTAAATGCACATTTTCACAGCCTTCATGTTTGCTTTTTTGTATCCTGTTGCACTTGAAAAATGCTGTTTTTAAAATCAGGTTTGATGGTCACACATGACAAAATTTCTTTTGTCATTATGTAAAAGATGCAACGCTTTGTGGAGTAATTTTCTTGTTGTTATTGTTATTTCAAAGGTGCTTATTTAATTTACTGACAAGAATGTTTAATTGTTTAACTATTGCTACATAACTAAAAAAAAGATTTGCTTGTAGATTTTATTAATGCTGTATTGAACATTTGACACCTAATTACAGCTTTTATTGCACAATTAGACAATCTGATTTTCAGCTACGAGGTGGATTTTTTGTTTTCAAATTCTGATCAGGACACTGTGTGTTATAAAACACTTCTAAAATGGAAAATCAGGTTTGGTGACCAACTGAGACTTGTACACAGTCACATTCAGTGTCCATATTAACACAGCTCAAAATGTTGACTCCCCAGTGTGCACATCAATATAACACATGGGTCCAACAGGGATGCATTATTTTTCAGACTCTAATTCATATTGATATCAAATTTTGTTAAAAAAAAAAAAAAAAAATTGACTATTGCCTTCACACGCTTATTCAGATAACCACCAACACTTACTCAGACACTGTCGATCAAAGTAGACTTTAAGTCAGGGTTTCAAAAAGAAAGTAACTAGCTGTTGAAAGGGTAGTTTTGAATTGAAGGTAAATGACTCTTTAAAAATGGTGAAATGAAGATGTTAGGTCCGATTAGTCCCCAAAAGCAGTGGGCAAAAACGGTTGCTTGAGCCGAGTTAGAAACAGAAGAGGCTGTTTACGCTGACTTGCACCAGTCTACTTCATTCTACTCTGTGAGTAAGTGCAACATTTAGTCAGACTTTTTAATATTTTTTCCCCAATTACATACACTTCATAACTTTGATTCATGAATTTTAAATGTAATTAATAGCGAACCGCCAAGAAAACGTAGACAAATGAATTACAAGACAAAACATGACGCGTTTCAACCTCTTAGGTCTTCTTCAGGCAAGACACAAAACACTCAGGACAACGAAAATGAACGAGCAATCACTTATCTTCATTCACTTCAGCACAAGATGGGTGTGGAATACGTTCACAGAAGTAGTGAAAAATTATGCGCCATACGTACTGAGGCACTTCACACACACACATCTATGAATGATGCAGACTTTTCAACAACAACAAAAAGTCCAGGGATATGGCTTGTATTTCAAAACTCCTTGTAGGCTGAAAATTATGTTATATATCTGCTCACCCATTCATTCTTATTTAATGGAATATTAATTAATCAATTTTGCTGTTGACAAACAAAGGTGTGGTTTGTGGATTAGTTTTATTACAAAATGTTTTATTTGCTTATGTTTGTAGCTGAGATAGGCTTTAAAAAAATGAAAAGGTTTAGTTCAGATTCACTTCAGAAAACAACACAGTTTCAACTTTGTTATTTTAAGATTTGGGATGCAACAGCATTATAATATTTTTTTTCATCTATGATTTGTTATCCTCATTTTTGTTATCCACTTTTGTGTTAAGTTTATGTTCATTCTTTTTTGTTTGTTTGTTTTTGTTTTTGTTATCTCTCCCTGGGGATTGAGAAGGTCCCTCAGTCTAAACTGTATTCCCATCTTCTTTAAATTCTGTTGTGGTAATTTCCTCTGTTCTTTCACTCTCTATGACTTTGCCTTGGTGTTTTTCTCTGGCTATGGTCTGGTATCTTTCTGCTTTTTGACCCAGTTACCAGTTTTTGTTGCAGAAGAGCCTGTATACTTTTTCCCCCACCCAGTGGGATACTAGAGGGGTCTTTCAATATAAAGCACATTCTGAGTTCTAGAAATTCTGAGCTAATGATTTCCTTGTTTTTCTGTCATTCTCAGGTTTTGCTTTTTTGAATTTTTTAAAACTTTTTCTTTACTGTCCTCCACAGTTTTTCTGTATTTGTAGCCTGTTCTCCTCCCTGTATTCTTGAAAGTCCATAACATGCTGGTTTTGTTGTTATTGTTTTATCTGGTGACTTTAGGTAGAGAGACTTTTAGACATCTGAATAGGCACTAGATACCCATTCTGCACTGTGGTTTGCTATTTTGCCATTTCAGGGAAATACACCTTTGTTGCACTGAAACAGTTTTCAAATGATTTTAATGTCATTTGAAAAAAAGAGATCTGATTGCAGTCAAGAACCAAATGGAATGCCAGCCACCTAGTTTTATCTGCCTTAAGGATAGCAGTAATGTGAATTGATATTTCACAAATTGTTGCACTTTCAGAAAAATTTTATGCATTCATTTATGTTAGTGTTAAGTAGGTGGTGATTTTCATTTGGAGCTTTTTATGGTAACTGGACTGTCATGAAACTGAAACTCTGTGTGTGTGTGTGTGTGTGTGTGTGTTAGATAGATTTGGCAAAGTGTCAACAAATACATGATTTTGATATCATCAGGTATTTCAGAACTACTATTTTTCATAGAGGAGTTAGAATGTTTAAGAGCTTACTCAGTATGAGCATACTTTAACCTTCTTTTTTTTTTCACGGTTTTATTTTTCTTAATTTTATTGTATATTTTATCTGTGCACAGTTGGTAAGATCCATAAAAAGCCATATTCCCAATACCTTAAACATTGCTAGGGTTAAAAGAAGCAAGAGGGATCATGTACCACTTTGGTATGTGGCATTTTTGTTTTGTTTTGTGCACATTCATGTTAGGATTTAGATGCCCTTTTACTATTTGCATTCAAGCCTGAAACCCTACCACTT
This sequence comes from Conus canariensis, assembly GCA_033310375.1. Lineage (NCBI taxonomy): Eukaryota > Metazoa > Mollusca > Gastropoda > Neogastropoda > Conidae > Conus > Conus canariensis. The sequence goes on from CM065723.1 coordinate 51,428,700, forward strand.
AAGAAGAAAAAAAATTTCAAGATATATGATCAGCTCTTCAGAATGGTACGTCATTAGCAAATTGTAAAAATTTCATGCACGAAAAAATTTCCATTATGTTTTAATTTCATTTGACCGTAAAAGCAAATGCACAACAAAAATAAAACTAAAAATATTTGTTTTCAGAAATACTTAAAGAATCTGAAGGTAAATGCATTAGTTCTGGAACTTTGACTATCACTCATGTCATGTTTGGATTGCTTCCTTGAATGTTGTTCAACCAACCATGGTTAGTGAAACTTCCTTTGTAATCTCTGGAACATCATCAACTTCTTCTCTCCTGTTGCATTCTTTTCCCTCTTATTTATTTATTTTTTTCTTTTTGCATGCAACTGGTGATAAATGCTATGCATTTCCAACATGATGTCTTTTGTCATCATTAAGTCATTGACAGGTTTATGCAGCATTCTAACCATTTGCTTATGTTTGTTTCTCTAACGCACAGAAATAATCTCTGATCTTTTTACCTTGAAAAATCTACTCAACCTTTACTGTTTATGGCATGCCTTCTATTCTCTTTTCTGTCACGGCACCCAGTTTGTCACCTTTCAAGATCAGTCCTCATACACTGTCAGAAGACTTGATTGTTTCTTTCCAAAGCATGCATGTCTTTTTGAAACATATTTTAATCCCACTAATTTAGTTTGTTTATTTTAAAAAGCAGAATATCTGATGGTTTTTGATGAAACGATGGGACGGCTGATTTCGTATTGTTAAATTCTGTTTCACCAGATATACTTTATCAAATTTCATGTTTCGTTTTTATGGAGAGATTTCACTGTCACTTGATGATCGTCATAATGCTCACACACTCTGTCACTTGATGATCATGGTAATGCTCGCACGTTTTGCTGCGATTACTGTTTGGAAATGAATACTTCCATGAAGGTCAAGGTCAAGCAGGAGGGGAAGAGCCAGGGCAAGATGTGTGTGGGAAAGGGGTGGAGGAAGGGGGAGGGGGAGGCGTCAGTTGAAAAATCAAATGACACCAGTCGCCATGGTGCTGTGATTAGCGCCATAGACATGCAGTTTGACAGGTCATAGGTTCGAGTCCTCTCAGAGGCATTTATTTGTGTGATTTTTCATCCCTAGCCAGCTCCAACCCGGAGTTGAGCGTGCTGCGGGGTCAGTGAGAAGACTGGAACCACACGGTCGAAGTTCTTTCACCTGATGGAGGCATCTCTGAGAGGGTTGCTCAAATTTTCTGACAAACACTGCAAGGTGTTTACCTGTCACGTGTGGTGTACACCAGGATCTCTAATGAAAGGTAGTGTTGATTATCTCCCTGGCATGTAGTCGTGGATCAAAATGGAACTTCATGGTAACATACGAGTGTTTTTTGATAGATCGTTGGAGGCACTTCAAGCTGTCTAATGTTATGAAAATGTCTGTTGCAGACCAGGCCACCATATTCTTTGACACGCAAGAAGTGTCCAAACCTGGTTCTTCTCACCCTTTGAATGAAGTAATAATTGTCTGCATTGTTGGCATTTTGTGTGTGTGTGTGTGTGTGTGTGTGTGTGTGTGTGTGTGTGTGTATGCTTTCTCTGTGTGTGGATGAAAATGTGTGTGTGTGTGTGTGTGTGTGTGTGTGTGTGTGTGTGTGTGTGTGTGTGTGTGTGCTTCCAGTGTGCATGTGTGTGGGGTGCATGTAAGTTAATAATGTTTAAACTTTTTTGTGTAATTAAAATCTGAAATAAAGTATTATGAAGGCCTGTAACTAATTTTTACAAGAAGAAAAGAGGGGGGGGGGGGGGGATTTACTGTCAGTGACACTGCACTCTGGTTATCAGTAGGTTTTTCATTTGTTTCTCCTTTTTGGGGGAGGGTAGGGGGTGGGAAAAAGTCTGCATAATAAAATAGTATGGCAGTTTATTGCACACACACACACACACACACACACACACACACACGCACACGCACAAAGAAAGAAAACAATTAAAGCACTTTGGTTATCAGTTTTTGTTTGTTTGTTTTTAGTCTGCATAATTAAAAAGCAAGGCGGTATGTCATCAATACATAAAGGCACGCTTGATATGTAAAATGATTTATTTTATGGCCAGTTTTATTATCAGTAAAGATGGGGACAGTAAAGGTTCCCATGTGTGAACACAGCAGATGTCCACACCTCTCAAGTGTGGTGGATGCCGGGAGAAATCTGACCCCATGACTAAAACATTGTCATCAGCAGGGGTGCATGTCGTGTCTTGCATACATTGAATCATAACAGCCACAAACAAACTCCACTGCAGGGAGTCATTAACAGTACAGGGTGATCTGACCTTGGACAGCATGCTCCAGGTTATTGGCACTGGACTGCAAAAGAAGAAGACTGGCCATGACTGAATATCGGAGATGAGGAGCCACAGAACAGTACCACTAATAAGGAACAATAGGTTAGGCAGCAGGAAAAAAAAAGAATTCTTCAAAACTGTATGAAAGGAAATGATTCCTGCAGCGAAACACTTTTGGAAATGCAAACTGAAAACGTTCTAATCCCTGTAAAATGTCCTACAGATTGATGCTAGAAGTATCGAGGAGCCCCTGATCAAACCCGATTGGTCGCTGCTGGAACAGCTGGGGCGGCCATCAGTCGTACCATGGCCATGAGTCTCATCGGCATTGACGTCATCATCGACTGTCAGACTCAGCAGTATGCCATCATTGACATCAACTCTTTTCCAGGTCAGTCACCCGCTGCCTGTGAGGGTGAGGAACGGTGGAGAGGCTGGCTTGTGGGAATGTGATCTTCTTGCTCTGTGTGTGTGTGTGTGTTGTTTTGTGTGTGTGTGTGTGTGTGTGTGTGTTTTGTGTTTTTGTGTGTGTGTGTGTGTTGTGTGTTTTGTGCGTGTGTGCGTGTGTGTGTGTGTGTGTGTGTGTGTGTGTGTGTGTTTTGTGCATGTGTGTGTGTGTGTGTGTGTGTGTGCATTAACTACTTGATTGATTCGTCATGATCACCTCCACCAAGGAGGTTATGTTTTCACCAGGTTGTGTTGGTTTGTTTGTCGGCGGGATGAAGCATAAACTACAGATTCAGTTTTAAAGAAGCTTTGTGGGGAAATAGAATATAGAATGAGACCCAATGATGAAACCATTGTGTTGTTTGTGGGAAAAGGGAATGAGACCCAATGATGAAACCATTGTGTTTGCTGTGGGAAAATGGAATGAGACCCACTGATGAAACCATTGTGTTGTCTGCGGGAAAATGGAATGAGACCCACTGATGAAACCACTGTGTTGTCTGTGGGAAAATGGAATGAGACCCACTGATGAAACCATTGTGTTGTCTGTGGGAAAATGGAATGAGACCCACTGATGAAACCATTGTGTTGTCTGTGGGAAAATGGAATGAGACCCACTGATGAAACCACTGTGTTGTCTGTGGGAAAATGGAATGAGACCCACTGATGAAACCATTGTGTTGTCTGTGGGAAAATGGAATGAGACCCACTGATGAAACCATTGTGTTGTCTGGGAAAATGGAATGAGACCCACTGATGAAACCATTGTGTTGTTTGTGTGGATCCAGGTCAAAGGGTGGATCCAGAAACTGGTTAGTCTTTGCGGTGGTCTGTGCTCTCCTGAGGGCCCTTCTAGCTGGTTTATTGATCTGATTGGCTCAGTGGAAAACTGATTGATTGATTAGGTTTCTGCCCTTTGTGAGTTTGTGTTCAGGTCGTTGGTACTGGCAAATTCATGTGGCTTGTCATTGGACGACATGTTAGCACACTCCCAGAGGGGGATGCTCATTCAGGCCGGCTCCATGACAAAGCAGTTGTTGTCAGGAAGGGGTTTAAAGCTGGTGTCCTGTGTAGGTGTGATCAGAACAGGCACCACTGGAACACCATGAAAGTGATTTCGGCAGCAGTGCAGTGTCTCCTCTGGTGGGTTGCCGCCTCATGACTTGACGTTGACTGCTCCCTGTAGACTGTTGGTGCTGGGGGTGCAATGGGACAAGCCATGCTGTCTCTGTGGACAGGGAGCCAGAAAGAGCTGTGTGGAGGTTATGTCACTGGAGTGGCAGGAAAACAAGGCAGCAAGAAAAAAGACGATATATTGGCTAGAGTCCTGCTTGATGTGTTCATTTCTAATTCAGCTCTTCCTCAACTGATATTTGGTTGCAAGTCAAGACAGAGCAGCATGTGAGATTTTTTTCCCCCCATTAAGTGTAATTTTGTTTTAAGGAAAATAATGGTGCCTAGAGATCCTTTACACAGGATCTGAAGACCACATGGTCTGATCTTTCAGCAGGCTACCAGGAAACCAGGTGTCTTTGTTGTTTGGGGATCTGTAGACTGAGACTCGTGGACACATTTCTGAAAACAAGCTTGGATACCAAGCTTACACAGAAAAACAAGGTGCAAAGTGACAATCGATTAATACACAATCAAAACTAATATGTCTTGTTCAGAAGAAACTGGGGGGAGAGCTTGACAGCAAAAGGTGTTCAAGCTTTCCCTAGAAATCCTAAAATCCACCATTTCTTCCCGAGATCCATCTGAATAAGACAGAGAGTCCTGCTTGATGTGTTCATTTCTAATTCAGCTCTTCCTCAACTGATATTTGGTTGCAGGTCAAGACAGAGCAGCATGTGGAATTTTTTTCCCCCCATTAAGTGTAATTTTGTTTGAAGGAAAATAATGGTGCCTAGAGATCCTTTACACAGGATCTGAAGACCACATGGTCTGATCTTTCAGCAGGCTACCAGGAAACCAGGTGTCTTTGTTGTTTGGGGATCTGTAGACTGAGACTCATGGACACATTTCTGAAAACAAGCTTGGATACCAAGCTTACACAGAAAAACAAGGTGCAAAGTGACAATCGATTAATACACAATCAAAACTAATATGTCTTGTTCAGAAGAAACTGGGGGGAGAGCTTGACAGCAAAAGGTGTTCAAGCTTTCCCTAGAAATCCTAAAATCCACCATTTCTTCCCGAGATCCATCTGAATAAGACAGAGAGTCCTGCTTGATGTGTTCATTTCTAATTCAGCTCTTCCTCAACTGATATTTGGTTGCAAGTCAAGACAGAGCAGCATGTGAGATTTTTTTCCCCCCATTAAGTGTAATTTTGTTTGAAGGAAAATAATGGTGCCTAGAGATACTTTACACAGGATCTGAAGACCACATGGTATGATTTTTCAGCAGGCTACCAGGAAACCAGGTGTCTTTGTTGTTTGGGAATCTGTAGACTGAGACTCATGGACACATTTCTGAAAACAAACTTGGATACCAAGCTTACACAGAAAAACAAGGTGCAAAGTGACAGTCGATTAATACACAATCAAAACTAATATGTCTTGTTCAGAAGAAACTGGGGGGAGAGCTTGACAGCAAAAGGTGTTCAAGCCTTCCCTAGAAATCCTGAAATCCACCATTTCTTCCCAAGATCCATCTGAATAAGACAGTAATGATGATATCAACAGTGTGAAATGAATAAATGGCAGTTCAAGTTCAGGACTGACTATGAGACCTCTGGCAAGAGGAATGGGACTCGCAGAGGGATGACAAACTAAAATCCATCCAAACCTGAAAGAGTTTTTACCATGCTTCCGAGGCAGCCATAAAGAAGAACCAGTTTTGTGCGGTTTGCGTACAGGCCACTCGTTTTACATGTATTCTTATCTTTTAAAAGGTGAAGAAGCTCCGTGTTGCATTCCATGTCATGTACCAATAACCGTGAAACATATCCTTTTAGAGTGTTGGGACTTGCATGATGTGAGAAATAAACACTTTACAGCAGACTCCATGAAAACCTGGTTCGGAGATGCCCCACCTGATGTGATCTTTGAATTTTTTAGGGAGATTAACATTTTTCATCTGATCTAGGATTTTATGGACGAAATTTTTTTTTTAATTTCCAGTGTGTTTTTGGAAGGTGTGTTTTGAAGATTTGTGTGAATTAGTTGTTTTGTTTTGTTTTGTTTTGTTTTTGTTTTTAATGACTTGTGAGTTGACTTCAACACGGTGACAGCCCTGATATGGCCCTTTGTGGTTGGCAGGGCTATAAACGACATTACCATTGCAATTACCATTGCCCTGTCCCAGGTTTTGAAGGAGTGGATTTTTTCTCGCACCTTCGGGACCACATCCTGGAGCGCCTGAGGACCAGACCTGACTGTGATAGCTCCGGCACCACCACCACCCCACAGCACGGTCCCCCCACCTCTACCTCCCCAGACGTGCCCAAGCCAAAGGACCAGGCAGACCGAACATCCACCACCAACGCCGCCAACTTGAAAGCGTCCCAGCAGCAGCCATTTTTTCTGGGCCAGTCGCAAGTGATACACTGTCATACAATGAAAACGGAGGACTTGCACAGCATCAGCCGCAAGGGGAAGGATGAGGGGGAAAAGGTGGGGGAGGAGAAGAGGGAGCAGTTTCTGAGCCAGTTGAGGTCCAACAACAACTATCCCCCCAATCTTCTCCCTCCTTGACCTTGGCTTTTTCTTCCTCTTCTTCTCGTCTCCCCCTCCCCCAACCCCTGTCTTATGTCTGTCTTTGTGTTGACTCAGGCTTCCATTCTGTGAATATCTTTTTTTTATCTCTTTTTGTTCAATTTTTTTCCACCTCTGCTTGATGTAGATGATGAGCGGGATGCAGATGATCTTAGGAGTGTAATGTATTATTTTATGGTTGCACATGAGCATCAAACGTGTGTGTGTGTGTGTGTGTGTGTGTGTGTGTGTGAGAGAGAGAGAGTACATGCATGCATGGGCATTCATGATGAGAATGCATGTGATTGCTACACCAGGGATAGACGCATTGCTCTGTGATTGCTCTCTCTTATACACTTAGCTCCATTCTGATATAAACAGTGTAAATCTGCTACAGATTTAGATATAAGGAAACATTTTACAGGTGATGAAGGATGATCCTGAGCTCTGCTGTCTGCTTGCAAGACCTACCTCATTCACAGTAATCCATGGTCTGCTCTCAGCCTGCTGTGGTTTGAGGTTACTCTGAAGCACTGTGGGGAAGGTCATGGTGATGATGGTCCTTTGTGCACAGACATTTAGCGTAGGTTTACGTCATCAGGTTGTGGAACTAAAAGTGTCGGAATACTAGCATCTTTCTCCTCCACCATTTCCTGTTTGATAAAGTGTGTGAGCACTGTATACTTCATTTTTTATATTGTCAGTACAACCATGAGTTAATCTGACAATAAATTGGTTTCAGTCAGTCATTTGATAAAGGAGGAAGAGAACAAAATACCAGTGTGGTATAAAAGTCCTAAGGAGAGGGAGCCAGGGGAGGGGATAGTGTTAACTAGAAAGACAGAATTAAAATTCAGCCAATCAGATTCCATCTTGCGACTGAGGGCTTAACGTGGTGTGACTCAGCACTTCTTGCTGGAAGAGCTCAGTGACAACGCTTCACTTGATGAATTCCATTCTCGTCTTTCTGGTCAAATGTGTGCTGAAACTGGGGGATGGATTTCAGTGAGTCCTGATTTGTGAAGGGCTTTGGAGGCTTTTATGGTGTTACTTCTTGGACATCCATAATGAAAGCAATACTTCGATCAATACTTGGTTGTTTTTGTTGTTGTTTTTTTTTTCCATGTGTGAACTTGCTGTGAAGCTTCACCATTTGCACGATTTGCATCAGATTTGGTGTTGCATTTTAGTGAACGAGCATATTTTTCTTCTTTTTTTTAAATTTTGATATAACTTCTTTGTTAAACATGGTAAACTGAGTGGTAGACTTTTGACCAGGAGATGATGTGTTGTCGTTATTTTTTACTACCAGGCTTGGTCAGTTAAGTGTATGATGATCATGTGGTATGGATGGATCAGACATTCTTCAAACTGCTGACTTTGGGACGTGGTAGGGTTGATTCTGGATGTCATTCCATGATGTTTATAGAAACTCTTTTTTTTGTGTGTGGGCAGAGGGCGCACATTGCGTACGTTATCAGTGCTCAATGCGTATGGAAAAATGAAATGTGTGTTTTAGTCAGATTCTTTTCTCTATCTTTTTTCTTTTTTTTTTTTTTTTTGGTGGCTCTTTGGAAACCAAGTTTAAGTGTGTTTTCATTCCGTTTGTTGTAGAGGGGAAAATGGCAAATTCTTCCTTCACACATTTCGTTGTAAAAGTCGAGCAGTAAATTCTTTCACACAGAAAATTGTACAAGGAAAGAGGCAAATCTTTCTTTCACAGTCTGTTGTAGAGATGAAGTGGTAAATTATTCTTTCATACAGATCATTTCTAGCGGGGAAGTGTCAAACTGGTCACACAGACAGATAAATAGCAAATTCTTCTTTCATGCAGTTTGTTGTAGAGATCAAGAATCAAATTCTTCTTTCACTCAGTTTCTTATAGAGCACTCCCAGTTTCTTATAGAGATGAAGTGGTACATTCTTCTTTTTTAAACACTGTTCTAGAGGGTATGTAGCAAATTCTTCCACAGAGTTTGTTGCAGAGGGGAATCGATTAATTCTTCTTTCACACAGTTTGTTGCAGAGGGGAAGTGATTAATTGTTCTTCTACACAGTTTATTATAAAGGGGAAGCGATTAATTCTTCTTTCACACAGTTTGTTACAGAGGGGAAGCAATTAATTCTTCTTTCACACAGTTTATTGTAATGAAATGGGATACTAATTTTGCACAAGTGGTATTTGTTGAGATGTGCGTGTGTGTGTGTTACATGAGTCTTTGTGAACACATGTATTGTTTTGTGAGTGTGTATGTATGTGTGGTGTCAAGATGAGGGAAGGGAAAATTCTTTTACATTGAAACTTGCTGTCAGTGAAATGATCTCGTTGCAGATGTTGATGAACATCCCCAGTCTAATTTTAGTTTTCATGGCAAAAACAGAAAATCTTTCTTTGATGAATGGAGTATTCCTTTACTTTTTAGTTTTGCTTTCTTTCGTGTTTGTTTTAGGGTGTGTTGCAAGGCAGGTGAATACTTTGTTTTAGGGTGTGTTGCAAGGCAGGTGAATACTTTGAATGCAGTGCAGAGAAAGTGAAAGCATGAACAGTAAAAATGAAGATATTTTATGGAATGCGGCTGTAACATGCTAATTTTACACTTGGTGGACTTTTATGTTTATGTCAACATAGTCAGCATGACTTCGCACCTCAACATTATTCGTTTGACCTCATATTGGCACCAACATTTTGCTGTAATTATGAATATTCCAAGAGAATGTCGTGAAAGGACATTGGGCGCTGGCTTATTCGCATAATAATGAATATTCTGGGTGAACACCATTGGAAAACATAGGGCACCAGTTTATTTGCATAATAATAATGAATGCAGTGAGAATGTCATGGGAACACAAAGCAGACAAAGACTGGTGAGAAGAATGTTTGTCTGATTCTTATTCTCTTACTCGTGTGATGATTTAAAAAAAATTTTTTTTTTAAGATTTGGTTTTGATGACTGTCTGCTGAGGACATGCGTGGGATGTGGAGTCTGTGCAGTGAAGCATTTTAAGGTACTGGTGGGGTGGGATGTTGATGAAGCATTGGAGGGTGCTGGTGAATCCACTGAACTCTTTGCTGCCTTGCCTTGGTATGCTGTCCTGGTTTACTGTTGCATCCACCCTGCTTTATCTCCCTTTTTTTTCCCTCTGTCTACCAATTGCAGCTTTCTCTGTGCAGATATTGAATTAGAAAAAAGAAAGCTTCTCAATTTTATTGCTCTCCATGAAAGTCACTGCAGGCAGATTTCTTCAATTGGACTGTGGTACATCTGATAAGCCATGACAGCAAGGTGAAGAGAAAGGGAGATACAGGGGTGGATGGCGTTGGGTTATGGTGGGGGATGAAAAAAAAACAAAAAACCCTCATGGTGGGGGATGAAAAAAACAAACAAACCCTCAAGGTATTTTCTCAAAGGGGACCTGACCAGTGCATTAACCCAAGGCGCTTGTCAGACCATGAGGCGAAAGATGAGGAAAGCTGATCCCAAGTATGTTCACCCTTCATGTTACTTCTGACCAGCTTACAGCCTGACCTTTCTCTTTGCCCCCACTCCCTCCCCCGTTCTCCCTCCCCTAAGATGAAAGCATATGTTCATCAAGATTGTCGTCATTAGTATCAGCTGAATGATTGTTCATTCTACAGTGGACATGAGCGCTTAGGAATTTTCCTGTGAAGGCTGAATCAACAGAGCGGTGACAGCCTGCTGCACCAGGAATGAAGGAAGCAGGAATAGAATGGCGTAATCAACAGAGCGGTGACAGCCTGCTACCCAGGAATGAAGGAAGCAGGAATAGAATGGCGTAATCAACAGAGCGGTGACAGCCTGCTGCACCAGGAATGAAGGAAGCAGGAATAGAATGGCGTAATCAACAGAGCGGTGACAGCCTGCTACACCAGGAATGAAGGAAGCAGGAATAGAATGGCGTAATCAACAGAGCGGTGACAGCCTGCTGCACCAGGAATGAAGGAAGCAGGAATAGAATGGCGTAATCAACAGAGCGGTGACAGCCTGCTGCACCAGGAATGAAGGAAGCAGGAATAGAATGGCGTAATCAACAGAGCGGTGACAGCCTGCTGCACCAGGAATGAAGGAAGCAGGAATAGAATGGCGTAATCAACAGAGCGGTGACAGCCTGCTACACCAGGAATGAAGGAAGCAGGAATAGAATGGCGTAATCAACAGAGCGGTGACAGCCTGCTGCACCAGGAATGAAGGAAGCAGGAATAGAATGGTGTAATCAACAGAGCGGTGACAGCCTGCTGCACCAGGAATGAAGGAAGCAGGAATAGAATGGTGTAATCAACAGAGCGGTGACAGCCTGCTGCACCAGGAATGAAGGAAGCAGGAATAGAATGGTGTAATCAACAGAGCGGTGACAGCCTGCTGCACCAGGAATGAAGGAAGCAGGAATAGAATGGTGTAATCAACAGAGCGGTGACAGCCTGCTGCACCAGGAATGAAGGAAGCAGGAATAGAATGGCGTAATCAACAGAGCGGTGACAGCCTGCTGCACCAGGAATGAAGGAAGCAGGAATAGAATGGTGTAATCAACAGAGCGGTGACAGCCTGCTGCACCAGGAATGAAGGAAGCAGGAATAGAATGGCGTAATCAACAGAGCGGTGACAGCCTGCTGCACCAGGAATGAAGGAAGCAGGAATAGAATGGCGTAATCAACAGAGCGGTGACAGCCTGCTGCACCAGGAATGAAGGAAGCAGGAACAGAATGGTGTAATCAACAGAGCGGTGACAGCCTGCTGCACCAGGAATGAAGGAAGCAGGAATAGAATGGCGTAATCAACAGAGCGGTGACAGCCTGCTGCACCAGGAATGAAGGAAGCAGGAATAGAATGGTGTAATCAACAGAGCGGTGACAGCCTGCTGCACCAGGAATGAAGGAAGCAGGAATAGAATGGCGTAATCAACAGAGCGGTGACAGCCTGCTGCACCAGGAATGAAGGAAGCAGGAATAGAATGGCGTAATCTAGGCCCTTGCTTGTAATGCATGTCACTTTGCAGTCGTGGGGAGGGGGTGGGGGGTGTCGTGGGTATGATGGGGAGGGGTGGGGGGTGTCGTGGGTATTGATGGGGAGGGGGTGGGGGGTGTCGGGGGTATTGATGGGGAGGGGGTGGGGGGTGTCGTTGGTATTGATGGGGAGGGGGTGGGGTGTCATAATGACGGGCTGTGCTTTAAGCACTCGTACATTTGTCTGTCTCTCATTCAGTGGTGGTGTTTTGATCACAGAGTGTACTGCGCTTACGGCTTGCAAATGTGTGAGCTTGAACCCAACTCCAGTTTTCACTTGGTTTTGGCAGCAGTGTACTGTAGTGCTGTAATTTCCCACCTTCAGGATACTCAGGAATAAAGGGCGTATCTCTTTTATTCTGTTTTTCGGTAAAATCAATTTCATCCGTAAATGAGCCGCCTCTGATCCTCTTCATCATCATCCTCATTCTCATCATCGCCTGTTGCCCCTTCTGGAGCATAGTCTATCAGCACTAGTTGATCAGACCCCTGTCCTGGGCCTCCCTCCACAGTTGTCCCCAGGTATATCCACCTGTTTGGTGTCCACCTGAAGGTCTCATCACATGTATTTTGGTAGGTCTTCCTTCTGCTTGCCTTGGGGGTTCTGCTTCATGACTTGTCGGATGATTTTTGAAATAGGGTTCCTGGGAGTGTGTCCAGCTTTTTCATTGGCTGGTAGCTGGAGTGTTCAGTGTCGGAGGTCACTGTTGCTGATGGCGTTGTCCAGCAGGTCTGGAAGATTTTTCTGAGGCAGCTGTTCATGAATGTGTCCACTCTCTGATGGTTTTCGTGGTTCTCCATGTCTGCGATCCAAATAGTAAGACTGACTTCATGTTGGAACTGAGCTATCATACCTTTGTGGGTAGAGTTACTTGTTCTGAGCTCCAGATGTTTTCTGAGCTGCAGGGATGCCACTCTTGCCCAGCTGATTCTCGCTGTTACATCCATGTCTTTGCTGCCCTGCTCAGTGATGATACTGCCCTGGCAGGTCAGTGTTCCAGCCTTCTCAGGGACAGTTCCACCTGATGTAGTTAGGTTGGTGCTGGTTCGGTTGTGCTGATACTAAGGCTGATTTAATTAAGCTGAGGTGGTTGCCTCCAGTATCAAAGTGTTCATTGTTTGGTGCATATAAAACAGCATTTCTGGCTGAGGCTGCACACAAGCTTGTGCTGGAGGTCCATTTGACTAGCCCAAAATTGACAACAACTTCTAAGACTACACCGGAAAGTAGCATTGTAAAACTGTAGTTCAGTTCAAGTCGAATCATGTTGTTTATTAACAAGAGTCAAAAGCTAGGAAACACATATATTTGTAATAAAAAAGAAAATCAACCTCAAAACGAGACCCCATCAAACTGTGTGCTATGGTTCAATTTGAGTAGAATGACACAAGCTCATGTAAATAGTGACTTTTGTCTCTTGCATATTCGGAGTGGCCTTATTTGCCTACATTTTCGGGGGACAGATCAGAATTTATTTTTTTATTTTCATTTTCAAACTTTATTTCATCGATTTCTAACTGAAATCAGTTTTCCAGTTGTTGTGTATCTTTTTTTTGGTTCAGTCATCTGATTCCACATCAAACATGTTGCGCAAATACTTCTTCACTGTATTTGATAGTAATCGAATCGATTTCATGTTGAAAGTGCATATGACAATCAAGTTTTGCCAGACATTATCAGTCAAATAAGTTGGAACATAGTGTGCAGTGGACTGACAGATTTGAACCTGTAAATGCAGCCCTATGGAAAGGCATTAAACACAAACATGCTGTATTCTGTGTGTTGTATTAATGTGCACTCTGCACACTTCATGCTTTTGAACTGAGTTGAAATGGACGTTGAACGTGACAGAGCAGAGTTTGAGCGCTTTCCGGGGCATCTTGATCAGAATATGAGAAAAAATAGTTTTGTTGTTTGAAAACTACAGTTCCCTTTCTTCCTTCATTTTATTGTTCCAGTCTACAGTTGAAAACTACAGTTCCCTTTCTTCCACCATTGTGTTGTTCCAGTCTGCAGTTGAAAACTACAGTTCTCTTTCTTCCACCGTTGTGTTGTTCCAGTCTGCAGTTGAAAACTACAGTTCCCTTTCTTCCACCGTTGTGTTGTTTCCAGTCATCCTGCAGTTGAGAAAACTACAGTTCCCTTTCTTCCACCTTGTGTTGTTCCAGTCTGCAGTTGAAAACTACAGTTCCCTTTCTTCCACCGTTGTGTTGTTCCAGTCTGCAGTTGAAAACTACAGTTCCCTTTCTTCCATCGTTGTGTTGTTCCAGTCTGCAGTTGAAAACTACAGTTCCCTTTCTTCCATCGTTGTGTTGTTCCAGTCTGCAGTCAAAAGGGATGTGTGTCTGTTTGTTGATGTCTGAATCTCACAAACAAGCCTCAGGTATGCTGGTTTAGCTCACCCCTACATGTATTGCGGGCGACGTTGAGATTTCAAGCCTGGCTGGGTTTAGCTCAGCGAAGGTGATTTTCATGGTGCTCATAGAAATTCTGTTCTTAGGCTTTGGTTGTTGATTGCTGACACAATGCCCATGTTTCTCAATGATGGAGATGATATTAGCAGAACAGTTCTTTCTTTCTGATAATCATTCTGAACTATGGTCATTTTCAGGGTCACCAGATCTGTTAAAGTTGGAGGCCTGTTCGTTCAATACTTACTGAATAGTGAAATATTAGCATTTTGGTATTATGATTAAAAAGGTTTAAAACTGTTTTAAATTGCTCAGTGGTGTTTAATCTGTATTCACACTCAACTGAAAAAAGTCACACAAACATTGCAAGAATTTTGGACATCACATATACATTATTGAAAAAAAAAAAAAAAAAGCTAGAGGTTGGGGTGGGAATTAGTTAGGTAAGACTGCCGAGTCCTTCAGACTATGGAAAAACACTTGAGCTAGACACCAATACGCTGACAAGGTGTAGAAGAAAAAAAGAGGTGGGGTGGGGGTAGTGATTATCTAGGAGCAGGTAGCTGAAAGCTGGGCTGTGAGCTTTCTAACATAGGTAGCTTTGCAGTGTTTTTTTTCCCCATCATTCTGAGACAGTAACCATCCAACCCATTGTTTGCCCTATTAAACCGAGAATTTCGAGGAGAAATCAATGTTGCAGTCAAGACATAAAGGGTTGAAAACATACTTGCTGCAGTAGTACTTGAAAGTAGTCCGAGAGAAAGATAACTTTCCTCCAAAGTTTTACATGGACATGTCTCTCTAATCTTTTCTCGTCCTTTTTTTTTTTTGCAGTGTTTCACTGCCTTAAATCATTAATCATGGTTACAAATGTCTAATAACATTTCAATGTGGAAACTTGCCTCCACCACCCCCTCCCTACTTTTTAAGTCATCACTAACTTTCCAAAATATCATTGCTAACATTTCCTTGTAGAAATGCCCTCATCTACCATCACTCATGTGATAGGACATGAACTTGTTTCCTCCTCCTGTGCATGAAATGCTTGAAAACAAAAACTGATCAGCAATTTGTAAGTGTATTCTGGGGACGGAAGATGAAGGCAAACAACCAATGGCAAGCCAGCAAAGAGTGACAGTGATGGCTTTCAGAATGTATTTCGATGAGTGGAGTAGGTTTTTGTATAAGCTGAACGTGACGTGTGGGCCAGTCTGTGCGAGGCTTGAAGCTGCTGATGTATGGCATGGGGAGACAGGTGCTCTGCGGTGTCCCAGTCTACATGGTCACCAGCTTCCTCATCTCTGCTGCGTCAGCTTTGTGGGCCATCTTTTTAAGTGAAAATGGACTGATTCTCAGTTTTTTTTTGTTTTTTTTTGTCTGTGGAACAAAATATTTCATGTTTTTTAATTTTCAAAGATCACAAGTGTGCAGAATGACCACAAAGTTGTAATGATTAGTCACTGAGGTAAGTCATGACTTGTTTTGAACAACATTCCATTTTGTGTGTTAAATGCTGAGTTGATGTGAGACACAATGCTGATGTCAAACGTATTGCTGAAGAATTTAACCATATGCTTATAATAGACACCTTTGTTGCCTTCATGCTGATATTTTTGGTTGTACAGTTTTAAAGTACGAAGTGGCATTGTTTGAGAAGGGTTAACTTGTAACTCTGTACAAAAAGTCTGATTTGTCAAAGTGGGCATATGAACACATGAAGCACTGGTAATTCAAAACAATTATGCAGTGAATAATATGCTTCTGTTAGAACATGTGGTTGTTACTTGCATTGTCCATTTAACACTTTTGAGGTTACCTAGTATACATCTTCTTAAAATTGAAGTGTTTTTTAGTTAATTTTTAGGAATGAGAGAATGACTTTTTTTTTTGCTTCGTTTCATTATGTTCAATTTCATGGCACAAAAGCAGCTGTGCTCTTTCAGATGATTTATCTTCATTCAAGATAACGGACTGATAAGCTTGGAGCTTTTCATGACTGAAGGCAACCACCTCAACTTGTCAGTGCATCACATAGCAATGGTCGACTTTGAAAAAGATCTTAAAATCAAGTTTGTGTTCTGCTTTGACAAGCAGAGGCCAGTAAATATTCGTGGCCTGGATACTGCGTGGAATACCCGACAGTTTGATCTGTTATCAGCTGAGCTGCTATCCTTGGGGAATGAAGGTCGTCATGATGCTGTACCATGTGTTTTGGTCCCTCTGCCTGTTGACATGTTGTACAGCACTTCTTCACAGTTGCTCCAGAGAACTCTTTGATTGCTGATTGCGAGTTCTGTGTGTCGGATGCATTTTAGAGGTGGGACCCAAATATCTAGGTGACAAATTCTTTGGTATTTGCTTAAATTCTGATAAAGTGGAGAGATGAAACCTGATTGGTGTATGACGAGGACTAGTTCTGAGAATATGTTGCTGGGTTTTTTTCTTCTTTCTTTACATGAGTTCCATCTATCAAGGCAATAGTAGCACCAACTCATTCCCCTTAAACAAATAGTTGTGTGTGTTGTATGGCCGGGACTGTGCGAGTATCATGGCGTACAGTTGCTACAACTTGGTGAACAGTTGTGGGAAATTTCACCAGCACGACTTTCTAGCAGTAGGACTGTCATGTGCCTGTTAACATAGGACTGTTGCCCAGCAGTTGCCGTGTCATTGCTCAAGACGTAATTTGTTTGGGTATCTCCATCCTGCAGCTTTCGTGTAGGGAGAACATGGACAGGGGGGATAAAAAATACCAATTGTTCTTGGACTTCAGATGTGTGATTTTTGCATGCGTCAACCAGCCCCAAATGAACATGCATTCCTTTCTCTTTGGTTTATCAATGCAAGTACTGGAGTCAGTTAATTGTAGTAGGGTCTTCAGGAAGCAGTTCAACTCAGGAGGCAGCAGCACTCATTTTCTCTGTGCAAAAAGTTATGATATGACCTGCCTTGAACTTTTTTTTTTTTCTTTCCTAGTTGACCTTGTTTTAATCCACAGGATTGCTATGGAACAACAGAGTGTGGATGTGATGTGAGAGAGAAGAGAACACCTAAAAGATTTCCAGATTGTTGGTGTTTGTTTACGAACAATATCATGTTTTGTAGGTTTTCTGTAAAATCCTTTTTTACTTGTCCCCCCTATAAAGTATCTGTGGACAAAAAGAAATGCTCAACAAAATGAGAAAGTGATATTGTCCTCACTTTTGGTTTAAGAGCGTACAGAAGAGATAACATTGTAAAATGTTGCCTTTTCAAACATGATAATCTCATCAGATTTTCTTGCAGTTACGCTGCAGGTCAGATTAGCATCTGTTCCAAAGAATTAACTCGTATGTTTATTGTTATATAGATATGAAAGTAAATGAATAGTAATTAACAATAGAATTATATCTTAACAGGAATTTAAAGTAAATCCACCAGTTAACATGGACAAACAAATTACATAACAAAACATGATGTGTTTCAACCTCGTAGGTCTTCTTCAGGAAAGATAAACAACATTCAGGACAATGAAAATGAACGAGCAACCCCTTATCTTCTCAAATTCAGCACAAGATGGGCGTTGAATGAAAATGAGAGTATGAATCAAAGTTAGTATCGAAGTGAGGTGACTGCAGGCAGAAACTGAAACAAATTCTAAAAGGAATTTACTTAAAACTCTTTTTGAAATTTGTTTCAATTTCTGCCTGCAGACACCTCATTTTGAAACTAATAGAATTATATTTTTCTGCTGGCAGCAGACTTGATTCTCTCAGAGAAGAGGAAAGGGTGGATTTTTTCCGTATGGTCTCTAAAAGTAGATATTTGGACATAAACACTTGGTAGCTTCACTACATGCAAACAAGAGAAACTAGTTAATCTGGAGAATGATTGTAGCAATTCTTGTCAGCTACTTATATGGTGTAATAAAACAATAATACAGGCATTTTATTTCAACAAACTTGAAATGAGTCGGGGTAAGAAAATATTCCAGCTACAGTAGTGGGTCAGGAAGGCGAGTGAGTTCCATCATAGGGCATATATTTGGGAATTCTGGGCTCCTGTCGTCCCACCCAGTGTTGTCTAGTGTACTTTTGGCTCCAATGGGAAGACTGGAGCCACACACTTTGAGTTTCATCCCCCTCTGAAAGTATTGCTCAAAGTTCCTTACTAAAACTGCAGATGCCTTCATCTCTCTGGCTTGGTTGACGCCAAGATACATTGTAACACGTTGGGTATAAGCCTGTAATGTAGTTTAATTTTGTGGCCTGTGAAAAAAAACAATCCAGTACTGATGGATACCAAATAGTCAAACTGCTTGTTGTTTGCTCTCACCAGCTGTCAGCTCCATTGTAGTCTAACCAGTTCAAGTCAAAAAGGGAAACTGATAAAACTGAAGGGAATTTTTTTTTCCTGGTTTCAAAATGGAGTGACTTGGGGTGCAAAATTTAGAAAAAGAGGGGGTTAGTTACTGCCAAGGACACAGACAAATAAAGTAAAGAACTTTATTTGTCTGTGTCCTTGGCAGAAATTAATCCTGTCTTTTTCTAATTTTTTTTTCCTAGATAAAACTAAAAACAAAAATTTGAGGGTTGGAGGGAACAGGCCTGCCCCCCTCTCTCCCCCACACACATTTTCCTTATCTTTCTCCACAGTAGCATATTGGAATGTTTTATGTACCTTGCTGCTTTTTTAGTCTGTGATAAATTATTGTGCTTGATTATAAATCATGTCGCTTGTGATTTCTTTTTTTTTTTTTTTAATTGTTCTCTCCTCACTCCTCCGCTTGCACAGACTTTTGCTGTTCATTGGATGAGAGCTCATCCACTTTACTTCCAAATTGTTTTAGGGCTATGTTGGTTATGACACATCAAGTGTTCCACTGATTTATCTGTCTTGTAAATTTTTATGGGAGAAAGCAGCATTATGCCCTGTGGGATGAGTTATATATATATATATATAGTTTTTTATCAACCAACTAACGGTGACCTGCCGTCACTTGCAGGCTTACTAACTTTGAATGAATGTCATACACATAACCCAGAAAGAGCTTGTAGTGCATTTTAGCATCAGAAGCAGAAATGACATTTCGTTAAGGTAGTGCTGATTTTTTAGGGTGACTTGACCAGTATCAGAATGTGGAATGCGTGGTCTCATAGCACTTTTTACCAGGCTGTAGAATGAGTGTTGTACATGACTTTTGCATGCCATGAAGCAGGGATTGTGATAAAAGCCTTATACCCATCAAACAGTTTTCATCCATCCTGTCATTATGGTGTCATTGAACAACAGATTCAAGTAATGCTAAAGGTATGGTTGAACTATTTTACACTCTTGAAGCCATCCTTAATGTTTGATTTTCTTCAGGAGACAAATGACTTGGCCCACTAACAGAAGCCTAACATATTCCATTTCAAAATTAGTTGATCAAAAATTGTTCCATTTTAAAGCTAGTCAATTGAAAGCAAATAGGTGATCATCCAGTCAGAGCAAAACTGGAAGTCTTGGCACTGTGTTAAAATTTTGTGCTAGTAAACGAGATGAAGTGTGGAATTTTTTAGTCCAAGGTCGACTGATAATGAGATGAATGTCAGCCTTGGAAGAGAAAGGATAAAAGATGGTCTCTCACTTGGTTGTGATGACAAAATTGTGAAGGAAAAAAAGTGCACAAGTTAGGGTCATCCTTGTGTGTATTGTAGTGCAATGAATGGGCCGAACTTTGGGAATGTATCCATTCATCTGTCCGAGCTTCTCATGACATACAGAATGAGCTATTGTTATGACCTTCTCTGGATGGACCTCCTCTCACATATGCTCATGCAAAGTAATGATGGGAACATGCCTGGGTTTTATTGGCTTGTTTCAGTGGTGGAACAAAGAAATGGTCTTTCCATGTAACTACTTTTTTTCTAACCATGACTGTATAACCTTACGGGTAGGCTGGACTTGAGATGCTTTTCAATGCTAAAATTTGGTTTATAATGCTGTATTTATATACTTTGATTTGGGGTGGGGTGAGGTGGAAGATGTGTGGGGAGAGGGGGGGGGATATCATTCTGTTCTAATTTGTAGAATATGTCTTGCATGTGCTGATGTTCTTTTGCTGCTGTAAATGAAATAAACATGTACAAATCACTTTTATTCATTTACTACTCACTGTTTGAAAAAAAATTATGTCTGGAGGTGTCTCTTCAAAAGGATGTGAATCTAAATCAGGAACTGTATGTTTCAGTGCTTAGTTAATGTTTATAGTATGATTTATTTGGTAGAATACTGTTGAATTAAGAAAAATATTAAACCACAAAATGAACGGGGAAAAAAAACTAACTGCAGGGGAAAAAAAAGATGAGAAAAAAATTGAATTACTAAATGAGCGGGGAAAAACACCACCACATAACTGCGGTAAAAAAAAGTAAGACAAGATGTGCATATTTATCTACATCTGTAGTTAACTTTTTTTTTCTATTCTCCTGTGAGTACTCCTGTCTTCTGTGAAGACCTGCTCTCTCACACTCTCCTTACCAGTATTTTCCTGCTTTTGCAAATGCTGCAGAAAATGTTACTTTGTTTTTTCAGTAATGGTTACCAAACAATTCCCAGGACGTAAGTGGTACCTTTGCGAGTCAATCAAAATTTACGGGCGCTAAACTTAGATGGATATGTCAAATAAATACTTTATTAAGGCAAGAACTGGCTACATGAGATACATATACACAACACATACAGACATACATATGTACATACATGCCAAATTTAGCAACTTAGAGTTTTTCCGTTGTGGCAGATCATGCAAGTCATGTGAATCAAACCAAATGGATACAGCAAATTAAGCAGACTTGCTTCTTTGAAAGGAACAGTAATCCCAATTCATATCTGAGGCCTTTGTGAATGACACAGAAATTTCATGCCAACATTCAAAATGACACTTTTTGAGAAGATATGGAAATATGAAGAGGTCGCTAGACTGGAAAGATGGACACATCATTAAATTACCAAAGAAGGGAGATCTCAGCAAATGCGGAAACTATAGAGGTATCACTCTCCTGTCAGTACCAGGCAAGGTCTTCAACAGGATTCTTTTAGAGAGAATGAAGGATGAAGTAGACAAAACACTTAGGGACCAACAAGCAGGCTTCCGGAAAGAACACTCCTGCACAGACCAGATTGCCATGTTGAGGATCATCATGGAACAAACTTTAGAATGGAACTCTTCACTCTACAGATTTTGTGGACTTTCAGAAAGCCTTCGACAGCTTGCACAGAGACAGCTCGTGGCAATTATTATGGCACTATGGAGTACCAGCAAAGGTCACCAATTTGATCCAGAAATCCTATGAAGGGACAGCATGCCAGGTGGTTCATGCAGGACAGACAACACGTCGATTTGAGGTGAAGACCGGAGTCCGTCAGGGTTGCCTCCTCTCACCATTCCTGTTCCTTCTGGCCATTGACTGGTTGATGAAGAGGACAACAGAAGAAAAGAGGAATGGCATACAGTGGACACTCTGGACCCAGCTCAACGACCTGGACTTCGCGGATGATCTGGCCCTGCTCTCCAAAACCAGACAACAGATGCAGCACGAAACATCAGCCCTGTCAATCTTTGCAACAAAGGTCGGCCTTACCATCCACCCGCAGAAAACCCAAATACTAAAACTTAACACAGTCAGTCCAGACCCTGTGATACTAGATGGAGCCCCACTGGAAGAAGTCAGCAGCTTCACCTATCTGGGCAGCATAGTCAACCAGCACGGGGGAACCGATGCTGACGTGAAAACCAGAATAGGGAAATCAAGAGCAGCCTTCATCACTCTGAAAAATATCTGGAAATCTCGACTAATCACCACCTGGACGAAAATCCACCTCTTCAATTCAAACGTCAAATCCGTCCTCTTACATGGATCAGAGACATGGCGAACCACAAAAACCACCATCCAAAAACTGCAGACGTTTGTTAACAGCTGCCTGCAAAAGATCCTCCACATCCACTGGCCAGAGACAATCAGCAACAAAGAGTTGTGGGAAAGATGTAACCAACTGCCAGTAGAGCAAGACATCCACAAAAGAAGATGGCGATGGATAGGATACACACTCCGAAATCCCCCAGACAACACCACCAGAAAAGCCCTGACCTGGAATCCCCAAGGCAAAAGGAAGCGAGGAAGACCAAGAAACACCTGGAGGCGGGACCTGGAAGTGGACACCAGGCAGATGGGTTACAGCTGGGGCGAATTAGAAAAGATTGCCCAGGACTGTGGACGCTGGCGGGCAGTTGTTGATGGCCTATGCTCTGGCAAGAGTAAGTAAGTAATGTCAAATAAAACAAACCTCATCCATAGTCAGAAGGAGATGACAGCAAGCATTTGGAACACATTTGAGCTAAAATGAACATATGAAGAAGTACAGGTCAGTTTTGAATACAACAGCTTTCCTCTAAATTTTAGTCCAGTCAAATTTGGACACACGGTCAAGTTGTTTTACTTCAACAGATATTTTAATGGGAGATTGGGTATTTTATTTGTGATACAGATGTTTTAATAGGAGATTGGGTATTTTTATTGTGATAAATTATGGTGAAGCATTTTTTTTTTTAAATGCAGAGTCTACACTTTTTCCTACATCAAGACACATCGAGAAGAGTTAAAAGCAATTTCTAACTCCTGTCACCACCACTGGTAATTTCAATCCTGATCGCATTTTTCAAAATCAAGCAATAATAGGATTTTTTTTTAACTTCTTGTTTTCTTTGTTTGTTTGTTTTTTTTACATATAGACACAATTAAAATTAATAAATTATCCACACATTTTAACATGTGTAATATCACATTAAAGATATTAAAAAAAAAAAAGAGGGAGCAGCTTTACATTCCATAAAAACCTTCAAAACAAAAATTCAGTGGGACTCTTAGATCTGGTTTTCAGTTGCGCTTATACATATACTTGATCACACTGGGATTGACTGTCAAACACACAAAGGAAAACAATGAGAAGGAGTATTTATTTTATTTCTCCAAACAGAGAACAGAAGTAAACAGAGTGCGCTGGTATTACCTTCAAGTGCTTTGTGTATTGTTTTGCAGTGCGTTGCCAACAAATGCAAACTTCCCATTATAATGACACACATGTACGTTTCTTTCGATATATGGATAGTATTTGCCTCTATATGGCCTAAAAGAGTGTTGATAAAGATATCGATGGGAAGAAAAGATTATTTTAAAGTAGAACGAATATCTTAAAATTGTCTAGTAAATAATCAACAAAGCCTAGATTGGACGCTAGCAGATTTCTGCTTAAAAATGACAATATATGGAAAGAATTTATGATGTGAGAGCTGGACGTTTAATTTGTACTATTTCGCTGAGAACACAGACTATTCAAAACAAAACAAAACAAAATCTGTTACTGAAATGAAAATGATTTAATTTTGCCGCATGTGGCTGACGGTCTGAAAAATCATTCCATCTAGCTTCCATGACTCTTGTTCATCACAATCCTAGTAAAATACCTTATACAAAACACCACCAAGAACAAAGATCATACACAATCTTCTTTTGCAAAAATTACCTACATTCATGCGTCCACATTCTTTTCAGGTTTCTAAGGCGCTATGTTTAGTTGCACTTCATATCGGGGGGGAAAAAAAAATATTTAGAAAAGGTAGGATCTGAATTGAAAATACAAATAACAAATAATTCTTACTACATACAGTCAGATATTCCTGAAAACAATGCTGATTCAATGGATCAAAAAACAAAAAAAAAAAGAGATAGTATAAGATTCTACATGTGTTGCGATTTTTTTTTTTTTTTTCTCCCCTTTTCATTGAATTATTAGTGAAATAGCCTGCCAACATTCACAAAAAGGGGGGTAACCCACTTGTCAACGCGTCCTTCTGTGTCACTTTTATTTTCAAAGGATCATTAGAAATGGATAGTAAATCAAACAATGAGGAAAAATGGAAATTTTCATGATAAGAAAAAAAAAGAAGAATGTATGAATATATGCATTACACATCCTTTCCAATCTGATGAGATAGAAAAAAAAATCCCAATGCACCAATTCCACTGCTTATGGGCAGAGCCTACTTACAATACATGTAGCACCAAAGCTTCTAGGACATCAGTTACAGTGTATATGGTTCATGAATCCTGATAAGCAACTTTTTTTTTTAATGCTAAACCCTTTACCATTTTTGTTTTTGCATGTTACTAAATTGTCCAAAAATCTCAACCCTCCTCAGGCCCGTTCTTTTTCTTTTAATCTGTTTCTTTTTGTTTAAAAAGATGAGTTGTTTCAAAATCTAAACCAGTTTGTGCAATGCTAGAAAGGTGAATGGCTTAGATATAAATCAACCTGTCCACTATTTATGTGTAAAACATACACTGGACAACAGCTCTTCCCAATATATTCCACAATGTACTTCAGAGAAAGAACACAGTTTTGCAACCTCTTCCCTTCCTCTGAAATTCGAAAAAAAAAAAAAAAAAAATGTCCATACCTCCATGAAACTGAAGAATGAAACTGTAATGTTTATTTTCCACATGGCAACCTCCCCCCCCCCCCCCCCCCCACCCAATGCAACCACATAAACACTGTCCCTCTATCTCATTGCCCTCTCCTCACCAAAAACCACCAAGTGGGGGAATAAAAAAGGTGGTGTCCTGACAATAATAAACCGAAGTGGGTATCATTTAGAGCTCAAAATGATCAGAGCACAAAAGACTGGGGGAAAAGCACGGTCATTTTCACATTATTAAATGTCTTTATTAATGCAAAGCACAAGCACACACTTTTTGTTGTGTTCCACAGAGAAAAAAGAGATAGGTTGCTATCAGTGTCACATTCTCACATCACAGCACACAAGATGCGGAAACTTTGAAACAATCAATCATACACATAACCATTTTCACTGTTACACACATTATGTTGTAAAACACCCATTCTCCCTGCTTAAAACAAGGTTAAAACGGAACAGCCATTTCCACAAGCACAAATAAAAACGGCAGGAAACGCTGGCCTCATTAGAAATGCACCTCTAGTTGCCCATCTCCCTATTTCCAGCATTTTCACACACACAGGCAGTTCCACTGCTCCAT
Source organism: Conus canariensis (assembly GCA_033310375.1). Taxonomy (NCBI): domain Eukaryota; kingdom Metazoa; phylum Mollusca; class Gastropoda; order Neogastropoda; family Conidae; genus Conus; species Conus canariensis. The sequence continues at coordinate 51,453,684 of CM065723.1, forward strand.
TCAAAGCTAGCCTCATGAGAGATGATATGCAATGGAGATTAGGTAACATACATGGGACAGGTACTATCACGGGGATTTTTCCATCAAACCTTCAAAACAATGTATAATGCACACGATTTTTGTATGAAGTTACACCTCATGTGTACATACACATACACATGTTAAACCTTCACAAATGTTTCAAATCTGTTCCAACATCCTGCTACTTAGATTTCAATTTCAAACTATCCTTCCTCATGTGGTTCACTTTCAAAGAACAACATTACAACCCCCTTTCAATATCAACCTTCTAATGAACTGAAGGTAACGGGCTGGACTGACCATGTGTAAAACTGGAGGGGGGGGGGGGGGGGGGGGGGGGGTATGGGGGCTGATCTGCGAAAAGAAATGTAATGAACCAAATAGTGTGGTAATCCATTTATGCAGCAATACTATTCCTGAATATGAAAAGGAAAAAGCCATTTCCAGACGGAAAGAGGAAAAAAAGGAGGAAAGTGACAAATTTCAAAGAAAATTTGAACAGCTTATTTTAGCAACTGATTCCTGAAGCAGTTTCTGAATCGCAGCTGAGACATCAGGATAGACAGAATATGGGTTCAATCCAGGGTTGTCCTCAGCTAAAAGTACACAACCACAACCACAACCTCCAGAGTATCATCAGTCACAGTTTACGCCGGGTGCTGCCAGAGGAGGAGAGCCGAGGTCAGGCCTGTGCTTGCTGCCGGTGAAAGATGAATGCCCCCAGCCCCGCCACTGCTAGAATGGAGAGTGCCAGAACAATCAGCTTCATATTTTTGTTGTTGCTTTCCTGGGGCCTTGGCGCGCCCACGTTTTTCTGAAAGCAAAGAGCCAATTTCATTGTATGCAGAGATTGACACCGATTGTGTTATTCACTGCCCACCCCCACCCTCATCCGTGCTCACTCTTATGCAGTTTCATCCATGCCCTTAATGATCATATGATCTGAACAAGGTTTATGATTCACTGGAGTTTATTCCATTAATATACATGTCAGATAGTGAAAACCTGGCAATGACAAGATGATCACATAATGTGTGTGGTGTAGTAACCTGTCTCAATGGTATCCTAATAAGAAAATAGTGCTACAAGTATATCACTGTTGGACGACATAATTTTTAGGTTTGGCCAATTCAGCGAATCAGCCAATCATAAAGTACCTCCACTTCGCACAGTGACTAACATCATATGTTAATTATACCATATGTCACATTTTTGTGATAAACCTTCTAAGAAAAAGGTTACATTTACGTGAGATTAGTTTCATCCAGCAGTTGGGAAAATATGTGCTCTTTTGTCCAGAGATCTTCAAAATGGAAGGAAACAAATTCTTGTAAACAGCAAACATAATATGTTTGAAAATGAATTTTTCTTTCTTTTTTTTTTATGCTGATTGATGGGAATGAGGATGATGAAGATGTAGCTACAGATTTCCATTCCGGTCTGAGACTGTATGACAGGGCTGTACTCTATGCTCCCTTTCATCCTGGCATCAACCAGGCCCGAGAGATACAGACACCTGCAGTGTTGGTCAGGAAATCTGAGCAACACTCTCAAAGACACATCCATTAAGTGGATGAAACTTGACTGTGTGGTCCCAGTCTTCCCAACTGAGCCTGTAGCAAACTCAACTCTGGGTAGGAGCCGGTTGAGGCAGAAAAATCCCACGTGACTGATGAGAATCGAACCCATGACCTCCAAACCGGAAGTCCGCGACGCTAAACACTTCGCCACAGCGGCTGGTGTTTGAAAATGATTCTTGCTTTTTCTGATCAAATAGAAAAAACTCATGGCAAGTGGGGGGGGGGGGGGGGGTAAGGACAGTGAATGAAAATTTGGTCAAGATTTTCATTTTTTTTTACAGAAAATATAGGAAAGACAGAGACAGAGACAGTAACTAAAGCAAAGTTGCTGGTGTGGCTGTCAACTTTATTTCAAAAACCATGTACTCCAACAACAATGAACGTCACACAGCAATGTGCTGCATAGCTGTGTTTGAATTGCATTTATAGCACACTACCTTCTGGCAACAAGAAGTGAATAAGGGACAAAAAAAAATCATTGTCTGCCAATGCCTGCTAAGCCATAAAGTGTGCCCTCTGCTTGTTATCAGCTGATACTGATAATAGCAACCGACTGAGTTAGTTTAGCAGTCTTCACCATATGAACCTGTGGACTGATCAAATGAGGGTGATTCACTTTGTTAATGGACAAGAATGAAAGATACGTCACAAGAATATTTACAAAGAGCTGATTCTTTTTTACTTGATTATTTGTATTTTAAATAACAAGACAAAGTCATTAATGCTCACATGATTCCCAACCTTCTTTCAACACTGACATTGGGGAAACAGAAAATTTACAAGCTGTGAGGTTGACTGCATACCATACCCTTATACTGTTTTAACAGAACTACTGGCTCTCTACCATAAATAATCAGCAAGCGAAGGAAGGAAGGAACTAAAAATAGAATAAAAAAAATAAAGAAAGGATTAAATGTAGCAGTCATGCTGTGAATTAGGAAAGAAATGCAACACAGACAAAAGAATGAACCCAATCCTTCTTTCTCTGGTTATTCATTTCAAGACAAAATATTAGGCTCTATAACATCTCAGATATATGAGAAATCTCTAAATGGAAGAATATGACGGAAGCAAGTCTTACCTGAGAGACAGAACAAAGAGAAAACAATGTTCAAGAAAAAGAAGTCTTTGAAGATAAGAAGTCTTTATTGCTAGATTTCTCTGTTGTGCCTTTTCTGATTATGGAGTAAGACACCAACTGTGCCAATGATTCTACTCCTAATTTCCTCTGAGGCTGCCACCAATACAGCAATCCTTGAAGAAGAGCTTTAAAAAGACTTCAAAAGAACTATACAATAGCAACGAGAAAATTTGCATCTGTTCATAAATCATAAACATGCCTGTGTTTGCACAGCATACATTTTTCACATGACTCCTGATGCAGTTTTGCTGTGGTATATTTTCTTGCACAGTACCATTTACACTGCAATGTTGACCATTTGCTAAGCTGCACATGATACGTCAAATGACAAAGCATTAACCTCCACAAAATGAACAACATCATTCTCCTTCTTTTCCGGAAACACATCATCTGGAGCAAAAGAATGAGCGGTGGACTGCATCAGGTTTACATTAAAACATATCTGTGTCAGGTTTTGTTTCAAAACTTGACTTGTAACGAAATCATTCATCCACATGGCACTTTCTTTTCTACCATCTAACGTTGGTGAAAATTCCCCAAATAGAAAATAAAGAATGATACCAGGTCCAGGGGATGCCAAGGTCCCCATACGATGCAGGGGCCATATGTCCTCAGCTCATGGTGTCTAAGGGGCAAAGTTCCACAACCCCTCCTATACCCTGAAGCTGACCAAAATATTTGAAGCACTTTAAAAGCCTCTAAGACCCCATCAAAGAGGTCAAACTAGGTTCTCCTGTATTGTATGAGGATTAGTCTTGAAAGCTATTTTCCCCTATATCCACATCATTGAGGATACTGTGCTGTTTCCAAAGAATGTCGTTAACTGAACAAACCATGGGTTTGCAAATCTAGAATGACAGAGTAACTCGTTGTGTGTGTGTGTGTGTGTGTGTGTGTGTGTAAGTGTGTGCATGTGTTTGTGTGTGTGTGAGAAAGAAGGGGGGTGAAAAAAGAGGGAGGGACAGAAAGAGCGAGTGATAAGGGTAGAGAGGGGCAGACAGAGAGAGACGGAAGAGAAAAAAGAGAGAACAATGATACTAACAAAACACTGGTAATTAGTTATCACGTACAAACATCTTAAACAAAGAACGTGCAACTTGAAAGTTTTCTTGTGGTCCATATGATCTGCATGACTGCACATTGTCTCTAGCCAATCAAGATGTATTTTAAACTTGTGTTGCGGCAAAGTATATACAAAAATGAAATCCAGCATGGGGCAATTTTGTGCACTTTCTGGAATAAGGGAATCATACTGCTATTAGTGCTATTCATCACAAACCATGCCTTGCTCCTTTTCATTTTGATACCTTGTTTTCTATCTGCATCAATAACAGCAGCAACCTCCGTTATCAGAAAAGGCTTCATCAATGTCATGAAAGATAAGCTGTCTGATGGAAGGTATTTACTGCACTTCTGTCCTCACACAGCAACCCCCCCCCCCCCCCCCCCCCCCCCCCACCCCAGGAATTCCTTATTTTGAATTTTCCATGTGGCGGATTTCTGCCACCAGGCAGAAAACTTTCACCCATGGAAACCTATCCTATGACACTGATTTGATGAATGAATATCTGGTATTGTCTCTGCAAGTGGATGATGTTGGCTGAATCCAATGTACTAATGATGGTTTGGTTAATGTGCATGACCTTTTGACACAAGCGCTGAAGCCCCAAATCCAAGCGGAAACTTACCTTGTTTTTCTTCAAACAAGTCTGAAAATATAGGTCAAACTGAAACAGAACTATGGTTGACAGCCATTCTGTTTTCATACAATTAGAAAATCTAAAAATTTTTTCAAATCAATGTGTCATCTGCACAGTGGTTCAGAAAAAAAAAATAAAAAAAAATAAGGACCACTTACCAGTATGTTTTGTGAAAAATATTCATCTGGATCTGATTGAATTTTCTCATCCTTCCTCTTCTGTTTTCAGAGGTAAAACCTTTACTTACTGTTACATATATGAAGCAGCTGGTTTCCACTACAGCCATCTTAAACTTGTTTGATAACCACTATTCCGACAACCACTTTTACGGGGAAGCTTCCCCACTAAAAACTCTGGTACAAATTCATAAAATAACTGCTAAATTACTGACAGTTTGAAGGCATACAAAACTAAGCATATGTGTGGACAAATATCAAAACATGATAGTTTCACATCAATGAAAGTCAATTAGTAAAGAAACACTGCACAATGCACAACTTCTGTACACTCTGGACAGTGTTTGCTATTTCACTGTTTGGTGGCCAGATCACAACAGAAATGCTGGCATGTTATCAACTAAACAATAGGGAAAAAGTGTGGAACAAAGGCAGGCGAACAAAGGTAGGGAAACAATGGACAACAGAAACGAAAGAGAAATGATGCAGACGTGGAGGGAGTGGAGATTGATAACCAACCAAAAATCACAACAACGTACAGTTTATCTTTATAGAAATAAACACTCTTTTAAATTCTAAGATTACATTTTTGTCAGTGAAAACAAATGCCATTTCATTTTTCCAGTTTTAAGACTGCCTTTATGGATGTATGGAGCACAAGAAGACCACCTTGATATTAACACAATGTGGAAACCTTCACTTTTGAACTTCATAGCATTAATTAACCCTGTCATCATTAGCTATCCCTATGCTACAAATACCTGAAAGTAGGAACTAATCTAATGACTACACTGCAGCCAAAAAAAAACAGCAATGCAGCCAAGGTGGAGATGTGTATTAAGGTACTTGTTTTACATGACCAAACTTTTAAGCCAGAGTAACCTTTTTTTCTCATTCCTGTGTTACTTTAAAGAAGAAGAAATTAAGTTTTATTCAGGATACATATTTGCATTTTCGTTCACATACTGACATGCTTTCGTGTTGTCTATTTTGACCACACCCACATGACCACACGCACACTGACCTGACTCGCTGCCTTCTTCAGATGGTTCAAGATATATAAAGTCACAGTTACCCATCACTGCCATATGGCACAAGCTCTTCTCCACTGTAGACTCACCATGAGTTCTCCATATGCTCCATGTTGCACTTTCATACGCACAGTGTTGCCAGCAGTGATGAATATCTGAACAGCCTCATTGTGGGTCACCCGTTCTATGTTCTTACCGTTCACCTGTGCATGCAAAATCACATCAAACCATCATTTGTAAATAGTGTGAGAATTACTTACATTCATAGCAAGATCATATTTGAATCATGCAAGATGAGTTAAACAGTCCCTAAATTCATCTTTATTTTTAAGCACCAAAAACATTCTGCAACTTGATTGAATATCAAGCGTATATGCTCATTTCAACTTACTTAGAAAAACACTCTTATTCTTAAGCTATTATTCAACAAGCTGAAGTACACAAATGGAGCAATTAACTTGAGAATAAGAAACTACCTAAATTAACAAATCAAATAATATTGCTACCTAGAGTTAGACCTAGTCTCCCAACAAAAGAAAATGCACTACTCACTCGTAGCTTTCAAATCAAAATCAAATAATCATACCTCATTTTTACTTTGGAGCCTTGAACCTTGAGAAATTGAAAATTCACAATTCAAGGCAGATGTATTTTTACATTCAAATCATAACAAATAGGTACATGATTATTTTTGGTATTAAAATTGACTCCAAACTGTCTTACACCAGTGTGTTTACATTACATGTGTGCATACCGACCAATTTGTTGTGTGTGTGTGTGTGTGTGTGTGTGTGTGTGTGTGTGTGTCAGAGAGAGAGAGAGAGAGAGAGAGAGAGAGAGAGAGAGAGTTTGTGTGTGTGTGTGTGTGTGTGTGTGTGTGTACGCACACGCGCTTCATCGCTCACATCAGTGTGTACGATTGTTTTGTCTGCACAAACGTATCATCATTACTATAGCTTGTAGTTTAAGAAAAGCGTTTGTGTGTGTGTGTGTGTGTGTGAGCGAGCGTACGTATGTTCTACATGTTTTAAGCATGTGCATGTTAAAGAAAAATTTGAATTTCAGTTCTCTGATAAGAGACTTTACAGAAATACAGAGACTTTGAAAGAAAAAGAAAGTGAAGCTATCACTCATACACAAAGGATGTCAAAAATAGAGAGACAAACTAGAAGTATTAAATGTTGAAAAATGTAAGAATGATTTATCTCATTTATATCATATCATATCTCAGATGCTGATTAGGCTCAGGCCTTCTACAGGCCATATAAAAAAAAAAAAGAAGAAAAACATCACTAAGCACATGGAAGTATGTCACTTCTTCAGCATGCTGACTGCACAATCTGTAGTCACTGTCTGGAATACATGGCTGGCAATACTTAATGCTGTTTTAATTTATCAAGATTACCTTTCTTTTTCTCCACATCATCTGTTTTCTCTTGTTTAATCCCCTCATCTCTTGCAGACTGAAACTCTCCTTAATCTTAGAGACAACGCTGGACACATTCCCTTGTATCAAGTCATAGTCATTATAGCCAAGCTGACCACACTGAGCCTTTCCAGGGCGGTCAAACTCACACAAGTAAAAAGTCACATTACAAAACAAGCGTAACCATATATCAAATCAAAAAAAAAAAAAAAACAGAAAAAGAAAAAAAGAAAATGAGGGAAAGAAAAACAACACCAACAGCACAAGCGATTATGACTCAATAGCTTAACTCGTGGCCTCCAAAGGCATCCAACAAAAATTTAGGCTGTGCACAGACAGCCTGACATTCCCCTTGATTTTTGTTGTTGTCCCAAATTAGGAATAAAAGATAAAAAAAATAAAATAAAAGATAAACATTTCCATATCATAAAATTGCATTAAAAAGCCATGTGGGCAGTGCTAAATGGACTGAGGCCACTATGGACAGTGGGTACTGTTTTTTTACTTCCTAATCACCGAGTAACAACAAAAAAGCTGCCCAGTCATGATCTGCTATCAGATCCTTCTAAAGCTTAAAACACTGATTGTATGTATTGACAGCTTTCTTTGTGTCGACAGCTTTCTTTCCTTTTCACATAGGCATGACTGCGCTGACAGCAGCTGTTGCCCTCACCTCCTACAGGTTGTGGACGTCCACAGGCAAGTTTTGTTGTCTTTTTTTTCCTGAACTAACCTCTAGAATTTTATCCCCTTCTTTCAATCTGCCATCCCTGAAGGCTGCCCCATCCTCCTTGAGACGAGTGACAAAGATGCCAGTGTCCCCTGGGACGTGGGGGATGTCTGTACCGCCGCGAATGTTGAAGCCCAGACCTGAATCATAACATGGTCATTTGATGTATTATAAATGCTGTTCAATCACAGTTCACAAAACACAACTACAAAAATATTACGATTACAAGGTTCCTACAGACTCCCAAGAATGAAGTTCAAGGATTTTTCAAGGAGTTTTCCAGAAGATTTTTTTTTATAATTCAAGGCTACAGTACATGCGTAAAAATTGACAAAGTTACAAATTATCTCCCTTGGTTAAATAATGGATGACAATCCGGGATTGCTACGATGTTGTATAAATTTGTTTTAAAATAATTTTTAATCAACCTGAATGCAGAAAAACCAAACTGCCATTTCTTTTTGCCTTATCAAAAATTTTTGGAGACGATGGCTTGATTTCCAAAGGTATTCAAGGAGGTTTGGTCAACAGAACCACATTTGATTGATTTTCAAGGGGTTTCAAGGCCTTGAAATTCGCTCTCAGAATTCAAGGAGATTCAAGGAGTTTCAAGGAGTGTACGAACCCTGTATGAAGCCAACAGTTACACTGGAAGTATCAGACACACAAAAAGAAAACAAACCTCTTTATTTTCATAATTAATATGGTGAGTTTCACTAAAGCATCTGCATTATTGTTAAATCTGGAGGCACAAGCATGCTGCCCTTGAAAACATTGCACATTATTACATAGCATCTTGATTTTATCTAATGACATTCACACTATTTAATGCATTCACAGCACGACAATACAATAACTTAGAACACGCTCTTTTATTTCTTTACTTATTCTCTTTTTCATACTTCTTCAATGTTACACAGCACAACAGCCCAACCATGAATTTTCTTTATGTTGCCTTATCTATACATTTTAGCACCATGGGTTGAGTACTAAAGTCAATACTTGAAACACAATGTCTAACTGCACACATTTCCATGACCATATGATGACACTTTTCCATAATAGCATGAATACAGTACTCTACAACTTTGTGACCACAGAGATAGTACAAACTACTCAACTCGCACTGTCGTCA
>CM065723.1:51467623-51522623 GCA_033310375.1 Conus canariensis
TGCACACAAGTAATGGACGATAAAAACAGAGTCAAAACACAAGCTCATTCTGTGACACACGTGTCAAAAACACACACACACACACACACACACACACACACACACACACCGATCAACAAAGTTATAGTTTAGAAGCCTTCCTGGCCCTTCGGCTTCTTCATTGCCAGTGGCAGAGCTGCGGCATTGCACACTTGATCCTTCCCTCTTCACAAACTCACAGCTGCCCCGCCCAAACAACAAACTACTTTGCAAATGTGCAGAGAAAAGCTCTGTTTTTCCAAAACATGATTCAAATCCACACCACAACAGAAATGTCTGCACTTTCGACTTTGCCTTGCCGTCGATGGTCGAGACCGGGGGAGTTCTACTGTAATCGACCTGCTAGGAATCGGTCTGATGGGACGTTTCGAAATGTAACTTTACCTGAATCCCCTCGTTCCAATACAAGTTCGGCGACTGGCAAATTCAACGACATAGTGTCTGTCGGTTGCAAAAACAAATCGTGCCGCCGACAGGTAGAATCTACCGTCACACTTCAAACAGACACCATAAAGGACACTCTGTGCCTCTTGCAAGGAGAAGTTAGGGGGAAATTATTATGACGTCGACCCTACTTCAGTTACACGGGAGTGTGTATTAAATTGACGTCAGATATAATCGAGAGTTATTTCCCCGTGTGTTCTTTATTAAATCTTCTAGTTGTGCTTGCAATGAATTTAGACTTTTATACGCAATCCTAATCTTTTCTCTTCGTCAGTGTGATTTCTACACATTACAAAGATAAATATTTCATAAATGTAGTAAAGACTTTTTGTTCACACCCGAAACTCCGCGGCGGAAAAACAAAAAAAATCCCATCTGGATGGTTAGTCCCAAGACAAGACAAGACAAGACAAGACAAAATTCTTTATTTACGAGGATAATAGATAAGCACTGACGTGCTTTTACACATCCAGCCCTCGCCCTGAGTAGGGACTACAACATGCAGTGAAATGAAATAATGTAAGAAAGCAAACAAAGCGGTCGTGCAATCATAAAGGAACATCAAATGAAAATAGAAGAGAAAAAAAAATAATAATAATAAAAATAAACAAAAAATAAAAATGAAAATAACAATAATGAAGGGGAAGGAGAGAGTGGGGGTTGGGGTGGGCTGAGCTGGGGGAATATATGGAAGTGTACTACAACATACAAAAATTAGGATGTATAAAAACAGTAAAATGAATATGACAAAGTGCGTACATAATTTGGAACACACACATACACGCACGCACGCACACACACACAGAGAGAGAGAGAGCAAGGCACAACATGTAATTTTCCGTAAGACATGAAAATACGTAGAAGGAGAGCAGAGAGCAATGCAGCCATGTTACTGACAAAGTCGGATAGGGGGGCTAGAGGAAATTCCGGTTTCTGTTTTGCTTGCTTTCTTTTAACAATGGTTTCATGTTAGGAAACTGCCAGTCGAGCACAAATGCCTGACGTTCCCATGAGAACTAGCCATGCCCCAGTAGGCAGTACTGTTCAAGTACAGTACCCAAGCCCTCACATCAGTCGGATCCTGGCAGGAAAATGGGGGGGGGGGGGGGGGGGGGGGGGGGGGGGGGGGGGGGGACTCTGTTAACTCTAACTCACACACACCTCCACCGATCTAGTTCTTTTTTTTTTATGTATGGCATCACTGAGGAGTCTCCCAAAGACCATCAGGGATTGGAACTCCTTGCCACCAGCAAGTTTCAACCAATGCACTCTTGACACTTTCGTGTCAAGGGTCACCAAACATGTCCTAACAAAAGGTTTGTAGGTTTGTTTGTTTGTTTGTTGTTTTTTTTTTTTTTTTTTTTGGGGGGGGGGGGGGGGGGTTGGCTGGCCTGGCGCTAGGTGTTGGTTTGACTCTCCCTTATGGTGGGTTAGGGCTGCCCAGCAGTGCTTGCAGCCTGGGCAGCAGCTATACATCGCCTGCTGGGTCATGAAGGCTGTAGGCTTTTTTATTTTTTATTTTATTTTTTGGCACGTCTGTACCATCCACAAGCAGACCCCCGAATCATCAACCAATTGATGGTGACCACTGCACGGAAGAAGAAGAAAGAAGAGTCAAATTGCCTGTACTGACTCAGCCGACACTGTCTCTTTAGCAAGGCAGTTCCATTCTAACTATTCACTGGAGGAATGTATTTGTACATGCTGGTCATTCCCATGTTAAGCTTATAACAACAGTTGTTTTTTGCCAGGCCCTAAACATTCTTTTATTCATATTGGCCTTTTTATGTTGGTTTCGTTCTTGATTCATGGCTGTTAGGAAGTGAGTTGATTTGATCATTCATCTATACAATTGCATATGTGTATAGTACAAGGTAGAAGTATCGAAAGTTCATCTTTACAAGATATGGTAAGAGGCAAAATATAAGAATGTGCAGGGTTGAGGAGCTTTTAATGTAATATTGAGCACAAATCTTTTAGATCTTCAGAGATCTAATCTTTATGATTTTGTTTGTATGCCTGTGGTTATATTGTCATGTTCTGATTTAAGTAGAAAAATAGAACAGAAAACTTGGTTAGGAAGTATATTGGTGCTTAGAGTTCGTCATTTTAGCAAGCCAAAGGTCAGAGTTTAACAAAGTGGCTTTCTTGTTTGTTTGTTTTTAATTGTAGAACAATAACTGAACTCAAATACAAGTCCCATCTTGTCTTTTTTTTCAGTATACAAGACTTGCTTGTTTCAGCAATTGGCAATGGTGCACGTATATGGACCTTGCTGAAAATCAAAGTAAAAAATCAGAACCAGACATATTTTGTACATTCATTGTTCAGTATGATTGACCACTTTGACTTCAACAGGAAGACAGCCCTAATATAGCTTCTTATGGTCGGCTGGGCTATAAACGTCATGAACTGACCGTGGGTCTTGCAGCAACTCAATGCAATAATTACTCGTGGCAGGAGCCACAGACCTGTCATAAGACCAGACCAAAGGTCAATGTCATAACTCAAACCAGTGATGGAGATCTTACATAGAATGCAAGATCTATATTAAAAGGAAACTAAGCTAGTTTGAGTATATTTAACGTTGGTCTCGTTCAGTCTTCATCCAGTTCAGTACAGCGACAGCCAGGGTATCAGTATAACAATACATGAACCTCAAAACCTTGAAAGTTGAAGTGAAGGTAAGAAATAAAGGATCAAAGTTACAATACAATGCCATTAAAAATATGTTATATCTGTAGAGTCTTCTTTTTGGACCATTTCTTACTCCCTGTGGTTGATTTGGAAATTATCATATGCAAGTCTACAAAATCCTGCTTCACGTTTAAACTCCTGTGAATTCAAATTGATTTGGAGAGACCAGTTCATGAATGTTACATTATTCTTCCATTATTCAACATTTCGATAAAGGTTTTGAATGTATAATGCCTTCCTTTCAGTAATGTTTTTTTTTCTTGTTTTTCTCTGCCAGAGGCATCCACTTACAGTATCTGCAGTTTTGAGGTGTGGTATTTGGTAAGGTTCTTGCAACCGTATGTTTGCCCCATACACATATACATTGCATATTCTTGCAGTGAATTTTTACTGCCAGCTGATCTCTATCCCTATTGTGCCCGATTGCCAAAGAATCCAAGCCTGATTGCCCAAAATAAAAATGTGGTGTTGTGTTCTCTACCCTTGTCAGAAGTTGAATGCTGATAGTATCAATTGCTAGGTGTAGATCTACTGGCAAGTGCATTTATGACAATCAAATGCTCAATTGTAATGACAAAGGCATTAATTTGCAGTTAGCTTGGCTCCAGTACTTGGGGTACAGTGGCACTGTTGAGGCAAAAAATACAGTTGCTTCCCTTTATATGTGATGTAGACCAGCTTTCTTGTCCATGCGTAGATCGCTAAGCATTGATTTCTAAAGCATTGCTCTCTTAATACAAGGGTTGTAGTTCAATCTCTAGTTATTGACAGGGTCAGACTAGAGAAAAGTTTTTCAGATCACATATTTGTGCAGACTCCATCCTCTCCAAGCCCTTCCTACAAGATTTCTAACCAACATGTTGAGTGTGCAACTTTTCTTAAAAAGAAAAAAAAAAATTGTACATACCCTAAATCCCCTTCCATCCTTCGTAGAATTGGGCATTGTGTGCCTGTGAGTAGGATCACACACACACACACACGCACACACACACACAACACACACAAATACATGCAAAAAAATGGTGGCTATCATGCTTTTGATGAAGAACAAATAATTTGTAGAGTGTTCATGCCAGTAAGTTTTGTTTTACCCGAGTAAGTTTTGTTTTACCTAATTTCTTTTTTATTCTACCAGTTTTTATTTCTGCCACATGGAGAGAAAAAACAACTCAATACTTCTATATTGAAAAGTCTTGTCACAACTGCATTGGGCACGTTTTTATGCGATTACTTTTTCATTACCCAAACATTGAAATCAACTGAATACTTGGTATTACTTCAACTCATTTTACGTTGCTTAACGTGAGGAAGCCTCTTTCAAATAAAGGCAAACTTTTGCACATATATCTTCATCTCTCACTTTGCTGCATTGTATTCCAATAGAAGCAGGCGTACATATTTTATTGTCTTTAGCACATATGTACAACATAAAACACCAAGGAAATGTAATGCAAGATCTTTGCATTTTCACATGAAATATTGATTACTGAACCGCAAGGATATTTTCTTCACAAATATATTGATTATGGAACACCCATGACACAATCCATGGAATACTTCAGGTGGTGTTTGGCAAAGGTAAACAGCCCATCCACATACTTTACACACAACCAATGCTCAGAAGACATTTAAACAGCATGAAAAGTTTAGATTTGATTCAATATGGCACGTTTTTTTGTTGCAGAGATCTTGTTAACCATCCAAAGCCCCTGTCTTTCTCTCCTTTCTGTAGAGATGATGATTTCCCGTAAATTTTTAGCAGTGAAAAAACAGGACAGCTTCAAAGCTGGCAGTTTTATACCTCTTCTTAAATAGGGTCAGTGGTCAAAGAATTGATCTACCGAAGGAAAGCAGTTTCCTATCAACTAAGCAGAACAAGGACACCCCCGTCCGCCCCCCCCCCCCCCCCCCCCCCCCCCCCCCCCCCCCCCCTCACTTCATTCGCTAGACCTGTAGGTCTTTTCCAGAATGTATTGATGGGCCAGCAGTCTTTATTTGTCATAATCATAATCATTAGGGCATTAGACTGGTGAAGTGATTGTGGCTTTAAACATTTATCTAGAGTAATTTTTTTTTAATTGTTTATCCCCTCCCATTCCCTCTCTCCCTTGCAAACATACACACAGAGATCAGTATGAACAACGAAAGCACACAAAATGTGACAATCTTTTATTTATTAAACTACTTAGTTCATACTTGTACATACCTTCAATAATTCATACATATATATCGTCAGCAACAATTACGTACATGAATGCCACAAGATAGGAAGCATCTTTATTACAAAATCAACAGGACTCCTAATGATCACATACGGTATATTACCCATTGTTAAATTTACCAGAAGATGGCAACTTTACAAACCGAGATGTGAAATCTCCAAAGGCTCATATGTGCTGAACCTACTGCAAGTGTATATTATGGAAAAATAAAAAACACTAGGCTTCAGAGCAAAGGACTGTTGTTCTGTTGTTTTTATTATGATGCTCAGAAAGCCACACAGATAATTTCAGGTATAGTCGTAAATGCAGGGTCTCTTAGCATAGCAATATTTGGGTGACCCATGTACATTAGTTCAAGGAAAATTTTTAAATGATTGTTCATGATTGGCATAGTATCAAAGCACTGTCTGCACTTACTGCTGAAAGCATAAGCCATTACATTCATGGGTGCTCTCAAAACAGCCCTGTGCATGTGTTTGTGTGATACTATCGTACATATTCTCAAAATATTATCTTGTTTGCACATGTGAGCCTCTGGAAGCACTGAGGAGTGTACAGCATAAGAAATTTGCAAGGGGTAGTTTTAACAATCATGCATGTTCTCAAAATCAAATGTTCTTTGCGAATGTGAACCTCTAGAAGAACCAAGGAGTGTGCAGTGCATGAAATTTACATGGGGCATTTTGAACAACAAGCGGCATTTTGAACAACAAGCAAGATGAATAAAAAAAAAAATTGACAAACTAAGTACAACCAAAAAAAATGCGATTTAAATACCAAAAAAAGGGGTTGGGGCAGGAGATCAGGATAATAACAAATACATTGCATTTGTCCCACAATGTTTACATATGCAATTATTTTCTTGATCTTCATATTGAAGTAACACCTTTAAAAAAAATGTGAATAGTTGAGGAGTAAGCTTCAGTTCACATGACATCCATATAAAAAGAAGCAGATATATTCTTTATTACATGTCTACAGCTTTGATAGCTTCTCTCTTCGCTTCAACCAAGTACACATAAGCCAAAGATCATATCACCACAGACAAATTCTGCGACTTTCCTCAATTATAAGATGACTACATCTAACAGACTGACTTACACATTAAAGAAATAACACCACACCCACTGACAATTTTACAAGTTACACTCCACGACTACTAGGCTTCTACATCTAACAGTTTAATTTCAATGCCTGATTCCTCTACATCATGCTTGTTACAAAAAAAACACACACACACACCAAACAACCTCTGAGAGTTTAACTTCTGAACTACTATATCTAACACATAACCAGTAACTTACAAGCTCAGTTCTCTATCATGAAGAGATAAAATCATACCCCAAAGTTCTGAGAATTTCACTTCTCACTGCTGCTACATTGTCTAAACCAATAACAAAATGTCCCCTGAAACACTTCCATCAAAGAAATGTCTGAATGACTTGTATTTGTTCAAATTTTAAAGGCAAATCTTTTTAACATGACTAGATTAATGAATATACAACACCACTGATGCAAGTAAAATTCCACCCTGGATGAGAAACAATCCCAAACATACCAAGAAAATGCACATATACATCAATCACAGCCATGTAAGGAAAATCCAAACACAAACTTGCAGCACACATATCCAGTCCTGTGCTCAGCAGCAGGGGAAATTTGGTGGACATGTTCATAATATCCAGAGTGTTCCACTTCGTCCTGGCAGGGACAGATAATAGCAGTGACATTGTGACTGATGTGGTCGTTCCAGCCTACAATATGATTCAACAAGATGCTGTCCAAAGGAACTTCCTTGGATGTCTGTCCAACAGAAAACCTAGTCAAAGAATCATCACTTCAATCACTCTGCTTTTGAACGCATTATCATTAGGACATACTCTTTCTTCAGTATTTGCCAGAAAGGGGCAAGAGTTGTTTATTTTGTCAGCTGCTGTGGTGCAGTGGTTAGCATTACAGATTGCAGGCTGAGAGGTCATAGGGTTGATTCTCACAAGAGCCTTTTATTTGCAACCCGCAATTACGTTTGCTCCGGCCTGTTTACCTGTATGATTTAACAATATTTTGTATGTGCTTGTGGTAACAATATGAATACAATGACCAATAAACTCAACAACAAAAAGTGCAGCGAATGAAAACTCTGGACACAAAATCCTTGAGTGGTTATTGTGGCTATGGAAAGTGACCATGTTGTCTTAGTATGCCAGTTTCGGTGCTTTGACCAAAGAGCAACAGCTTTTTTTTTTTTTTTCTAGTAACCTTCATGCACAAAAACACGTCTAGCAAAGTCTGCTTCTTTGACAACATGCCAATATCGAGAAACAATAGTTGGGGCTACAGGCCCAGAAATATGGATTAAAAAGAAAGAAAGAAAAAAAAAGAACAGGAATTTGTCCAAAAGTATGCCAGAGAACCAGGTGTGAAAAAAACTGTGTGCTGGGAGAACCAATTCATGTTGCTGTTACAGCAAAGTGAGGAACCTGAATCGGCAAGATGAGGTTTGAGAGTCCTGAATTAATACACCCACACACATCCCCCCCCCCCTCCCCCCCCCCCCCCCCCCCCCCCCCGCCCCCGCCTTTACAAAAGCTTGGGAGATATCCCCTTCCCCACCCCACATCCCCTTCACAATATTTGGGAGAATAGTATATATTTATATATAGCTTTGTTTTTGAAAATATACTTTTTTAAAAAAGTACACTGGCATCATTTAAAAAAAAATTTTTTTTTAATGCTGATCGATGAGAATGAGGATGATTAAGATGATGCTACGGATTTCCATTTCGGACTGAGACTACATGACAGGGCTGTACTCTATGCTTCCTTTCATAATATATCCCGGTGTCAACCAGGCCCGAGAGATACAGGCACCTGCAGTGTTGGTCAGGAAATTTGAGCAACACTCTCAGAAATGCATCCATTAAGTGGATGAAACTCCACTGTGTGGTCCCAGTCTTCCCACCTGAGTCCGCAGCAAACTCAACTCTGGGTAGGAGCTGGTCGGGGCAGAAAAACCCACATGACTCTGATGGGATTCGAACCGACGACCTCCCAGCCGGGAGTCTGCGACGCTAACCATTTCGCCATGGCGGCTGGTTTCTGGCATCATTTTAAGGGTAAACAGGTCTGTTTGTTTTGGGCTCAAGTGGGAAGACAAGCTTCATCCACATATTTCTCATTGTAACAAAGTTTTGACACAGGTGCATCTGTGAGAGTATTATTCAAATTTCCTGACTAACACTGCAGGAGTCTCCATCTCTCAGGCCTAGCTGTTGCCGGGATATCTTGTGAAAGCAAACGTATGCAAGAGCCATGTCTTGTAGTACCTGATCAGAACTGAACTCCACAGCAACATCTTCATCATCTTCATCCTCAGTCATGAGCATTTTCAAAAAGTCTCAAATTCTGTGGCCCTTCATGCTTTGTTCTCGTGGTGACCTCCGTTTCCTTTTTCTCTCCACATCTACACCCCTGGTGAGTTTGTGTTGACATCATCAGTTTCAGCAAGTTCATAAGAACAGTTGTGGGATTGTGGTGGGGGTACAGTCACTCACACCGACTCGGAAATGATGCAATTATTGTCATCAGTATGGAGCTTGATAACAGAAATCCAGTGTATGTTGGATCAGAACAAGCAGTACCAAACACCCATGAAGTGACTCGGCAGCAATGCAGGCTCTCCTCTGACGGGTTGCCTCATTATGACATCATACTGTCTGCTGCCTGTCATGGCTGGTACTGGGGCTGTGATAGGACAAGCCAGAGTGCGGCTGTGAATGGGGAACCAGAATTAGTCCTGCAGGACTGTCCCACACATGAAAAGCTAAGGGCAGGGACCTGGTCTGCCAACACATCAACAAGGGAAAAGCTTCATGGATCACTGGAGGGCCTCCATCGTACAGCAGCCTTCGTCAGTGCCTCTGGGGTTCCTGTCTGAGTGGACGAAGAAGAAGGATAAGAATCAGCAGTGCCAGGTCTCCTCCAATGGGTTGCCTTAGTATGACTTGATATTGTCTGCTGCCTGTGGTGGCTGATGACAGGGCTATGATGAGACAATCCAGGACGTGGCAGTGAACAGGGAGCCAGAACGATCAATGTGGAAGTAATGCCACTAAAGTGGCACAAAAAATGCCAGACAAAAAAAAAAGCCAGACAGAGAAAAAATACTTTGCCTTCATCAAAATCTAACTACTAACAGGCATAATGATCAATTTGAGACCTTGTTTAATTTCAGAATACAAGTTTTACACACTAGAACCTTCATTAAGTGATCACAATTAGTGTCCTTCAACAAATAAACCTAACACATTGTCAGCACTGATTAAGTGTCATGGTTTGTCTTCTGTCACAGACTCCATTATGCTATCACATTCAGCTTCCTCCAACAAACACATCTGACAACCTGCCATTTGTGTAAAAAAAAAAAAAAAAAAAGGATTAGATTCTACCACAAACCATGTGATCAAAAGATGGAATGTGAAATTCTGAGGCCTTACAGCAGTAGTGATCAGCCTTGAGTGATGCTAATGTTAATCGCTATCCCCAGGAATCCGTCATGAGGTATGAAAAGACAGGCGCAGTGTTTGGAACCAAAGAATGTTGCACAGGGACATGGTAATGTTTGTCCTTGCAGACAAGAATCAGGCATGCCAATTCACTTTGTTCCACATAAGTCCATTCCATGGGGTCGGAGAAGTGTTACATTATCTCTTCCATTACCAAATGTAAATATTTCAGAATTGATTGAAAGATGTACTTTCGCTTCTCTTCATTACATCCAGTTTCAATGCAATGGCTCCCAACTTCACTACATATCCTGAATGGCACTGATGATGTTTCTTTTATCTTACTTGGTTAGCTTTTATTTGCACATTCCTTTTGATGGCGGTAACCCGATGTGTTTGACAGTGACAGAGCAGGAACAGAACGCTGTTACATGTCTCCTTCTTTGTGGTCTGGCGATGGGGTGTCAGCTCGGTGGTTGATGCCAGTGGACCCGTAGGTCATCAGGGGCTGAGTGTTGCTGCCTTGATGGGAGTTGTTGTCAGAATCCTCCATCAACACGTTGGCCACAAAGGGCTGCAAACCACATCAAACACTCGACTTACAATGGATGACCATCAGTATTATTGCTGTTTATTGAAATACAGCTTAGCTGAAACAAATTGCAGAGGACCCCCCGATTACCTCAGCTACATGTTTTTCTCACTCATGAAAATTGCCCCAATCAATAAACCCATAAACTTTGATGACGACTTTCACTCATTTGTAAACGTCACCCCTGCCAACAAACTTGTAAAAATCTAGTGAAGGTTGATGAAGACTTTGACACATTTGAAAACACCGCTCCTACAAACAAAAACTATGTAGAATATGAAGATCTGTCCGACAGTTTTTGAGTTACTTACCTGACAAAGTGGTTAACAAAATGGATCAGACAGTTTTCTAAAGATAAACAAATCAATTGACAAATCAACATAGAAAACACACACACACACACACACACACACACACACACACGCACGCACACACACACACTGGCCAGCACTCATTCATATACATAGACACACAAACACAAACAAAAAACACCAAAATTGAAATACAGGGTAGAAACACAGGAGAAAGTGCACAGGAATGACGCTGGTTTTCAATGACCTTGTGTGGCAGGTCAGTTTCTGAGGCTGACCCTTCTCCGTCGTCCAGTTCATCAGTATGCTGCAACACAGGTCAAACGTTTCAATGCAACACAGGTCAAACGTTTCAATGCAACACAGGTCAAACGTTTCAATGCAACACAGGTCAAACGTTTCAACGCAACACAGGTCAAACGTTTCAATGCAACACAGGTCAAACGTTTCAATGAAAAAAAATCAAAACACACTCTGAAACAGAAAAATTCATGCGCATACTCTTTCTCACCTTCAGTCTGTCCCTAACATGCAAATTCTATAGTAATCCCTCCTCTTTTCATTACTTCCCTTCTTTGTCTCCTTTCACCTTCTGCCTGTCTCACTTTGGTGTCTCCCACATGACTGAAGCGTGAAGACATAAAAACATGCAGGCATATGCATTATACATTCTAAGCTGCATCAACGCATACTGATGAGAAACCCTGATAAACAAATGCACCTCTGTTCACAGGCTGATCCCTAAAGCACACGTGTTTAAAACACTCTCAAGTTCACACACACACACGCACACACACACACACACACACACACACAAACACACACACACACACACACAAACACACACACACACACAAACACACACGCACTCACACACACACACACACACACACACACACACAATCTTCCAAATGGAAATGGAATAGTGTATACAATGTAAAAGTTAGCTTTTTACGAGAGAAGAAAAATGCTCTAAAATTGTGGATCTGATAATCAGGTGTTACAAAATAATCATATAAATAAAAAAAAGAAACACAAGGGTACTTGGGAGGGTGCGGCCTCGGCCAAACAAATCTTGGGTCCCATCCTTTGAGTCAGTGCCTGATGAATACAAAATAATATTCTACCAGGGAACAATGGTTGGAACACATCGAAAGAGTTACTTCCCTTGTGCTTTTTCTCCTGAATAAATATGAAATGGCATTGTTTAAAACAACAGAAGGTTTAAATATTCCGCAAAAGTATGCAGTTTCATAGAGCATTTTCTGTAACTGACATCAGAAATCATAAGTTGCAGGATACAATTTTTATATGAAGAGTGTTTGAAAATATACACAGATGCTGGTACAGTCAAAGCAAAAAGCAAAAAAACAAAGAATGAGAAGGTTGAGATGTTGGCATGAGTACGTTTAAAAAAATCAGTAAGTAAGTTGGTGTGTGTGTGTGTGTGTGTGTGTGTAAAAATGAAAGAATCTTAAACCCCTGACCACAAACTCACTTATGAAAATAATTTCAAAAGTATCCCTGCCCTGTATCATTCCATGGCTTTATTTTTGAACTGGTATTAATCCTTAAGGATTAAATTTCAATATCCAAGTATATAACATGATGGGGAGAGCACACTTGCTACCCTTAATTAGGCTACTGTTTTCCAACATCTGAACTAGCAATAAGCCATCCACTGTGCTGAACATCCCTTTGAAATGTTATTAGATATATGCATTTACTTGAACACTCTTTTTTTTTCTAAACATAAAGTCAACAGCCATTCCTTCACATTGTAATGTCTTGACATCGGATGGAAAGAATCAACGCGGATTTAAGACAGAACATCACTGCCAAAAGATGCTAAGTATCGCAGCAAACAATGTCATACAGTTAAAAGTAAATCTCACATGGCATATTAACACATACACTGAACATCAAGAACAGAATGAAAACTTATCGCCACTTGCAGATTTTGAAGTATGGTGTGAGAGTGGTACATTTTGTACCCTGTGAAGCATGTCCCATTCAAATCTCTTCACAACTTTTTCAGTGAAGCCTTATAATCCATTTTTCTGATTGTTCCACCAAGGGCTTCTCAGGGAACTGAAAATTCAGTACAATAAAACTTTCAATAATACCCTTCAAAATAAACTCTGTAAAGATTTGTTTTTCCAACATATTTTTGTCTTTTCAATACATCTGCCTACCAACAAAGACCTCGCACTCAAGAAGACATTTTCTCTGCCTTTGTACCAGATTTTCTCCCAGCAAAAACTCCCTTGCTGTTGAGACCTGATATTCAGGATTTCTTATTTTGTTGAGAGGCATCACTGTGGTGTGAATTTCACTCTAGTCGTAGTATGATCCCATCTCAATAGTCAGTTTGCATCTCCTCAGTACAAATGTTCATTTGCTGTTGTAAACAGCTCCAGGGATAGTACTTTTTTAATCTTCTGTCATGAAAATAGAAAAAGAAAATGAGGAATTTAACGGAATAACATAATCCAAAAATCACATTAACACAGTGCATCACACAGTACCAAACAAATCAAGAAAAAGTAATGGGTACAAACTCTAAACAAATGAAACATCAGTTGCTTGTTCGTATCTGAAAACCAAAAGGCCATACAACTTTTAAAAACACCACCAAATAAAAAGAAAACACTGATAAGGTCACTACACAGGAAACTGAACAACAGACGTAATATCTGTATGCATTTATAATGTGAAAAAAACAAATCAAAATAAATTCTATGAAAGAATAAATGTATCATGAAGGCTGTAATTGCCTCTCTTCACCGAGTGCTGTACTTGCCACTATTTGTGGGTCGGGCTTTTTTCCACCCTACACATGCAAACTTGCGCATTGTAGATTTTGCTTCAATTCCGTTTTTGTCTCCTTTGGTATGCACTCAACCATGAGTCAGACTGTAGTATGTTTACAGCCTTGTAACAAAGGATCGATTACCTTTTGTGCCTGATTACTATGGAAAATGTTTCTGCAAAGTTTTCTTGGGTAATAAGAAAGATTCTATTCTTAGGTTGTACAGTGTTGTTGTACCGTGTATCTCATCTACATCTTTGTTTATTGGCTAGAACCGTGAGATATACTACTGCTTAGCTTTTTGCATTCATGCCTGTTTTTGATTTCTGTTGTTAATGTAACACTAAGGTTCACCTTTGGTGATAAAAAAATCCAATTTCCATTCTTGTTGAGTGCTCATTTTGCATGGCCAAGGCTATGCGTTCTCCATTACCTTGACCACACTTTCCAATATAGTATAATCATTTAAGTGTTTCAGGGGACAGCGGATAACCATCTTCATCAACTGGATACAGGTGTGTTTACCACTATCCTGGTTGCAGTTCCAAATGTAAATAGATTAAAAATGTTCAATCCACCAGCAATAAAACAAGCTTACCCCCGTTGCCCCCACCCTCCACCCCCAAATCAATCCAGAAATGGTGAATGTGTACAAAGTCTTTGTAACAATGCCATATAAATTCTCCAGTATAACACAAAGTTGAGTGGATACAGGAGATGACAGGAACTCACCATCCAAGCAAAACTGACTCTCCATAATCCACACATGTGGACCGCAAAAAAGGTCTTACCCACAAACAATGGAATCAGCTTTCTCAAAGGGATTCCATTCCTACCACCCCCTTCCACAGACAGGAAAAACAGATGAGAGGTTGGAATAGTAACTAACCAGAGCTTGAAACTGAGGAGGCAACACCTGGAAAAGATGCACCAACTTATTAAAAAAAGCAAGAAGGAAAAGTAAACCACCAGAAAAAACGATCATCTACAGATCTTAATAGCACACATGTGAAGCAATACGCAGGGTTGTTAGATACCATGAAAGAAGAATGCTGAAGTCCACACACAAATCATTGTACCCGCACAACATTTGGCTGAAGAAAATACCAACAAATGAGAAGGTACAGAATAATAGGTGCACACACACACACACACACACACACACACACACACACACACACACAGAGAATATTGTATTCACAATTCTACAACTAACAACATGAATTTGTAACCAGAGGGGGTGAGAGGGAAGATAAAACAAAAATGTCTTCTACTTGCTCCATTTTCACATGTTTCTGAGCTCAGTTTGTTAAAAGAGGTACCTCTCCTTTCTTTGACGTGATGCAATGGAGAATGCAACTTTTCTATAATAAAAAAAAAGATGTACTCACAAAATTGTTGACTTTTTTCCTTTTTTTTTTGGGGGGGGGGGGGGGGGGGGAGGAAAGGGGGAATTTTTCAAGAAATTTTCCCCTGCAAATTTCTTTACACAAGAAATGAGGAAATCACAGACAGGTGGAAAACTAACATGCCTAAATGTAGGTTGTAATCACCAACCAGTCCTATTGAAGACTTTCTTACACACTGTGTCACTGAGACTTGGAACATGGACTGACTCCAGCTCTGAAGCACACCCTCAGGAACCCTTGATCAGCAATACATGTATTTTGATGTCTTGCAAACCTGGCAACAATGGCCAAAGTGCCGCCATCACAGACTTACCATGTAGGGGTGAGGACGGAGATGTTTGAACCAGCCGAAGCTGAGTCGCCCCACAAAGATGATGAGGGTGAGGAACAGGCAGACACAGGAGAACAGGAACACAGGATCCAGGCCCTCTGCAGCAACAGTACACACACAGGTTAGGTGTATCTAATGTTGCACAGCATATCACCCACATGATGAAACCGCAAAGTCGTGGGCTGCAGCAGTGAAGCTGTAGGGTTATATCCCTGAGGGATTTCTTCAGCCCCACTTGGCTCCCTCTCACACTTATCCATGACCTTCCAGCTGGGAGCCTACAGTGCTAAACACTTTGCCACAGAGGCTGGTGTGTCCTGCTTTCATGGTGAGCTCAGTTTCAATTTCCTCTCCATGTCCATATCTATGAATTCATCAAAGTCCCTTGTACTGGTAACTTCAAGGGGATTGTTGTTGAATGAACATGATTTGGAAAGCTCAAGCAAGCCAGCTCTGTAATGAAGCAATTACTGTCATCACTATGAGGCTGAGCAGGTAGTGTCCAGTGTATGTTGGATCAGAACATGACTGAAGCAACTTGGCAGCAGTGCAGTGTCTTCTCTAGTGGGATGCCTCAAGATGACTGATATTGATTGTTCCTTGTGCATTGGTGGCACTGGGACTGAGATAACACAACCACTGATGTGGCTGTGTAGGGGGGGAGCTGGAATGGGCCATGGAAATAATGCCACTGGGGTCAGAGAAGATGACATACATAATTATACAGATGTTGGTATTGAGCCACACAGAGATACAGATGTAGCTCCCTTCTCTCTCCGTTTCGTTTCGGGCATACTGGTGGTCTAGGGCACTGTCCATTCCAGCTGGAATAAGGCACTTGATTACACAGGAAAGTATCAGGAAATATGATTAATTCCTTTTTCTGTGACACCAATTCAAACAACGTCAACATTTATTACAACTTTGGGCTTACATTTTATTCCAGTTTATTCTAATAGATGATGTCATGAAATCTGTAAGGGAAGTAATATGTTAGAGCTTGCGTTCAGCAAGAGTGACCCAGATGTTTTCATGGGACAAACGCTACTGGTGGGTACATCAGTCAGCTTAACAGTTCAATCACAGAGAGAAAAAGGCCAAAACATGGATTTGAAACAGTTATTATTATTATTATTATTATGAACATTTATGACGCCTAATCAATTGAATGCCCTAGGCGTTTACAATATCACAACAGACATCAAATCACACAGTATATAACAATCATACATGAGAAAAAGGCATCAAAATCCAAAGCAAGGACACAAACTCACAAGCATGCATACACGCAAACACACACTCACACAGACACGAACGCACACAAAGCAGACACTCGCATCACACATTGCAAACGTCGGGTCACAGGGAAGACGAAGTGTGCCTGTAATGCCGACAGCTGATTTCCCAATAGTTATGCCGGCATATGCTTCAAATCAAATATTTGTCTATCGATCTTTTTGTTTGACCCTTAAACTGAGAAAATGTAACTCTACTTGCATTGGAAAGACAGGCATGATCTTCCCCTGACTGTTTTCTGGAACAAGTCTATTCTTTGAAGGTCCTCACTAAGCCCACTGAAAAATCTGTTGCAAGGTCACTATGATAATGATCAATATTCTATCTTACTTAAAACAGAATCTGCAACGGCTGACCAGGTTATAAATAATATAAACAAAAATGTTGTCACCATACCTGTCCTGAGACCAGTGAAGAAAGTGATGTTGATCTGCAGCATGATGACGGCCCACAGCACAAAGGTGACGGCTGAACTGTGGATGTGCTTGTCGATGCGGGAAGGTTTGTAGGCAAAAAAGATGTTGTAGCGGTCCACCAGGTGTTTTATGCCCAGGTACATCAAGCCTGGCAGGTGAGACATGCACATGAACTATGATTCCTTTGTGATTTGGAAGTGTCAGTCAGAACTGGAGACAGAGAGAGACAGAGACAGAGACAGAGAGAGAGACAGACAGAGAGAGAGAGAGAGAGAGAGAGAGAGGAGAGAGAGAGAATTTGTGTTTCTGTTATAAGTGAGTGTGTTATGCCATATGATGTAATGTGTGATTTATATGGATATACTGATTGTCATGTACACAGATAATATGATGGCAATTCAAAGTAAGTACTTTTATCCTTGTGCCTGAGCAATCAAGCATAAAGAAGGCTGCCATCCATGCATAGCCTTATTATGTATATAGGCTCGGCTTCAGAGATGAAAATTATTGAAGATGTCAACTACAGGCATGCTCGTGGCGGACAAGGCCAATGCAGAACGGCAGGCCCGGCTGCAGATAAAGTTCTGATCAGGGTTCAATGTCGCAACATCACGGTTCTTCCTCCTGCACCTTTTGTCCTCAAGGGTGACCCTGCAGGTGTTTTTGAAGGAGGAGACAGCTTTGTTAACAGTGTGACGCCAGGCATCGCAATGTGCAGCTAGGGAGGACCACTGGCTATGGTTGATATGACAGGCACTGAGGGTTGTTTTCAAACAGTCTTTGTACTGCTTCTTTGGTGCCCTCTGTTGCACTGGCTGGTGGAGAGTTCGCCATACAGGGCGATCTTGGGCAGGTGGTGATCCTCCATTCTGGAGATGTGCCCTGCCCAGCACAGCTGGGACTTCAGTAGCATGGCCTTTATGCTGGCGAGCTCTGCCTGTTCAAGGACTTCAATGCTGGTGACGAAGGCACTCCAGTGAATATTCCATCCCAAATTTTATACGCATGTGAAAAAGCATTAACTCAAAAAATACTGGTGCAGCACTTGTAAAGGGAAATAGTGTATACTACTGTTTGGAGCAGCTTTGGGTCCCATATCCTAATTGGCTGTGAACTGACTTTTGATTTTTGGCTCTATTAAAGCACCATGTACACTGATCACGAACTGACAGCCTTGTCAGTAAGTACAACATGCAGTGACTCTGTTAACAATTTCTTCTTGTTACAGGCTGGTTACATACATGAGTAACATCAGCCAAGAATACTTTAGTCACTACATGGTTGTAATGATCCTGTTGATATTGCACTTTTGTAACAGACTGGTTACATACATGAACAACATCAACCACATGAACCCTGGTCACCACGTGGTTGTAATGATCATGTGGATATTGCCACTGTTAACAGGTTGGTTACATAAACGAACAACATCAACCAAGCATTTGCAGGTCACCAGGTCACTATAATGATCCTGCTGGTACAGCCACTTTGGGACATGCTGGATTTGTAAATGAACTACCTCCACGTGGTGCATCCCAGTCATCATGATGGCTTGGCAACAAGGATCACGAATTCACCACCGGGCTGTTTGTGCGTACCGATATTGGGTGAAGAGTCTGTCTGCTCCTCCCTCCACTCCACTTTGGACTATACCGCAGAATGTCTACAGCACTACCTTGATCATGTTCGATCACCAAAGTTTTATGTGAGCTCGTTGTACCTCCCTGCCCTCCCCCTCACCATCATGCCTCTCCGCCACCACTCTCCATGCCAAACCCCTCTTCTTGTTCCGATGTACATGTTACAAAGTGACATCATCAAAAGGATTACTGTACATGGTATCCACTGATGAGTGCCGAGTCAAGGTCAGCAGAGCTACTGCAATGACTGGGCTTAGTGATAGAAACATTAATCTATCAATTCTATAAACTGATACAAATGCAGCAAAAGACACAATAAGAGTCACACTCTAAAATGCTGACGAACTGTTATTTTGAGTGGGCCCTGTCATGCTAAAATGTGTATGAATCTGCAAACCTGAACCCACTGAAGACACTAACCAACAAACCAAGAATACTCAAAGGGCAGGGACTAGCACAAAACTGACTCACGGACTGAGAGTGGTTGGTCATACTCATTCGCTGGAAAAAATTGGTAGCATCTGTTGAACAATACATTTGACATGCTATCAACAGCATACAGATACGTGTGAATTAAACCTTACAAGCAATGACAGTCATTATGAGTACTTACCGAAAGGAGTGACCAAGGGGCAAGGAATGCTGTAGCTAACCATGATGGCAAAGATACACAGCATCCATGTGTAGTGGATCCCATACTGAAAGTCCCACACCACTGACTGCACACACATACACATGCTTCACCTGTTAAAAAAAAATAAAGAAAGGAAAAAAAGGAGAGAGAAAGCTAAAGGAAAGACAGGAAAACGGAAAAGAGAACTGCATATGTCAACTGAATAGCAGCAACTGCCATGGTAAAGGGTCTGAATTTGTCAACTTTCTTTTTTAGTCAAAACATCTGTTGAAAACAATCATGTTTATTAAGTAAATGACATAACGGTCTCTAAATTTAAAAAAAAAAAAAAAATTAAACTTAACGATCATTCCAAAGCAGTAGAACTGTGTAGCAAGCAAACCCACCTTTTGTACAACTGCCTTCTCAGCCTGGGAACGAGCCATCAGCATTTTGAGACTGTATGCGAAGAGTTCGGAAAAAACGTAGCAAGTCAATCATGCTGCCTATCAAAGCAGCAGTGATGACATAGTTGACGAAGAAGGAACCATTGCTTGGCAGGAAGATACATCTGTCAAGAGACACAAACAGAGAGTGAAATAGTGTACATGTGTGTAAATGTGCAAATGTGGATGGTGAACTGACGCAAACGTTTGAGAGACAGAGAAATATGTGCTTGGGGTGTAAGCACAAAGATTGCTGAATCAACAGTCAATGGAGAACACGTCCTGATCTGTGTACAAAAAGTAAACATTTGGTGATAACACCAATGTAAGATGAGCAAAGTGAACATTTGGTGATAACACCTTCTTCTTCTTCTTCAGCGTTCCAGTATCTGGTAGCAAGTGAACTCGTTTTACCCTGTTGGAATACTCACACTATACTCGAGAGTATAGTCAGTTCACTCCAACTTTGTTGAGTGCAGAAATTTGTGGGAAGAGGTTGCGGAAAAAGATAGATAAAAGATATGGTAGACAGAAAGGACAGTAGACAACAGTACAGCAAAGGAGGAGACAGAGTTACTGAGAGCGAAAGGAAAAGGGGACGTTACTAGCACAGAATGTCCAGAAGGTGGGGGAACTATTTGTACAAAAGACCCCCCGGTATCCCCACGGGGGAGGTGATAATACCAATGTAAGATGAGCAAAGTGAACATTTGGTGATAACACCAATGTAAGATGAGCAAAGTGAACATTTGGTGATAACACCAATGTAAGATGAGCAAAGTGAACATTTGGTGATAACACCAATGTAAGATGAGCAAAGTGAACATTTGGCAATGGTACAACTGTATAATAATAGCACCAATGCATAATGAGCAAAATAGATATTTGGCAAGGACACCAAAGTGTAATGAGCTAATTGGATATTTGGCAATAACAAGTCCATAATGAGCAAAGTAAATATTTGGCAAGGACACCAAAGTGTAATGAGCTAATTAGATATTTGGCAATAACAAGTCCATAATGAGCAAAGTAACAAGATAATGCACTGTGAGCAAAGTCAACGTTTAGCAATAACACTAATGCATAATGCACAAAAACTCCGCCAGGAGACCCTTTTCGGGAATCATGCCGGTCCCAAGCCTGGATAAAGGAGGAGGGTTGGGCGTGGGGCCAGCTAGCCTACCCCATGAAACAAACCACAGCTACAAAAAAACGCCAATCAAGAATCAAATCAACACCTCAGCTGCCCGCAGAACAGGAAATCAAGAAACGACGTTGGGGCTGGATTGGACATACGCTGCGGAAGCCTGCAAGCAACGTCACCAGACAAGCCCTAACATGGAACCCCCAAGGAAAACGAAAAAGAGGTGGGCCAAGGAACACCTGGTGCAGGGACCTGGAAGCAGACATCAGGAACATGGGGATGACTTGGAACCAGCTGGAGAAAAGAGCCCAGGACAGAGATGCCTGGAGGTCCTTGGTTGGCGGCCTGTACCCCAGGAGGGGTAATAGGCGATGATGATGATGATGATGATGATAATGCACAAAGTAAATATTTGGCATGGACACCAAAATATAATAGGCAAAGTAAATATTTGGCAATAATATCTTGCATAATGCACAAAGTAAATATTTGGTAATAGCATTAAGAAAAAAAAAAGAGGAGGGTAAACATATGGTGATAGCACCACTGTAAGTACTGAAAGTGATCCGTTGGAGATAATATCCATGTAGTATACAGAGAATAATCATTTGGTGGTAACACCACTGCTAGGTGACCATTTATAAAAATTAATATGTACATGAATAAACGAGACTTTAGCTGCTGGATCTGAAATATCCAACACTGTTTCCCTTGAATTGTTTCATTTTAAATTTACAATCAGTTTAGTGCTAAACAAAAAGACATAATACTTTTAGTGACTATTGTATATAAAAAAACATTGTCTACTGTCATATTGAAAACTATAAACTTTTAAAAGAAAAAAAAATTATCTGATCAAAATAAATCTAAATTAGAGATGAAATAAAGCTTACTGCCATTGCACACGCTTTTCGGCATTGACAACCATCCATTCAAACAGCGCCTTGACACTGAAACAAAAAAAAAGTTTTCATGGCTTTTATTGAATCCTTTCAAAATATACTGATGGTCAATCTCAACACAAACCTATACAAATCAGCTCCCCTTTTTTTGTCATGCTGTTTGATTCTCCCATTATGTTTTCTTTTCTCGAGTCATGTTCTTCTAAAATTGTGTGTGTGTGTGTGTGTGTGTGTGTGTGTGTGTGTGTGTGTGTGTGTGTGTGTGTGTGTGTGTGTGTGCGTGCGTGCGTGTGTTTGAGCATGTGCGTTTGAGTGTCTGTGTGCTTGTGTGCATGTGTGTCTCTGTGTGTGTCTATGTGTATGTGTGTGACTTAGTATGAATGTGTGAGTGTGTGTATTAGTATGAGTGTGTTAGTGTTTTTCGAGTATATGTATGAAAAATGGAATGGAATGGCAAGCAGACTCAAGACAACTTGGTCAATTTTCAGGAGCCAATATTTCAACTATTTTGTTACAATCCTTTGTACAGTTTTCATTGTTCATAATACAGCTCTGTGACTTTTCTACGTAGTGACAGATCACAATGGTTTCTGATCTGTCAGCTAGGCTAATAGAAAAAAAAAAAACACCTGAAACTTTTGAGCTGTTTCACCGCCTATCTGGGTGATTAAAGAGCCAGTACAGAGTACTCAAGTCACCTGGTGAGTCCCAGGGACGGCAGAATGAGCACCATCAGCAACAGGAAGATGAAAGTTTTCCTCATCACTGCATGATGTTCGGCTGTCCTGTGGCAAAATGCAGACTATATTAACACAGAGTGAGGATGGACACACACACACACACACACACACACACACACACACACACACACACACACACATACCTATTAGATTCCATCTTTCCCATAATTTATACCTTCCATCTCCTCTTTGTTCTTTCAGTCCTCCCCTCCCCCTCTTCCCCTTGGTTCCCCCCCCCCCCCCCCCCCTTGTATTAGTATTAGTACTATTATTATCATTACTATTATTGATATTGTTATTATTCTTTTATTTAATTTGTTTATTCTATTATCATCATTGTCATTATTAACATCATCATCATTATTATCATTTTTATCAATATTATTATTATCCTTTTTAAAATCTATTTATTATTATATATATATTTTCTTTAGATATATTTCTGTATCATGCTTTTATTATCAATACTATTATTACCATTACCTTCACTATAGATGTTAGCATTATCATCATTAATACTATTGTTAGTATTGATATTATCATGACTCCATTAACATCACTTTCGCCATCACCGCTAAGACTGTTGCCATGGCAGCCACGCTGTTCAAGAATCCTCTAACCCACTCTTCTTTCTCCCATACCAAACTGCTATTGCCATATTATCACCAAAAGTGGTAGTAATCCTGTCTTTATTTATTTATCTATTTATTTTTCCAATATTTTGATCATCATCATTACCATCATTAGTATTCCTATAAGTCATATAATTATCATCATTACTACCTTGACTCACACATTATCTCCCTTCTAAAAGCCTCATTTTCATTCAACGCCTATCTTGCGCTGAAACGACTGAAGGTAAGTGATTGCTTGTTCATTTTCGTTGTAATAATTGTTTCGTATCTTGCCTGAAGAAGACCTAAGAGGTTGAAACACGTTGTGTTTTGTCTTGTGATTCCTTTGTCCACGTTTTTTTTGGCGGTTTGCTAACATTTACTTAAGACTTTCATTTAAGCCTACACGGCAGAACTTCTTTGGCTTTCGTAATGTTTTGTTATTTAATAAAAGATGAAATCAGTGCTGAAAGCTGAATCTGTGCAGTGTCAGATATTGTTAGCCACAGGACTGTGCTAAAGACCAGAAGACAAAGCTGGATTGTGGTAGAAACCAGGGCCGCCTACTTGGTCCAGTGGCCGATGTACTGCTCCGAGAGGTAGACCACATTGGGCAGCAGGGCGGACAACGTCAGCAGCAGGAGAGTGGGCAGGAACTGAACCAGCAGTGTGCTCTGCAAACACATGGACCAGAAACACACTATAGTGGTGTGCACGCTGGTGAGTCAAACATGAATGTATATGTACAAACTTATAGGTTCTCATTGTAATGATAGCAATAATGACAATGATGATGATGCTGAAACTTACTGAACAGTTTTTATTGAACTCAGTTCAATTTTTTTGTCAACCTACAAAAGACTAAAAATAACAAGAAAATTACCAATGCAATGGCATGGTGATTCATCAGCATATTGAGCAGATCAATTACTATTCGTTTCTTTCTTCTTCTTTTTTGTGAAACAGTCACATTAATCAAAATTTTAATGTGACACTATGGTGAAGCAATGTTGGGACTCCAAGGAGATCTAAGGGAAATAGCTGTGATCAGAACACCTGCTGGGTGGGTTGGGGACGGTAGGAAGGGAAGATAAGGAGAGAGATGAACAGGTGAAACAAATGGTAGAGTTAAAAGAAAAAGGGAGATGAAGGGGATGGTAAGAGAGACATGGGATGGGGACAATTATGGGGGGAAGGGGGGGGGGGGGGGAGGGGGACCTGGTGGAAATAAGGAGGGGAGGTGGGGCGAGGGGTCATGGATAAAATAGGATTTAAATAAAAAGGCTTTTAGAGTGGTTTTGCAAGAGGTTGTGGAAGTGGATGGTCAGATGTTGAATGGGAGATGGTCCAGGGGACCAGACTCAGAAAGCAGTGGATTGTGACTGAGGGGTTTTCAGCTTACCAACACAAATACACATCAATGAATGTGCACTCATCCAGCATCACTTTCAGTAGATGAACATTGAACTGAACAACAAATCAATGTGTGTAAGCATTACATGTGCACACATTCATAAACATTTATATATGCACACAAATATATATATATACATAATATATATATATATATATATATATATATATTCAATTATAAACAAAACTTGCTCTGATGTCTTAGATTGAAGAAATAGGGGGAGATAAGCATTCATATCTGCAGTGGTAGATAATTCTGCCTAACTAACAGTATGTGCTTGAGTGGGTGAATGGGGAATAATAAATGCTTCTCAAAATGCGCCTTCAGCAAGTTTATAGTCTCCAAGGGGGAGACAATCTCCCATGGGGAGGAAACTCACTAACATATAACTCCTGGTCAGATACCGGTATTTCGAAACCTGATTGTTTATATATATTCATACAAAAACTAACAATCAATAACAACATCACCTCAAAACATATGGATCTATCATATGGCCACCTCCCATTACGTTAATACATGACAATGTAATGTATCACCCGGACAGACACTGACAATATCATTACATGTGACAGTGGAAACTTTACAAGGACCTATACACAAATCCAGTATCCTTATATGAATACAAAACAATACGACATCACACGAATACAAAACAACATGACATGAATACAAAAGAACCTCTATTAACCACCCCTGCGCACAAGTGTCTCCATGCTACTACCCAAAAAATCTGATGTACTGTTTCTCTCATACTATGGTAGAATTTTCAACCTATGTACAATGAGCCCTCATCATTCTGAGAAGCAGCTGAAAGTTCTTAATTTTTTTTTCTTTGCTAAATTGTTGAAAAAAAAGCTACTACAATCTGTCTCTTTACAATTTGATTCTTCACTTACTTGAAACCTTTCTGATTTTTAACCGACTATCACTTCAAACATTTTCATTTCCCTCCTGCATGTGATCTTGGAGGACTAACAAGAACCTTTCTTTAACTGTTTGCAATATGATGTATGGCAGTCACTCTGTGGCCAGTATCAGCAGTTGGAAAGTACTGAATCCAGATCCAGAATGTCATCTCACATGAATGTAACTTGATAGGATACAACACAATTTGATAGGATACAACACAATTTGATAAGATACAACACGACTTGATAGGATATAACACAATCTGATATGATACAACACAGTTTGATAGGATACAACACAATTTGATAGGATACAACACAATTTGATAGAATACAACACAATCTGATATAACACAATTTGATAGGATACAACACAATTTGATAGGATACAACACAACTTGATAGGACACAACACAATCTGATAGAATACAACACAATTTGATAGGAAACAACACAATCTGATAGGATACAACACAATCTGATAGGACACAACACAATCTGATAGGATACAACACAATCTGATAGGATACAACACAATCTGATAGGACACAACACAATCTGATAGGATACAACACAATCTGACAGGATACAACACAATCTGATAGGATACAACCCAGCACAGCACGAATCAGTCTCACATGTAACTCCTCTCCAGGCTTCTTGAGGTCGATGTTGAGCATATCCAGGGTGTGGAGGAACATGATGGGGGTGGTCAGGAAGAACAGCACAATGATCAGAAAACCGTTAATGCTGATCGCTCGAACCCACCACTTCCAGTTTGGCACAGCCAGGTTTTCCCTACATGTACACACACAGCATTCACTACATGTACACACAGAACAATCTGATGACTGTCACAATTCCACATCAAACCTTTTTTTTTTCAAACCCTACAATAATTTGGTAAGAGGGTTTCATTATTTGTGTGGTGTTTCATACCATTGTCAAAGTAGTTTTTGCTCCGAGATCCCTCATTTCGAATTCTGTGTGCAAGAGGCTATTAATAGCAAAAGACAAATACAGTACTTAGCTGTGAAACGAAGTAATACAGGGAAGCCAAGATGACTGCCGGAAAATGACGGTGCTCTTGCAGCAGATGAATTGTGGCACCAGTCACAAAAAAGTGTGGAGAATTTGATGAATAATGAATAGATCTTAAATCAAACAAAGATGGAAAACAAAGACAACATTTAAACAACCTAGGCTCTGATGCACCATCTTTCCATTAAAACTCCACTCAATCTTCAATGCAAACAAATGAAATATTTTCTTTCAGGACTAGAGATCAGAAAGGAAATTGTTTCTTATCATGAAATGCCGCCATTTTTTTTCTCACCGTCCTCCAGCTGATACATGAAGCTATTAGAATTCTCGCTCTCAAAGGGGATATTACTGGGGAGGTAATTTTTGGTCACTTCTTTCACCTTGCCCATATGATTAAACCTGGACTGTGGTCCAGTTACCATATACGATAAATAATTTCTGTAAGACAAAAAAGCAGACCCCTGCAGGTTACATTTAATCATTTTATATGCACTGAAATTTCTGTTTGAATCAGACTGCTGCTGACATCTGCACCAGTGATTCATGGTAATACATGCAGAATCAAGTGACACCTTTCTTCCCAACCGAAAGGGCAAAGCAGACTGACCAGTTGATGTTTTCCGGAGAAGGTGCAAACTGGACACGCCAGCAACTAACACTGAGATCTCCGTGAATGCTGGACAGCTGAGGATTGTGCGATCCCTTGCAGGTAGCGTTAAAGTCCGCTCGGATCCTAGAAAATGACAAGGATAAAAAAAAAAATGTATATATAAACACTGATATGCACTGAGATGGAGACATATACACTCAGACTACACACAAGACAGACACATGTGTGAAAGCCATCACAAGTGTCAAAGTTTATTATTTTTTCTTTGTTTGCTTCATTTTGATTTCTGATCAAAGTTCTTTCCCGATACATGTTTTTTTCATGTAGCGTGACCAAGCGAGCATGCTCACAGGACCAAAACTTTCAGAACTGTAACTCCACAGTATGTCTCGCTGCCGTGCAAAGGATCATTAAGGTGCAGCACTTAGATTTTATGCAAGAACTCATACATGTATAGTTCAGCTCTAAACCTCATCTGCCTTTTTTGTTGAAATATTCCTTATTTCAGGTATTATTTTGCAGCATTTGCGTGTGATGTTCAATTTCAGAGAGACCTCCCCACGGCCAGAATGGATGCCACAAAGACCAGTTTTATACAGTGTTTTGATGCAAAACATTAACATTTGTTATTGTTATTAATTTGTTCTTGACAATTTGAAATGATTTGTTCATGATTATTACTTGAAATTTAAGGTTTAAGTTCATATTATTCCTAGAAAGTTAGGAATCCTTCCCCATTTATGTTGCAGTTTTGATGGTTGTCCAGACCAATAAAAAGAACAAAATTTGGAACGATCAGTCCAGACTGGTCCTGATGCGTGCGGCATTGACAACATGCACTAACACACATTAGAATCAATGCTTCTTCCTGTCTGTAAAACGCACTATAGGGATTTTTTTCCCCTCCACCCCCCATCCCCACCCCAGGACTGTCCGTGACTGGAACTGTCTTCCACCTGAGGCAGTTTCATCAACCATAGTAGCAGATTTCAAATCCCTTTATTAAACCAACTTCCCTTCCACTCATTCCATGGCAACTCCCTCCTAATCTCCAATACCCCCACTCCTACCCCTCCTTCCTCCTTGCCTTTGTCTACCCCGTCTGCTGATGAACACAGCTTAATATAATGGCAGCTTTAACTATATCACTGCTGGAATTCACCCTCACCCTTGGCAAATGTCTTACGAAAAAAAGAAGAAAATTCTTAAACATGCATGAGACACACACACACACACACACACACAGTGTGTACACACACATACACACATATGCATGTACGCACACATGCATGCACACACACACACACATGCACACACACACAAACACACACACGCACACACACACAAACACAACACACACACACACACACAGAGACACACACACACACACACACACACACACACCCACACACCTCTGTGCATGTAGTTCTGACTGCAGTGTAATAAAGGCGATACCAATGGGATCCCTGTAGGCGGTCACTCTCTCTTCGTCACATAACCTCAACAGCTCTGCCTCCTCATTCATGTAAAACGTAATGGCGTCCACCTTAAAGGGACATAGAAAATGGGAGTTAAGCCACAGTGAGGCAAAGGAAGACAAGGCAGCCAGGAACAACATAAACATCTACACCCACAATGAACCGCACACACACACACACACAAATACACACCAGTGCATGTATTCATACACATTCATGCAGCTCTTCCGTACACACAAACAGTTCATTCCTTTCATCCCCTATAGATATATCATGGCTGATAAGTTCAATTATGCAAATTTTAGCTCAAAGCCACTTGTAACATTTAGCCCAAAGCAACCTGCATGAGAAATGTGCACATGCACGCATGAGGCACACAGGTAGGCACACATGCAGGTGCCACGTACACACACACACACACACACACGCATGCATGCACACATGCACACACACACACACACACACACACACACGCACACACACAGAGAGAAAAAGAGACAGTGGAACAGTCAGGCAGACAGAAGCACACAGCTAAACAGACAGAAAAAATAGGAGACCTTCTGACAGCCACAACATCCACAGGCCAGCTGTCCACAGACATAGGGGTACATGGTAGGTCGTTTGCCAAACTTGCGCAGCTCTGCTTCCGAGTACAGATGTGCTTCTGTAGCAATCTGCCTGTAGGACAAAACGTAACACACCCTGGTGTTGACCAGCTGAAGAGAAAGACCGACAGAGCAGAAAGAGAGAGAGAGACAGACAGACAGACAGACAGACAAACAAATCAGACAGACAGACAGACAAAGCGAGACAGACAGAGCGAGAATGAGGGAGAAGAAACAAATAAACACAGTAATTCAATGAGCTAGAGTGGAATGAGGAACAGACAGCTTTGTTTGTTGGTTCTTGTTTTTTTTTTTTTCACGTACAGTTCTGTGTTCAGGAAAACATAAAGGAACTATTCAACCCCACCCCCCTCCCCATCCCTGTCATCCCATTCCCTGCCTAGTTGTCCCATCTCTTCACCCTACCTCCACATTCCCCCCCCCCCCCTCTTCTTCCCCCTTGTTCCCCCCTATCTATCTTCACCATGTTCCACCCCTCCTCATTTCCCCTTCCTCCCTCCCTCCCCTTTCCGTAACCTCTCGTCCTGTCTCCCCTTCCTCCCTCCCTCCCCTTTCCATAACCCCTCGTCCTGTCTCCCCTTCCTCCCTCCCTCCCCTTTCCATAACCTCTCGTCCTGTCTCCCCTTCCTCCCTCCCTCCCCTTTCCATAACCCCTCGTCCTGTCTCCCCTTCCTCCCTCCCTCCCCTTTCCATAACCTCTCGTCCTGTCTCCCCTTCCTCCCTCCCTCCCCTTTCCATAACCCCTCGTCCTGTCTCCCCTTCCCCCTCCACCCCAACATCCCCCTCCCCTTCCCTCCTCTTCCCTTCTCCTGTACCCCTCTTCCCCTTCCTCCCTCCATCCCCCATCTGTCTCCCTTCTGTCACTCCTTCCTCCCATCCCCCATCCACCTTCCCTCCTCTGCTCCCCATTCCCCTTGCCCCCCCCCCCCCCCCTCCTCCTCATCCTTTCCCTGCCATCCCCTAATTCCCCTTTGCCCAGGTGCCACTTCAAATCCCTTGAAGAAATAAACACACACACACAACACACACACACACACACACACACACGCATGCACGCATGCAACGCACGCACCACACACACACACACACACACACACACACACACACACACACACACACCACACACAGAAAAACAAAGTGCAAACGATGGCAACAAACTCATGAATGCAGAAGAAAAAAAAGATATGCACTAACACATGCACACACTCACACAAACATATGCACACACACACCCTTCCCCCACTTCAAACACATCACATAATCATACACACTGAGAGAATATAACACGATCATACATACAAACACACACACATATGTCTCTTCAAGTGCGCGTGTGCACACACACACACACACAGTTAACATTACACACAGCATGACTAGGACTGACCGTTTCCTGTCTAGGTTGACCAGATCAGCAATGTCATAAGCAAACTGGATATCGTCGATGACCACATCAGGGTATGCTTCCCTACAAGCAACAGTAAAACTGAGTAGGATCAAATCAAAAATATCTTTGAAGTACTTACATGCAAATCGCAATAATGATGAACAATACAGTGAAGACATGCTCTTTACACTTCATTTACAACAAATATATGCATGCACAGATGTCGTTTACGCTTGGTATGCTTGTTACTAATATCTTGTCACAAATTCAGTTCACATACAAGATCACTCAAAAGTTCCCAGACAACTAAAAGAAAATGACAGGAATGAATCACAATGACAAATCAAATGTCAGAGTTGCTTGATGCCCCTAACCCCTAAACAGAAGGGAACTGGCTGTGATGCCGCAGATAATGCAGCTTCCTTAGATTTGATAGCCATTGACTTTTCATGTCTTGTATTGCATTGGATAATTCAATTCTTACTGCAGATTTCTCTATGAAATTTGCATTGCTCTACCTTGCCAAAGTACAGTACCATTGTTTGTTCCTGCATGTGTTCTTGTATAAATATCTACAGATTTTCCTACAGAACTTTCTCAAGGACAACTTCCCTGTTGGTGGAAGTTCTTTTGTGTCCCTTGGTTTCACATCCCATCCGTAAAAACTAGCACTCAGACCACTTCTTAAGGTCTGGTGAAAATGTAGATGGAGGAGGGGGGGGGGGGGGGGTGGGGGGTGGGGGGGGGGAAGGGACACCAAGGCTCAAACCACAGACCTGGTAATTTCTTACTTCCTTGGTGAGTGTCAGTCAACCAGGTCAGTTATGCACCTTTTACAGCAGAAGTTGAGAGGAGGGTGATTAGAGATTAAGGGAGGTGGGCTGGCTGAGGCGAGGGGGAGACAGGGAGGATGGGAGATGGGGGTGAAGAAGAAGAGGGGGAAATGGGAGAGAGAGGGGAAAAACAAAAAGGGAAGGGGATGGAGCAGAGTTCCAGCAGACCATGCCTCAGCCTGTGGCCTTGCTGATTTGCCCCTATCTGGATCTTAAGGTCAACATTCATCTCTATGGAGCCAATGTCATTTACAGATCTAAAGTAAGCCTCACTTAGGATAGTTTATACATTCCCCTAAAAATGAAGTGAAATCATCTGAAAATATAGTAGTTACTTTTGCTGCTAGTAATTTAAAAAAATCAACAACCTTAGATACAGCCCCAGTGACCTTCAATTTGCTTGATTAAGAACACGCATATAATGAGTAATTTCCACAAGTGATCAGCTTGGGAATGAAAATGACTGACCATGCAGGCAGATTTCTAATGAGAACAAGTTGAAGTTCTGACTTGGAATCTGCAGGGCAGAAGCAAGAGGGGACTACCCTGAAACAGTTGGAGTGGACACACTGGGACAGAGCTGAAGAAGAAAGGAACCATATGAACTGAGACATAAAGGACACCTCAGAGTCAAACCCGCTTAAGAGTTGCCATTGATTGACCTATGCTTATTTGGGGCCAAATGGGTGAGTAAGTAGATCAAGTTCAAGTTACTGTCAAAGCTTTCACTTCTCACAACTGTTCTCACATTCACGCGCACTGCATCTGTCAAGTTTCAACCGAGGTAAATTGTTTCCAATGAAATAACGGTGAATGGTTAAACTGTTTTGTGACTTTGAACCTAGGTTTAAGTCAAAATAATGAAATGTTTCTGTATTGGATAGATGGTTCTAAACTCACTTTGAAGTTTGCAAGAAATCTAATGTTCACTGATATACACAGACTGACATCATTGTATCATACCATTTGAAACTGGCAGTTAAATAAGACTAAAATGATTGTCTTCCTAAGCACATACCTCTATACTCTGATATTAATTTTTTCCCTTAGAAAATTTCATGGTTATCATTTTTTACTCTGTCATTTTAAAGCCACTCACAAATCACTTTTCTGCTTTCTAAAACATTTTCAATTGATCTCTGAGCATTTGTTGAGCATGTTCATGTAGAACGTCTTTATCCAGAAATGTCTAACAGTATAAAAGTTATACTGACTGAAAATGAAGGCGAAGGGTTTCATCAAAGCATTTGTTTCGTGGAATGTTAGAGACCATCAGAGTTCTGGACACCTGGTGACAAATAGTCATCAAATGAATAAACACTATGCATCAGAATGAAAAAAAAGTAGCACAAAGACATAAATTATCTTTGATGATTACAACAGAAGACCACTGACACTTGTTCGCTGAAGCAAGGAAGAGCTGGGTCTGTACAGCTTGCAAATCATGCATTAAAAACTGTTGCTAAATTTTGTTCCCACTACACCTGAATCTGGCAGACACTTTGGAATTTGGACCACACAGTTAACCTTTTGTGCCAAGATCTCAACAATAACAGAAACACACACACACACACACACACACACACACACACACACACACAAAATCAAAAGCGTAGGTCAAAGAACAATTGTCATTTTGTGGACACCTGCCATCTTCATCTCTAAAACAAAAAACAACAAAAAAAACAACACACACATACACACACACACACACACACATACACACACACACTCTCTCTCTTTCTCTCTCTCTCTCCCACTCTCTCTCTCCCACACACACACATACACACACACACATCAAACTGCTTTCTTTCCAGTTTTCCAGTTAAGAAAAAGAGCTCTGGAATAAGCCATCACCAATACTGTTAAATGACAGTGTATGTCAATCTAAACAAACATGTGGAATAGAATCACTCTTAAAACCAAGTTGACATCTGCAGAAGTTGTCTCAAAACACCTGTGGATGATAACATCATTCCCAAATATGTGAAGACTGCCATTACAGCAAGTCTCAAACATATCTTGTAAAATACAGGTGAATACATTTAACCTGAAACTGATGGAAGAGACTGAAATTTTCTGTCTGATTTTACCCAAAGTTGGGGCTTTCCAAATATGGAGTAATCCAAGTATTCCTGTTAGGACCAATCAGTCCTTTGGTGTTAACACAATTTTGACGTATGTATTTCGGATGGACTGGGTTTCATTGCAGATTTTCATTTCCACTGACCTGTTCATCCTCCTCCACATCCAGATTGGTGTGGAAGTGACGCAGCACACCCACAATGATGACCAGGTACAGCACAGAGAACAGAGAGTGCACCCACAGCAGAGAGGACCTGCCAGACACCACATTCAAACAATGGAGCCATTTTTTCCATCTGTTCTCTATTCAAAAACACTGATCAAAGTAAAACATTTATAATTCATTGTCATAAAAAGCATTTTCTTAACTTCTTATTCAGAATACTTTCAGAGAAATCATGTGATAAAAGAATATTATGGACTGATTTTTGTCAAAAAATAAAACTCATGCCATCAGTCATATGGTCATGAATATCAGTTTTATTAATCACGTTTTCTTTACAATGAAAAAAAAAAAGGTAACAGATTAGTACTATTGAACAAGCAATGCTTTACAACAGAAAAAAAAACTATTATTTCAAGAAGAAACAAAACATTTTAAAACAATTACAACAACAGCATGACACTTCTTGTGAGGAGGCCATCACTGACCTTTTGATGGCTGTTCTGCCCTACACTGCCCATAGGAATTATTCCTTTCACTTACTGACCTACTCCTCTCTATGTATTAAGGATAACCCTCCATTTTGCTCCCACATGGAGTATTTGGAATGCTTTGAGCATTAAGATGTGCTGTAAAGGACAGCAGCTCTTGTTTAAGTGGCCCTCTAATTCAGTTCAGTTGTATGAAATTCTAAATACACACACACACACACACACACACACACACACACACACACACACAACACACACACACACACACACACACACACACACACACACACTGATACAACGAGCAACAGTGATAGGGGACTGTCCATTCATGATGATTGTGAACGATTTACCAGCTCTGGTGGCGCTAAATTGATAAAGGCAACTCAGAAATCAGTGTAGACACTTGCATTCACTTCAAACTTAAGTGGTAGTTTGTGAGATGACTAAGAGGAAGGGAGTCAGCTTTAAGATTATAGATGGATTCAGGTCAAAGGAACAAAGGTGAGTGACCATGACGACTGATTGTACACGTTATCAAAACAAAACAACGACACATCACTCCACAGTAAACTGGATCCGCTATTACATTCTTATACAAAAATTTTGTGAGATTCAAATCTAAAATTTGTGATTGATAACCATTTCATATGACTACTGAATTAAAAAAATGTTCAACTTAAGTTTGTTTGATGCATGTGGGGGAAGGAAAGGGTGGTAAAAGAAGACATAGTAAACAAAATTTGGTAGTTAAAAGACAAAACAAACTGCAAAGCGCTGGGTTCACCTTCAGATCATGTATGGTCCAGACAACCTGTATAGCAAAACAGTAAACACTACGCGACCAGTGAATACACAAGCAAGAGTTGAAGGGGAAGCAATTCATATTGTTCCCTAGTACTCATACCCTTCCACTGGAAAATATCCAGATAACTTCTTATCAAACCCATTAGACTGAGAACCAAACAAAATATGAACTTTTAATCTCGAGACAGTATTCAGTGACT
The DNA here is from genome assembly GCA_033310375.1 of Conus canariensis. NCBI lineage: Eukaryota > Metazoa > Mollusca > Gastropoda > Neogastropoda > Conidae > Conus > Conus canariensis. The sequence continues at coordinate 51,502,843 of CM065723.1, forward strand.
ATGCATTACTCACTGGGTATCCAGGTTTCCAATGGTAGTGTGACCAAATTCAGTAGCATTGCCAACTGCAACAACCACGGGAAAGCTTACATACATAAGATCACACAGCAAAAGTCAGTAAACTAGATTTCTTGATAAGTAAGTCTTTTCATTGATAATGGAATCTATTACGCAATAAACAAATGGCACAATGTTCACAGTCTCTGGAGCACAGCACGATGGAAGGCCAGCTAAGCCAGCCCTATCCCTCTTCTTCTGCTGCCTTTAACTGAAAAGCTACCCATTCACTGCTGGGTGAACAGCAATTTTCAAGCTGGATAAATCCCCCCCCCACCCCCCTCCCCAAAGTGGTTCAAGCCTTCAACCGTTAATGACACAGGCAAAAGCTCTAACTGTATGACTACAGGGCCCTCAATTCATAAATCAGCTTCTTGACAAGACTGAGTGCACAGATTTTGCACATTAACAGGAACAGAGTTCCAGATGGTGGGAGCAGTGAAGCTAAAGGACCTCTCACACACAGTCTTTTTAAGCTGCAGATAAGACAGAAAAATGCACAGAACTAAATCAGCTCTGTGTGTGTGTGTGTGTGTGTGTGTGTGTGTGTGTGTGTGTGTGTGTGTGTGTGTGTGTGTGCGCGCGCGCACGTGTTCATGTGCATGTGCGTGTGTGTTATCAGAAAACATCACTGATAACTAACCGCCATGGTAAAGTGGTTAATGTCACAGACTCCCAGCAGGGAGGACTGGGATCGATTCCCATTACAGCCATAAGAGATTTTTCTGTCCCAACCAGCTCCTACCCACCACTGAGTTTGCTCAAATGGAAAGACCGGGACCACACAGTCAAGTTCCATCCACTAAACAGATGTATCTCTGAGAGTGTTTCTAAAATTCCTGACCGACACTGCAGGTGTCTGTATTTCTCAGGCATGATTGACATCAGGATGCATTATGACAGTAAGCATAGAGTACAGCCCAATCATGCAGTCTAAGACCATTATGGAAATCTGTAGCATCATCTTCATCATCCCCATTCTCATCAATCGGCATTAAAAAAAAGTCTCAAATTCCTTCATGTCCTGCTCTCATGGTGACCTCGGTTTTGATGTCCTCTCCAGGTCTATGGCCATGGTTTGATTTCATCAGGGTCACTGGTATCGGCAAATTCATGGGGACTGTCATTGGATGGATGTGGTTGCACCCACTGGAGGGAGAAGTCACTCACGCCGACTCCATGACTACGCAATTATTGCCATCAGTAGGAGGCTTAATAGGTGGTGTCCTGCATATGTTGGATCAGAACAGGTGCCACTGGACACCACTGAAGTGATTCGGCAGCAGTGCAGTGTCTCCTCTGGTGGGTTTCCTCTTGACGACTTGACATCGACTGCTCTCTGTGGATTGCTGGTGCCGGGGCTGCAGCGGACTGAGCCAGGCTGTGGCTGTGGATGGGGGGTCAGAATGAGTGGCGTGGATGCAATGCAACAGAAAATGGGACAGCAAAGAGGAAAAAAAAGACCACTGATGGTTGATGAAATTAAAAAAACACAGCAAAGACATTGCACCAAGGACCAGGTCAGGCAACATATGACTAGACAACAAAATACTCACGAAGGTTTCCCTGAAAGTTGATGGGCAGGATGACAACAATGGAGATGACCATAATGATCAAAGAATACACGAGAAGGTAACGCTGGAAGGACAGGTACTGCACGGCATCCCGGCCACATTTCCGCAAGATGTCACTGTCTCTGGAAGTTGACAACACACTCATATCATTTTCACTCATTTTCTTTGATTTCTTTGACTCTCTCTCCTCTATTCTTGTTCTTCTGTCCTCTGAACCCTGCAGTGGCTTTATTCAAATTGTCCTTATTCCACTTTCATCAGCAAACACAGCTACATCCAGGAGTATCCTATCACAGTTAAAACACCAGCAGTCTTAAGAGACCTGTCACATGTGATGCCACCCGATGTGAGACTGCTCTACTGCTGAGCCACTTTGGTGACTTATTATGATCTTGATATCCACAGAACATCCCCTATTAACCCCTCTCCTGACAACAAACATCATTCAGTCAGAGCAATAACCAGAATGCGTTCCCTACAGAGACAAACTGCCACCAAGCACGTCTACTGACAGTTCCCATGAATCTGATTAGAGCAGAGACGTTGGCAAGGTTGACGCCAAACAGCATATCCAGACAGACTTTTCATGCAAGCAAAGTGGTGTCAGGTACAAAACAAATCATACTTGTTTGTAAGCCTTAACCAAAGTGCTACTTTACAGCCCAGGATTCCATACTTCATTGTTTTTATGTTTAAACCTCCTAAACTAAGTTTAAAAAAAGATCAGTCATAAGACTGAACATTAGAAAAACATTTTCTTAATGATTATTTGGATAAGATTCTCATGAATGTTTCGACAAATTCTTGAATGTCACTGATAAGACAAGGATTGACACAAATATCCTGAACTGTATGTCAAAGGTTAAAATGCAGCTCGTAATTCTTGACACAGAAGAGAAATAGAGATAGAAGACAGACTGAGTGGTGGGAAAAGAATAAAAACAAGAACAACCATGTACATATCAAAGTTATATCTGACATATTCTAATTAAAAACAAATATATACTGAGAAATAACCGGTCATATACAGTAACCCAAGAATCACACACAATAATTAAACAGTTATCCAAGCAAAACTTGCATGGAACTGAAAAACATTTACAAAGTTATATTTACATAGTTAAAAAAAAATGTGAAGAAAAGTTCAATAAAATATGAAAATCATACTCACTTCAATTTGATAAAGGCGATCATCCATTTGAATATACCCTGGAGGGAAAGAAACAATCAGCCTTCTTGAAATCAACATATGGTCTGCATACAGTTCAATTTCCCATTCAGACCTCTCCATATTAACTTTTTTCATGTAAGCTACACACAAAAAGTTAAGGATCACTTTCCAAACATTCATAACTGTCAAAATAAGGAAGTCAATGCGTTGAAGTTTGGCCAACATTTAATTCCATTCTTTAGTGATAACGATACACAATTGCCTTCAATCTCGAGCAATCGTTTGGTGTGTACATTTGATTAAAGTGTGTACGTATCCAAATTTGATTTCCCAAAGTCATTGAAATCACAAGACAGGGCATACTGATGCTCCCAAAAGCTCAGTAATGCGTGTAACACCACCATGGCTGTTCTGGCACTCGACGCAGCAAGTCCTCATCGAGTTGACCAGGTTGGTGAAGATCCTCTGTGGAAGCGCCTGCCACTCAGCCTGCAGCATCTGGTAGAGGTGTTTGGCATCCCTGGGAGGGGGGTGGCTCCTCACTTTGCGATCCAGCTCATCCCAGAGGTTCTCAATTGGGTTGAGATCGGGACTGCATGCTGGCCACTCCATTCTGTTGACTCCAGACTGCTGCAGGAAGTCGTTGACCACCCTTGCCCTGTGGGGGCGAGCATTGTCATCCTGGTAGACAGCCCTCGGTCCCATCTGCTGCAGTGTAGGCACAGCCAGCGGTCGAAGGATCTCATCCCGGTATCGGATGCCAGTCAGGTTACCCTGTACATGATACAAGGGTGTTCTGTGGTGAAGGCTGAAGGCCCCCCAGACCATTACAGAACCTCCACCAAAGGCCACCTTTTCTTGGACAGTGGCGTCAGTAAAGCGTTGCCCTGGGCGCCTCCAGACCCTCAGTCGGCCGTCGTTGTGGTGAAGGGTGAAGCGTGATTCATCACTGAACAGGACCTGGGACCATTGCTGACGTGTCCACCTCACGTGACGTGCGCAGAAGGCGCGGCGTGCTGCCCTATGGGCTGGAGTTAAGCGTGGCCGTACTGCTGGGCGACGAGAACGGAGATTAAACCCATGTAGGCGGTTCCGTATGGTCTGCTGGGTGATGTTGATGTTAGTAGCCACCCTGAACTGCCTTTGAATTATACTGAAAGAGGCTGTTCTTGTCTGCAGGGCTTGTCGTTCAATGAGACGATCGTCACGTGGGGTTGTCTTCTTCGGTCGACCAGATCTGCGTCTTTCATGGACAATCCCAGTGGCTGTGAAGCGTTGAATCAGTCGGACAATGACCGAGATGGACACATGAAGTCGCCTGGCCACTTCTCGCTTGGGAACACCATCTTGGAACCATGCAACAGCTCGTCCCCTATCCAACTCGCTTAATTTTCGTCGTGGAGGCATTGTCAGATCAGGCCTACTACTGGTGGAATGTCTTCTTATATAGCCAAGCGAGCGACAGCATCTCACACATAAACAGCAGTGCTTGCACGTGCATAATGGTTTTTCCATCTGGCAAGTGCAATGTGTTCAGGCAGAACGGTCCAAAACAAGGTCATTTTTCGCAAGTTTCCGCTTTTCCGTTTGAGGCCCAGCTCAGTAGTAGAGAATCCCGTGCAATTTTCGCACTAACACAACATCGCCCACTTACAGCTGAACAAGAATTCATGACAATTTGACTGGACTAAGAAATAAATAACAGTAGGGAACTGAGTTTATTATGCACCTGTTTTCACATACGATCCTTAACTTTTTGTGCGTAGTATAGCTGCCTGACCTTTAGTTGGGCCCACATCAATGCATATGGCCACTTGCATCAGATCAGATGCCAGGCATCAATTTGTTCAAATCAGCGATGTATAACTCTTATTCCATGCATGAATAATATGTGTAGGAAGAATTCTGGGGCTATAGTTTCTTATTGTATGAAATGCTTCTTTGACTAAGCAAATTTTTTGGATGTGCTTTTTTTCTCATTTTTTTCTTCCACAACCATGAATCACTGAAGTAACATTACATGGAAAGTATCTCCTGAAATCTTTCTGGACACTTTTATTAACAAGTAACTAAAAGCATACATATAAAACCCACATAATTTACACTGTTGTAGAAAATATATCGGACTATGAAAGAGTCCAGTTTCACTTACATTCCATCACAAATGTGATAATACACCCTGTCAGAATAAGAAGCATTGACGAAGCAGTGAACTATCTGTTTAGCCTTGATTTTTTTTCAAGAAACTATGCATCACCAGATAATTCAAACCCAGTGAAATGTTGATATGCTTTAGATAAATATTTCCACAGGTGTGTGTTTTTTTAAATATATCAATCCAGTTATGATAGTTTGAATAAAGCAGCCACAGTTTTCTGACTGAATAGCAAAAACATGCCAGGCCAGGAAGGTTATAAATCCAGTTACTAAGTCAAGGCTGCAAGGTTAGGACTATTTCCCTTTAAAGACTTACTACTCTGGAACACTTTTCTCTTTGTCCGCACTACATTTACCTCCCAATCAAGACTCCTTTCTACTTACTTTCACATCTACTTTTCCAGTTTCTACAGGTTAAGGATGCCTAGCTGGTTCCATAGCACAGCACTGAGTTTGCAGTCAAACCACGTGTCTTCGAATTCCATTCCCAGCCAACATCTAAATTACTATCTCTTTCTCTTTGTTCTTCCACTAGAACTCTGAGCGTTAGTGAGATCTTTACATACGAGACCAGTTTTTATCCCAAAATTAAGATAGCCATATTCCATCTATATGGATGAAACTGACATTTTATCTGCCCATGTCATTCTGGTTGTGTCAGTGTGGTGTGAGATAGGTCCCCTCCCCCCATTCTTCTTGGATAGTTATCCCTGTCTGCCCTATCTTCTGAGGTGAGTATGGATGTTTAACCTGAAAAGGGACTCACTCACAGAGCTCGTTTAGCTCACTTGGTTCACTACTCAATTAACATAAAATGTATGCAGCAGTGGGCTCCACAACTAACGCCGACTCCACAACTAAGCAAGCAGGGTTCTGAACAAAATTTCCTTTCACCAAATTCCAAAGTTATGTCACAAATGGTCACACACTTAAACATAGACAAAGACACACACACACACACACACACACACACACACACACACACAAATACACACACACACACACACACACATACACACACACTCACACACACATCACCAGCTGGGCTCTCTGAATAAATTACTGATCGCTAAGTTCCAAAACTATGTCACATATGGTCACACACACACACACACACACACACACACACACACACACACACACACACACACACACAACACCCACACACACGCACGCACACACACACACACACACACATGTATCACCAGCTGGGCTCTCTGAACAAAATTATTGATCACGCAAAAAATTATGTCACAACTGGGGACTTGGTGAGCTCTCTTCTTATCTCTGAGTTTCTTGAGCAAACATTTGCAATATAATCATAGACATGGTCTACATTTTGGCAGGAGAGATTAGCAGTTGTCCATATTTACCAGAGAGCTGTTCGTGAAGTACAAGCCCAAACGTTTGTAGAGGAATCATGTTTGACAACAGATGCCAATTATGAATGCAAGTATGGATCAATGACACGGAGATGAACTGTGGTGTATGTTTCTGACATCCATCCACTTCATAATATTTTATAGACTTTATAAAGAACCTGGTTAAAAGGTATGATCATGCATGGCACGCACGCATGCACACACACACACACACACACACACACACACACACACACACGACCACACACACACACACACACACAGAGTCACACACACATGCACACACACAGAGTCACACGCACAGAGTCACACACACACACACACACACACACACACACACACACACACACACACAACACAAGCACACACACACTCACACAGACAGAGAGAGGAGAAAGGGAGAGAGAGAGAAACACACACACACACACACACACACACACACACACACACACACACACACACACACAGTCACTGAGAGAGAGAGAGAGAGAGAGAGAGAGAGAGAGAGACTAGAGAGAGAAACACACACATACACACAGAGGCTACATTTACTTAAGGGATCTGCTCAGGAGGATAACTGAAGAAAAAAAAAAAAAGAAGAACATTCAGAGTTGACAGCTCGGTATGAGTTCTGTACCAGCAAGCTTCACATCATCAAACTGTGCAACCAATGAAACCCTGCAGAACTACTCCCTTTTCGACCATTTCTTTTGTTCATAGGTGGTCCAAATCAAAACTTCTTTTTCATCACTCACACTCTTTCACATCATTATTGTAGAGTCGTCATAAATTCAAACAAATGAATCGACTGACTCTGTGTAAGCAACTCAGTGATATCTTTACTTCGATTGCCATTTCTAATGTCAACCTTATCCGGCTTCTCAAATTATGCATTATGTCTTATGATTAGATCTGTATCGAAATAAACACATGGACATCACAATTATCAGCACAGCTCAGGCTGACCTTATCTTGCGAATGAACTTTGGAATCGACGGAATCCTGAGTCTGAAGCTTTTTCTTGTGGTCTCCATAAAACAAGGAGGTCCACCTGCAGAAAACAACCACAAAAAAATTTTTTTTTTTATTCAGAAGACGAACCCGTAACCTCAGAGACAGGAAGAACATTTTTGAATAATCAGTTTTGTTTTATTGTTTAGAAGCAACATTTCTGATCATTACAAATCGCTGCTTAAGAAATTTAACATTTTTCATCATTGTAGCAAAATCACTGTTTAAGAAATGTAACAACACTTTTCTATCACTGCAGCAAAATCACTGTTTAAGAAACGTAACAACACTTTTCATCATTGCAGCAAAATCATTGTTTAACATATGTAACAACACTTTTCATCATTGCAGCAAAATCATTGTTTAATATATGTAACAACACTTTTCATCATTGCAGCAAAATCATTGTTTAACATATGTAACAACACTTTTCATCATTGCAGCAAAATCATTGTTTAACATATGTAACAACACTTTTCATCATTGCAGCAAAATCATTGTTTAACATATGTAACAACACTTTTCATCATTGCAGCAAAATCACTGTTTAAGAAATGTAACAACTTTTCATCATTGCAGCAAAATCATTGTTTAAGAAACGTAACAACACTTTTCATCATTGCAGCAAAATCACTGTTTAACATATGTAACAACACTTTTCATCATTGCAACAAAATCATTGTTTAACATATGTAACAACACTTTTCATCATTGCAACAAAATCATTGTTTAACATATGTAACAACACTTTTCATCATTGCAGCAAAATCATTGTTTAATATATGTAACAACACTTTTCATCATTGCAGCAAAATCATTGTTTAACATATGTAATAACACTTTTCATCATTGCAGCAAAATCACTGTTTAACATATGTAACAACACTTTTCATCATTGCAACAAAATCATTGTTTAACATATGTAACAACACTTTTCATCACTGCAGCAAAATCATTGTTTAACAAATATAACAAATGTAACACTTTTCTATCACTGCAGCTAAAAATTACTTTTACACAGATAACAGCATTGACTTTTTTTTTTCCTTTTAACATACAAGACATACATTTTATTTGTACCTGTTAAAGGAAATCAATTACGTGACAGGAAAGATAAATAAAAGTTTAACAAAGCAACATTTTGATCATTCAGCTCACGTGTGTGCTTCCATACAATCACAGGCACACAAAATATCCTCGCAGACATTATCAAGTTCCATTACACACAAAGTACACTTAAACTTTGAAACTTTCACTTCTGAAATTTCGATTTTTTTTAACAATAATATACAGTAGCACAAAGCTAAGGTATACTATAAAAATGGCCAAAAAAAAAGTGGGACACACACACACACACACACACACACACACACACACACATACACACACACCATTTTCATTTAAAACAATGGCATGAGTGCAAAAATCGTAAGAAAAAAAGAACAAAATAAGCAATAATGTGAATAACACCACCCTTCTTTTTTTTTTTCTAAAACTGTAATTACACATTAATGTAGCCAAAGCACGTGTCTACATTATTTGTTGGCCTGTTGATTTACCTTCTGTCCTAAACTCATATCTCATTAGAGCAGCATCACAATTGCTAATCACTGAACATAACAGCTTTTTTTCTATCTCTTCTTCACAACATATAATTAATCATCATGAATGTCAAGTCCTTTATTGCAAGAGTCTAATGAATTATGATAAATGTTTCACTAAATTCAGGAACATCAATGTAATCATCATGATAAAAAAGATTGTTGGTGGATTTATTTCCTTAAAGGAAAATGAGAAATCATAATCTCTCTCTCTCTCTCTCTCTCTCTCTCTCTCTCTCTCACATGCACACACGTACACTCTCTCTCTCTCTCTCTCTCTCTCACATGCACACACGTACACTCTCTCTCTCTCTCTCTCTCTCTCTCTCTCTCTCTCTCTCTCACACCACACACACACACACACCACTCACACATGCACACACGTACACAAGCACACACACATGCATGCATGCACGCATGCACACCCACATACACATGCTCACACACACACATATCCCACACATACATACAGCGAAAACACACACACACACACACACACACCACACACACACACACACACACACACAAACATCACACACACACATAAACATCAACATCACACACACACACACACACACACACACACACACACACACACACACACAAACCACTATACTACACTACACAACGACAATACCACATTACACTACACTACATTACACTGACACTACATTAAATGCCTATGATAGTATAATGGAGTGTCACACAACTTTCTCTGCATTGTTGGTGAAGTGACAACTGCAACAGAGCATAGGGTGCTGGAAAGAAGCATGGTAGTAATGCCACCAAGAGCACTTAGAAAAAAAAAGACAGCAATTAAAAAAACCCAAACCTCAGGTCAGCCCACCAATGGCTATTTATGAGTCAGCCATATGTGACCCGAGTCCTTGAGATGGGAAAGGAGCAGGCAGACCCAGTCAATAAGCACAGCTGCTTACCATTACCAGCCTCCTATGGGACAGCACAACTTCATATACCGTCATAATCAGCTCCATGGATGCTGATACAATTCCATCTGGGTTCATCGAAGTTCAAAGATCATGGAGATAGAATATACATTCATGAACGTACTAATCATAACTAGGACTTACTTGTCCTGCAACACCATCATAACAGAAAGATTTACTTTGTGTGAGATTTTTCAACCTGGTTAAATCCTACCCAAAGCTGAGTAAACTATGAGACTGATAAGATGGGAACCATCATAAGTTTAGTCTCATCCACATCACAGACAGATATTTCAGATTGCTGCTAAAAAAAAAATTCTTCAACAGTACTTCTAAGACAGGTATTCTTTGTGTCAGTGGTTGACTCTGGCTATATTACTCTAGACATGTGCATGCTGGTGGGTGCAATATGCTCACTCAAGCCACAGGTCACACATATGCACATCAGCGCGCACACACACACATACACACACACACACACACACACACAAGGGTGCATGAATGCACACACACACACACACACATACACACACACACACACACACACACACACACAAAAGGGTGCACGAACACACACGCATGCGCGCGCGCACACACACACGCACACACACACACACACACACATGCACACACATACATACACACATCATACACATATGCACATGCACTTGCTTACCGCATACACTGCCACGCACACATGGGCCTGTGCCCACACACCCATGCACACACATATACACATGTGTGTACACTCACTGCACATATATACACACAGCCAATGTTACGTAGGTTACTCAAAATCTGACCAGTGCGTTGGGCCAATGCGTAGGTCAGACCTTTGCCTCTCTTGTTAAATTCTCTCAGTCATTAATTCATTTATCCATTAGCTTTAAATCATGCGCAGTGTGATCTCAAAACCTTGCGGAGGTGGTATAGCGTATATGGACTGGTCCACAGGCAGTGACACCTCCTTGATGAAACTGAAACAAACTGAAACTGGTGACGTTATGAAAGGAAGCATTGAGTTCTGTCCTGCTTTACAGTCAAAATCCCCCATGGGGATACCGGGGGATCTTTTGCACAAATAGTTCCCCCTCCTTCTGGACATTCTGTGCTAGTAACATCCCCTTTTCCTTTCGCTCTCAGTAACTCTGTCTTGTCCTTTGCTGTAGTGTCGTCCACTGTCCTATCTGTCTACCATATCTTTTATCTATCTTTTTCCACAAGCTCTTCCCACAAATTTCTGCACTCAACCGACTGCAAAGGGCCACATTAGGGCTGTCACCACGTTAAAATCCACTCACAAGTCATCTTTAAAAAAATTTAAAAAAAAAAAAAATCACACATCCCTTTAAGTTACATCTTCTACAAACGCACCAGACACGTCGTTAAAAATCTTTCTTCTGTCATAATGGTCCAATGTAGTTGAGTTGTAAATAAACAAATGCATTCATGGATAAACAGCAATCTTTCTCTGGATACATTCATAACTTTTGCCATTAAATGAACATTTTCCAAGATTTCTGAATGTTTATAAACAACAGTTAAAAGTGCTGCGCTCCAGGTTACAATTACTTTACTTATATCGATAAGACGATCTAATTATTACTTCCCTTCTTAACCGTGCTAAAAAAAAAATCCCAGCCAACAACTTCTGCTCTTCATATGCAAAGTTATGAGATGTGTAAATAAATTAAAGCACTGCAGTACTGAATTATTTGTAAGTGGTAACAACACCATCAACAGTTCATGTGCATGCATACACATACCAAACATGCATGCACACACATGCATGCCTACTGTCACCTCTCCTACTTTACCAACCCTCACTCACACACAACACATTTTCACTGTCATACACACACCTTTTCACTGTCAATGAATACAAATGTATTAGAGCAAAGGGATGGAAGGTTGAGATTACAAAAAAAAATATTTAAAAAAAAACAGAAAAAAGCCTAGTTTGAGGACATTTGTAGTCAAGTTCCATAGCAGAGAACAATCTGATAGAAAATGACGAAAGAAACGCTGGAAACAAAGATTTAGCAAACAAAGGGAAATAAATATTGGAAATAACTTTCACTCACATGTAGACTACTGCTGGAGAAAACAGTTATCTTGTTTGTTCATCATTTGTTGATGCCTACTTGCCTTACTTACCATTCTCTTTCCTGCCAGGACCTAACCTCTTGTGGGGTGCGTACAAATGCATATGATTGCCTATGCCCAACCTGAGCTTGGGCATCAGTCTTGGTTCAAATCTAGCACATTTAATCCTTATTCCATACATGAATGATAAATACAGGGAGAGTATTTTGAAACTGTTTCTTTGTTATATCATGTGCTGCTTTGAGTGAGAAACTTAGAATGGACTGGCGAATTTTTCTCTTTTTTTTCCTTCAAATTCCATGAGTCGATGCAGGAGTGTTACGGTGAGGCAAATTTCGTGAACTCTTAAAACATAAAAACAAAGTAAAGCCATATAATTGTACACAGCTGCAGAATATAAATTTGAGTATGACACAGTCAAGTTTTCTTTGCATTCTACCACAACTGTGACAGTACAACCAGTCGGAATAAGGAGTGCCGATAAAGTAATGAAGGCTCACTTCAGCCTCCATTTAACAAGGAACAATGCATCACAGGACAATTTAAAGACCAGGAAAAATACATTTGTTAATAAAAGAAAAAATCTACAACTGACAATCCATTTTTTGTGCCAGTCCAGAGTTATGGCAGTTTGAGTGAATCAGTTCCAGCATTTCAACTGCATTGCCAAAACATGCTAGGCTCGGAAGGTCATACAGCTAGTCGCTATAGCAGGGCTGAAAGTGAACAATGAAACTCTCTATCATCCCATTTCGTTTGGTTCTTGATCTTCTTCCAAATTTGGCAGGTAAGAGCATGGCAACAGAAAAGTTCTTATGGGACATAAGGGAATTTGTGGCGGAATGCGATTATTCCGGTATTTTCCGGTAAGACAAAATTCTTAAAGCAGGCCAGGCATGCGTAAAAGCACTCCGGTATCTTCCGGTAAGACAAAATTCTAAATGCAGGTCGGGCACGCATAAAAGCGCTTCCTTTTCGAAGTAACACACTAGCAGTGAAGACGCACTCTCTGCTCTCCGAAAAAATTGGACTCTCTGCTCTCCGAAAAAATTCTGAACAGTTGCAAGGTAAGATCCTCATCCATCGAAGCCTACACGGTGTCTAACATGCCTCATGCCTTGCTACTTGGTCATTCCATCATCAAACGTTTTGCAGAGCATATTTATGATACAGATGATGTGCGTTTGAACGCAAATATTAAGTTGCAAGACACTTGCTCAGTGGAGATAGTCAGCAGAGCCGGACTCACGGTACACGGTCTTCTGCGTGATAACAAAACACTCCCTGGCATAATGAATAATCTTAAACACCAACCCAACATCATCTTTCTTCAGATAGGAGGCAATGATTTCAGGCTTGGGACAACACATGAGGACTTAGCTATGGATATGTTAGCTTTGGCCTCTTTATTGAAAGGCAGATTCGGAGTGGAACATGTCATGTTTGGACAGTTGTTGCCCAGATTCAAAGCTGAACAATCCAGGAAATGGTGGTTTTTATCAAAACAAGAAGAAACAGAATTCAACACATGGGCGCAACAAGTACTCCAGCAGCAACACGTGGCATTTGAAGGAATCACATACATCACATCATGGAACCACCACGAATATTTTTCTCTCAGAAGATCCAAAAGACACTTGTTCCTGAGTGACGGCGTGCATCTTTCAAACCAGGGGCAATTCAAGTTCTACAAATCAATCAGAGGAGCCTTGATCGTAGCATGCAACAAATTACAAGGTAAAAACTGAAGACACACAAAGAAGTAGTTATATAGGGCAGTGACGTTTTAACACTAATCATTACCACAAGTACTTAGTTGATGTTGCTTTGCTTGTTGTTACTCTTTTCGGTCAGGCATTTACTAGTCTGCTTACTCAAGATACAGTGGAATCAGACTACAACAACCTGAGAAACATCATCATCATTAATTTAAAATAAAAAAAAAATTAAAAAAAAATAAAAATGAAGGATGACTGCTTCATCGGTTACCCGGTAGACCAATTTCCGTGCCCTTAGAACCGGCACGGCAGAATCTGGTTTTTGCTTTTGGTTACCAATTTTACCATGTGCTTCAGCTGCCATACCATGATGTCCTATCACTACAGATGACAAGAAGTAGCTATTTCGTGTCCCTCTTGTTTTGTTTGACCGTGCATGTTTCTCAGCAATGTGGCTGTGATATTGCCATGATATTATCCGTGACTATGTTTCTCAGCAATGTGGGCAGAATATTGCCATGATATTTATACGTGACCATATTAGGTTAGCCACGACCCTTTGTTTCTCAGCAATGCGGCCATGTTTCGTGACCCAGGCTTTCTACTCAATGCGGCTACACCAGCTGTGATCTTACATGTTTCTCAGCAATGCAGCTATATTAGCTGTGACCCGTGTTTTCTACTCAAGGCAGCTACACCAGCTGTGGTGCTTGTATATGAAGAACTGACACATTATATTTTCACTCCTTGTGGAGTGGACCTAAGCGCAATATAACATCTTTGTGTCATGTGTTGCATGTATGCGGGAAGAGTGTGAAAGAGAAAGCATGATGATCAAGGGGAGGGAAGATGGGTGAGAGGATGAAAGAACAGTTACCAAATGCCATGGGACCTAACAAGAAGCATCAGCCACAAATGTTATGAAAACAATAACAATAAAGAGAAGGCCAAACCAGCACTATTTAGCCATTCCCTGCACGAAGGACCACCCAGTTCTGTTCAGCTTGCTGACACGTGCAGACAATTCTACTCAACCAGTGAACATTATACAAGCGCAAATCAACACATTTACCCACTTCATGCTGACCTCAAGCAGATTCACATGCACAACAGTGAAGATGACAGCAAAGCTGCATGCTATGATAGTAACAAGGGGAAAAAGCACACCACTGTGATGAGAATGTAAAGCATAATGCATGCAGCACTACAATAGAGTAATCCTAAGCCACATCCCAAAGAATGAAGTTTTCTACCTCCCTCCTCCCCCACCTTAAAAAAACTTCGCAAAATTGAAAGTGGAGCATACTGGAGTTAGCATTCATATTAGCATTACTTACTTATATCTCATGAAAAAAGTGACAATTTAAGCGCATGTGCAAAGTATGTCAGTAAACATCAAATGGCACCTTACTTTTGGTAAATTAAACGTAAAGCTTTGGTTGGACAAGACAGAAACAATTTTTAAAGAAAATTGCCTTCAACTCATCCTACAATAATCCAAAGTAAAGCTGAAACATCTGCCTCTTTATTTCTCTTCCATGTAATATCAGTTAGCCTACTTTTGGTTGAAACCAGTTTGCGTAATGAAAACACTTGCATTAACATCAATTTACTAATAATCATTGAACTTTCTTTTTCTTCTATAAGTTCATGCCCTTGTATGTTTTTCTGTGTGCATAGGATTGCCAGTCTGCCGTTTACTTGCAGTGCAAAATCCTGAAAGCAACAGTAGTTTCCAACAGATCATGTACTGAATAGCTATGACAAAACATCCTCATACATTCAAAACGATTGCTCTGTGAAAATTACAGAGCCAATGTAATTGCAAAGCATTACAACAGACACAATTTACAATCAAACTGATCATTGTTGAGCTTTATAAGATATCCATGTTCAGTGTAAATATGTTGGATACATTTACAGTTATACATTGTAATCAAGGTGTCAGAATTTCATTATGCATTCAAGATTTATATATGAAGCAATGTTCTGTTTATCTGCATACATCATTGCTTAAGCTTTATCATATCTTCCATGTAAAATCAATGCTTTTGTAACATGTTTACAAGCTTTATCATTCACTTCATATGATTGCAAAACTTTGCAAAGTATTAGCAGGGCTAAAATGACATGATGCACGCAATCAACAAATCATAAACATTCTTCTTTCATGAGACAAATGTCTTCTACATAACAGAACCATACAGACTGTGAATAAGATTCCTGTCCACTCTGTTTGTACTGCCCTCCCAAACAAAAAGAATATGCTGCAGAGACATAGTGCAAGAGGACCATAAAGATACAACAAGGCACCCACAGAAAAAGAAGTTGGCTGTTACACATACACATCATAGGATCCAGAGCTATGGATGGCTCGGCTGCAAACAGCACAAATCAAACACAGGCTAAATCTAACACAGAAAGTATTGCAACACTGGCAAAATGAAACAGAGAACATATGGAAGCAGGTATCAATACTGAAGTAAACACAAACACAAAATGGACGGACATGTTTTTGATTCAACACAGCTTGAAAACACGGTCCTGGTGTATATCGAACATTTAATAAAGCTTGAACATCAATGAACAAGACGTTCAACACCTGAGGGAAAACATCGGTTCACATCTAAATCTTGAACAAATCACAGTTGGACAATGTGCTGAACATGGTAACATTTTCATAAGCATGTCTGTGAGAGCAACACATGACTGTCATACCAAGTGTTCCAAAATGCCAATATGTGGGGTTTTTCTGAAATAAACATGTAACAATTAGCACAATGTTCATGAACCATAGGATTACTTCATGTTACTATGAAAATAAGAGCATCCTTATTATCTCAAGTGATATTGGCATGGTACCACCAAGTTCAAAGTTTCGGTTTGATCAACTTACACAGCTGGTTCCAAGAAAAATGGCAGCATTTATATCCATGCCTAATGATAAAACATTCACATACTATAAATGAAAACAGCAGCATTCAAAGAAGGGATTCTAACCCTGCATACCTAAATCATTATCCTTTCACAAAAGAACCATTTCTCCACATCAGACATTGTTTACTCCTTTTTTGTTGCTGTTGTTTTTTGTTTGTTTGTTTTATTTTGTTTTTCACCTTTTTTTTTTTTTCTTATTTCATCTAAACACCTCAGAATGGAACCACATGTAAATACTGACCTACTACAGACAGCCACATGCATTTGATTAATATTCCTTCAAGCTGTCCTGCAGACAGACGTATAAAGGACAGGACTGGTAACAATCCTTTGCTGCAAGGTGCATGTCCGCAGACTAAGTACACACATTCATGAAAGGAAGGGACACAAAGGTAATAAATGTTGAAAAAAGTTACACATGATTGTTAAAAGAAATTCTGTACATATGATACAGTACATTTAAGAAAAAAAAACAACTTCTTTACATGATACAGGGACACCTCCCTCCCTCTACTCCCTCCACCTAATCTGTACCCCTCATCCACCCCACCCCACCCCATCCCTAATTCCCCCTCATCCCCTCCAAATAAAAACTTTTGTTACCTGTGACTGTTTTTTTTTTTCTCTTTATGCATATTAAAATTACCTTATGAAAACCCACTTTTTCAGGATTTCAGGGGTCCATTACTAAAAGGCTCCATTGTGCTTCTTCTTGGATGGGTGTGAATCACAAAATGAGGAACAGGACAAACTCTTCTCATTATACTTTCTATTTCTGTGAATGATCATGAGCATACAGAGGCTGGTTTTGGCATATCAGGGTACTCTCACACACAAACACACCTCCAGATACATAATCCTCACATACATACTCCACATTTAGATCTACTGAAATTAATTCAAACAGAAACAAACAGAAAAATGTGGTAATCATCCATCTGTAATTCTGAGGATGGTTTATGAACAATACGTAAAGAGAAAAGAGACAGACCGACAGGCAGAGACAGAGACTGAGGAAAGGAACGCAACAGCAATGGAAATAGAAGAGCACCACAGTTTCTATCATTTTAGTTCTTGTTCTAAAGGTTAAGACATTAAACATATTCTAAATCAAACTGAAATTTACTATCATGAAATTGAGAATGTACTGCATGAATTCAACATCAAATGGAACTTTTACTTTTTTGATGTTCAGTATTCTTTTCTTTCACTATCCCATCTAAATTATATTTCTAAATGACAGAAGTGTCAACATGTCCATCAATTTACTACAGACTGCATTAAAAATCTTGCTAAGTACAATAACAAATGAATAGAAATGGGTGTAGTGGAAGGTACTTCATCTTTTTTGTCCCAGCCAGGTTAAACCAATAGTTTCTTTCCGTGTGCAGGGCTCCTCAAACCATGTAGTTGTGCACAACAGATACAGTAAAATCAAAATGTAGTGAACTGAGGCAGGATTCAGGCTACTTAAGGCAAATTATGAAAGAGAAAATGTAGCCGATGTAGCTAAATTCTTCCCCAATGCCTGAAATATCTAGTTCAATGTAAACTTCAAAGTTAAATGCAGATCTCTTCACTTCAAATGCTCATAAACAGCTTCAATCAGTGCTTTCCACAAGAGTAAAACAGATCAAAAACAAAACAAACAACACACAAAAAGAAAAATTAGAAGTAAAATTAAGAAAGAGAAATCCAAGTGCAAATAGTAATAAAACTATGCCAAACAAGAAACGTCACTTGGCCATTATAGATTCTGACGAGTTAGATGCCTTAAAAAGAAAAAAAAACACCTGCAGCCCAGCCCAGAATATTAGTTCGGCAGCCCTGGAATGGAACTGTTGAGAAGCATAGGTGCTATCCTGTCCGCCGAATCTGCATGGAGCTGAACAACATTTGTGGCTTGCCAAGAAATTTGATGCCTCGGTGGACTTGATCATTCTCCTTCTTATATACATCCTTCATATACATACATTTCTTTTTTCCCCCCTTAAATTTTGTGAAATTTATAGTTATGCTTGCCTTATTAGGTTGTACCTTAAAACATATACAATGCCCTCTTTCTCTGCTTTCTCCCTCCATCACCCCTTCAAGAACCTGGACATTGACACCCAGTCGTACAGGTAGCCACTGCACCTCACCTGCCTTCATGCTACAGGTCTGCTATAAAACAACAGTGGTCAACAGTAACATAGGGGCCAAAATAGCCCAGTTGGTAGAGCGCCAGACTCATAATCCAAGGGTTGCGGGTTCAAATCTCCGCCGGGCCATTTCAGTACAGGAGGATTTTCCCCTCGGAGTTAACATTAGTTCTGACTCCATTTCCCATACAGTCCTTTGAATGAGACTATAAACCAAGGTTCCGTGTGTGAATGCACGCATAACATCTTGCACACACGTAAAATCCCATCACCAACTTTCGGAAGAGAAGGCCAGTTTGGCCGTTAGTATGGAGAAGGTTACACATAGCATGCACCTTCCCTGAAGACTGAGTACGGCTGCCTTAATGGCGGGATACAAACAGTCATGCACACAAAACTCCACTCCCTTTGTTGGGTAGATGGGATTAATAGTTGCCTGTCCATATAGGGATTGTCCACAGAAGTATCAGCCTGCGTATGCAGAAGAACAGCAACATAGACCTAAAGCTGCCACTGATGTATTTTTCAATGAAAATGAGTGTAGTTTCCTAAAAATGTGTGTATACATCTCCTGAATTTTTTTTATTTCTATGAAAGCTGGGGTCCCTGTTATTGTTCCAACATCATCCAGAAGCGAATTCGCACGCACAATTGTGCGCCTGTTGTCACCCTATGGTTGTAGCGCACAAACGCAATGGCTATACACCGCAAGTGCCACTACCGCTCAAGAACTTTGTCTCCAGATTTTTTTTTTCCAACACATTTTTTTCCCGATTGTCATATTCAATGTATTTTCACCAAACATGTGTACAAAATTGGGCGAAATCATATGGGTAAACAGGTCTTGGACCAACAACAATGATGGGAGGTTGTTCAGGTTATTTGACTGAGAGATTAAGATTCTGTATGTACCCACAAACATGAAGGAGACTTACCTGTCCTCAGCTCTGCTGACTAAGGCAAGACGTCCATAGTCCCA
>CM065723.1:51527623-51537623 GCA_033310375.1 Conus canariensis
CACATGACAGAATAAAATAAAATGAAAAAGAGAATTGAAGTAATCATGGGCAATTGGGCGTAATAAGTTGTGTACACATTTTACACAGAGCCTTAACTTTTGCGATGAAGATCACTGAAGCGTTTGTAATGACAGCCATCGCCCCACCCCCACCCCCACCCCCCAGTCCCACCCCCTTCCTGCGCTGTTATTTAAAGAAATGAACATTGAACGGCTCAGAGCAGCATGATTTCAAAATCAAATATCACCTCTGGCCTTTCGTACACATGCTGATCAATACAATTATGTGGGCTTTCCCAAACACAGGTACATGAGACGTGCATACTTAGGTATGCTAACATGTTTCTTTGTCATGTAAGTATGACTAATTTTTGAAACGCTATCAATCTTCAAATGAACATTTTTATATGGTTTTTGTTACAAACAAACAAACATGCAAGTGCATACACACACACACACACACACATACACACACACACACACACACACCACACACACACACACACACACTCACACACACATACTCACTCACAAACACACATTGACAGATATATGCATTCAAACACATGTATGCATGATTGATATAAATGCATTGCACCTTCCCCAAAGATGGAGTATGGCTGCCTTAATGGTGGGATAAAAAACGGTCATACACACAAAACTCCACTGCCTGTCTATACAGGGAGTGTCCACAGGAGTATCAGCCTGCATACACAGAAAGAAAGAAAGAAAGATATAAATGCAAACACCTCTGCTTACAAACATGTTATATACTCTTTCTTTCTTTTGCTTTTAATCTCACACACACACACACACACACACACACACACACACACACATCAGATTTCCCATTTTTTCAAGCTTTTAACACCTGAAAGAAAACAAAGAGGTGATGGAATGTAATAGGAATAAGTTTACACCAGCTCCAAACCTCCAGTCCCCGGCTATCATAATTAGAACAAGGAGCAATAAGGAGCCTGACTGAATACCCTGTGATAATTCAACGCTGGCACTCCAAGTGGTACTTGCATACAGGTCACAAACAGGCTACCCACCTCCATGAACAACTCTCTAAAATCTGGAAAAATGTGGTCTAAGGTAAGGTAATACTGCTTATACCCCAGCCAAGCACAAAGGGACATATCAGGGCTGAAATTTGGACTACAGATCATGTACCAATGGGTGGCAAAACATGTAAGCTACGAAAGAAGGCGACTGTGTCTTTCCCATCAAACACACACACAAATAAAAAAAACAAACGCCACCTCTCCATCACTTACCAGAAAAACAATAGAGTTAACTGCCAGTGTTCCAGGTATGCCATTGTATGCATCGTAGAGGACAACTGTATGGTTCTGGTGTGTGTTGTAGCTTGTCTGACAGTACGGCTGCCCCGAGGTGTTGAAGGTCGACATGGTCCTTTAGGTCAACTCTTGTGTAAAATCAGTGTGGCATCAAAGATGGTCTTCTGTCTCAGTATCTATTGCCCGAGTTTGTCAGGGGCAGGTCATTGTCTCTTATCTGCAACATTGAATTCAAGATTTGATCACATCTTTTCAAACATTTTTCTATTAATTTGGGGCAGAGGTAATTTCTCAGATGTGCTATTGAAATACAGTTAATTTTGTTTCACTATTAATTTCAGGAGAGAGCATTTCATCAGATGTTCCCTTACAGTTCAGTAGAACCTTTGAAGATTGCTGGCCTTCAGAAGTCCTGAAAATCTGGTCGTTTAGATGGGATAGGGTTTGGCGAGTGGGAGGGGGTGAGGAAGGGAGGGGGTGAATATTTTACACAAATAAACAAAATATTCTAGGATTAAAAAAAAAGGACTTTCAAGGCAGTGTGTTTTTTCCATTTGAAAGGTCTTTCATGGAGAAGTGAGAGAGAGGGAAGAAGAAAGAGAGTAGGTGAGAGAGAGAGAGAGTATACGTATGTGTGTGTGTGTGGGGGGGGGGGGGGGGCAGAAGGGGAAGAGGGCACAAAGAGAGTGAGAGAGAGTGAGACAGAAAGATCAAAAGAGATAACAGTTGTTTTGCATCTACAGACCAAATTTTATAGTATGACTGTCTCTTTATGTGGGCTTTGTGTTGCTATATGTAACAGACAGATAGATTGATTAATATATAATGTCGGTAAACATCTCCAACACAATAACTTTATTTAACAATTTAATGACTTGTTTGATTGATATAATAATTTACACATAATTCAATCGTAATTCCGTTATCTTATCAACTGATAAGTAGATAACGGTCATAAATGTTTCAAACATAACAAACAGCTTCATGAATGGTTTGAGAAGAATACACATACTATTATTTGTACACAATTAAACAGTCAATTTGTACTTGATATTGTATTGTATGACACTGAATTATATTGTATTATATTGTGTTTATTGCGTTGTCTTATTCTTCTTTTTGTCACATTTTTTTTTCTAAATCAACTTTGGGCTGCTGTCAACAGGAAATGCACATCACCATAACAATGGTGGCATACATATTTGTTTTATTAAAGAGTTCTTTCCCCTAAATCTGGTGATGGACAATATCTGTATCTATAGCCACTGATTCTTTTTACAGGGTTCTTTAAAACATCATTGTGCACAGAACACATGACCCTGGTTTATCGTCTCATCGTCATCTTCTTTGGCAAATGCTTTATCTACGAACTAAAATGTAACATACAAATGAAAAATAGCATGCCATGAATAGTTATGACTTTTCTTTCAAAATCCGTTTCATAGATCTGACAGGTAATGGATATTCAATTAATCTTAGATCTTCAGTGACCAAGTCAAATGTGTGTGTGTGTGTGTGTGTGTGGTGTGTGTGTGTGTGTGCGCTTATTAACCTGATAACAACAATGTTTTGTTATGGGGGTGAGAAAAAAGGTGGTGGTGATCTTTTTATTTTCATTCCCAACAGAAGGTAAGGGTGCAGGGAATATGTGGGGGGGGGGGGGGGGGGAGGGGGGGAGGGGGGAGGGGAGGGGGGTATGGAAGCGTCACTCAAACACTCAACTAGTTTCTAAGATGCAGGCAAAATGGGCAAAGAGTTAAGAATTGAAAACAGACAAAGAGACAGATACTTAGCAAGACAGAAGAGTCGGATATTTCTTCTTTCCCTCCTTTACATTTTTGTTTTGTTTTGTTTTGTTAATAGAGCTGAAAGGGTTACATTATAACCATCAAACTACTGTAATTGTCTGTCTTCATAGGAAACATGTACATAGCACACAAGTCAAATTTTGCCATCCAAAAGTTCCCTGTATGACTCACCGTTATGCATGAACGCCTCCATATGACGAGAAGCACATGATGTATGTGTGAAACATATGCTGTCCATCAGTCTCCGGTGACCACATCTGCATCTCTTGTCTGTGGGCTGACAGTCCAGATGGAGTGTGCAACTGATAACCAGAGCTGAGACTGCCTAAGTAGGGGCAAACCTTTCCACTATCTGACACGTTTGGATTGAAAAAGTAATTATATAGACATAATACATTCATGCAAAGAAACCTGATAATTGACACTCACTCATCAGCACATCTGATAACTGAGCCTTCTCTCTACTAAATGACCAATTCACAAGAGTGCTCTTCCACCAAACGATATGAACGATCCTGGCTTGGCAAAACAAACAACATAACAGCCTAAACTACCACCCCCCCCCCCCCCCCCCCCAGGAACAAACACTGGACCGCTGGTCTGGTCTGGACCCTCCCTGTTTATTCCCCTAATTGCTGTCATTATATCAGCGACACGCACCGGCCAAAGCTTAAAACGCGCCCTGTGGCATTTCATTGTGGTGGGAAAGTGAAGTCTAGTGTATGGCTCCGTGTTCGCGCTGTCATTTATGTCAGTCACATCTTGCCTTCACAATGTTTTGTGGTTTTAAGGCGTTTAAAAACCGCACTGGGTCACTCTCTCTCTCTCTCTCTCTCTGTTGGCCTAGATCTAGTTTCTCTAGACGAACTTAATCAGACTTTGAAGGCCTAATACAACAGTAATAGCTAACCTCTCTCTCTCTCTCTCTCTCCCACGCACACACGCGCGCAAGCATGCGCGCTCACGCACGCACCCGCGCGCACACACACGCACGCACCACCCCCTCCTCCGTGTGTGCGCGCGCACACACACACACACATACACACTACTACCACTACTGCTCAGAACAGAACACTGGACGCGCATTGCCAGCCATGTATCTTATGTAGTGAAGAGATCGGTGATGCTCCTTCTTTAAAGTGCAATGTTCATTGTCTCCAGTGATCCCATAGATCTACTCTAAAATCGTGGAAGAGTGGCAACAGGTAAAGACCTAAACAAACCTTGTCTCTAAACAGGCAGCGAGTTGGACCAGAACCAGCATCCAACAGAAACGTGCATCCCCACCACTCTCACACACCACAGCTCACAACCGTCTCCGTAGCCGAACTCAGTGCAGTTGATACATCCCGCACAAGTGCGCTGTTCTGGCCTATCCACAGTGGGTCGGCGTGTAAGCCTGTAAATTCTACGCTACGCCTGCGTCTCTTTCCATCTGTTGCAGAAACTGTTAGGCTATTGATCTCTATCCCTCCACACGCACGTACACATACTTAAGACACAGAATGTGTGACACACACTCTTCTCTGTCTCAAACCCACATGGAGATTGCGTGTACGCTTACCGGCCGATAAACTTCTTTTTTCTTTTTTTTTTTCGCCACTTGTCTTCGTAACAGATGGTCGGCCTTATGTTTTCAGTTTTGACTACCGATCATTCTAGGCGTAGGCTAATGATAAGCCTCATTGGGGGTTAACTAGCCTTGGGCAAGAAGCCTATCTTGATTGTGAGTTTCCCGCTTTTTTTTTTTTTTTTCCACCGATAAGGCGTACGTCACAGGTAGCCTGCAAGCTAAACCGTAAGCGTAACAGTCTAAGAAACAATATCGCGTGAACCACCGTAGGCCGAATCACGGTTACATAAGAAAGGGTGTGGGGTAGCCTACAAAGATGGGGGGGTTGAAGATCCGTCCCTGTTCAGTGGGAATGATGGGCAACTTGGCAAAAATGCAGTTTTTACCAGACAGGGAACACAGCGCGTCTCTCGTGTGCCTATGCCCTGTGTATGAATCCCCCCGGTGACCCAGCTGCTGTGCATCCCTGTCTCCGGCTGATAGGACGTTAAACTCACCTTCTGCCTTCCTGCAAACCGCCTCGAACATAGTTTTAAAGAGAGATGACTGCAGGCGAAAAAATTAAAACAAACTTTAAAGAAAAGGTGGGCTTACTATTCCGCCGAACGAAAGAGACAATCAAATTACAAGACAAAACACGACGCGTTTCGACCTCTCTGGTCAAGGCAAGACAAGCAACATTCAAGACAATGAACACGAATAAACGAGCGATCACTTATCTCCTCAAATTGGGCGCCAAAAAAATCTTTTCCCCATTTTGAGGAGATAACTGATTGCTCGATCTTCGTTTTTCATTGTCTTGAATGTTGTTTGTTTGGCCGAAGAAGACTAAAAGAGGTCGAAACGCGTCGTGTTTTGTCATGCAATTTGTTTGTTTCTTTCGTTCGGCGAAGTAGTATATTGTCTTTTAAATTAAGAAAAAGAAAAAAAAAGGCAATTTAATCGTATTCAATCCAGGACCTTGTACTCTAGGAATAGCTCGAGCATTACACTTACCAACGTTACGCCCCCAAAAGAACAACAATGCGTTCATATAAGACTTCAATGTATTCGCGATAATAAGACTGCCATCGTCAGTAACTATTGAATAGGCCTATTCGGCTTTTGGAACTTTTCTTAGCATCATAAGCAGCAGCAACGTTTTAACAAGCCATACATGCATTGTGTCTTGCTTCAAGGTGTGGTTTCTCTGGGGAAAAAAAATTGCAATACTCTGAGGCCAGGTATGTCTACTGGTGTTTAGTTCTCATGTTCAGCAGCAAACCGTTTCACTGACGTGATAGTGTGTTTGTTTATTTCCTTCTTTCTTTCTTTCTTTCATTGTTTTCTGTAAACCGCCATATCAATGGGCAGCAATCCCCAACTCAGTGTATACATAGCATCTGTACAAACTCTTCGTTTGTCCAAGAATCACTCCCATTACTTGTGCTGTTAAGCCGGGCTACTCGGGACCAGTTAATTTGACCACTGATCTTCTTCTTCTTCCAATAATGGAGCCGGGCCGTTTTGGCGTAGAGGCTCTGCGTTGTGGCGTTGTCGCTTTGCGGTGTCCTAGGCTTGGTTGGTTTAAAACGAACTGATTAAAAATATATATATATATGTACATGGGTTGATGGGAGGGTTCAGGGGGAGACTGGGGGTGGCTGCAGGTAGTGGGGACTGCAGCTCAGGCGACTCCTAAATGCCTCCAGTGTGGGTGCTGACGTGGTGGTGGTTGGTAGCTGGTTCCATTCCGTGATGGTGCGGGGGGAAAAGGAGTGATACAGTACTGGATGGGAACCTGCTCCTGGTGGATTTTCTGTGGCCTCTAGTCCGTTTGTCTGAAGGGCGGTAGAATGTGGTGGGGTTGAGGTCTACCAGCCCGTTGTTAATACAGTAGAGCATCATGAGCCTGTTATGGTGCCGGCGCTCTTCGAGGCTGTCCCACTTGAGGTGTTCAAGCAGCCGTGTCACGGCGCCTGGTGTCCTGTCGTGGAGGTAGTTGCAGGCGTATCTCGCTGCTCTCCTCTGAACCTTCTCCAGGAGTTGGGTGTCTTGCTGTAAGGTTTGGATCCCATACGGTGGAGCTGTATTCCAGTGTAGGTCTGGCCATGGTGGTGTACGTGGCAGCTTTGATCTCTTGGGTGCAATCCCTGAAGTTTCTTCTGAGAAAGCCCACTGTTCTGTTCCCTTTGGCTGCCACTGTTTCCACATGTCGGGTCCAGGAGAGATCATCCGCCATGGTCACGCCTAGGTACTTGCTGGAGCTTCCTTTCAAAACATAATTATACCCTGTGTACTTTGAGAATCCGAACTCTCTTCAAAACACTAGGCTACCCATGACTCCAGGATTCAGCTCTGGCAGCAAACAGTGTAGATCTAAAACACACACACACACACACACACACACACACACACACACACACACACAAGGAAGACATCAAAACAAGTGTAGGAAACAGTCAGTAGGCATTTTGAAAATTCAGAGCTAGGCATACTGTCAAAGATTTTCTTTTTCTTTCTTTTTTTTTTTTTTGGGGGGGGGGGGGGGGGAGGGGAGGGGGGGGGGGAATTTAACGGCAAATGTCCACGTAAAAAAATGCTAGATCGTCCTCCGAATTTTATGTTTTTAGAACCGTGTCACAATATTTTGGAAGCCTGACCCACACGACACACAGATTAGAATTCATTGCTTCCTCCGCCCCGGGAGAAATGTTCGGATCTTCTGAAGAATGTAATTTGTCTTCAGTGTTATCTTGACTTCCTGGTTGCACATTATTCTAAGATTTTTTTTCGAAAATCGTTCTTAACCTTTATATATATATATATATATATAGAGAGAGAGAGAGAGAGAGAGAGAGAGAGAGAGAGAGAAATAAGATTAGAATTGAGAGTGCTCAACCCCTTGGGGAGCAACATTTGTTAAAAATAAGGTTTAAAAGGCAATCTACAAATTTGTTTCTAGCTTGCGCTGTCGTCAGGATCCTGACGACAGCGCAAGCTAGAAACAAATTTGTAGATTGCCTTTTAAACCTTAGTTTTAACAAATATATATATATATATATATATATATATATATATATATATATATATATATACACACACACACATACTTGTTCCCCCCCCCCCTTCCCCCCACCCCCACTACTTAATTGTTCAGCATTATATTGTTTGGTCAATCAGTGGGCGATTGCATCTCTTAGGAGATCGAAGTAAAGGTTGTTCTGCACAAAGAATAAGCCGCTGACGATGCTTGGGTTATTGAACAGCAGAGCTGACCACTCAGACTGTTCCATATCTTTTGATCTCCCTTGCATCCTTAAATGGATCCTCAAGCATAGGCTCAAAGATTGTCCCCTACATTTTATACTGTTTGCATAATGTTTTCAGTTTTTCAGCAACTTTTTTCCTCTACATGCTTTCGTTTTCTTTTATTTACTACCTTTCGCTGGCTGCTTTCGAGGTGCTGTTGGTTTCTTCTATGAACTCTTGGTGGTGAAAACACCACAGAATTACGGACTGTGGTGTGTCTCTATTTGACGCCAAGAGCACAGACACACATTTTAAGGACTACCGTGAATGAAAGACATGTCCCTAAAAGTTTTCGCAATGAGGACGTAAATCTCAACTATTTTCTCAGACACAATCAACCGCGTCTCCCTGATCAGTCCGACCCAGCGGACGAAAGGCCTGTGAGTAGGCAATACAAATGCATCTGCCTTCGAGAGGGATTGCGGTGGTTTCCTCGTGAAGGGGTTTTAATATTTATAATGATTATATTTTCTTCATCTTCGAACCCCCCTTTCTTTTTTTCTCTCCTAAATTTCAATTTTTTGCGAAGTCATTACTATAATGATGGAAGAATTGTTAACCTGCACGTGTTTTCCCCCCACTACTTAATTGTTCAGCATAACAAGTTTACGCTTATTTTTTCGGTGAGCATGAAAGTTCTCAACCAACTACGGTAGGATGGTAGTAGTAGTTGTCGAAGGGACTGGCTTTTGGCCTCAGGCCACGCGGCCTATTTGTGTTCCCTCAATATCTTTCAATTTTGTTTTGGTCTGATTGCATGCTTGCCTATTTTATAAAATAGCATTATATTCAATCTACACTAAAGAAAAGGTCTATCAATTTAGGGTCTTCATCTAGAAGGGTTTTTTTTTTTTTTTTTTAAGCTGTTGATATTTGGTGTTAGTAGGCAACGCATTCCATAAGTTAGCAATTCTGAAAGCAAAAACTTTTTTTGTGTTAGTGTAGCAATGTCTGATAAAAAAAAAACAATAAAAAAATCTTGCCCTCATTATTTCTTGTGCAATCAACTTCTGAGAATTTGAAAAGAGCATGCACATTAATATCATCATAATTATGGAATATTTTAAAATATTGAATTAGGTCTCCTCTGATCATCTTCCTTTGAGTGAGTGTAATTGGAGATAATGTAATCTTTCTGTATAGTTTAAGTGTTTGCACTCTTTCAGGATTTTAGGATGTTGATATGTTGCATTTATCATGTGCGTAACAGAGTAGCACAACCAACGACGTAGATCTGAACTTTTCAGTTTTGAGTGAAATCTGTAAATGTCCCTTTACTCGGCATACCGACCAAAAGCCTGCTCAGCTGGTGAGGCACGATGACTCATTCAGCTGACCTCAGTGTAATCAACGATCTGTATCGAGGTGGTTGCTGTGGTCTATTGCTTTTATCAATGCGTAGCGTTAAGTGGACCAGTTTTCGTATGTTGTTTTTATGTGGATGCATACGGGAATGTGCGTATTCATGAAAACAGTTTCAGTTTCAGTTTCATCAAGGAGGCGTCACTGCGTGCGGACTAGTCCATATACGCTACACCACATCCGCTAAGTCTTGAGACCACGCTACGCATGATTTGAAGCTGATGGATAAATGAATTAACAACAAAGATGAGGCAATTGAAGAAGAGGGTCTCGTGGCTACGACTCAGCGGATGTCTGACCTACGCATTAGCCCAACGCGCTGGTCAGACCTTGAATACCTTCCTACCATTTTTGTTGTTGTTTTAGGTGTTTTTGTTTGTTTGTTTGTTTGTTTTGTTGTTGTTTTTGTAGTGGATGTACACGTGTTTGTATGATGTGTGGCATGGGCCATGTGTGTGCGTTGGCGCATGTGTGTGTGTGTGTGTGTGTGTGTGTGTGTGTGTGTGTGTGTGTGTTGTGTGTGTGTGTGTGTGTGTGTGTGTGTGTGTGTGTGTGTGTGTGTGCGTGTGCAGAAGTGCGTGTGCATCTTTGTGTGTGTGTGTGTGTGTGTGTGTGTGTTGTGTGTGTGTGTGTGTGTGTGTAATTTGTGGGTTTGTGTGAGC
>CM065723.1:51542623-51632623 GCA_033310375.1 Conus canariensis
TGGAGCTAGGGGGTTTGTAGGAACGTCTGCATACAGCCTCATGAAACAGCTCTCAGTTGCAGGGAGGGAAAAAACCAGAGCCCTGAAAGCAATGGCAGAAGCGGCAGAGAGGTGTTCAAGCTGGATCTGGTCAAGGAGGAACAAAAGTGAACTTCATAAGGCTTAAATTTCCTACAAATATCAGGTGTCCCTGTGGCTCAGTGGTTAGAGTGTAGCAGAGGGACATCCGGAGTCATGAACCGGGTGTGGCCCAACCCCTCTAGAGTGTCAGGAGATAAGGGCCGAAACACTTCCTTGAAGGGGGCTTCTCTTCTGAGGACTCTCTGCTGCCACGCTCTCGACGAGTTTCTTTCTACTTAAAAAAAAAAAAGGAAAACATCAAAGACTGTCTTTGTTATAATTATGATGATGATGATGAAAACTGCCTTTCTAGGCAGTGTAAATTTGGGGGTTGGGAATGGGGAATCACTTTTCTGAATGGTGTTTTTTTTACACCCCCCCCCTCCCCCATTCCCCTCCACCACCCCCGAAATAAAAGGGTGTATTGGCTATGTCAGCAAGAAGAGTATGCAGTTCGACCTATTCAACAGCATAATATTATGTTGAGCGATCTCTCTATCCTATCATGTATTACTTGCCCAGGCATTTGTAATGCCACTGTAACGTCCTGGGATCAGTTACGTCGACAATACTGACGATGATGTGTTCTCGATCTTCAAGAACGTCCTGCGGTTCTTTCTGTTGACTGAAGTTTATGGTGGATTTTAATACCAAGACAACAGTGGCACAGGCAAAGAGCACACAGAGGTTTATAGAATTTCTTTTGGGGAAAAAAAAGGCCCTCTCTTCAACCGTTGTGTGACAGTAAATTCTTTCTTTTAATGGTACCGTTTGGGAATGGAAGGGTAGAGTAGGGTAGGGTAGGGGGTGTGTCGGGTTGGCAGATGTGATGGTGATCAGGACGGTGAAATGTTGATAGAGCAGGTGGGTTGGGATGCCATGGAGGGGAAGAGGGTTATGCCGTGTGGTGGGGGAGTGGGGGGGGGGGGGGGGGGGGGAAGGGAGATAGGAGCATCGAAACAATTAGGTGTGCCTCAAGTGGTGGCGGTGGTGGTGGTGGTGGTGGTGGTGGTGGTGGTGTGTGTGTGTGTGTGTGTGTGTGTGTGCATGCGTGCGTGCGTGCGTGCGTGCGTGCGTGCGTGTGTGTGTGTGTGTGTGTGTGTGTGTGAGAGAGAGAGAGAGAGAGAGAGAGAGAGAGAGAGGAGAGAGAGAGAGAGAGAGAGCGTGCGTGTGTGTGTGTGCGAGTTTGTGTGTACTTTGAACCAATGTTTTTTTTTGTGTTTTTTTTGTTTTTTTTTTGCACTGTAACATGACATAAGTAAGAAATAGACTGAGTGACAGTAGACAGTAGCAGTAGAAAAACAAAATGATATCCTGGCCGAGAAGCTGGTGGCAGCATCAGCGACAGCAATACGTAGCTGAGGCACAGTGTAAGCGAACAATAGTAGAGGATTAGAGGCCGTATTGAGAAGAATTAATGATGACAGTAAAAAACATAACATTCTATGATATGCATGAATTTCAGGTACAGGATTTCTTTTGTGTCCCAATATTGAGGTCTGATTAATGTAAACTATGATCGACTTAGGCTGCGAATTTCTCCGTCTGTGTTCCACAAAAGTAGTCCGTCTGATTTTCAGAGCTGGATATTTGTTTTCTTTCGATGAAAAGATATGTACATGTATATGTACCCCACAGGTCGCTGATTGTCAGAGCTGCATGGGCAGAGATGCAGGCCTATATGCATACTCCCCGCTGTGACATTGTACCCCAGATCTGTAGTATCTCTGGCGGAGGACATACGGCAGGCAAGCACTGGTTCTCAGAATGAATGCAGGAAAGGCTCTCAGAATGTGTTCCACATCCCGAATACCACTCTCCCGCAGACAACAAACGAGACAGGAGGTCTTTACTTCAGGTGGCATATACAAAGTGAAAGCAGTTCTTTGTGTCTAGTTCAGGGGGAAAGATGATAAATTGCTCTCCGAAAATTCTGGAGATTGTCCATATGTGGACATGACAACTTTCTTCCTGGTGTGTGTGTGTGTGTGTGTGTGTGTGTGTGTGTGTGTGTGTGTTGTGTCTCCTCTCCATCTCTCTTACTCTCTTCTATTAATCATTCACAAGTCTGCTTCACTCTTTTGCTCGTATATGTTATAGTACTTACAAACTTGGACATATAAGATCCTGTTCAACTCGTCCACTCAGAAGAAAAATGTCAGGTGATATTTGCGAAAACGATTTGGGAAAACTTAAAGAAAAGAGAAAAATAACAGTTATCCATTCTAATGATATGTCACAAACGAACAGTGAACAATTCTTTGTGTATTCTCAACTTCAGACAAGTTTCACCCAGTGCTTGTCATTATCCTATGAATCGTCACATTTGAACAGCAGAATATTGTCCAGTGCATGTTCGTGTCCTATGGATCGTCATTTATAGCCCAGCCATCAAGGAAGCCACGGCAGGGCCAAAAGCTACTTATAAATGAAACTATTTGTAGCCTTCAAATTAAACGCCAAAACAAAAATCCAAAGCCAAATGCAGTATTGAAACTAAATGAGATATATAAAAACAGTTTCCAATCATATTATATGCTGACAATAGTCAGCCAATAAGGAACTGACTGGAAGGACATTCTGTGCCTCATCAAACATAAACACCCAAACAGATAAAAACAAAAACAAAAAACAACCAGCCAACACCTGTGCCTCATTAAAAAAAAAAAGAAAAAAAAAAAAAGAAAGAAAGAAGACAAGCAAAATATAATACCAACAAAAATTGGGCTTTGTAACTAACAATTATGCCCCACTTAAAAAAAAAGATCAGACAAGTCGGGTATAATTTCAACAGAACAGGGCTATAGGTCCAGCAGCTGTGCAGAGTTCATTCATCTTGCATTTAGCTCAGCCAACCATTGTTGAGCCTGTTTCAGAGCTGAGGATGACTGAACTGGTTATGCATGACTGAGAACACAGGGCTGTAGTGTTATTCCTGATCCCCGACTGCCCCGAGTGTGTCACAGTGCCTCAGACAAGCTGTTGTGCACGAGGCAATAATTTACTGCTGCCAAAACAGTTGTTTTCATCTGCATCTGTTGGTTTATTTGCCATCAGGTCACTTGTGACATTGCTTATTTATAGAGAGAAAGAGAGGGGGGTGCAGGTGGGGTGAAGGGAAGAAGAAAAGAAAAAAAAAAAGAAATTTCATGGTGAACGTATGGCAGATCTGCCCAAGCTGCAAAATTCCTCCCAGTAGCAGAATCGCAAGATTTGATAATGGATGTTTTCAATAGTACAACTGAGGCAGTATTTCCTTAAGTGAACCACTGAGGTCCTCTTTTTTCTTGTACTGAGAAAGATTCAAGGTTGGTCACCCTCTTTCTCTGAAACGAAGACAAATTCTGATTTTTCACGGAAATAATGCCATGTCATGAGTGATGTAATTAATCTGTCTTGAATGTGAACGTCTGTAATGTTTTGTGAATATATCAATGTGCTGAGAAAATATTAGAATAGTTTCAAAGTAAAAACCAAAGTAGGCTGGTGAAGAAAAAAAAAACAACAACAACAAAGAAACAAAGAAAAAGAAAAAAATATTTACAAAGCTTTTGAAGGGATCACAGTCAGCAGCTACAGTTTAGAGTATCAGCTGTTTGGAATTGGCCTTCATTTGATGTGTGACAGTTTCTATGTGACATCGACACTCGTCAATCCCACCCTTGCCAGACTGAGATATTTGTCAAATAAAGTTCACAGAAGACAAACTTCAAGGCTTGTTGGTTGTCTCTGTGTAATCAGTTTCAGCATAGGGTATTGTTAAGAACATCAAAAAGTATTATTGACTGGCAGCCACTGCATTTTTGTTTTGTTTCGTTTTTGTTTTTAGAGCCACTGACAGTAAGCTTTCCATTTTGGCTTTAATTTTCATCACTGACTGCTGATTCAGAATCAGTTTTGTGCTGCCTCTTGATACCATTGTTTTGCATTAGTAGAGACATTTATACCACCGAATAACATGAATGTTATTTTCTCTAGTCCCACAAGTGGGCAAAAATATCTCGGGTGAACTGCGCAGTGTGAAAAGAAACGGTTAGTTTTGCCGTCTGCAAGATCATAAGATTTTTTTACTTGCCTATAGTACCATAGTCTGGGATTAAAATGCAGAAAACTTTGGATGAATTTTAGGAGTAAGCATGTCTGGTACAATCGCCCACAAAGGGGAAAAAGTCCATTTTTTTGCTGTTTTATAAATGGATTGTTAGACAGAGCAGAAATGCACACTTACATCACTATCACTGGATGAAAATGAGTTTTTGGATGAAAGCTTGTATTCCATGCCAATTTTGGTTTCATATTATTGATAACATTTTTCGCTTTTAAAAGAAAGTTGTCCTTTTTTTCTAGCTAGCATTGGAGTTTGCATGAAATACTCATTAAATTAGATCCCAGAGTTTAGTACATTGAAAGAAAGTCACACATTTTTAAAATTCTGATTTTATTTAAAATTTAATAGAAGGCAATACCTTTGTGGTGCTCAAAAGAGGTGGCTCTGATCCCAGGATTGGACACCATAGGTTGTCTCCCTGGATGACCCCAAGTGACCAAGGGCACTCTGTTTCTGCTGATGGGATGGAGTGCTCAGGGATGGTGATGCACTGATAATGCAGGCAGTGAGAAGTCAACAGGACCTTTGCCCCCAACACCTTCCTGAATCAAGTGTCTTTGTGGTGATAGTGATAGATCTGCCTTGTCTGCTTTGCTTCTCTTTCATGCTTGCATGGCTTCTCGTTTGGTTGGCAGGGTGTGGCTGTCCGTGAATCCCCAAGTTCTAACATGAATGGAGAGCCATAGAGAAGGAAGTCCCTTGATCCTAATCCAATACTGTCCCCTTATGGTGAAGAGCCATATCCTCCATGAGGTGGTGCTAGAAACTAGGTAGCTTGCACCCCTAGACCAAACACTCCAGAAGAATAAACTTCGAATGAAAAGCAGGGAAAAGTATGGTCCCCCTAGAAAATATTGTGTGCAGGAGGTCCATCGAAGATTAGATGCACCCTGGCACTTACTAAGCCATAACCCAGCCATAGGTCAAATAGCATGACTGAACTATCCCGAACACAGACCGTGTTGGCTGAGGGCAGAAGGCAGACCTCCTTTTCCCTAACTCCACATATAAGGAGAACATCAGCCACGTATGCGATCCATCGACCATGGCTAAAAGAGGTGCTTCTATTTCCTTCCGCTTGATCCAAGTATTTAATGGATATGTAATCCAGCATGAAGTTTTTGTTAGCATATTTTGTTACCGACAGTTGAATGTGGATTCATCTTTTGACCTTGAAACTATTACATGGACACAGCTTGTGTTCCTCTTCGACTGGACCTACAGCCCTGCATGGTCAGGCGAGCCTTAAGCTCTTTAAACTCGCAATACAACCATCCTCAGTGAGTGATCAATCATATTTCTTTTCAATTTTTTTCTGTTGGTGCAAGATTTTCTTGGGAGATGTTCTTGGGGTAAAAAATGTTCAGCAATAGCAGAAAAGCGCCAGTCCATAAGAGGATGTTCTAAAATTGTGGTATGGCTTCCTTGCTGTTATATTTCTCATGTTTTTGATTGGCATGTAGTATTCTTTATCTTCTCCGGTTTCTTCTTTTCTGTGTGTGTGTGTGTGTGTGTGTGTGTGTGTGTGTGTGTGAGTGTGTGAATAAAAAATATTTGTAAATCCAGGATCTTTCTTTCTAAGTGGTGGATAAATAAATCAATTTTGTAACTGTTATTATTTTTGTATGTTTATAATTCTTGCAGGTGCTTGAAAACCAAAAAATCACACAAGACTTGCAATATGAATCCATGCAGACTCTGTATCTATTGATCATGAATAATGAGAACCGCTGCCAACATGACTACAACAGTTGTTGCCTGGAAATTCTGCTGATGTTCCATTCACTGACTGAAGTAGGGAGCATTCCGACCACTCAAAGAAAAACTGTCAGAACAGGTTGTCAAGATTTATTTATTCACAAAAGTTTCCGAGTTTTCTGTGCAGTAAACAGCACAAATCTTCACTTTTCTCTCAGGTGCACATCACACATTCATTCACTTTCTTTCCTTCCCGGTTCAGTACCAAGTCCACACGACAATATATACATGAAATAGAAACACCCAAGCTTATTACGCCATTTGTCCTTTTGGAGTTTTTATCCCCAAAATGCATATCAGCTCATGCATCCTCATCTGACCGCACTGATCCGCTTCCATATACATAAACTTTCTTACAAATGAACTTACACACCATACTTTTACGAAAAACAAAAACAAACAAAAAACATTCCTACACACGCTCATTCTTGTGTACAAGTCAATATACATTCATCTCATTCATAAACCAGCTGAATGTTGGGGGAGGGAGGCAGAGGTTCACTACTGAAGAGTTAACTTGCTTCAGGGAGACGTTCCACTTCGTATCTGAAAAACAAAAGAAAAAGTGATAAAGTGGTTATTATGAAATGAACGCAAATATCATACCAATGTTTTGTTACACATGTGCTCCCATCCCCATCCCTCTCTATAACTTTGAACTTCAGGGCTCCCGCAGGATGTTTTTAAGCCATAATCTGACCCTCAGAACAGATTTCTACAGCGATTATAGAGTGTGAATCATTTCAGTTACATTTGAACCATGTATCCAATGTTGCAATTTTCCAAGTTATCTGGTGCATCACTCGGTCTGTGCATTGCAGTTTTGGTGAGCTTTGCGTGAGGTGCACTGCGTGTAAGGCTATCTGTGTTTTTACAAAGGCAGGAAGATTTTATAGTAATACCGCCTGTAGAAAGCATGGTCTATCGAAAACAGCAGTCAATCAAAAACTCTTAAAATAATGCGTTCCGTTGTTAAAGTCAAATATGGGCACACAAACACATACAAACGCATATACCCACTGACAACTGAAACAGTATGAATGTGAAGACTGTTGCTACACATCCTAGTCAACGAAAAAGGGCTTTAATACAAATTCTTGCTCCCTGCAAGCTGGAGCAGGTGGTGAAAAAGGAAAAACAGCAAAATGAATCCTTTCAAGAGCTCTTTACACAATATAAGTTTTCCGCTACAGATATGGCTGACCTTCAAAGGAGAATTCCATCCAAATGAGCCTATTGTGAATTTCTTTTCTTTAAAAAGAACAAACAAACAAAACCCCACTGCCTTCATACTTTGCAAACTGCACTGCCAAAGAATGGATTGAACAATACCCCATGAACTAAACAAATAACGGTTTTATTTTCATCGTGAATGCTCATAGCTACATGATTTGATCAATGTTTGTTGTGCTCTATACTCATCCATGAGGCCAAAACACAGGATGAATAAAAAGGATACACCAATCAACGAAGGTACAGTAAGTTATACAATGAAGGGTAGACAAACGGAAGGTGGGTGGATGGGAAGTTTAAAGATGAGACCAAATGGATGCCCGATATATCCAGGTCTGTGTGGAAATGTGGCCTTGTGGGTAATGTATCTGCCTAGAAAGTGAGAGAATCCTGGGTGTTATTCAAGTCTCACACGAAACATTTGTTTTCTGTCTCCTTCTTTCCACAGGATCTAAAGAGGTGGTCTGGGTGCAAGTCTTTCAGACAAGACGAAAACCAAGGCCCCATGCACTTAGTGCATGTCAGAAAACCCATGGCAAGAAGGAAGCAGTCCTTGATAAATTTTGCAGGAAAATCCATGTCAATTTAGGCAAAGAAAAACATACAGACATGGCAAAAATCAAAAGAACTATGTTGTCGCTGCACAATGGCAACATGCTCTCCCAAGTAGAGCAACCTCAATTACACAGAGAGAAATTAGCTGCAATGCTGAAGTTATACACTTCAGTATAATGCCAGCTTGCAACAGTGCAGGTATACTTACTTGTGGTTGTGTATATAAACAATTGGTACACCCGGAATCTTGCGGATACGTCTTTTCAAGTCTTTGTCATTGGTGGCCACCATATAACACTTGTGCTGGAAAACAAAAACAACAGAGTTAATCGTGAACCTAGGAACTTGAAAATGTGAAAGGATGAGAAACACGAATTTGAAAAAGGCAGTCTGACAGATCTGGTTTGAGAAATGGGGTGTTGAAAAGCCAGACATTTGATCAAGATCCCTTTCACCCATAGAGAACTGCATTTTTGAATGTGTGCGTGTGTGTGTGTGTACGTGTGCAAGCTCTTGTGTGCCAGGCTGGTTGGGTGGCAGTCCCAGTGAGTTTATGCACTAATGAGTGTACCAGGTTCTTAATTTTTCTTTGGAGATAATAAAGTGTTCTTGACTTGACTTGTGTAACTGGCATGCTCTTTCTAATGTATAACCAGGTTTTGTTTGTTTATTTGTAAGCGGTCTGAGACATCCGATACAAGAACTCTTGTGCCACATTATCAGTATAATAAATTTTTGCCTAATAACAGACACACACACACACACACCACCACCATCAGGTTATGTTCTAGCTCTTCATTTTGTTTCGTTTTGCAAACCATGTCTACGATGCAAACTACTTCAGTGATATTTTCATGACAATATACTGTAATTGGCTATCATTAAAATAAACTGCTAGAAGGGCACTCAGAAGATTAAATATTTCAACAATGGTCCAGGGAGTTCATGAGTGAAAACAAAAATTATTTTTCTGCCTCAAGAAAGTAATGAGAGAGAGAGAGTTACTTCCCATTTACTACTTGTAATTATGTAAAGAAAGCAGGAGATATCAATGTTCACAGGAACAGACATAAATAAAGTTTCAATATTCCACAAAAATGCATTACTTCATCGACAGCCACTAATCCAGAACCAGCACAATGTTCATGTTCAGCTGAAAATTTGTGGTATTCTTGCTATACAGATCATGATCTGCCCTTTGATCTGGATCAGCACCAAAATATAATGAGTTTATCCAAGGGCGATATTTCGTCTTTCCACCAAGTTTTGTTAAAATTGATTCTGCAGCTGCTGTGTAATCTTGTTGACAGACAAATCAACCAAACTGTGGACATGAGTGAAAGCATAACATCCTGGGCAGAGGCAATAAAATATCAAAATCCAATAGGCATGAATAATAGTGAGAAAAACAGGCTCACCAGTGAATACATATTTAGCATGTACTTTCCATGTGGAAACTGGTCCCCTTTTCATTCCTCTCTGCATACACAAAAAGCCTGCTCAGTCACCTTCCTAATTTTCTCTGGCCAACGACTATATTGCTGATTCAGTTGCATTGCTGAGGCAGCACATGTAAGCACATAACCATACACTCTAGAGCACAGATGAACACAAAAAATAAACAAAAAGCAAAAGTGTATCACCTGTGTCACTCTCTCTACCAAGCAGTCGTCTGCGTATGTCCCTTTGTGGAGACAAGGGAGCCTTTCAAACCTTGGGTCACGTACGATCCTTTATCAGAAATTCACAAATCATGTCAGTTAACACACTTAAACAGGTTTCATCGCAAACTACAAGCAAACATAAATATGTGTATGGCCTGTTAATATCTGATGATAACAACATATCCTACAAACATGAAAACTAATGAAAACCAAACTGTCCCAGACATGAAAAAATTATGTTACGGTTTTAATGCATTTAGTTGTAACCCATTTTCATAATAGCATGCATTCAACACTGGCAGCAATCTTGTGTCCTGACAGTTTCAAATCAGGCGCATTTGACCTCAAAGCAGATAAGCTCAACTTTCCCCTAATGCATATTGATTGATGGTTCCAGCTACACTATTTGGCAAATCTAAAAAGTGACTGACTCAAAATTTGGTTGACCCAAAAAGAAATATTTAGTCCCTTCAACTGTGGATAAAGTGTACTTGATAGTAATCTTTATTTTGTTTTGCATTGTGAGAACAATCTATTGATCTTCCAATCCCTTACAAAAGGCTGAACAAAGAGATCCAATGCTGCATTAAAAAAAAGGAAAAAAAAAAGAAGGAAAAAGAAAAGAAAGTAGATACTGGAAGACACAAAATATACTGACCAACCTCAGAAAATATCTTCATACAAAAAAAAAAAACAAACAAACAAAAAAAGCAGAAAAAAATTAAACATTTACCTGAGTGCCACCCTGTACCGTCTGCCAAGTTTTTCTAACTCGGCCATCACACAATCAGTGATGTAGGGGATACCTAAAAACATACCAAATACATCAATACTTTTGCAGTTCACAAATAATCCACTCAGTAATCTAATACATGTATTAGTTATCATAATTGTCAGCCCATTATTTAACTCTCCTACTACCAAGGCTTCCTGCTGCTTACTTACTGTTGGAAACCAAGTAATTCTTTAAAGTTTGTGAAAGTTTTCACTTGCTTTCATTAAAAAATCATTAAAAATAGAGTTATGCATGAATTTGCATGAAATTTTGTGTTCATGTGCAGAAATGAATGAATAAAAATATAAAATGAACGTAAATCGGATACGAGTTTTTCTAATGTTGTCTATTTCAAAATCTCTCTGCAAATGATCAAAATCATAGGCACACACACATGGATCGCTGTTACTTGCATCTTCGTCCTCAGAATCACTCAAAAGATCCCTGTAATCAACATAAGTTTCAAAGTTCTACCACTTCATGATCTTTTTTGACGCGTTGAAGTTCACTTTCACTAATTTCTTCAGCAGTAAAACCCTAAAAGTTTTCGTCGTCGCTGTCTCCATCTTGTAGCAGCTCTCGCCAGAAGTCTTCGTTCATGTCCATTGCAAAAACTGCTCAGAAATACAACTTTCTTTAGTTCAAACCAAACCAAGTCACCATTTGCAAAGCCAGTCCATCCAGAATCGACTGCGTATGCATGTATTAACAGAAAGTGTGATGTAGGCTAGCCTAAGTCGCAAAAAAGGATGGAAGGGAGACAACGGAATGGCCGCAGGCATTCGGCGGCTGTGCCTGCCCATGGTTCCTGTGTATAGCAGAGATTGTCGGCGGTTCTACCCGCCGACAGCAGTAGGAGAGTTGAAAAAAAAAAAGTGCATACGTAAGGCGCTTTCAACAGTCTGTTGCACAACTTTTGCTCCCTGTGAAACCAGTCTCTCACCTAGCCTATAACTATGGCACCATGACAGAAGGTCCACAGTTCGGGCCATAATTCAAAATTTTGTCAAAAATACATTCAAAAGTTTCATTATGAAATTGTACAAATGCATCAAAGTCATACATGCAATTTTTGAAAAAGTATAAACAATGTAAAGCAGAACTGTACGTTTAGACTAGATGCAAATGGATCGGCACAAGCTTGTGCAGATAGCCACAGCATTTTCATCTCAGCGCCAAGTGGTCAGTTTTGCTATCAGTTTTTGGGACAGATCACATTTGATTTCTTTTCTTTATTCCTTCATATCCTACAGTCTTATTTGTTTCTAACTCAAAATCACCTTTTCAATAACAAGTTCCTTTCCTTTTCAATCACTTGGTTTAAGGTTCAAATGACACAATACTTCAGCTCTTCTTCTAATGATGACTATGAATTGAAGCTATTTATCCCACAACAGACATCAAAATGAATACGACTTTAAATGTTCTAAGTCTCAACTACATAACAGATTTTCATCTTTTCAAACATTCTAAACAGATCTGTGGGTCTGCTTCTGTATATGAAACGAGTAAAACAGCTTTGCAAAACATGCAATTCATATCCAATATGAAATATCCGAACACTTGTTCAAAACCTGACACCTACATATTCAACATGAAATGTCATTGTAATATCTGTTCAAAGTCTCATGCCCATGCCTTCAATATGAAATGTTATTCTAACACTTGGTCAACACTTCACACCCACATGTTCAATCTGTAATGTCATTCTAACATATATTCAAAATCTCACACCCGCACACAACCACCAACATAAAAATGTTTCCCAATATGTCAATTCCATATTTCAAAACTACGCAAGAGACGGTTGCATTTTCCTGTTTTTTGAAATGGTGAAGTAAAATGCTGCACAGCAGGACCCATCTGTGCTTTCCAGAGAGAACATGTATAAGAAGAAATGTCTGCTATGTGAACCCCTAGTCATGGACTAGTTAAAAGGAAAAAAAGAAGGCAAAAAACACTCTCTGTTGAAAACCAAACTTCCCCCAAGCTGAGTCAAAACTCCTGAAGTCTGACTCCAGTAAATAGCAGGTATGCTCTCACAAACACTGTCACTATCACAACGCAATGTCCACCCCCACTCCCTGGAACAGACAGAGCCTACTGACACTTGGCAGAGAGGCACTGCATGAATGACTGGAAGACATCCAGTTTGTTGGAAATGCTGAAGTTGACGAAGTTGGTGTCAACCAGGATGCGGAAGGGGGGCCCAAGATTCTTGTTGTAAGTGAAGAAAAACGATGCCGGAGCCTGGGGTCTGCAACAAACAATAGCGATAGGATTTCATACACTGGATTCCTGCAGACTCTTATGTAAATACTTCACATACTTTAAATACTATTAGGATACAAGTCTGAAGCCCTACATACATTAAAAACTAAAGCTTTTTCCTGTTGATAACACAATATTAAAGAACACAGTAAATGCTGCTGACATACTGAACATAGACAAACTCTTCCCTTCTGTCCGTAGGCTGTTCTGGCAAACTGTTACAGTGTTTTCTTGACAAGCACAGACAAAATCTGCTTGTATTTCTTAACTCCTGAAAAGGTACAACAATGAGATTAACTTTTTAAGTAGAAAGTAATGCTAAAAAAACAAAAACAAAAGAAAACTGCAACTGTATTTTTTATATATTATATGCATGTCTGTAAGAGTATATTCTAACCTTACCTCCATACAGTTTAGCAATATAACACAAGATGATTAATCATGTATGTCTGTCTGAATGTATTGTAAACTTGTCTCCATACAATTCAACAATTAATAAAAGATGTTTAATTCACAGAGCATAATGAATTACCTGTTACACCAAACTATTCATCTGTTTTCATTTGAATATCCAAGGACTTATCAAAACTTTCGATTTCAGTGGCTTTTCTTTTGACCTCTTGTTAAATGCAGTTGACTCGGTTATTAAACAAAGTTGCCCTTTCATCTCAACACCCTAAATGCTTTGCCAGCAGATATTTTGAGACAGCAGTTGTCTTTCTTTAAGCATGTATTTTTTTCTCTAAACTGCCCAACTTTTTGTTCTGCTCCTGTTCTCTTCTCAACTTTCTTTGAGTTCTCCTTTTCATTTTGCTGCTCTTCGAGGTTCATTTCATACTTGGAATGCAGGACAGACAGACAGACAGACAGACAGACAGAGAGTGGTGGCGAGAAGAGAAAGCAGAGAATGATATTGAAGATTGTTGCTGACAAGTCTGTCTTCTCCTGAGAGCACGCACACACACACACACACATACACACACACACACACACACACACACACAAAAGAGAAAGAGAGAGAATGAAGTCGTGGAATGAATGCTATTGACTTTTACTTTTCAAAGCCTTGAGTAAAGCATTGTATCAATAACACATGTTAGAAGTTGGAAATGGCACAGCTTTATGGAACTGCACGTTTTTACAGAGTCAAAACACTGGAAGAAACGTGACAGACAGAAAGAAGCAACACAAAGTTCGGTCTCCTGAAGGTGCATATGCTAGTGCACACACACACACACACGCACACACACACACACACAGAGGTGCCCCAAATGCATGAACAGGGATACATGCCACATTGCTTCAGTACTTGCACAGCCCAATTCTCTTTTTCCCATCATGCAAATGAAATGCTATTGAACTGCAGCTGCCATTTCTATTCAATGCCATCTGCCACATACTTTGTATGCATACACAGTGTAAAGGCACATGATTACTATGTAAAATACAGGCCACATGAAACTGTTTTACCAGTTTCAGTTTTATACTGTCTTCCAGTTTCTTATTCCGCTTTCAGCCTTTTAAATTTGGTAAGGCAACAGCACAACAGTGCAGAGTATGAGACTGAAAACAATGCAAGGAAAGAAATTATGTGTTACGATGTCGCGGGAAGAAGTGCAAAAAAGAGAGCGAGAGAGAGAGAAAAAAAGGTGGTGGGAGAGGGAGGAGAAAGATTCAGCCATTTTTTAACTGGCTGGTTAAGGCCCCTTCACCGATAAATGCAAAACTGACAAATTTCTTGCAAATGGTGCAAACAGCATTTCACTGGTTTGCTGAATCATTGCTTGGGCTCCAGTTTAGCAAACCATTCACCGTGAAATGCACAAGAACCCGGCACTCTGCCAAGACTTTGTGATCATGATCTGTCTTAGTGCCTCATTATTCATCTCGTCAAAAGCAGGTTGAGTGGACCTGATGCATTGTGGTGTATTTAAATTCCCTACCCTGAATACCAGATCTTTCATTTTCAAAGTGTCATCAATACACAATTGTACCAAGACTGTCCAGCACTCCTGATCCTTAGAGCAGAAATCTGGCCTGGTGATATGCAGATAAGGATAAGCTCCTCAGATCCCTGGAAAAATTTCCGACTCACTGCCGCATTCATCACGGCGTCTACAGACACTTCTGAGCGATTCACAAGGAAACAATTACAACATCAGCGTATTTGAATATGAATGGCACACCTTCCGTCATACGCTTTTATTGTATAATTGATACTTTGTAATTCATCTCAACATGCCTGGTTCTGATCTTTTATCCACGGTAGATTTGTTGATGATTCCAACATATCTGATGCAAGTTTCACGGTTTCTTTT
Organism: Conus canariensis; assembly: GCA_033310375.1. Lineage (NCBI taxonomy): Eukaryota > Metazoa > Mollusca > Gastropoda > Neogastropoda > Conidae > Conus > Conus canariensis. The sequence goes on from CM065723.1 coordinate 51,557,426, forward strand.
CACAGCCATAAAAATCTCTCTCTTCCTGTGCTTGTCTCTTTCTCTCACTTTCTCTCCCCTTTCAAACACATCCACAAATTTGAAATACACATGTACCTACACATGTGCATACTAACCATGTTATATGATGTAAAACATCAACATTCATTCTAAAATTAACTTCTCCAATAGAATTCATTATGACTCACAAAGTTCGTATGCTGAGGGTCTCTCCTTTCTTTTTCTTCTCTTTCTTTTTCTTCATTCGGTCCTTGGGTTTTCTGATAAAAAAAAAAGGAAATAAAACATTAACTGGAACATACAGCTACAGAGAGAGAGTACACACACACACACACACACACACATAAGAATCTTATGGACATGCAAAAAACAATGGCTAACATACTTCGAAAGAAGAGTACATTATTAACTGTATTTTAGATCCATCTTAAGGGGGGGAAAAAAAAAGAGTTTTCCTAATCTGTTCTATAAACTTTTGTGATCATCACTACTAGTAAGAATTTTCAATGGCACAGATTAAACTGGAATGAGTATTTTGGTTTAAAAAATGCCAGAAGTTCCGCTTGCTTTGCCATTTAAATATACTTTCAAAGTAATTCTCACACAAGAATGATTTTACTACAAATTCAAAGCTTTCAAAGGGAGTCTACAGGTAGTGCCAATGTACTAAGGCCAAACATTTTTTTCTTTTTTCTAAAATCGAGTAAATGTTATCAATGTTTGTTAATGAACTATAGAAATATAGTGCTATAGAAATATAGCGCTATAGAAATATTCATTATTATTATGAACCAATGACAGTTTTGTGGGTTGCGGCAAAAAACAATTTACATCTTGCGAGTCTAGAGGAGTTTATCAAATTCTGTTCATACTGCATATCACCACAAAAAATTCAGTATATGATACAAAATAATATTCTCTCCCTTTTTCCCCCCAAGTGTTTCTGCGCCCAACAATTTGTCAGGCATAGTAAGTTGCCTATCAGCATCAAAGCCTGGCAAATTGTTGGGTGGATTTTATACTTGTTAGCCTTCACTTCAGACAGTATGAATATTTCTTAGGGAAGAGAGTCTACTCACAACAGATTCCGTTAAAATGTGTTTGCCATCTCTCCTTAGCCATTTTAAACCTTGCTAATTCAATTGTCATTGCAGTAATTGTTCAGCTTCAATATTCAAATTTGGAAGCTGACCAGTCATTTTAGACCATGGCAAGTTGTCTTGGGTGTGGGCAATATGGTATTCTAAATTTTCAGGATTTGAAAAAAATTGCAAAAGAAATTATGTTGGGTGTCTACATCAACAACATTATTTTGATTGTCCAAGTGAGTGCTGCTAAGGCATGCTCTCATGGCAGTTTTCATTTTGCTCAGAAGGTTGTAGCTTGGCTTACATAAGTCAATATATTGTTGAGTAGTAAGCCTAAGGTCAATGCATAGATCACCTGTGTAAAAAAAAAAAGAAAAATTTTCACAGTAATCAGTACTCCAAAATAAAGTCTACATATTTATTTGGATGAAAGAGTTGCTTTAGCGTTGCACAGATTCATAGAAATGAGGTTTGCAGTCTGTCCTCATTAACAGAAACTGGAGGTTACCGATATGGCTGCCAAATCTGTCTGCAACTACAAGCAAAATAATATCATTTTGTCCGAAATTGATGATGTCTATTCTGACTGGACACCTCTAAGCATCAAAACCTTATCAAAAAATGACACAATGTCAATATCTGTATGAAGCAATAAGCAATTTATTCAGCAAGTTATTCAGTTATATAAAAGCGGCTGTCTCAAAATACGCCCTTTGGACAGAGACCATTTCTAAAAATACTCATGCAATTGTGAAAATGCAATGTTTACGCAGAGTGAGATAATATCTTTATTAGCATGGCACCAAATCCTTTCATACTGTAAGAACAAGGTGACAACATTCAACAGGTCCCTGGCCTAAGCCTTTTTGAGGTTTTTTTTGGCACATTTTTTTCTCTATAAATAAGATATGTATCTGAATCAGTTAAGTTTCTTGTCCATTTAAGCCCAATTTTCATTTTAAAAAAAATTCTGAAAATTGTTATTCAGAAAAATGATACATTCCATTATACTTACAGTCGACTGTCCTTGAGGCTTATCATTCTCTTCATTTGGGCAAACTTTGCCTTTTGTTTGTTGACTTTCCCCTGTGAGACAGAAAATTATACACTCATTCAACCACCTTTGTATTGTACACATTCTCTTGGTGTAACTGGCATTACAAAATAACTGCTCCTTATGTATTTGTTTTGTGTGAATGTTTTTTTGGGGTGTATATACATAGCTGTTGATATCATACATTGATAATGTGTATGCATGTCCTTTAGGGAAAAAAAAAGCTATTTGTTTCTGATAACACTCTAAGAAAAAAATGGTTGTTAGCCTAAGTTAGGTCCAGTATTTCTTTACAATTCTACGTTGCATCTAATTCATATGACACTTTTTCCTGTGAATAATTCACTTCAAAGTGACCCACAAAATATGCAGCAATGAGTATTGCAATTAGCCATTTCTTTCATTTAAGGTCTTTCTCATTATGGAATACCCAAGACAAAATGCCAAACGTTTGAGTTGTTGCATTCCAGCACCAACTGCTCAACTGGTGGACAACATTAAATATATCAGTGAGGTTCACCTGCTTGATCTGTTATGCCTGATTCTATGCCATAGACAAAAAGTGGCTATGGAACAATTAAATAAATCAAATTTTTTTTTCATGTTAACATTTTGATGCAGACCCTTCCAGTTCTCATCTGCTAGTTGACAGTCAACTGAGGTATATTCACATGTCTCCTCATTTATTGGCTCTTAGTCTTAGACTGTTAGAGTCATAATGCGAAAAATATACTTCACAAAACTAGAGGATGTAGTTTTGAAGACTATTTTTTATGACAGTGTGTCAGATGAGTAACTCAGAGACACTGTGTGGTTCACTTATTTTACTTTCAGATTGAAATGCTTTGCCAGTCCCATGTAACACAGCCCTTATTAAATCTACAAGAGCATGCTGTAAACTACATACACTTTCTGTCATCATTTTGACCTTGACAAGTGACTTCCTCTTATTAAACAATCTGCTCCTGAGAACTTCTGTTGTCTGTAGTGTCAGTCAGCGAACATAACTTCTGTTTCTTTTTGTACTCCCAGTTCTTATAGAACAGGGAGTACTTTAGAATAGGAACGAAGAAAAGCTGTCTGTGTGTCTGTCTGTCTGTCTGTGTGTCCGTGGTCAAAATGTGTTCCACTCGCTCCAGACAAAACTGCTGGGCTGATCTTTCTGAAAATTTGTAGGTATGTTCATTATGGGTCATGGATGATGCCCGATGATTTAGTTTACCCTTATGGCTGTAACAGCCTGTAACTGTTTTTCTTCTTTATGGAATATCTCAGTACTTGGCTGATCTTTGTGAAAATTAGCAGGTGTGTTCATTATGGGTCACGGATGATGCCCGATGTTTTAGTTTACCCCGTTACAAACGGCTGTAACAGTCTGTAACGGTTTTTCTTCTTTATAGAATATCTCAAAAAGTACTTGGCCGACCTTTCTGAAAATTTGTAGGTATGTTCATTATGGGTCACGAATAATGCCTGATGTTTTAGTTTACCGTTATAGGTGTTACTAATAGCTGTAATGGCCTGTAATAGTTTTTCTTCTTTATAGAATATCTCAGAAAGCACTTGGCCGATCTTTCTGAAAATTTGCAGGTATGTCCATTATGGGTCACAAATAATGCCGGATGTTTTAGTTTACTGTTATACCGTTACTAGCGGCTGTAACGGCCTGTAACGCTTTTTCTTCTTCATGGAATATCTCAGAAAGTACCTAGCCGATCTTTGTGAACATTAGCAGGTATGTTAATTATGGGTCACGAATAATGCCCGATGTTTTAGTTTACTGTTATAGCCGTTACTAATGGCTGTAACGGCCTGTAACGGTTGTTTTTCTTCATGGAATATCTCAGAAAGTACTTGGCCGATCTTTGTGAAAATCAGCAGGTATGTTCATTATGGGTCACGGATGATGCCCGATGTTTTAGTTTACCATTATACCGTTACTAACGGCTGTAACGGCCTGTAACGCTTTTTCTTCTTTATGGAATATCTCAGAAAGTACTTGGCCGATCTTTGTGAAAATTAGCAGGTATGTACAATATGGGTTACGGATGACACCCGATATTTTAGTTTACCATTATAACCGTTACTAACGGCTGTAATGGCCTGTAACGGTTTTTCTTTTTTATGGAATATCTCAGAAAGTACTTGGCCGATATTTCTGAAAATTTGTAGGTATGTTCATTATGGGTCACGGATGATGCCCGATGTTTAAGTTTACCGTTATAGTCGTTACTAACGGCCCATAATGGTTTTCTTCTTTATGGAAAATCTCAGAAAGTTCTTGGCCGATCTTTCTGAAAATTTGTAAGTATGTTCATTATAGGTCACAGATGATGGCCGATGTTTACCAGAATAGCGATTACTAACGGTTACACCAGCCCAAGACGGTTTTTCCTCTTTATGGAATATCTCACGCGTATTCAGGATAAACTGGGGGTACGTTTATATGCTTTGCATCTTGTTTTTTCTTCTTGCTGTTAAATAAAGGTACAGGGTCAACAGCAAAACTTAGGGTTAGTCAGGTGACTAGAAACAACCCATCTTCTTTTCATGTCATTAATGGGAAACAAATGTATTTAAACTTGAAAGAGAACAATATAAATCAGTTCTTATCTGTGCATAAATAACAAGTGCTTAAAAAGTGGCTCAACATAAATCCTTCATGCTTGCATACTGCTGTTCACTCGAAATTACACATACACACACACACACACACACACACACAGTGACATGCACATACACACACACACACATGCACACACACACACAACACACACACACACACACCACACACACACATGCATGCCCAGTTGCCTGTTTGTGAATCGCACATTATATAGGTTGAAAACTCCTTTGCACCGGTATGCGAGGAATATCTGAGGGACAACTTATTACGCACGTTAGAACACTACAAAAAATTCAGCAATTTGTGGAGAGTGGTTTCACAGTCTTTTTTTTTTTTTATTACTATTATTAGATTGCACAGTATATAAGTTAACATGTCTTAAAGAGTAAATTAAAATGGATTACATTCAGCTGAAACCAGAAACAATGCAAAATTCTGGTGAAAAATCATATTGGAGGTTTATGCCACTGATCTAGCATTTAACTGATCTGGGGTAGGATCTGGCAGATGACACGAAGAAGTATCTAAACTAAGACAAGTCCGCTTGAAGAATAAGAAAATGACCTTCAAATTTATGGTGGATAAATCTTGCCAATCGTAAACTTCCAGCCTGCTTTTTTCACCCCAATCTTGTATTGTTTTTAGCTTCAACTTTTGTTGCCCATTTTCATTTACCCTAAAACATAACTCTCATCATGTATATTGTCTGCTCAGAGAAGCTGAGCTAGTTTCCAATCATGACTGATCACCAGAACCACTGCACATGGCCTCCATTTCTGCTGTGGAATGCACTCTCTAGGGTGTTTGCAATTTTTGGGCCCCCAAAAGAGAATGTTCCACCGTAGGTTGGGCACATGGTGAAAGAAGACTAAACATACCCCCTGCATACTTGTACACCGTTTGCATACCCCCCCCCCCCCCCCCCCCACACACACACACACACACACCCACCCGTGCGGGAACACACATTGGCAATCACTCATGCTTTTTTGTGACACGCACCTTGTAGGGGTCAAGTCACTCATTCACTGGTAAGCAGACACCATCGGGGGAGACAAGTTACAACACAAACTAAAGCACTACAGAAACAACGGCAACTGTTGAGTCTGAAAAGGTTTCCCAGTCGTAGTTCGATTTTCTTTTTTAAGCAGACTGGACAACTTGCGAGTTACGATGTTATATAAGAAATGAAAATGGGCTATGTTAAAAAGAGCCAGAAAGTGAGAAACTGTAACTACTAAAACTTGGGTGAAAACGTCAAAAACCAAGTCTGAGGTTTACGCCACTGACCAGGAGTAGAATTCAACCTTTTCAAGTTCCCTAAATAGTTTATTTCAGAACAACCTTCCACGAAAAGATTTGCTATTTATATTACATGCACACAAAATACATACCATGATAATGATTCTGGTCACGCTGTTCAACAGGAAAGAAGTGTACGATCACCGAAGTGCTTCTGTCGCCGTCATACCCACGAGGAAAGAGTGTGAAGGAAAGATAACTCCAATTGCCCAAGTCTTTTTACATAAAACTTTAACATTTATCAAATCAGAAAGAAGTACATTTCCCTCGGTGTTCACCTTGGAAAGGCAAATAAACCGGGTTCTAAATAGACAGAGGAAAACAAAAGATGGATACAATGCTTGATAATGCAAGATAGCATGCCCTGTTATTTTATGAAAATGCACAAACCGATGTGCATTTGATCATGTTTTTGTTTGAGGTTTTGTTTTTTGTTTGTTTTAGTAAAAAAAAAAAGGGGGGCACCATGACCTGATTGAAATGAACTGGCTTTTCATGATAAATGTTGAAGAATGCCCTATAATACAAGCTCTGTTGTTTTATAACTATGTATAATTGAAATATATTTAATCGTAGTCATTACTGGGAAGTAAGAATTTCTTCGGAGTTTATCACGATTCATTCTCATTGTTCATGTGGAAGCTAGGATTTTGAGTTTGGGTAGTGTCGTTTCTGTTGCTTACAATAACTACTAAATTGTGTTTCATAAAACATGCTTTTTTTTTTCTTTTTTTTTTTTTTAGCCTGCTTCAGTTTTCTGACTTTCCTTGTGATTGCACACTGGTATCAATGTTGGAGAGGAAAGCGGGGGGGAGGGGGGGGGGGAGAAGAAGGAAGAGGGGGGGGGGGGGGGGGTTGAGAGAGGGGAGGAGGGAAAGGGGGGTTAGGATGCAGAAAAATTAGGAAAGAAAAAGACATCAAGGGGTACTGAGTTCACCTACAGGCAATACAATAGTCGCACGGATTATAAACGTGTGGCTCAAAGCCAACCTTTTGAGGTGAGAACCGCGCCGCTTAATACAGGATAATCCAGCTGAAGATAGCTAATCTGGGCACGACAGACACCTACACGTAATGGTCAGCATTTCAGCTGACCGCCGGCACAGCGCACATTCTAGAGACTAGGGAAGATAAATCGATCAGAGAAGAGAAATCGATCAGAGAAGAGAGATCGATCTCCGGTCTGTCCAGGTGCTTAGAAACATGGCTGAAGTGGAGAATGTACGAACAGATCAAGGCCCTCCTTCACTGATGGCTGCAGATTTGAGCTTCGAGGAGCCAACACAGGATCCCTACAAGAAAGCAATCGTGTATCTTGAGAAACATGGCATCTTGCAGATTTTTCAGGTGGGCGCAAGGCAGTTGTGTGTGTGTGTGTGTGTGTGTGTGTGTGTGTGTGTGTGTGTGTGTGTGTGTGTGTGTGTGTGTGTGTGTGTTCAAAATCCTGTTTTTCTCTTTGGCAGTGCATGTTTCTGTGCGCATTGTGCTTGCATCTGTCTCTCTCTCTCTCTCTCTCTCTCTCTCTCTCTCTCTCTCTCTTCTGTGTGCCGTGTGAATGAGAGAGAGAGAGAGAGAGAGAAGGGGGGGGGGGCGAGAGAGCGAGAGCGAGGAGGGGGGGGGGGGGGGGCTGAGCACGGGGGTAGGGGAGGGTGTGTGTGTGCTATAGTTTAGAATCTCCTCCAGCGTGAATTTGTGTCCGGGTAGTCTACTCTCTCTCTCTCCTCCCCTCTCTCTCTCTCTCTCTCTCTCTCTCTCTTCTGCATGCGTTGGTGGATGGATGCATACATGCATGCAAGAGCGCATGCTTGCTTGCTTGTGTGTGTGTGTGTGTGTGTGTGTGTGTGTGTGTGTGTGTGTGTGTGTGTGTGTGTGTGTGTGAGTATGTGTGTGTGTGTGTGGGGGGGGGGGGGTACTGCATTCACGTGAACTATTCAGAAAATACTCGGCTGAAGAATTTTTCAGTTTGATATCCCATTATGGATGACTACACTCGTAATTAAAGTCTCATTGCTACAAACTTGTGCATGCCAAAACAATTTAAACTTATAATCACGTAATCTCACTGATGCTAATTAATATCACGGCCAGATTCAATCATAGCTGTGTAAAAAAAAAAAAAAAAAAGCACAAAAAAAGCATACAAATAAGTAAACAGCTGGTATTAGCCTCCCCATCTGCTAGAAGCGGTAATCTTCTTCCTCATACTTCTCCTTTTCACTGGTCATCACGATCTAGTCATCATCATCATCATCATGCTTGTCATCGTCATCCTCGTCGTCATCATCATCATCATCATCATCGTCGTCGTCGTCGTTGCATCATCATCGTCATCGTCTTGTCGTCGTTGCGTCATCATCATCATGGTCGTCATCATCATTGTCGTCGCGTCATCAACACCGACATCATCATCATCATCATTATCATCGGCATCGTCGTCGTTGCCGTCGTCCATTGTCAGTCATCATCGTTAACTACAAACTGCCTAAACGAATGTCAACACGTTTCAAAATGGACAGGAAAGGTGGTGGAGTTAGTAATTCCAAGGTGACTTGGTTTCTACACGGACCAGTGGATTCATTGGTGTTTGAGTGCATTGATCATTGAGCCTGTATTTTCCTTTATATGAAAAAAAAAGAAGGAAGAAAAGAAAGGGAAAAAAAAAAGGAGAAGACACCCTAATCTCAACAATGTGTCATATTCGACGCGCTGAGTTTAATTTTTCTCTCTCTCTCTCTCTCTCTCTCTCTCTCTCTCTCTCTCTCTCTCTCTTGTGAACAGCAGTTTCGTACGTTAAACTGTCTCCTGCTCCTAGTCATCTCATACTTTCTTTCTTTTTTATTTTTTTTCCCTGCTCCTCGGCCATTATTGTCGGTGCCATGACGGGCACGTGGGCAGTGAGAGATCATGACATCTCTAATCGTAATCCTCATTGTGCCATTTCTGTAGATACCATGACGGACACGTGGGTAGTGAGAGATCACTATATCTCTAATCGTAATCCTCATTGTGCCATTTCTGTAGATACCATGACGGACAGTTGCACAGGGAGAGATCTCCACCTCTCTAATCACAGTCACCATTGTGCTATTGCTGTTGGTATTATGACGGACACCTGGGCAGAGAAAGATATCTACATTTCAAATTATGATCATCGTTGTGCCATTTTTGTGGGTGACAAGATGGACACCCGAGTAAGGAGAAATCTCTACATTTCTAATCTTAAGTGGGTTTCATAAAGGACAGTTGAGCAGGAGAGAGTTTTACATCTCTAATTCTATGATGGACACCTAGCCAAGGAGAGACCTCTGCAGCTCCTTGTGTTTGTAGTCATCACATGACAGTATAGGTGTTTTGATCACCCTGGCCAGTCTTTCATATCGTTGTCCTAATTCAGTTCCAGGTTCCACCCCAACTTCTTCAGTATGCCTCTGCGCACAGCCCCCTATTTCATCCCATTTAACTTCTCTTGGTAACTCAGCATGCCTTTGAGGTGTCTACTCTCCACTTTGCCCCAAAGGATCTTGGGTTCTCCAGTCTCTTTCTTTTGGGATTAAGATTATTTGGGATACGTTAGCATGCCTCTAAGGGTGTCCATGTCCATCTTCCATTTTGCCTGATAGAATTTGTCTTGGATTCTTCACTGTCCCTCTTTGCCCTACAGGATTAGGATTTTCGTAAGTACCTTCGTATGTCTCTCTGATGCCCTCCATCCACTTTGCCCGATAGAATTGTCTTGGATTTTTTCAGTATGCTTCTTTGTTCCATAGGCTTGCTTTGGTTGCGTCTGGCGCCCTCCTTTTCACCCATCCCCACTTTGCCCCGTCTTAGATATTTTTTTTTTACATAATACCCCTTAGCCCCATATAATTCTTCAATGTTTTTTGTTGTCCCCCCCCCCCTTCCCCTTCCACTCTACCCCTAGAATTGTCTTGGATTTTCTATACACCTCTGGGTAGTTACCCTTCATTTTACCCTGTAGGGGATCTTCAGTACGTCTGTGGGTCATTATTCTCCATTTTATCCTAATTGATTTTCCAGAATATCTCTGAGCTGTTGCCTGTCTCTTAACCCAATAACATTACGGTGTATCCATGACAGACACTCGGGCGAGGAAAGACTTCTGCAGCTCCCTGCTTTTGGTCATGAGCAATGTGAAAGAGAGTGGAAGTTGTGACCACAACTTCGTGATATCCATCCAGTTGAGTTTGAGTTTCGACCACAACTTCTTCATTATACTTCTGTGGTTTTGATCCTCTTTTTTTGCCTGGTTGCGTTGTGTCGGGTTTCTCAACATGCCTCTGGAACACCACCCTTCTCTTTGCCGAGAGTTTCTTACTTTTATTTTGTGACTGTCCGATACGTTTGACTGTTTGGGAGGAGTGGGGTGGAGTGGGGTTTCGCTGTGATTGCGATCGATTTTTTGTTTTAACGGAGAGAGAGAGTACAGGTTGTAAATGTGTTTTAAATAAATCTTAAATATTGGGGAGGAAAAGGGAAAGCAGTAGAGAACGGGAGTCAGTTCAGTTTTGCCCGTCGCTCCTCCCGAAGCATAGGCCGCCGACAACAGTCCGCCAGAGTCCTCAGTCCTGGGCTGCCCTCTCTAGTTGTTTCCAGGTGTGTCCCATCTTCTTGCTGTTTGCCTCAAGGTCCCGTCGCCAGGTGTTTCTTGGCCGTCCTCTTTTCCGTTTTCCCTGGGGGTTCCATGATAACGCCAGAGAACGGGAGTAAATGTGATTAATTTGAAATGCTCGCTTATAAAAGCAACAGAGCACAAAACAGGTATTCAATTCTCCTAAGACGTGTACAAATTTGTTTTTTCAAGAAAAGAAGAAAGTAATGATAACTGTAACGCTCGTTCCGGTTAAAACATTGATTCCCTTTAGATGACACTTCCACCTCCACCCCGACCTACACCCCCCTTCTCTCTCTCAGTTATAAACATGGGCTTTACTCTTTATCTTGATAGCCCAGATGACCAACAAGAGCTTTCTCAGTGCTGTCCCTGCTCAAAGAACAAAAGTCCTGTCCTGGAAAACAGTAAACAGCTGTGTAAGCTTACATACGTACATGAAAGTAATAGCATTATCAATTGTATACTTACGGCTAATTAAACCAATTCGTACTGAGGGCGTCAGGTATTCCCTTTCATGTTTGGTCCCCGATAAACACTACAACAAAAAAACATCCATCACAGCCCAATCACAGCATAAATACCTTAAAAATTGGAAGAGAGAAAGAAAGAAAAATGCTGACTGGGCAAAATGACTACAGGATGGATAGCTAGCGGCCATTGGGAATAATGTGTACATTTATACTACCTCGTCACCAAACTACAATAGATGAGAAAGATGGTATGCTGTAAATGCATGGTCAGAAAATTTTGAAATGTTTGTGATAACGCACCGCCCAAAAACGTAGACAAACGAATCACAAGACAAAAACACGACGCGTTTCGACCTCTTAGGTCTTCTTCAGGCAAGATACAGACTCAGGACAATGAAAATGAACGAGCAGTCACTTATATTTATCCGCTTCGGCGCAACATACCCGTTGAATGAAACAGAAAAAATGTCAAAGATTTCTAAGAACAAATTTAAAACTGAAGTAAAACGGCCACAAAGGCAGACAGACAGTGGACGACAGTAAAGCAAACCAACACACACTCAGGATAGAAAGAGAAAGAAAAAGAAAGAAAGATGAATGCAGAGAAAGAGAAAAAAAAGAAAAAAAAGAAAAGAAACAAAAGAAAACGCAGAAGAAAATCGTTGGCACAATACTTCCAGATGGCGGGGATACGATTTACGATGAAAGAACCTTCACAAATCCCATGCAGACAAAGGATGGGATGGAGGTGTTGAAAGAGACGGTTGGAGATCTCTAAAAACGACATGCAAAATAACAAAATCAGAACAGAGTTAGGGAGCTGGAAACACAGACAGACAGAGAAGGACAAAAGGAGCTCCTTTCACATCCAGCGACTTCTTGCACTGGAAATCAAGAGCCGAAGCTCTCCGGCCTTCTGGTGTGTCTACTACTTTCAGGGAGGTTCTATCAACAAGCGAACTGTGTGCTCAACGGCACTCACTGGTGCCACCTGCGAGGGATTATTCCCCAGTACACGCGCACGGTAATACTATCCGGGCAACACTGTGCGTATCTCCTGTTAAAAACTCTCAAACGGGATCGATCGTTCTGTGGTGCACGTCATGCCTGCCGAGATCCGTGCACATCTCGGGCTAGTGACCCCCCCCCCCCCCCCCCCCTTCCCCCGTCGGGTAAAACGTGAAGGATTTATGGATCAAACACTATTAAAAAGATTACATAGGATCTCTTTTTTTCTTCTATAGGCATACGTATGTGCATGTGCAGTGTGTGTGTGTGTGTGTGTGTGTGTGTGTGCGTGCGTGCGTGCGCGCGCGCACGTGTACATGTAAATGTTTTTGTTTCCTTTTTATGCCCGGTCTTCTGAACTATTAATGTTGTTACCATATGATTGTGTGCAGGCGATGACTGCCAGAATAATCTACCAGAAACCTGACAACCCTTTGGACTTCATGATCGCTGAAATAGGAAAGATGAAGGAAGACAGAGCAAAAACGAAACAGCAGTGAAGTCAAGCATGGTGGAAGCGTATCTACCGGCGGCCTTTGATCTTCTCTGGAGCTCTGGAAAATCAAACTACACCGATGCATAGAATGTGGAGATGGACTAATGAATTCGAAGTTGACCGGGCAGACAGAGTGAAAATAGAAGAGGAGGGGGTGAGGAATTACTACCAAGTGCAACGGTGTTTACTTAACAAATGCGACTTGAACATCCCCACCCCCTGTTCTTCATTGTCTTAAAAAAAGGGAAAACAGTTTAAACTACCTTTTCTTCAGACTGAACACGTGCATGCATGACAATACCGTCATCTTGTTCATCTGGCCATGTAACTTCCCACAAATTCATTATTACAACCCCATACTCTGTATCGTTTATTATATATGGTGTTTTGAAAGTCGTGCTGTTCATTTTAAAATATGATGAGTAACTTGACATATGCAGTCATAACTATACCGCAAACCAAAACACTTAAATCTACAGCAAACAGAACATAAAACCGTCAGCAGTGGGCCATAATTTGAACTGGTTTTGTATCATGACAAATGAATTAAAGAGTTTTGCTATGACGAAAATGCGGCTTTGGTGTTTTTCGTTTTTCTTTTTTTTCCCTTGTTACTTTCCGGTGTGTGTATGTTTGTGTATGTGTATGTGTATGTGTATGTGTGAGATCTACACCATGCATGAAAAACACACGAGATGGCTCGGTGAAGATATTTTTTTCTTTGTTACTTGGTTGGACTAACAGAAAAGAGTCTAATACTGGGTAGATATGCAGAGACCTGTTTACCCTAAAAGTGCCATTGGTGTATTTCTCAACGAATATGAGCGTATTTTCCTAAATATGTGTGCACACATCTTCTAATATATTCATAAAAGCAGGGTCTCTCTGCTATTGTTCCAACATCATCTAGACGCGAGTTTGCACGCACGATGTTGCGCGAGTTGTCAATCCTTGATTGTAGCGCGTAAACACGATGGTCATACGCGGCAAGTGCAACTACTGCTTAAAAAAACCCCTTCCGACTCCAGATTTTTTTCCCCAACGTATTTTTTTCCGGTTCAACGTATGCATTCCTTTTTCGCCAAACATGTAAAAAAAATACGGTGAAATCGTATGGATAAAACAGATCTGTATGCAGGATAAACATACTGAAAAAAAAAAAGAAAAAGAAAAAAAGAAGCAAGCAAGCAAGACAAAATTTAATGACGTGTACATTATCATCCTTTCTAATTCTTCTTGGAATCATACTTTTTCAAACAGATGAGGGTGTCGGAGGTGGGGAATGGGCAAAGAGAATAGCAGCATTCTGTACTAAAAATTCAGTTGGTCCTTAAAGTTGTTCAAGTTCACTGTTCAGTGACAAGAATGCGGTTTAAAAAAGCGACTGCCAGTGTTCCTTTTCACCAAAGGTACATTTGGTTGTTTTTCATATTGTGGACTAGATCCGACAAGAAAACGAATTCTACAGTCAGATTGGCGATAACTTTTCTGCAGTGATGTGCATGCTCATACCCGCGAAGATCGACAGAGTGCATGTTCATACTTACCATGATGGGTGCAAGAATTTCTAGGCATAATCCTGCTTTGATATTTCAGGTATAGGTTGTTTGCTCCATTACAACTCAAAATACCACATAACCAAGACTAATGGTAAATGACAAAAACCTATTATTTGTCATTATTCACAAACACTTAATTCACAAACACTTAATAATGCATGTCAACAGTTCATTTGGTAGTTATCAGATCAATTAAGTCAGTCATGTTGTGTGATGAACAGATCGGTTAAAATGGATGCAATCTGCCATATCTGACAAGCAGCTTTGGTGAAAGGCGATCGGTTTGCCACGAGTCTGACCATCCTCCCCAGTGAATATAGTCAGAATATCTCATGCAGCATGGCCTTTATACAGTTAATAGATTTCAAATGAACATTCAAACATTCTCATGTTCGTCATGTATATACCACACACACGCCTATATGGATGCCATGTGTTAAAACTTTGTGAGAAAAAACAAAGAGAAATAATACATTTCTATAGTCCAACTGACCACAGGGGGGTGGCTGATAAATAAAAAAGTGTTGTGACCTACTGATAGTGATCTCCCTCCATTACAAGGATGATACTGTAAAGGACCTTGCACAAAATCACAGGAACATCCCAAAACACAACAACGAGCAGAATATATTTCTTCTTCATATTTATTTGTATACATTTTGTTTTAAATAATCATGTATCTTCATGTCTGTCAGGGGAAATGACGGGCAGGGGGAAAAAAACAAAAAACAAACAAACAAGAACAAACAAACAAGAAAGAACACAATTTCTAGGATCACAAAATAAATGGCAGAAAGTAGAACACATGCATTCTGAACAGAAATCACACAGACATGTATCTCAACACTGAAAACAAAAACGTTGTACATCACATTCCGAGGAACACCGCAATGACCTGTCCATTGAGGGCTGGCCTGGACATGATGACCTCAACAACATACCCCAGAATCCCCTTCACAATGACCACACACATATATTTACATAACTTTGCATGTGTAACAAGAAATTAACACAGAACAGGACAACACAGTTCACTGACAATCTGAAACACCACAACGGTCACATTTCCCTTATAGATTCCCAAGCACTCCAGAAGGATGGCGAGGAGTTCATCTGCAGACAAAGCTAGATACAAAAACATCAGGGTTGCAGCTGGAAAGTTTATAAAAGCACATGAGAAAACAACTTACAAATATAAAAAAAAAAGTTGTGTATTTTCTACATTAGACAAAGTAATTAAAAAAAAAAAAGGAACCTTCAAAAAAAAAAAAAAAAAAAAAAAAGGACAACTATACTGTTTCTTGGGTATAACCAATAATCCAAATGGTGACCTATATATCACAATACTACAAAAAAGTGCATATGAAGAAAGGAAAAGAGTGGGTGGTAGCTGAAAACACCACACGAAATGTGGGGAAAAATATCCACAACAATGAATGCATGACAAATTCCACTTCCAGTATAAATTGTCAGCATATTATAAAACACTGGCCTCCACACAAATCCCTTGTAAACAACCTCATCATGAATTACCTCCTAAACCCAAAAAGGAAAAGTAGAAAAGCAGGCAGCCAATGTTCAATTAGGCAAAGAATGAAGCTTGGGCTATACAGAGAAAAACAACAATGGACAGTTAAATGACAGAAAACATATAAAAAAATAAAATAAAAAAAAACACACACACACACACACAGAGAACAGAACACATACTTTCAGACGTGATGTTCGACAATAGAACCAAAATGGGAACACATAATTGTTTTGCCACTTCAAGAGAATTCCATACAGTACAGTGTTTTTGATATTCCAATTGTGGTACACTCCCTTACTGAAGCAGTCTCTCTCATAATGTGCAGACAACAGATCAGGTGATACAGTATCTGAAACAGATTGTTTAAAATAACGATAGTGCCTTGTCGAAGATTACAAACATACAGGGTTCTCACAAGTCAAAAACACTGAAGGACTTTTCCAGGACTTGTCAAGGATTTTGCTAATAAATTTCAAGACTGTGTGTAATGATGTTAATCATGTTTGCTGCAACAAAATTCTCTGTACATGCCGAGTATTTTGTTTGACATTTTGAGCCATCTGTGGAAGAAACCAACCTTCTTTGTAGTCAATCATCTTGAAAACACAGACACCTTTATTCATTTCTGCCTAGCATGTTTCCAATGTTTACTGGAAAACAAAAGTAATAAATGTGGCATGCACATAACGGGAAATAATTCAACACTAGCAAGCAAGCTATCACATTTTTAGGAGAATCGACAGGAAGTGGAAACACTTTCTTGCTCCCTCCCCATCTCTCTTTCTCAGTATTATTGGATACTGCACTCATTTTCATATTACTATTCAGAGTACTGATATAGCACCTATTCTTAAGCACTTTAAATCCACACTCATCTATACAACAACCACCTATATGGTACAGCCACCTGAAAAACAGCCTACTGGTGCTATCACTGTTTCTCGTGCTATTCACAAGAAATAGTCGCTCAATTTTTCAGTCATCCCCATAATCATTCATTCAGGATGCATGCTATGTATACCTGACATCCACAACAATGACCGTACTGGGCTTCTCTTCTGAAAATCAGTGATGGCACTTTACATGTGTCTATGATTTACATGTTAGTTAATGATATCCAAAGTACTTCTCGGTAAATGAGGGTCAGAACAATTGTTGAACATTAAAGGAAAAAAAATCTCCTTGTATCAAAACGTCCTAATGGAAATTCCAGTCTGTGACCCCGGGATCACTTGGGCCATGAACAAGTACAGCATTTTACCAGCAGAGCTATTCTGGCTTTGACTCCTGGTTCATTTAGATTTTCTGACTTAAAAGAAAAAAAGATACAGTTGACAGCTCTTGAAACATGCATAACTTGTCTACAGTTTTCATGCCTGTACTGTTTTTCCAGAAATGTTCAAAGCCCTGGAAACAGCCATTCCACTTTCAAGTGACTTTCCAACTCCAAGATCACTAGGACCTGTACAAATCCTGAGCATAAAAAATTCAAACATCAGACACAAGATGTTACACAAACAAACAACTGCAGACGCCATAGTGGTTACCTAAGCGCTTAAGTATGGCCGATTACATAAAACATGAAGATGAATCTTTGGTATAACTGAGAATGTTGATTCTGTTTTTCTATACATCATGATCATGCCTGTAATAAACAAAGATCAAGAGAAAGATATGTAAACAAGCCTATGGACTAATGAGCAAATGAAAAGAGCAAAGAAAGTAAAAGGCATATATCAAGCTCTCCTTGACCTATCTCATTCGATAAAAATGAATGGCAAAAGAGGCACAAAAGAGGCAGCAGCAATCACATGTCAATGCAACTGCATGTCCTTGCCGTTGTCATGGTCCTTGGGGATCCTCCCTTGATTGAAGTCTCAACACAGTCAAATGCCAAGTACACATCAACCTGCAACAGCTGTATGTAAAAATATGTGGCATTCTAGGTAAACCTCCACCTCCCTCCCTTTCCCAGCCTAGCAAATGTTTTTGAGTCATTCAACTATGCAAAAAAGAAAAGAAACTTTGGCTCTGACCCCTTGTTACAACTACCCTGAAATATTTTATCTTTGACTTTCTGTCATGAATAACTGGATAAATATCTATGGCTGGTTCCGTTTTGCACGCTGTGAGTAGCTGTCAAATACTCATGGCTCCAATTCTTTGTCACAGACATGTCCTTGCCATGAATGGAACGTCAAAGTTCTGAAGTCCAGCTGAAGTCAGATTCTGCCTGCTCTTTGTCAGCGGCAAACATGATATTAACACCCTGGCGATTTGGGAAGCGCTTTTCTTTTTAAACAAGCATTAAAAGAAAACAAAATTAGAACTTTCAAAACAGCCAAAACAATTGTTTTCACTAAACCATTGTTTTCAAATCGTGTGAATATATTTTTTCTGACTGCGAATCATTTCCAAGTCTGAGATAACTGGACAACTGACAGTAGAGTCCCCCTCCCCTCCTTTGCACTCTCCCTTTCCCCCAAAGAGGACTTGTTAAGAACTACAATTTGCAATATTTGACACTGATCAAGTATCTTCATTCTTTTCTTCATGTTGCCATACATTCACTGCTTCACATCTGTTAAGTCATGGGTGACATACATGCCACCTTCTATTGGGTTTTGGCTAATCATTAGCAGGCCTGTGCAGCTATGTGCTTTTGGAATATTTCTTCTAAAGATGAGCATATTTTCCAGGAAACTACTATCACTGAAATGCCTCTGCTCTTGGCGGTTTCTTCACAGAAAACAAATCTTCATTTTAAAATCAGAATCAACTGCTAGTAGATCATGTTTTTAAGAACGCAAAATGGCACACCCCATATTTCTTTTAAATCTCATCTCTTGCTGTGAGAGGCCAGCCTCTCGTGCAGAAATTTACAAAGTGGAGGAGAAAAAAAAATCACCTAGCTTTCACATAAACTATAATTCACTACATTTAGACAAACTGTTTTATCATGTGCATCTTTTGATAGCTTGTATCATTAACTGTGTTGTTCATAAAATGGTCAATGCACCAAGAGTATGTGGATGCACAGGTCTGTTAATGTTTAAGAGCCAAAGCTCATTGGTAGGAAACAGAATCCCCTTCCCAACCCTTTAAGGGCAGAGTAAAAGCTACAAAAATGAGGCCATGAAGGTTTGAGCCAGTCTTAAAAATCAGAAACTAAAAATGAAAGGAACAGTGCAGGACAAAAAAGCAAATAAAAGAAACCCCCCCCCCCCCCCAAAAAAAAAAAAAAATCACTACTAATATCAAAATATAAAAATTCAAAGACAAAAAGATATGCCTGTAAATAAAGCAAAATGAAATGGACAAGTGCAACGCTTCCCCTCCCCCATTTGCCTTAATGTCTCCAAGAACAAGCTAAACATTAACAAATGGTCAGCATTATGTCCAAATCAATAATTAAACCATACATAAGATAAAACTACATATATGAAACTGGTGGCAGTGTCATACAAGTGCACAATCGTTTTGCCTCATCCCCATACAATTAAGACACTACAAAAAAAAATCAAAGGATGTGCTTTTTGGCGAATCTGCGCCTCAAACATGAAGTACATTTTTTTCATGCTTCTTAACTTGCGAGACAAATTTGTATTAAAAAAATACCAAATAACAATGGGGAGGTGTAGGAGTATAGGAGAATAGGGGGTGGTGTATTCACCACATCATCCTCAATTTCAAACCAAGAATTATTCTGGGGAAAAAAAAAGCTAAATTCCATGGATTAACATACGTTAAACATAGGAACATGATCATATTCCACAATGGATTATATCTGATATGTTTAATAAGAGAGTGTAATGTTTAAGACCTGTTTGCATATAAATTTTGTGTTTGTGTGAGTTGACTGTGTAAACAAGATACACATGTTTATGCATGCATGAATGCGTATGAGTAAATGCACATAACACATGTGATGCAAACAAAAGCGGTACAGTAAACGATGCAATGGTCAACAGCTAGCAGCAGAGTGTAAACAGAACCTGTGCAGAAATAACGAGCAGTTAGCGCACCCACTTTCCACAGCAGCTTGAGTCCAAACAGAACAACAAATAACAAAGAGTGATAATCAACACAATAACTGCACTCACTTTAACCAAAGACATATTGACTGGGTATAGCACTGCAGTCGCACCAATTCTTAGAATTGTCTCTAAAAGAAATGTACTGCATAAAAGACTTTTCTTATGCACCACTGTCCCCACCATTACACACATTAAAAGCACCACCA
The DNA here is from genome assembly GCA_033310375.1 of Conus canariensis. NCBI lineage: Eukaryota > Metazoa > Mollusca > Gastropoda > Neogastropoda > Conidae > Conus > Conus canariensis. The sequence goes on from CM065723.1 coordinate 51,577,436, forward strand.
CTACATGTGTGTTTGGAACAGTAAGTAGGTTAACCTAGAGACCTAAATGTTCAGAGTCAGTCAGAACTGCCAGATAAATACTGGCAACCATGTATATAAGGACAGTGGGTATGGTGCAGCTCTGCTGGGTTTTCAATACAAGAGACAGCTGCATGTAGGAAACGTAGGCATTACCATTCCAAACTTTGCAGTTATAGAAAAAACTGCCAAACCTTTAACATTATGTGTGGTACTTGGAAAGAAGGCATGGGTGCAAACTGCGATAATATGCTGTCACCTCATATCCAATGACTGCTGTAACCAAACCTGGTCCCCCAATTCACAAAGACATTTAGCAGTAATGGTAGTGACTGCTAAATCTTAAACATACTATGTTGTTTGGAAAAAAGGGATGGGTGCAAATGGCAATATGGAGCCACTCATACTTTAACTGCTGTCACCAAACCTGGTCCCCAAGTTCACAGAGATAAAAAGCCTGCCAATTTCCACCTCCATGTCACCTTAGCCAACAGGCCCCAATTGTAGCAGGTCTATTAAAAACGAATGATGACACTTTCACCAGCTGCCGTGGCAAAGTGGTTAGCGCTGCAAACTCCCAGCTGGGAGGTCTTGGCTTCGATTGCCATCAGAGTCATGTAGGATTTTTCTGCCCCGACCGACTCCTACCCAGAGTTGAGTTTGCTACGGGCTCAGTTGGGAAGACTGAGACCACACAGTCGAGTTTCATCCACTTCATTAAACGGTCACACACGTTATGTTCTCATCCCTAGTTGATGCATTTGTACCATAATGTTCAAGTACTTCGGCTGTTCGGATGATCCCTGTCGTCTTTCAGCCAGGGTACGACAACAACATCTACTTAATAGATGCATCTCTGAGGGTGTTGCTCAAATTTCCTGACCAACACTGTAGGTCTTTGTATCTCTCGGGCCTTGTTGACGCTGGAATGTATTATAAAAGGAAGCGTACAGTACAGCCCTGTCAAGCAGTCTCAGACTGAAATGGAAATCCATAGCATCATCTCCATCGTCCTCATTCCCATTGATCAGCATTAAAAAAAAAAAAAAAAAAAAAAAAGACACTTTCACCCAACGCTTTCTATGTAATATAATTTGATGTCAACCCTTTGGATACAGTTTTTATAGGATTGTTAGCACTAAAACAAGACATGGACTTCCTGTATTCATCTGGAAAACAAATAAGCATCACATATTTTTGGCGACTAACTGTTTCCCTTATAATCCCACGTATTGTCGTCTTAGCAATGACTAAGCAAAGAACCAATCATTAACACTGGGAACACAGGAGCTTATACTTACTAAAACTACTTGATCTCACGATCATAACACACTATCAATACAAAACGAGACTAACCAACATGCATATGATTGTCTAAAACTAGTAAAAGAGTGATTTCTTCTTGCAAAGCCTTTTTTTTTTGTTTGTTTTTGTTTTGTTTTTGACAATTTGGCCCAGTGTATCTCATACACCTTAGATCCTACATGTCACTTTGATCTTCTCTTTAAAAAAATGTGTGTCATTTGAGAATTTCTGGGGTAAAATTGCAACTGAAAAAAGGACTATAAACTTTTATGTATATCTTTACATGTTGTCCTTAAGTGTGTGTGTAAGTGTGTGTGTGTGTGTGTGTGTGAGAGAGCGAGAGCCTCTGAATCAGTGGAAGCATCTTTTCACCATGAAAATGAATTAAATCAAACTGTAACAGGGCCTCCTATTCATGCTTCTCTTTCCTTGATCTGTGTCCGGCAGGCATCTAACTATACCTTTCAGTTAAAACTGAACTGCTTGCAGCAGCAGAGAATACTGAGTGTAAAGTAGCATGATGACGAGACATGATAATATTTATAGACACAATGGACAATCCTCAAATGAGTTTGAAAATAAGAGGAGGACAATGAACCTTGACCCATTGTCAGCTATACGACAACCAGACAGTGCTTTCTATAAAAAAAAAAAACCATATCAATTATCAAGATGTTTTGGCATTTTGGGTATCTTATGCACATAAACTGTATAAAAGTAACACTGATTATAACTGCATCTCCATGGAAATGCCTGAATGCAGACTTACTTGCACACATCCATAACAAAACTTCACTGACTGGTGCCATTCATAATCTAATTTAAGGGAGTATCACTCGTAACTGCCATCTCTCTGGTAAACTTTGGAGACCAAGAAAATGGTTCATGGGAAAGTAGGCAATGTATCAAAGAGTACCTGATTTAATGGTTGTAAAAGGCCAGTGGTTAGACTGCGGTGAGTCCATGTATGGGAAATCTTGGACTTGCCATCTTGTGAAATAATACCCTCCAAACCTGACAGGTGAGGACAAGCTATGAATATAGTTCTTCTTCTGCGTACGCAGGCTGATACTCCTGCGGACACTCCATGTATAGACAGGCAAGGATTAATCCCATCTGCCCAACAAAGGGAGTGGAGTTTTGTATGTATGACCGTTTTTTATCCCGCCATTAAGGTAGCCATACTCCATCTTCGGGGAAGGTGCATGCTATGTGTAATGTGTCATCCATACCAACGGCCAAACTGGCCTTCTCTTCCAAAAGTTGGTGATGGGATTTTACGTGTGTGCAAGATGTTATGCGTGCGTTCACACATGGAGCCTCGGTTTATAGTCTCATTCGAAGGACTGTATGGGAAATGGAGTCAGAACCAATGTTAACTCCAAGGGAAAAATCCCCCTGTACCAAAACGACCCAGCGGAGATTCAAACCCACAACCCTTAGATTACGAGTCCGGCACTCTACCAACTGAGCTATTCCAGCCCCCCATGAATGTAGTTAAATCATTCATGTGGCAAAGCAACCATGTTCATCATTATAATCAGACAATCTGAACACCTTGAAAACAGTGCTTCAAAACCATTCACCTGGGGGTGAACAGAGGGCCAACGGATAAAACAGGAAGGACAATTGTCCTTCACATGTTCCACCTGGTTAACTGTCTGGACAATGACAATTTCCCATGTCATGTACAAAGTTAACTTGTTAACTTACTTGAGGTTGGTATGCATCTAACCTGACATTTTGGTTTTTACTCCTGTAGCCTAGCCGACTACGCAGGGCCTTTTTAGGGCTGTCATACTCAAGTATGTAGGAACAGAAGTCACATCCTGGAAAGGTCAGATCCTGAAAAAGCCAGATCCTGAAAAAGAAACTACAAAAACAATCCATGACACAGCAGGTAAACTTCTGACATCCTTTAGGCAGATAGCATTAGGTTATATTGGGAACATTGGCCATTCTGCCCCATTTCCCAAATTCAGGTTATCTAAAAAAAGAAAAAAAAAGTCACCTGGGCAAAAAGACTGCAGAAGAGACAACCAGTACCTATCCTACACAGTGTGTACAACCTTCACTACCGAATCACCAGATAACAGCAGGAAAAGAGAAAGCTGGCAAAACTTCAGACCAGAAATAAATGCAGAAGAGTTTCAAGAACAAAGACTGTAGAATGATCTTCAAAGGTAGAAAACCAGTAGATGACAACAAACAAAAAAAGAACAAAGGAGAGTGATAGAAAAGTTGTTTTTTTTCCCCCCTAGCACAGAACACCCAGAAACAGAGGAACTATTCGTAGTCAGAGTTTCTGCCATCCCAATCAACTTTCATCAGTAAAGCTCATTAAAAAAACAACAACAAAAACCCTGTGAAATGAAAGAGAATCTAAGATGCATTCCATTCAGCTTGCTCAATAATCCTAAAAATAATTTGTTTTTTATAGGAAGTAGGAGAGCTGAGGGGAGGTTACTGGGGATGCTTTGTACAGATGTTAGGTTTTCAGACTTGCATCTTCTGAATCAAAAACTCAATGTTCTTTTGACTTAAGATGACATTTTTTTTTTAAACAGCTATGAATCAGGCAGCCTTTTCAGTTTGTTTCCGTCTGTGGTATTTGTTTTGGTTTAACCAAATTACAAACTACATTATTGTCTATGTACTCAGTAATTAACCAAGTATGAATTAAAAAAAAATAATAATAAAGAAATTAAAAGCAGAAAAAAGCAAACTGAACAAAACATTTTTTTCAGACTGTGGCACAATAACCACTGAAAAAGAGAGGCAAAGTGTAAAATGCTGTATGAATTCATCTTGCGGGAATAAAAAGAAATCGAAACATGGACACATGACGATGAACGCCCAATCTTACTTGTCGCACAAAACAGTACTTGACTCATACCTGTTCTCTGAAAGGACTGGGATGTGAGATGTTGCGTGTGGTTTGTGTAATCTATATTCAGCTGTGCTGCATCCTCAATGGTTCGCTATGGCTATATATGTATATAACCAACGTGACTTGATTCTTACTAGTACTGATGCCAGTGTTGCACAAATGTACATCTGTTTTCAGAACTGGTGGCCATTTTCTGCACCAACTGGGGCGCTACTATAGCAAGAATACCAGATCTTCAAAGATGCTGAAAGAACAAGTTCAATACAGATTGTAAACTGCAGTTCTTTCCCTTTATCACGTTAATTGCTTGTAAAAAAAAAAAAAGTTCCTGAAACTTGACAAAAGAGACTACAAACGTAATCTGTGCTGAGAATACTGTATCTAGAACATTTCACTGTAAAAGGGTTAAACAGATTTGCCAAGGTTAGAACCCTGTCTGTAATAACCTGGAAAACTTTATTTCTACCAGAAAAGATGTGTTTCTTTCTTTCTTTCTGCGTACGCAGGCTGATACTCCTGCGGACACTGCCTGTATACACAGGCAGTGGAGTTTTGTGTGTATGACCGTTTTTTATCCGCCGTTAAGGCAGCCATACTCCATCTTCGGGGAAGGTGCATGCTATGTGTAAGTGTCATCCATACCAACGGCCAAACTGGCCTTCTCTTCCGAAAGTTGGTGGTGGGATTTTACGTGTGTGCAAGATGTTGTGCGTGCGTTCACACACGGAACCTCGGTTTATAGTCTCATTCGAAGGACTGTATGGGGAATGGAGTCAGAACCAATGTTAACTCCAAGGGAAAAATCCCCCTGTACCGAAACTCGAACCCGCAACCCCAGGATCACGAGTCTGGCGCTCTACCAACTGAGCTATTCTGGTCCCCAAAGATGTGTTGATTTCTACTGTTTTCAAGTGAACTGGAGAATAACATATAAACAGCTGAAAGTCGTAGTTCTGTCTTAAAAAAAATAAAATAAAATAAAAAAGTTTTAGGCAACCAGAGTCTCTTGTCAAGCACAGAAGCCAACTGCATCAAAATGCCCATCTCAGCCCTTAACTGTTAATCAAAAACAAACAAACAACAAAAAGGGGAAAAAAAGGGGGAAAAACATATACCAGAGTCTGAGATGGGCTGGGAAAGAACTTTAGATGTAACATGGGGCACAATAAGCTGGTTATTAGCACTAGACTACTAAAAGTAAATTCTGCAATAAACAAAATCCATGAATCCATCTGGTGCACAACACAAACAACCTACAACTGCTTGATTTATCAGTAATTTGATTTTTGTTGATTCAGTGCCCCATTATTCTTCTGTCAGCAAGTGTGCACGAAAGAGCCCATGGAGCTTAAAACAGGCAAGTGCTAAGGCAGGACTAAAAGTCAAAGGGAGGAGGGATGGGGGAGTGAAGTGAGGGGGAGGGGGGAGAGAAGACATTATACCATGAAATTCTTACCAAAAAAAGAAAAGATATATTCTGCTTTCAGTGATTCTGATCATGAAAAGTTATAACTTTATGCTATTTTTCAGCTGCCAATGATCTTTAAAAAAAAATTAAAAAAAAAAGAAGAAAGATTATAACCTTTAGGACTTAACAGTTGTCATTACAAAAACAATCCACTCATTCATTCAAAAATGGCGCTGGGAATAATTTAGTTATTCTTTCAACAAATCTTACATAGCCACATTTTGTAAACATTCTGTCAGTGATATTCAAAATTGACATTATACACAGTCACCATGAAGATAATTTTCTAGAGCTGAAGAAGAAGAAGAAAAAAATTCTTTCCACAGATCAAGTTCAAGTGGTTTTTGTTTCAAGAAGACTGACTTAAAATTATCCTTGACAATTCCAAAGAAAAGAAAACAGAACATTAAGAATGAGTGACAACGTAAAATATAAGGTTTACCTCTAAGTCCACTCTCAGGAAATGAAAAAACACATAACACACAAAATATAATTTGGGGTTATTCCTGAAAAGATGATCCTCTGGATCACCTTTCAAACCTACAGCATCCATGCTTTCTTTTCCAAACATGGGGACTTTTCATGCATACTCCCTGCTTGGCCGAGTACAATTACCAAGTCAGACTCTTTGAAAGCAATGACCAGTCAGCTGAATTTCCATCACAAGCAGAAAAAAGATGCAGCGCAGATTGTCTTATGCTTTCCAGAAACAGAAGACAGTTGAATCAGATGAAATTTAGACTTAGAGTACACCGTCATGACCCAGTTTAACTGCTTCTGAGCGGTGGGGTGGGGTAAACTGACCATGGAAGAAAATGACAAGATCTGCAAGGGCCAAAGGCAAGTCAAAGCAAAAGCCTGCGTAAGCCATAAGAATTTGACAAACGGCTCATTTACATATTGCTGTGAACAATTAGAGATGGCACACTACATGATGTCCCAAGCTGAATCCGCAAGCCTATGTTGCTTAGATAAGATCAAATCACAGAGTACATCCTAGTTCAAATCTGAAGCATGCCCAGAAAGGAACAGATTCAAGGAGCTGAAAATGACCTGAAATGGCATGAAAGAAAGATAAAATATTTTTCAAGGCATAGTATCTACATCAAAAAGCAAATAAACAAACATGGTAGTAGTATGGGAGCAACGGAACCAAAAGACATTTAGTCGAGAAATTCGGGGGAAAAAAAAATCTAAATGAGGAAATTAAAATGAACCGCAGCACACTGACATAATCAAGCAAAATTTGTCTAAAGAGAAATACCTGAAACACCGGCAGATTATAGTATGGGGCTATGACCCCATAAACGACACAAAAAGAATACACAAGTATACATTTTCAGTCTCACCTTTTTGTCTTCTATATGGCTAACAGAATCAAGCCAAGTACACAGAATAACCCTGAACAAACAGTGACAGCTAGGAGGAGGATAGCAAGCAGGAGGGAGGTGGGGTATGAGTGCGAGGTCATTTTCCATATTTCACACAATAAATAAGCATGGGGCAATAAACAAGTCAACCAGGAAAAAGAGATAGATTGAAAAAAAAAATCTGAAAAGGACAAAAATCACAGAGAGAAAACACAATGCCCACATCAAATCAACATCCACTGAAACAACTTGCTCATCACAATTCTGTAGTTCACAGATCAAAGACATGAAAACAGTTTAATGTAAAAAGAATTGAGGAAGGAAGATTACAGCTGGACTAAACACTGCCTATTAGTGATGCTCCAACACCCCCCAATGTCATGACAGCCACACTGCTGTACCCAGCTAGGACAATTCATGGACAAACATGTTCCAGTCCCGTCACACACATAACACACTCACATACATGCACTCAATCACATATGGACAGACACACATACAACCGTACATATATTCCATCCTGCAGCTAATGAAGTTGACATTGCCAGGACTGTAAGTCTTCAAACTGGTACTGGTAGTGCACTGTGATACAGGTACACTCCGTGAATCCACACATTTACATCACAGCAAAGTTTGTAGTTTTGTTTTATTTTCTAATGTTGCAATAGCAAATCCACTCCAATGAATGTTGCTTTGGTCTGCAAACAGGGTCTGGAAGCATTGGACTGGTCACACAGTGCAGCAGCCCCATCTAGTGTTCATTTTATGGCAAACACACTGGCCAACACAGCTGTGGTTCGGTCACAAAATCTGCCTTCAGCAGCATGCACCTGTCTTGTGCTGGTGTCCTGGTTGTGACGACAACCCCACTCCTGACAGGCTGGAAGGAATCACAACTCACAGCAGGCACAACACACCCTTCACTGACGAGTGTTCCCTATGGTCTCACAGTTACACGCACTTTGTCGTTCAAATCCTTTTTCAGAACCATCTTAAACTTGCACACTTTTTGTTGCACACTTTTTGAATGTATGCCTTGCGATAAGAACTGTCATAACACGCGCGCACAAATGCCAGAATCTTCATTACATCACAAACACACATAAACACACACACATTACATCTTCACAACACTCTACCACCTAGGCAACACACACCCATACATAAAGCAGGAGCGGATGCGTAAAATCAGCAGAGGTCAGTTGACTCGCAGTGTGTGAGATTCTATCGGCGCCGCTGAGTCATAGAGTGTGTCTGTATCCTGAGTGGGTTCCCCTTGCAAACGACACTGGTTGTTGAGGGTGCCGGCCCCACAGTCACAGAAGAAGCGGTCATGTCGGATAAACTCCACATCATGACCTTGGTGGCATGTTTTGATACAGTTCACACAAATGGCGTTGCGCTCTGTGGTGTGGCAAGTCTTGCACCTGCAGATTTAATACAGAAAAAAAAACAACACATTAAGATCCTAGATGTTTTCACGTTCATTGTTTTTCCCCCCCTTTACCATTCTGCCCACTGCGTGTTCCCCCTGTTCGTTACCCTTTGTCCTAGGTAATTTCATCTGCAAGATCTACAACCTGGACTGAATTTTCAGCTTAAATCTCAAAGGATGTGATCTCTTGTTTGATTAAATGGAAGATCCTCCCCCCCCCCCCCCAAAAAAAAAACAAACTCACTGATGCCAGCTCCCTGACCTAAAAGAATGGAATGTGTGATGAAAGTATGTCTACAAGAGCACCTAGAAGTTGACAGATAAACTGACTAGAGGAGGCTATAGCAACTGCCTCATGTCCATCTGAAAACACAACTTCTGTTACAATTGACGCAAGTCAGACATTTCAAATATAAGCTTCCATTTCTATTCATTCATTCTTAATGAAGAAATAAGTATTAAAACATAAGCATTTGTGAAGTTGATTTTACATTCTTTTTTAGTGGGTGAAAAAGGATTTTAGAGTCCTACTTTAGAGGCTGACAATGATCATTCAGCTCTACAAGATATGTTAAATGTTTGACAAATAGTGAAAATGAATCACTTCTGATCATGCAAAATGAATCCATGAGAGCCATGTTATCAAGGATACGGAACGCTGTTTACCAAATCTTGTCATTAACTGATCTTGAAACTGATGGATATATAACAGTACAGTGCTCGCCCCATGATTTGTTTGGGGTTGAAAGCTTCTGACCCTAAACCTCTGGTGGGTCCAGCCAAAACTACTACACCCTATGAAAGGGAGCGTAGTCCTGTGCAGTGAGGAAGAAACAGTAGGGACCGGCGGTATCACCAAGGCATCTAGTGGATTTTGACCTCAACACCAGTTACCTGTTGACCATGGCCATGAATATTGAAGAACAAGATTACAATCATCATAAACTGGATTCAAATGAATTGATGCTTAATGCAAATCAGTTCAACATGCCTGACCTAGCTCTCCATTTGATCTTGCAGTGATTATATCGTGACTATTAAGAAGTGTGCATGAAGACAGACTGCAGCAAAGACACAGATGTTTTCAGAAGTCGTCTGCACTCTACCATGTATTACTAATACTACTACGTATCCTATGTGATAGATTGTGTCCTTTGCCCCTCTCTCAATAAAGTTTATAAAAAGGAAGAGTACAACTGATGAAAATGTTGCACTTGATGCACACGCAAGCCTCTTTCTCTGCACTAACTCTTCAGGTCTGTTGACAAAGTTTTATAACTGTAATTGCTGATTGATGTTGTGATTACATGCGTATTGCTTGCGATATGCATGTGCATGTGTGCTTGTATGCATGCACACGTGTCTAACTTTTGTGGCTGTGGAATTACTAGAGTGAATGAACGTTACAAGTTCACTTGTGTTAGTGTTATAACTCATTCAGCAGCGTATGATTTGTAAATGCAATGAATGTAAATTGGAGGAAAAAAAAAACTGTATCCATCTATATATTTAGAAATTTAAAGATCCTATGCAATATTGTTTCATTAGTGTTCAGAGTATTTTAATGTGGCCATATTTGCACAGTAAAAGACAAATATTTTTTTTATCATAATTTAGTTCTATACCCAAATGACAAATAAGCACTAAATACTAGTTGGGCACTCAGCACAGGTCCAAAGCAATCTATGTTGCTAAATGGAGTCTGTGTGTGTGTGTGTGTGTGTGTGTGTGTGTGTGTGTGTGTGTGTGGTGTGTGTGTGTGTGTGCATGTGCGATAACTTCACTTGTGTGCATGAATTACATACATTTGTATACTGCTCCTTCGTGTAACTCCAGTTCTGTACTTTTTTTTCTGTACTGACACTGATGGCTCCATAACTTACAGGTACTCAATAGTATATCAATTTCATTAACTTTCAATACAGTGATGCAGATGATTTATCACACATAACCGATTTGCTAATCAAACTTGGCATATACTTATCAAATGAAAACACAACACTGAATTATTGCCCAACTAAATGATTAATCTGTACAACTGAGCTGTTCTTTGTGCCACACAGGCGTACACACACACGCTCATACACGTGTGTGTGCGCACACACATTTCATGAGAATATTGGTTCACTTCTGTTTTAATATTGAATAGCAATTTATTCCTATATGTTAGCTTGTAAAATCAAGCAATTTACACAGATGTATGTCAGACAACTGCTTTACAACCTTGCATTTTCCAAAGACAACCACCAATACTGTTGATTGAATCCAAATGTCAACAACAACAAAAACCAACCAATAATAAGTTATCTTAAGTAAAAAAAAAAATTAAAAAAAACCTCCTAAAAATCAGCCAATCCAATTATATCATCAGCAAGTCTCTATACAGCAACAGATAAAAAAAAAACCACAATTCACTACACAAGACAAAACACCACCCACATAATCTGATATGCATATCAAAACACACATGCACTCTCTAACATCACCATCATAAACATGGTATCAATGTTATGAATACGTTTGCTGACATATCTCTCAGCATTGCAGACAGATAGGAAATGTGCTATTTCAAAAAAAAAAAAAAAAAAAAAAAAAAAAAAAGGGGGGGGGGGGGGGGGGGGGGGGCAGTGGGGGAAGATGGACTTTTCACAACATAGTGCCAACATCATTTCCATGCACACTTCACAAAACAGTAACCACAAATACACAATAATTGATATGTAAAATACCTGAAAATCATTCAATTATATTGCATAATCACTCCCAGAAACATGACTAATTCAAATAAAAAAAAGTAAAAGAAAAGAAAATTGCACAAGTCTTTTTTAGTGCAAAATTACACCCACACAATCTGTCAGACAACACACACACACATTACCACAAAGCTGATGTTTAATATTCAATATCCTCACTTGTGAAATCACTTATCAGATAGTGATAGATACACATCTAATTATTGATGTCCGTCACTTTTTTTTTTTTAAAGCTCTTGTGTTCCAAAGAAATTTCAATTAGGCTGCAGCAAGTTAAAGTGAGAAAAAATTACTATAACAGATCTCAATTAGATATTACCAAAAATTCATGCCCCAAGTTTTACTCCTTAGTGGATTAAGTGATCAAGAGTAACTCCAAAGGTTTTTGTCACTAATGAACATTACACACTCACACTTGAAGTTACAGAAGTACCATTTAAAATTTGCTTATCAAACATTTATCTGACAAGCAAGTAACTAAAGAAACAGCATAAAATCATCTAGTCAAATTATCCGCAATATTAGCATATATCAGTCCAACAATTAGGAAAAAAGTAACAGTTACAGCCCTTCACAGTTGAATGGCCACATCATTACCTTGTACCGATTAGATTTCAGCACCCAAACATATCCTGACACGAATGCCAAACTACATATAGAGATCACAACCACAAACATGTGAATACTGGCAGATCCATTTACTCTTTCCATGAGTGGAAGTATCCATGGCGCAAGTTCTCATTATTTTTAAACAAAAAATCAACATTTACATATAACACTATGTTCAACATCTATTTTCTCTCATGTACAAGACAACACAATTTTGATTCTGAGAGAAAACATTCTTACATGCAAACTTTAAACGTCACATACCTTTTGACCCTTTGTTTTGTGTCTTTTTTTATGTCAATAAATGTCTGACTTACCAGGAGGTAAGCATGCTCCTTTATTATCATTTCTATCTTGGGACCACTTGAGGGTACTAAACCAGAGAGATCCTCACAATCAGCAAAATATGCAAACATACCTCATTCATCCAAGGCCCAGTACTGTATCCATAGTCAGACCTATTTATTCTATGCTATCCCTCCAGGATTCACAGGCTGTCATCCTCAGTAGTCTATCAACTGTCAGTTATCTTTATCTCCAAAGCTGTATGTCAGGAAATAAAGCCTGGTATTCGGAGCGTGTGTGTCTGAGTGTGTGTGTGCACAGGCGAATGTGAGAGACACACAATGATATACTGTAAAGACAGAGAGAGAGGGGGGAGGGGGGTGGGGGTGGAGAGAGGGAGGGAACAAGGATGGAGACAAGAGTTGGGTGATACGCAACTTTTATTTACAAAGAATTACAACATTATTCTGGACTGACTATGATTTCCATAACCCACAAACTGATCTCACTTTGGTGACCATTCCCCCCCCCCCCCCCCCCCTCCCACACACGAAGAAATGTCATTAAATTGTCCTACACAAGCTGGTCCAAATTTCAGCTGCTCTCAGGAGGGCTTTCAGCGAAAGAACGGTGGCATGAGGAAATGGCTGCATATACTTTCTAAAAATAATCATAAAAGTGATTTCACTTTAAAATTTTTTTTTTTTTTTTAAATGACAGGCTATACGCCATGCCAGAGTCACAAGCCAATGAAACACTCCCAGAGGTGTGCATGGAGTAGGGCCAGCCATTCTGCTCCAAATTCATATGCCTATCACATCCATACAGGGCTTGAAATACCCACAAGTCTGATTGTCCGTGACAATTACGCAATCTTGCAGACAAATAGAAATTCTCTCTCCACCTGTCCACTGGACGGCTGGGAAGCTAGTTTCAATGTAGACAGTCACACTTCCATCTTCCCCTTTTCACTTTCACACCTTAGCTATACAACACTACCCTCTCTTTGCCATTCCAACAGCTCCCTTCTCCCCCTCCCCTTAGATTCCACAAAAAAGAATCCTTACAGAGTGCCGTCTCCTAAAGCAAGGCAGGTTCTTGGCATAAAATGTGTCATCAGCACAAAGGCAATGTGCTTGGTTAACGTGAAAATCACAGTTCTACTCTGTTTTTGTCTTTAAACATATGTATATATGAAGTGGATTATTTGGAATGAGTGTTGAAGGGGGAGGGAGGGGTGGGGGGGAGGGGGGGAGAGACAGACAGACAGAGAGCAAGACAGATTTTATTACTTTAATTCAGGCCTGGAATGTGTGAACGGATGACAATCACAAGCTGATATGTGTGGAACTGGAGTGAATTCACAAAATGTTTTAAAAGTCATATTTTTACGACTTCTCTTTCATATGTTCTGTAGCAATATTGTATTTCCATGTCTGACCAGGTTTTCTGTCCACTGTGCAGGGTTTGAATACGCAAGCGAAAACACTGTTTGATCAATCTAATTTTTAAAACAAAATTTTAGCACACACACACACACACACACCGTTTTGTTACTCAACATGCAAACTTTTTTTCTTTTTTAAAGAAATACCATCACCACTGTCTACAGCAGACCTTTAAGCAGAATTACTGAGAGTTGGCACACCTGCAAGCCATGCCAATTCCTTCTGGTCGGTTACATACTACGGCAAGGATTACTATCCATCACCACATTCTTCAGATTCCTTAGTCAGAAAGGACCACTCTTCTCTGAATGCTTACTCTTTGCCCTGGGACCCCCTCCCCCCCTCCCCCAATCCTAGATCAATGTTTATAACAATCCCCATAAACAATCAGCTATAACTTTGATTACAAAATCTAATCACACAAGGCCTTTTCAGTGTTGTCAAACTCACACAGGAAAAAAGGTTGTCACATCCTGACAACAAAGTTCACAGCCAGGAAAAAAAGAAACAAACAAAAACTTACACACACACACACACACACACACACACACACACACTTCTGCACACAAAATAACATTTTAGTTAAACTACTGCATCCTTGCCACGAAGAAGACTAGACCATCCTTAGAGCACCAGCCACTCCAGTTATTCATCAATCCCAGGTTAAAAACAAGCATTAAAAAATTGATGAGGAACATCAAATGTGACAAAAAAACCAACACAAAAATGCTTCTTTGGCAAACAGAGACACTGCAGAATGGACACCAACTGTCCATAGTAGACAGCATGTACACTTTTTACAACCTAGTCGCCAGGTTACTACAAAAAAGCTGGCATGTCATAAACTGTATCCAAAAAGGTGTAAAAAAAAATGTTTCCAGAACAGACAGTCCACAAAGGCAAAAATACAGCTGACAAAAAGAAAAAGACCAAAAGAACTGAATCTCCATTAAAGCTTTTGTCTGAATACAGCATGCCATGAGACAACAAACCACAGAAACACATGAAAGCTCTTATGAAGATCTATGCGTAAGGTTGTTCTACCAGTATGGTCACCATGATATATAGCAGAGTCTTTATACCAAGACTTCAACAATGACCATCATAGTAATGTCATCTCCACCCCACCCCTTCCTGCCCTCCATTCAAGGTTCCATACCAGAATAATCGTTACAAAATGATTAAGATTTTATAGTAAAAAGATAAAGAGAGAGCCTTAAGACATCCCCCTCTTCCCACCCACCCCCTTCTTCCTTGCATTATTCATTTCCATGGGTGAAACTGGAAAAAAATTGAAAAACTGAAAGGTTGGGGTCCAGGGGCTGCCTAGGCCCCTAGTGGGGTCCAGGGGCAGCACCCCTGGTGGGGGCTTAGGGGGGCAAAGCCCCCCGGCCGAAATTGATTTTTTGAAAAATTCAGACAGTTTTCGTGGCCTCTGGTGAAAGGAAATTTGGAACCGAGGCCTTGTTTGAAACACATATTTATTGCTTATATGACAGTTTCCCACACATGAAGTGGGTTTTTTTTTGTTTTTTGTGTGTATGTGTGTGTGAAATACAGTGCAGTGAAACCTCTCTATTTAAACCTTCCCTAATAAGACTTCCTCTCTAAAGTGACTCTAAATTCTGTGATGGTTCCATCAAACTGTCTGTTAAATTACATATCTTCTTATCTTCTTAAAAAAAATAAATCCATGTTTCATATTAAGATCACAAATCTGTGCATTTTCTAAGGTCTTAATAGAGAGAATAGAGAGTTTCCACTGTACTTCCAAAACTAACCCATTTTATTACACGGAAGAAATAGAACCTTTAGTAGTTTTCCCCATCCTTTTTCCAGAAAACTAACCCTCATATTTATTTGGATATTGGAGATATGTAGGGCTGCTGAAAAAGATTTTACTGGAATTCTTACCTTCATGCTTTTAATATGGTCCGGACTTCTGGCATGCTTTGCTAGCCGAGATTTTCCATTGGATCCATACTTGAGGTCCGAGTTGAACAGGCGGCAAAACGCTACACCAGGTTTGTTCGTTTTCAAACACCAAACACGATGTTGTCGTTTTTCATCATCTATTTCATTCAGCCAAGCCCATCGCCACTTATTAGTGATGCCAGCGTCGATCTCTTCAACTGAATCACATTCTTTAAGATAGGACATTCTCACGGTTTCCAACGAACTCCAAACTCGAAATCTAGATTTCGGCAAATGGTGCTTTATCTTTGTTCCCTAAAATAAAGAATACTTCCGATTCGGCACTTTCGTTTTATGGTAAGACGCACTTGATACGTAATTTGCGCAATTTTGAGACTTTTGAAAAACTTTTTTTCTTCTTTTTTTCAGATTTACGAAAAACGGAAAATTCCATCTCGAATAATTCCATAAAACGGATTCCGTCCTCAGACTGAAGAAGTTTCACCCATGCATTTCCTACCTCTTCAGATGTCAAGGTTCAGGGATGAAGACCAATTTGGAACCCTCCCACAAATGTAGCCTTTTCGAACATGTTATGATGTCAAAGCATACAGACGAAGGAAGAGCTGTACTGATCCACTTGCTGCAGTGAAGAAAATCCTTTCCAAATACTTCTGTCATCATTGCAAGAACTGTTGCCTGCAACAACCGTGACACTTGGAAGATCTTTGTTTTACATCTGTGTATACCAACCATGTCCACGGGGAAACTGGAAGGTGGCTGCTGAATAAATAGCTAAAGACTTTTCTCCTTCTCTTCCCCCCTTCTCCCTCACCCCATAAGCCTTCAACGTTTCAAATGATTAAGCCGATTCAGCCCCTTCAGGAAAGTTCACTCTATACAGACCAATTATGCCAGTTGCACAAAGAATTCAAAACAATGATAATATCAACAACAAAAAAGAAAAACTGACTAAAAAAAAAAAAAAAAAAAAAAAGGATAAAGGATGCATGCATTCTGAATGGCAAAATTCCAGTACAACCAACACAACAAAAACATTGCTCATGATCTGGTTCTGAATGGGGAGATTTACACAATATACCCTTTTCCGTATGCATGCATGTCACATATCAGTGATAATTATTTCCTAAAAATTAGGGGGTCAGACTTGTACGATAAGCTCGCTTCCAAATTTTCAGGGGGTCACAAAAATATTTAGGGGATCACCATTAACAACTGCTAGAAAATGTAGTGAAAACACACACACGAGCATGCTCTCACTGGCTCACACACATAAATGCAGAGAAAGAGATAGCAATACATTAGAAAAGAGGTGTTTATAATAGAGACAGAAATACATTGAAAAGAAGTATTTATAATAAAGTTAATAAAACATTCTAGACAGTACTAAATATTATCTATTTTCATTCGTGTTCCTACGTTTTTAAAGTGTTATCAACTAACATGATGTTAGCACCTACACTGTCAGGATTTTAACTTTGAAACTTGATCTGTGGGGTGTCCTCTCAATTATCATCACAGAATTTCCATTACATGAGCCATTTCCTTCAATGTTGAAATATTTCATTCATTGTATGACCAAATTCCAATCACCATGCAATGATCATCAGAATCCGGGTGGAACCTACAACATAACTGTAGACTGGCCATTCTTGCTCTGTGAGCAACGCATTCGTACATCCAGAACGGAGCAATTTTAATTATCTGAAATGGTCATGTTGTATAGATTATTCGACTTTTGTTCCATTCGCTGAATTATCACCCACAAGCCACAGCTGAGCCGTCGGATTTTGATTTTGAAAAGCCAAAATTCCTATGGTTTTCCATGCTTTTCCCTGACTCACTTAGCTGAATCATGTGATCTTGTGGTCAAATCAAAGACTGGATGGGTGTAGTCTATTTTGACCCTTTCAGTAGAGAAGATTTCTCAAGCAGAAGTGTTCAGCGATTCAGAACGTTCTAAAATGTCTAGGAAATTTACGTTTTTAACCTCCATTGTGGCAGATAAGATGAAAGCCCTTTTGTGTGATGCGCTGCTCAGAGTTGTAATGGCCTGAATTCCTGTGCATCAGATGGGAAGTTTGTGCCTCAGAGACACACATTTGTGCATAAGAATTATCACTGCATATTATGAACTCAGCATTTTCAAACATACGTTTCACAAATTTCTCCACAAAGTTTCTTTTCAGCTTCACAGAAACACGAAAAAGTGGAATGCCTGCAAAAGCAAGGTGAGCACAGGTAGAGAACAGGTCCTCTCACCTGTAGAAAAACACGAAAAACTGGCATGCCTGCAAAAGCAAGGTGAGCACAGGTAGAGAACAGGGCCTCTCACCTGTAGAAGTCATGCATGGGGAAGCTGGTGTAGCTGGAGATTTTGTAGAGACACTGACCCTGAGCCACCGCTTTCTCCACCATGTTGTGGTTTCCTGTGATGGTGTTTTCTGTGGGAACCGACATCACACCAACCGGATTATTCCTGAATTACCTGTGTTCTGTGGGGGCTGGAGCAGGTGTTCACATGGTAAAGATCAATTCTGAGTGCATGTTTTAAAGACTGAAATTGGTGATATGTATGCAAATAAGTCTGACTTAATGCAATAACTGACAAATGTAACGGATAGACATCAATTTAATGACTGTGCTCTGAACTCTTGATCTTTTAACATACTTTTACCACATACTGTTTAAATGGAGTTCAAATAAAATGTAGAATATATTTATGCTGCAAAGAAATCAGGTGTGCTTGGTAATGACAATTTCAGTCTCCATGCTCACACGTTTCTGTTCTAAGCCACAAGAGACACCGAGCCAGACAAAAAATGACAAAAGTTGTGTAACAATCTAAGGTTTCTGAAAGACAGAAAGAAAATCTTGCAACTGGAATATAGAAGATGAAACATAAGATATTAACATTTCGTTAATTCTCACTGCACTGTATCACCTCTCACCTTTGAGGTATGGTGTGACACCACTGGCCAGACACAGTCCGCCAAATTTGTTGTTAAAGATTTTATTGAACTCTAAGTTGGCTGTGGCGTTGTTGGTAATCTCCACTCCTGCTGCTTGGCCATCATAAATCCTGTTCCGCCTCAACACCGGATGGCTCTGGGTGCTGATCAACACACCTGCCTGGGCGTTGCGGAAAATCTCATTCTCCTCCAGCAAACCTGATGATCACAGGTAGGAATGTAATTCATTGTGCTAAGATGCATAACCATAAAAATGATCATGTTTTGACTCACATATATATGAATGCACATATTTCAAGCATACACATACATATGTGCTGGTATAAAATCAGTACACACAAGCTGTCACACGCATATGTGCAGACTACACTAGACTCTTCACATATTACAAAGAAGGCTTTACACGGAAGTAAATGTAGATCTCTGATCTTTCATATGTGTGCTCTGAACATCTACAGCTACACACTAATCTTTCATAGTGCACTCTGAACACCTGCATGTGTTTGGAAAAAGATGTTACTGCCATTAATATTAATACAGCTAGCAGAAATGTGGAATGATGATCAGTTAAAACATACCAACACACACACATCCCTGAACACTGGCATATGTGTGACCTTAGTCACAAAGACATTTTTCAAGAGACAACAGTTTCCACAGGTAATCCCCTCCCTCCCTCCCCAACATTGCTACCTTTGCCACCATTGAAGATACAGATTCCCCCATCTCTGCCGTCATGGATCTTGTTGTGCCTGAGAACGGGGTTGCTGTCCGTCTTGATCCAGATTCCAGCCATGGCATTGTCAAAGATCTCATTGTATTCAATGACACCGAGCCCACTGTTGTAGACCAGAATGCCACCATTCTGGCCACCCCAGATTTTGTTCTTGGTGATGGTGGGATTACTGCCCGTCCTGCCAACACCACCATCATCATGATCACTTTCCTCTCCATCTTGTACTTCAGTACAATTTGGCTCTCACCTTTCTCACACTTGCCTTACTTTTGAAGCAAAAAAAAAAAGACCAACCAAACAAGCGAAAGAAAACCAACAACAACAAAGAAACACCCAGTCACTCATCAATGCTTGATACTATGAAACAGAGCGGTAATTTACCAAAACATAACAATATGGTTAAGAAATTTACATTTTCTTTTTTGTGGGTGGACTTGGGATCATACTGTCATGGTGGTGACATTTTGGAGAGGTGGAGGATGGATGGATGGAGTGGAGAAACATCACATCAAGTTTAACTGTGCAACAACTAAGCAGAATCTGGAGCTGAAAGATTGGAAATGAGACATTAGTTTGATAATGACATAAACAAACTGCCTCCACCAACCTGATCTGAACACCAGAGTATAGGTGGTTGAAAATATCATTGTCTTCGAGCCTTCCATGGCCGTTGTCGTAGAAATACACCCCCACCTGCAACATACCCCATATTAGGACCAACACGCCATGGCCACTTCAGACTTCCTTCACACTCCATACTGTCTACAAACATATCAGTAGACACACCTCAACAAAGCTCTCTTTTCTCACAAAAACGTATACACACTAATACATCCAGGCCCCCCTCCCCTGCTTCCCCATCACACTCCCTTCACAATAATCCATACTAACAATCATAAAGACATATCAATGCTAAATCAATGAAACATTAACATACAAAAAGGAACTCCCAATGCAAACCACAAAGAGCAAAATACATTCAAAGTCAATGAGAAGACAAGACACACACGAAAAACAACAAAAACAAAAGAGAACAAGAGACAGGGGAAACTTCGGAAAGGGTGAGAGGGCGAGGGGTGGGGAGAGGGTGCTGGGGGGGAGAAGGGAAGGGGTATGGATGGGACAAACGATGGGAGAGAGGACCAATGGCAAATATTTCACTAAAAGTCAGCATCAATCTCCACACTCTTGAAATCTTAAAATCACTCTCTTGTGTCAGCACAAAGGAAATCATCATTTCCACTCTTGAAATCTTTCAATCACTCGGTTGTGTTAGCACAAAGTAATCAACACTGCCCATCCCCACTATGAGGACAGTGTCTCACCTGTTTACCACTGTGTATGCGGTTTCTGCGCAGGGTGGGCTGACTGCCCGTGGTGATCCACACACCAGCCAAGGTGTTGCTGTACACCTCGTTCTCCTCTATCAACCCCTTGCCTTTTTCATGCTGCAGCACACACACAATTCATTTGCATGTCTCTCTCTCTCTCTTCTACTTTCTTTATTTCCTTCTTTTCATACAAAGTACAGGTCTGGCAATAACATGATTACTTTTTTTCATCAAGATTGGTTAAACTTTTTTCATTTTATTCTTATTTTTCAAACACAGTTTTTTTTGTTTGTTTTTTAAAAATCAATTAAGAGTTTTCAATATTCTAACTCAATATTAACACATATTTTCACTAACTACTTGACATTCTTAATAATATACTTAAAAACAAATAAAACAAACAGACAAAAAAAAAACTTGATTGAGTGCGCCTACTGAAAAATTTATACAGCAGAGTATATGATGCCAAAATGACATTCACTAATGAAATGACTTGATTTCTTGAAACAGACTTTTAAACGTACCATTTTCTCTCCATTTAAGTGACCAAGTTTCCAAGCGAGGTTGGCATTGTTTGTGCATTTTAGTGTAAAAGATTATATTTCTCCCTTACATCCAGTAACTGTTGCTTTACTGACAAACAAAATTTTATTTCAGAAAATATTTCACCTGCAACATTATCAGATGTAAAAACTCACCACATAGATGCCCCCATGTTGTCCATGGTGAATTTTGTTATGACGAACAATAGGATTGCTGTTGGTTCGTATCTGAATACCAGCTAAGGCGTTGCCTGCAATGACAGACATGTAAAACTGAACTTAAAATCTACACGTGGGGGACACACTTTCAAAGTTAAAGTGTTAACAATGGGCAATTTACATGCAAACAAATCAAGTGTCAGTGAGTTAAGAAATGGGGAGTTTGTAGTTAAGAATAAAAAATTTTGTTTGAATTGATGACCACTCAGTAATGTTAAAATGCTGACTCTCGGCTGTTGATGCTGAATTGGTACAGAAAAAAAAAAAATTAGAAAGAGAACAGGTGAAAATGTTACCATAAATATTGTTGAGCTCAATCAGTCCCTTGCCGTCTCCAAAGATATACACTCCTCCCTGCTGGCCGTTGAAAATTTCATTTTTCCTGAAACACAGAACACACAGCTTTCCCTGAGGGATGGATAAACAATTTCAATTTCCATGTGTCTTTTAGACGGTAACACACACACACTGTCATCATAACAGTTATGACCTAATCACCAAAGCGGTTGATCTGCCACTATAAAGGAGATCTATTGTTTCAACATGACAATGTGCCTGTTATTGTCATGTCAACAATTCATGAACTTCATGACTGCTACTTTGAACTCCTGGATCATCTACCATATTATCCAGATGTGGCACCATCTGACTATAACCTCTTTCTAAATTTGAACAAAAACATTTAGCCAGGAGACATTTTGCACATGACAATGATATTATGGCAGCGACAGAGGTACTCTTCAGCATGCCAGATAGACCTTTTCCAATAGAAGGATCTAGGCACTGCAATGCTGTTGGACCGTGTGTTGGGTTGGATTGAAAAAAAAGGGGAGGGGAGAGATGAAGACTGGGGTATGGGAACTATGTTCAAAAGGAACGGGTAAAAATTTATTGTGACACTCTCTTCACATGGAACCTACAAACTTTTGAAACAATTTCATCTAAATGTCACTGGCATAAACACAATGGCATATACTGTTTGAGAAGGACTATGAGATATTTTTGGATGCTGTGACTCTTCCTAAGGGCCTCTGTCAACAGACTGGACCCTCTTCTTTTGGAAAACAATCTAAAACAAGCTACACAAACATGCCCTGTGGTAACAAATCTGATTTTCACCCATCAAGTAATTCAGACGGTCTCTGTAATAGAGAATCTTAACATTGTGCATGGTAGAAAAGAAAAAAACACGCAAGTTTTTCTGAAAAGGAAAAAAAAAGAAGTCTATACTACATCCAACAGTGGATCAGGCAGACATTAAAGATCACATCTATTCTCTCATGCTCTCATACTACCATGTTTAAAAATGCCTACTTGTGAAGAACAAAAAAAAAAAAAACAGTGAAAGTTTGACATTAAAATCAGACCTTGAGAGAGAAGTATGAGCTCACCTGATTGTGGGGTCACTGCCGGAGGTGATCCAGACCCCGGCAAAGTTGTTGGAGTGTATTTTGTTGTCCAGGAACTGTCCACGGCCATTCTCGTGCACATAGATGCCCCCAGTCTGGCCATGGTGAATGTCGCACTGAGCCACGGTGGGGTTGGCTCCCGCCTTCACTTCAAAGCCAGCTATCCTGTTGTTGTGGATGTCACACGAGTGGAAGTAACCCTGCCAAGAAACACACATCGAGCTGATCAACCTGTGGAGATTAGCAGGCATGAACTGTCAATGCAACAGCTTTAGAATGCCTTCCATTTCCAGCAGTTTCCTAGATAGGGGAGCAGGTCTGGGGTGAAATATGGGTGTGGCAGGGATGAATGCATTTGCATCAATATATGTATAAAACTTATTCTGGCAAAACCATTGAAATACAATCATTCTTTCAGATTTAATCAAAGATGCATGTAATTATGGTTTGCTTTAGCTTAAAGCTAATTCTGTTCTTTGTTTCTTGTGAAGGGTCAAGATTTAGTTTCTTTTTATTCATGCAGAGATAAAAAAATAAATAATGCATTGGTGGACTTTGCATATGCTTTATTCTCCTACTTCCTCTCTAAAAACCTTAGCCTCCAGAATATATATACACTGACAATTTACATCCCCCAAAGAAGTCTTTAAACTATAACTAGACAGAAACTATACTAGACTGAACATCTGTACAAAATGGTCACAAACAATTAAACACCAAGTATCCAAGAAACCGACTTTAACTGAGACACAAATGTTTCCTATCTCAAAACAAGCCACTTGCTCTCATATATAAGCAGTGCAATGCACTCACCATTCCGTTATCAAATGTAAAGACTCCAACATCTCGCCCGTGGTGTATATGGTTGTTCCTCATGACAGGATTGGCATAATTTTTCACCCAGATACCAGCAAGCGCATTGCCACTGATTTCATTGTGCATATATTTTCCCTGGTTCACAAGAAAGGCAAAAAAGTTGATATAAACAACAATACACAGTGCTGACATCAAAGCAAAATGATCTTGTGGTGTGTGTGTGATGGTGTGTGTGTGCGCGTGTTTACAAGAAAGGCAAAAAAAGTGATATAAACAATGATACATAGTCACTGACATCAAAGTAAAATGATCTTGTAGTGTGTGTGTGTGTGTGTGTGTGTGTGTGTGTGTGTGTGTGTGTGTGTGTGTGTGTGTGTGCGCGCGCGCCTGTATGTGTGAACAGTATTCTGATGCTTTTGAACATACCTTTCATGGCAGAAAACATACAGCTATGATGTACTAAGACCTTATAACTTGTTAGAAAATAGGCCTCATGAAATGCATCTGTTCCCTGTCTCATTCTTGTTTACAACATCGATATAAACTTGAAAAAAAAAAAAGCAAACTGAAACATTTTAGGCTATCAATTCTCTTATCTGATCATATTTCAAACATCTCAATACCTACAATGAAAATGGCATAAAACCTATACATCACTTGCTAAAACAGATTTTCATCACAAGAGGAAGAACAAACCATCATTGATCTTGATTCTAAACTCTAAATTTCCTAAATGTTTTCTCCTAACCTCAGTAGCTCTACTTTCCATACAATATCACACTAAGCCAACACAATACATCCATTTAGTCTGTCTCCTACACATTCAAAGCAAGGGATGAAAATTTTTCAACTATAGTAAGCTTTCAGAAATACTTGTCTGGCGAAACAATGCCAATCCGGATGTCCCAACCCCCCCCCCCCCCCCAAAATAGAGGAAGATGCACTTTTAACATAGCCAGTCCCTCGGATTGACTTCCCCTGATTCATGCATCACTTCCTTTCAGTGAAATGAGTCGGTTTCCATTTTTTGCCCTGCAAGGAAATATACCTGGCCAAGGAAACACACCCACCTCTATTCTAAACTTGAATTTCTTTCTGCCCCTGCTGCTATGCATGATCCAAGACTGGGGTCTTCTATTTTGCCCAAGTTGATGATGTGCAGACGCTTTCTCCCTCACCTTAGGGGGCAAATCTCTTGTGAAAATGTTAAAAAGTTCAAGGAGATTGCCTTCTCCATCTCCAAATGTTGCCTGCTTTTATATTATTTATGCCATGGTATCCATTTAGTCATCAAATTTACCCATGTCAACCAAAACCGACTCTATAGCAGCAGTTCTTGTTGGAAGTGGTGTTCACTCTTGCCGTCGACTTCAGTGTTCAAGTTGGCCTCTGCTCCCTGTTGGAACATTGAATTACACTTGGTCCCAAGATGTAAGGATGCAGTCCCTTTGTCCTGCCTTCTCTAACTCTCTTCCTCAGAGATTTTGAAAATGAAAAGAGGTAGTGATCGTTATACAACATTTTAACCCACGGCTCTCTCTCACTAAGATGAGCAGCTGGTCAAGAGGAGGTCAGAATTCACATTTGATGCGAGTCAGAGGAAAGTTTTGATACCTTCCACAACACATGTAAATCCCACAATGATTCTGCTTCTGCCCCTCTATTCAGAGACTCCCCTGTACTGCAGTTCATAATGCTTCGATCTCCGAGTAGTCCTTTTCTCTTTCCTTTGTCGTCTTCTTTGCTCCAAAAATGTTACATTTAAGTTAATTTCTTCGAAAAATCCAACCCTGAGATGTTCATCAGCCACCTCGGGCCTCTAAACAGATTGCTCTGATCAGGGAGGCTTTCAACCCTGTTGTATCTGATTATTGTTTCTCTTTCTCCACCACTCCTGTGGTACAGGCAGTTTAGTCGGGTTTAATTTCTTCCTAGGCACTTTCTTGACGTCAAATTTGGTGTATGCTCCTCCAAACCTTAGACATCTCTTTAATTAAGTCTCTAAACCCAAGCCTGTTAAGCTTTCCACTTGCCTTTTCATTTATGTGAAGACATATGTCATTCATATCCTCAGTCAGTCCTTCGAATGAGACTATAAACCGAGGTTCCGTGTGTGAACGCACGCATAACATCTTGCACACACGTAAAATCCCATCACCAACTTTCGGAAGAGAAGGCCAGTTTGGCCGTTGGTATGGATGACACGTTACACATAGCATGCACCTTCCCCGAAGATGGAGTATGGCTGCCTTAATGGCGGGATAAAAAAAAAGGTCATACACACAAAATTCCACTCCCTTTGTTGGGTTAGATGGGATAAATACTTGTCTGTCCATAGGGAGTGACCGCAGGGGTATCAGCCTGCGTACGCAGAAGAAGAAGAAGAAGAAGAATATCCTCAGTTCTGAGGTCAAACTCTCTCTCCATTGCATTTAGAGGATGGGGAATATTTCTACCCATGACTTACAGATGTACTATCCAGCTGATAGTGTGTTCTGGCTTCTTCAACAGAGAACATGTTCTCCTTAGTGTTGGAGAGACTTTCTCCTGGAGTTATCCTGGCTACCACACAATATCTGGGAAACTTGCAGACAAGCACAGATTCACACTGCATGCTGTAGACTGAAAATATGACAGAATCTACTTGGTGTCTTTGCACTGAATTAACTGAGAAAAATTCAGAACTATCAAACCAGTCATAGCTTGCGTAAATTTAAACAGTACAGTAAATAACACCAAAGAGATGTTAAAGAATGAAGAAACGAGCCATATCTTGACAAGAAACAATGACTGTTACAAGCAGATCACAACTCACCTCAGCATAGTCTGTGACATACAGGCCAACATTCTCACAGTCCTTGATGACGCAGTGCTGAATGATGGGGTCTGCACCTTTGCTTGATACACACACAGCTGCTCCCACTAAAGACACACATCACAACAGCTATGTTGGGTCTTTTCTTTATCAAGCAGCTTCAAAGTTGATGGCATTTATGTCTTTTTTAGTTTAACCCTGTGATCAGGGAACAGTTCTGAATCCATAACTATATCTTTGTTTGAGCTGCAGTACAATTAGCCCACACAGGGCGCAAAATGCTGTATTATTTTGGACAGAAACAATATTTTGCTGCAAGACATAGTATAGGGCTGTACTTTTTTTTCATCATTCTGTATAGTGAAAGTACTGCACTGGATACTTTGGGACAGCATTTCATTATACTGTACTGTGTAACTTTACACTTCACTTACTAATAATGCTTACTAATTACTTTAACGAAAGAAAAATTATAAACTGCTTAAGACTATCATTCAAAATGTAAGGTTTTCTAAAGTAGACAAACAGAATCAACTTTCAGCTTTTTTCACTCATATCTAAATAAATCTTGCATCTATTTCTCTAGTACTTTCAGCTGTCTCCAACATTACATACCAACTGAGGTGCTCTTTATGCGGCAGTGATCAATCATGGGTGAACAGGCCTCCGATATCTCTAATGCATAATGTCGATGATGTGGCACCGATGAGGTAATATCTGGTGAAAACTGAAACACAAGCATTCACAATTGCTTAAATCTTTGCATTTAAAATATACTTTTAGAATAAATGGTTAATCATTTTTTCTGTAAAAATTCCAATAAA
Organism: Conus canariensis; assembly: GCA_033310375.1. NCBI lineage: Eukaryota > Metazoa > Mollusca > Gastropoda > Neogastropoda > Conidae > Conus > Conus canariensis. The sequence continues at coordinate 51,604,616 of CM065723.1, forward strand.
AAATTCATCCTTATGTAAAAAGGTTCCAAATGAATTAAGAACTTGAAAGATGGCAACTGAAATAATGTCATGGTTACTTGAAAAGCAGCTGTTAAGTACATTTCTATTCACACCGTTCAAAAGTGTGTGACATTTCAATTTTACAGTTAAAGCAGACAACTCTAATTCGCTACTCCTGTTAAACTTTTTTTCATCATCATCTCTTAGTGTATTTTTTTCTTTTTGTTGAAATGGCACAAATGTCAGCCCCTGTTCAGGCTACTAACAAGTTACTGAACACAAAACAACAGATTCAATCTTCTGGTCTTGGCCTAAACTTTGCCATGATTGACAAGGCGCAATCTAGTGTCCGCATCAAACTGTCAATTTTCTTCTGAAAGAGTACATGTGCACTGGTTATATATCCGTTGGCTATCAAATGGTGACTCGTAATTAAGCTGTCTATGAAACACAGAGAGGTGCACCGTTATTCTGGAAATTTCTAGCACTCAACGCCTTAGGATCAAGTAAAAGAAGTCAAGCTTGAATGCAACAAACTGCTCCCACCAAAGCCTCATTACACCCCAAGTTACCAGGTTGAGGAAATATCATGGTCACTGGCAGTATTTTAAATAAAGAACTTCTCACAGGGTTTTAACAATACAGTCTGACCACTTTTCATCTGCTGCAAGTTGCTAATAAAGAACAGCATGACCAAGCTGGATTTCTAAAATCGTTAGCCATCAAATGAAGGTAGAGAGGGGAGTGGAGGTGAAGTGGTTGAAAGAAGTTTGTGTTAGTTTCGGCGTGTAGAAGGGCTTGATTGTGGGGTGGTATGGGAACAGAAGTGGCAGAAACAGAGCACGAGAGAGAGAGTGGGAGGGTGGGTCAAAGAGAGAAAGAAAAGCTCTGCGTGTGTGTTTCCGTTTCATACGCCACCTGCATTTGCTTTGCATTTTTCTGTCAGTGGCAAGACTGTACATTATGTTTTGACCATTGTGTGGAAGGGAGTATCACTGATAGGTATTACATATATATTTGCAAAAACAAGCCAACCAGCCTACCAACCAACCAAGACAAAAACCCTCTGAAAACAAATGGTATATGATTGACTCATGAATTACCTTGTAATCATAACAGACCATACCTTTATAGTAACATAACCGATGTAGGCAGACTTGGCTCCCTCAGAGAAGACCACAGTGGATTCATTATCCCTCTCAATGATCACCTTGTCCACAACATCACCAGGGGCTGCAACCATCCATCCCATCATATTCCAAAGCATTGCAAACAGTTGAAAACAGTAACAACTCTGATTAAGATGAATTTGACAACAGCAATGAAGGACAGTGGAATTCCGTTTTATCTTGTTCTGTTTTGTTTTCTAGAATGTGAAGTATGGAATCATCTTACTGGAAAACAAAAGACCTACATGAAAAAACATGCTGTTCGTGATACAAGAGCAGTAAGCTAAAATTTGCCTATAGCTGCAAAAATCAAAGTACCCTTCTTTATTTCAGAATTCAAAGAAACTTGCTGCGAAAATGACTGCTTGTCAGTACATTTATTAGCTGTGCTGCTGAATTCCTAAAGCGAAGTTGCCAGTTCGGACAATTTTTTTTGCTTGGATATTGTTTCATGATAAAAAAAAAACATACCTCTAAATCAACAGCACAGGTGAATGCCAAGAACGATGCGACAAAGACTATTCTGACATGATCTTCAAGTGCATCAGTCAGGAATCTGAGTACACTGTCAAGAATTAAAAGCCAAAAAACCTTCATATTTTTCTAGGAGTTGGGAGATATGTCATAAGCAACTCTCCCTTTGGAGGCCCTTGACCAGTTCTTGCATGAAATCAGCTGAAGTGAATGAAGAAAAATCAATAGCCAGCTCTGGTCGTCAAGCTTTTCATTGATTATTGATCAAAATGATCAGCTGACAGACTGATACACGAGGGCGTTTCTAGAAAAAACAACCGGCTATTCCATGGTAGGGGTAAATTGTGCACACTGTCAAAGATATTTGCAGCTCTAGGTTCACCAAATATTAAGTAGTATGACCACTGATTCGTATGAACTTAAACCGAGCATATACTAAATGGAAAAATGTACGTGTTGGCACCTTAGGTTTTGTAATACAGGAAGGTGCGGCAAATCAATCACATTTTCTCATTTGTCACAGATAGATGAACAAACGATTTGATTACAGAGACAAAGTAAAGTGGCCAATGTAGTATCATACCCCCCTTCCCTCCCTACTTTCCTAACCCAGTCAAATTCAAGGTTTATGACTTTCTCATCTGACAATCCTTTTAATAAGTAAGGTAAGGTAAGATGATGTTGCTTATAGCCCAGCCGACCACAAAGGGCCATATCACGGCTGTCACTGTGTTGAATAAGTAAGCCAACACGCCAAACATAAGACTCTTACCAGCACCAATAATAGAGATGTTCATGTCAATTAGTAAGAACTCTCCAAAATAGGTTCCTTCATGCAGAAACAGCAGTATATCCTCTCCCTCAGGTTCTCCAAGTGACTGTAGGCCAGCTCTATACTCTCAAAACACTGAAATCACCAATCAATCAACAATTCATTAGTTAAAATCCGAAATTTTATTGACTCCAGTCTTATGACATAAGGCCTGGATCTACATATCAGAAACACATCACAGTTAAAAACTCCACGGGTGCAATTACTGCTCAACAACCTTATCTTTTTTTTTCAACTATTTTCTCTTTCTTTTTTAAAATGCACTGTACTCATAGGATTTTTGCAAAACAAAGTAAAGTGAAATCTTATGGGTAAACAAGTCTTGAAAATGCCCTCTCAAAAATCAGATATGGGATGAAGCCACCCAATTTACCAGCAAATGAAAGGGAGCCATGGTATGGCTGTATTTGATCTCATTGTGTTGGTGATCACACTTCACATTCTTTAATTCCATTTAAAGAGAACATAGGTGCTATTCCTAGCTGAGTGACCTGTTTAAATCTGGTAGTCGTTAGAACAGAGGTTGTTACGCAAACAGCTTAACATGTCTGAGAACAAACTGCACATGAAGGTTCCAGCCTGTATCAGCACTGACCATGTTTTACCAGAAAGGATTCTCATGAATTCCTTTCAGACTCAATTATCACAGGCAAAGGAGTGATGATATATCATTTTATCTGAGTGCTGCCTGAACTCTGAACAAAGTCAAGAGCAGAACATTTTCAAACCTTTCATATGATGTTCCACGCATCTTCAGGTCTCCCATAACACATCAATATTTTAAGTAAGCACCATGGCAAGCAATACATCTGGTTTTGATCTCATAAAGATAAGGCTGGTAATTAAAGGGAAGTAAAGATTCCCAAGAGGTTCTTCCAGAAACAAGGCAGCACGCTCATGCCTATTTGCTAAACACTGAAGGAAGAAACCTGATACACCATTCAGCATGGGTAAAAAAAATTAACACCATCAAATTCGAGTCTGAACGAGTAGATGTCTCAAGAAAATGCTCCTACTTTAGCATAAAGGTGCCTACAGGCGCATGTTGCATGTATGCCAATACAAACTATGTTTATGCACATCAAACATCCTGAAATGGAAAACATCTTTTAAAAGCGGAACATATTCAAGGCTAGTTGTCATACATTATGTTACATGAATGTGACAAAACTAAGCAGCTTTCAAAAACAAAAAGCACTCAAAGAGGAGGAACTGCTGTCATCTATTAATCATCCCATAATGCAACACCCACTAAACTGGAAAATGAACACACACACAAACTTACCATGATGTTTCTGCCTTTTAATTTCTTCCCTTTTGAATCTGAAGACTCAAATCGCTTTTTGGGGTCTTTCCATACATGGAAGCCTCGATGCTGAAAGAAGACAGACAACCAAAGTGTAAGAAAAAATTTTTTTTTGTAGCAATATATAACATAAAACCAATTTTTCGAATATATTCAAACGGAACATGTCTGAATTTACACTTGGATTCAAGTTCCAACTTGAAGACAAATCTGAATATTCATTGATAAAACACTAATTTTCAGATTACACACACACACAAACATAAAATCAGATATCAAAAGATGCATGAAGACATAAAAAAAAAAAACCACCTGAAGCAGTGATATTCTTACAAAGCCATGATTATCAAATAACCTACACAAGTAACTTATTACCCCGAAAAAGATACCATTTAGCGAAAAATTTGAACAGAACATATCCGTTTGGGGTAGATATTTTTTCTCCAGTTGTTTCAATTTTTCCCTCTCTGCAGTGACTTATGCATGCTGTTCTGAAATCAGAATACCTTCCTTACCAGACTTTATTCAAAGTCTGAGACTGATCATATGTCAAACGGTTACACCCAATTAGTCAAACTTTCTTTTCTTTTCTTTTTTTTTGAACACTTGTAGATTTATCTGAAACAGATATGGTATTGAAGAACATGTATTTGAAACACTCAACACCTTCCTGGAGATATTTTGTCTTTTAACAGGGAAAGAAAGAAAAACGGATCTGACCAGCTGCTTGAAGCATTCTTTCCATGGGTTGGCCAGGTCACACTCGTCAGGCTGTACAAACATGAACTCATGCGGGGCAGGATGCAGCAGTGGCTGTGTGTACTGGAACACTTCTTTGACCAAATTTTTCCTGCCACACACAAATCAGCTTCACTCTTTTTTTCCTGTCCACAGCTTGCAATACAGTTCACTTGATATCTTCAGGTATATTGTTCATGCGATCTATATAAATGATCTGTTCATGTCAAACAGATTTCTGTAGGTACAATAGAACGATACTGTGCACTGACCCCCTGAGCCTGAATACATGGTCTTGTGCACATGTGCATACGCACACATACACATACCCACAACACACACACACACACACACACACACATAATCTCATTATCAGAAAAGGAGATCAGAGGAAAACGATCAAGGATTCAGAATCAAACCTTATTCTAAACCAAACCAACAAAACTTGCTGGCTGAAAACAGCTCCATTTGCTCATCTGGCGAAGAGATCATTTCTTAAAAAGACATTTATTTCGAAACACACACACATACACGCGCGCACACACACACACACACATACACACACACACACACATAAACACCTCTGAAAACTTGATCAACCATCAACAAATGCAAATTAATGCAGGCACATGACAATTCAAATAACAATTAATGGGCAAAGAAAGATGCACCAAAATGAACTGACCAGAGTTCTGTGTCATTGGCCAAGTTGTTAAATCTTTTGCAGACCTGAGCAGCACGGGACAAATCATTCTCTTGTAGATAAGAGAATATCTTAAGCATCACCTCATCAGGTAAGTCTTCTTGCAAATATTTAGCACCAATCCTCCCTGAAATCAAATGTCACCATTTCCTTGATAATTCTGGTATATCTGAACTGAAACCTTAAACAAAGCCAAAAGCATTCAACAGTAATAAACAAACAGCAACGGCAATTCTTGATCCTATGCATGCTAAATGCATACAATTTCCAGTAAATGTAGCTGACTATTCCAAAATAAAGTTTCTGCATTTGTAAATTATCTTTTTATGCAATCTATTTGTGTTCCTTCTACATACACAAAGCTGTCTCATATTCATCCTTTCCTGGTCATACCTGTACACCCTGGTATTAACCCCACACTTTACTCCATGTCCGCACCTACATAGTATTCAAGTCTACTGTTATCACACAATCTTTAACTTTTATCATTTGTTAAAAAAAAAAGAAGAAAAGTGATGAATAAAGAAATAAATAACCTTTTAATACAAAGGGAAATTTTCACATTCAGAGTTCTTTCGAACAACTCTGGGATTTTTTTTTTATATTCTTTTAATAACAAAATTAAGAAATTCTTGGGGAAAAAAAAAGAAAAAAAGAAGAAATACTGGTCCTGGTAGATATGTAATATGTAGCCCTTGACTAACTTTTTTTTTTTTTTAATGCATTACAAACCAGGACCAACACTTTTATTTTTAACTGTTGTGATCACAGCTTTTGAGGCTGAACCAGAATTACTGACCAATATGTCCTTGTTCTGTAACAATTACTAAATTAGAAGACTGGATAACTGAACAGCTGTCTGTCTATTCTGTAACACATTTGGACAAATCTTCATCTTCTTTTTGTTATGATAAAAATTCATTTATAAGTAAAAGCAGTCTGCAATACATTACCTATGGGCTGCAAAACTGGATTCAGATCAGCAGGAGTTCTCCGACGTTTTCTAGATGGACTGGCTGCCACAGAGGCTCCTAAACGTTGCTGCATGGCATCATCTGCACTAGCTGTTCGTCTGCGGGTTGTCTGTCGTAAATTGTAACCTTCTTGTACATCTCCCATACCCATGCTGTCATCGCTTTCATCTTCCACAGATGTGTCTGAAACATGTACATTTCCCAAATTATACATCCAACAGAAATACAGTACAAAGTTGCTAAAGTCTTGTGCATGATACTACATTACACTTCTATTTTCAATTTTTTTTTTTTTTTGGTAACTTTCTAACAAGTCTCATGGCTCCATTACAACCCAGTCGATTTGACAAAAGCAATATACAATAATAATGAAACTATGTAAATTTGCTGTGGATTTATCAAAGGAAAAACAATTCTTTAAAGCAGACTTTACATTTACTGGACACCTGTTACTGACCAATGGAGACGCAGTCCATAAAAATATGAAAAGTATTGATCTATTGTGTATGCCTTACCATCAAAACAAGACTATGAAATTCTTTACACCTAAAAAGATCACATTCCCTTAACTCTGCGCCATATTTTCTGCTTTCTGTCAGCACATATTTCGTTTTTGTTTAACTATTTCATCACAAAATAAGACAAGAATACTTCTCTTGTTCTGTTGTTTCCTCTTTTTCTCTATTGCTACTGATAGTTTTAAATTTCACACAGTTGCATTCACAGGCAGTTCTTGTCACCTGATCCAAGGCGAGATCCTGTCTGAACTGCAAATCAACAGGAGGAGGAAAGGACCTAACCAACACATTATTTTTAAATCAATATTCTTCTTACAGCTGATTAAATCCTAGCTAGATATGTTCCAACAGTTAGCTATTTTTGAAAATCCATTAAAATACTCCAAAAATGGACACTGAACTGAAAGTGTGCAAGACCGATGTACTGACCACATTACTTGTCTATGGACGATACTTTAAAAAAACAAAACAAAAAAAACACAAAAACATTTCAACATTGAGTTTACTGAAAAAGCTGCTGAAGATCACTTAAGACTATATAAAGTTCCAGACACAGATGTCCTCTCTAAGCTGGTCTGCAAGACATTAACACCATACCAAGAAGACCACAAATCAGGTTTGCCCACCACCTTGTATGAAAACCTGATATGCATCTCCCTGTATCGCTAGTCTATGGTTAAGAAGGCAGAAGACTTGCATTCACAACGCTGTCAGAAAAAGGGCTTCCAGGGCACACTCAAGGACTCTTTGAAGAGCTTTGACAGACCCAGACACCTGAGCAATAACTATGCTAAACTACATCCCTTGGTCAAATTGCATCAGCAGTGGGGCTGCCTCAAATGCAGCGCAGGACAGCATAAGCCCAGAGGAAATGTGATCTTTACGAAAGTTGGGGCCATTTCCTCCATATCATCAGTGTGAACAGACCACATGTGCCTTACTTTCTGCAGTCTTCCAAGCCTGCATCAGACTGATCAGCAATTCTGACACATCACACCAAATCCTCTTTAAGTTTAACATAATATCCTAGGTCATTATGAAGTACAACACAGATGAACAATAAAATGTATCCCAGTGCAAAATTAATACACATGGATTAACAAACTTAGTAGTTTTCATTTTAATGTGCGATTAGTCAGATTCAACAGGTCCATGAGCACATCATCCTTTCACATTCTTTATCAGGCCTAGTATTTTCTTTTCTATTGATAAAACATCCCAGACTGCTGCTTTCAATTATTTACAGCACTGACAATGCAGAAGCTGTGATCATTTTCTTTTATCTGAAGATGTTAATAGTAACTGATAAGATCTATTACTTTTCTAGCCAATGGACTGAGCAAGTTAAAGTAATGATTCATTCTAAAGCTTACAAATGTTTTAAGTTACAAGAAAAGAAGAATGTAAACAGAGCTGCCCTGTGCATTTGTGTTTTCTACATTCAATAAAATTGAGAAATGCACAATTTCAAAATTTCATATGGTGATAGATACACTCAACATGCTTGCCTGGCACATCTATGCATCATATCAACATTGGGTAGGCGGTTTTGAGAGGTTGATGCCAGAACTTACAACTTCCAAAATCACTAATGGAATGCACTATTTTCAGATAAATATAACAGTGCATTCTGTCTTAAGTTTTCCTTTGCAAAAGTCATCAGTACTGCTCAAAATGATTTAAAGAGTATCCACTCTTAGTCTTACACACACATACACACACACAATGGTTCAGTAAGTATTTTCAAGTCCATGAGAATACAAGCTTTAATGTTCATCACTAGAAAAATGATGCCTTCACAGAACAGCAGATTACCACAGCTACGACAGCATAAAATTGAAAACAAAACAAATAGGAACGAATTGGAACAAGACAGCAAGTTGATCTGTCAAAACTGTGGCTGCTCATACAATGTCTGTTGCTAAGTGCAAAAGACAAGGGAATGCTTTCATCGTCCTGTCATCAAATTTCCATATTCAACACTATCAACTCCTTGTTACTTTTAAACCCATAAAAAATTAAGTTGAGGCACATCACTCTTTAAAACAGCCTTCAGCATGAAAGTTACTCCTGAAAACAAAATGTAGACAGCACTTAGAGAACAAAAGAAATCTTTGTTGCTCAGGCCAGCTGGTTTTCATACCCGAGTGCTTATCATTTGGGCATTACTACCATTTAACATAGGCTTGACTGAACTGAACTGGAATTTCATTTCCCTTCGGCTTCATCATTTGCATACAATACAGATATCAGTCCAAAATTAGGATTACAAATGTAACACGTTTTTTAACAAATGGCCAAAGTAACAGACTTCAGACATTTCCTAATGTAATCCTGGTATCACAAACTTGGAAGCAACAAGCATGACAAACACACACTCTTCATCATCCATAAATGAAATAGACAATGTGTTTAGCTCTTATCGGATGATATTGCTGTGTGGATAATGATATCCACAGTACTGGTACTACTTCAATATTGATTGTCAAGCATCTGTGTGCTGATTTGAGTTTACAAAGCCTATAGACCACTTTTGTTTCTTAAATTTTATATCAATGCTTGTTATACAGCATAAAAATTCATTACTGCCACAATTTTTCAAAACCTTCAAGAAAAGGGCAATTATTAAACTGGTTTGAACTGCATTTGTCTTTATGATAAAGATAACGTTTATCTGGTGAAAATTTACAGCTTCCATTATTTTTTTGTTTATTGTTCATGAATAGTATTTTTGTTTAGATCCGGTCATATAAATGACATCCCCCCCCCCCCCCAAAAAAAAAAAAAAAGGAAAGAAAAGAAAAAGAGAAAGAAAGCAAAAAAAAAAAATCTATGCCGGCAGAAACCAAAATGCTGATCGTTTAACCGTGTTTCTGCAGGTGAAAACTTTAGTCACGCTTTCATTATCTTGCTGATTTAGTTCAGAAACTATGGAAGACATGGCGCATCTAATCAGACATTTGTACCTCTTCCGTTATAAGCAAAAACTGGCTCAAGACAATGTGTCATTGACTTAGAATAACAACTGGTGTTTGGCACTGATAACAGAAACGAAAGATGATGTTACAATACCCATGCATAAGTGCATGTCCCTAAATTTGGTTCTCACTCTCATCATAACAAATGCCTACTTATTTACTTATCGCAAGAGAGTATAAACTGGCTTATAACGCAGTCTACACGTTCGTCAGAGAACTCGGTGATTATTGGTGAGGATAACTGCGATATGAATGAACAATTACGAAAAAATCCTCGAGTTCTAGTTACAGCAATTTATCAATTGACATTTTGGGGGCAGACTTTTCATAATTTGCACGACTTACCCCGGGATCGTCGTCTCCGTTGAGTTAAGCGAGTCAACGGTCTTTTCCTGAGGTTTCTCGCTCTCATTGTTGTAGAACGAGTTGTTCTCGTGGACATATTGACATAAACAAAACTGACTGCGGGGGTGCAAAAAGCTAATTTTCATGAAGAAAGAAGCTAGACACCCGCAGCCATTTTGGCTAGAAGTCTCCACGAAGCGAGGCCAACAGCGAATGAGAAAACACAGACAGATCACATGTGAACAACGACCAATAGAATTTTCGTTGCCAAAAGTATCTTGCTACATTCCTGAAAATGGCGGCTGCGATAACAATGTTCGATGGAACGTGCATTTCCTAAGCATCGAAATGCGATTTTATGTTTTCTGCCATCGTGCAAAAGGTGATATCTTGGCAAGCAACAATGACTACAGCTCTCGGGTTCAGACTAACAGGACTGGGGTATTCGCATCTTGTTAGGAATCTCACCTCAACAGAACAGAACTTGCTGAGGAAAGTAAGTCACCAGTAGTGATCGAAACTAGGGAGTGACAACACGAAGAGAGCATACACTTGCAACAACTCCCACATCCCCACCTTGCCTCTCCCCCTCCCCATGCTACCTCCTAACACCATCCCTTTTAAATCCTTGTTAAATTATTTTGTTTATTTCTCGATCGAACATGATCCCTTTGGTTCATAAATGGATCACTTCTCTCGGAGTGTGAATGTGGCCACATGCCACAAATAATAGTGTGCAGCACCAAAATGGTATAGGCTACCATTGTCGGGATGTGCCTTTTTTTAATTATTATTATTAAATAGCACATTAAAACATGAACACACACACCAGACATACCAAAAAAAAAAAAAAATCTTAAATGGAACAATAGGCTAAGTATTTAGATCACGCTTCAGAGAAGAAAGTCAACGATTCAATTGTGCCCTTAGAAAATAGTTGAAATGTGTTGGAAGGCAAATGATTACAGGTCAGATGTCCCTAAACATGAAGACATAACAAAATGATAAGAGGTCATGTCACAGGACTATTGTAGGCCACTTTAATGACAAGTCATCACTTTAGATGTTACAACTGAAATTAAATGTGTGACTGAATAAATTAAGGCACATGAAACTGCAAACACTTAAAGAAGTTAAAAATCTAATAACTGTTTAAATTGTAAGAGCTGAAAAAGAACTATTTGGTTTGTCACGCTTTTGAAGTGAAGACAAGTTTTGTAATGAATGAAAAAAAAAAACGTACAAAATTAACATCAGGCAATAGGCATGCAGGGACATCAGAGTGCTACATCATACTACAATATACATGTGGCTGTGATCTATGAAGGAATGATGAAGAAGTAACACCTTTGCAGACATGCCCATCAAAGCCTGTCATGGCAGCATACAAGCCCAGTCAGAGGTGGCGCCATTAGATTATCAAGGCATTATCTTAATCCATGAAATAAGAGCTTTGAGGCATAGCATGAAACTGAGCTCTAGATTAAATTCAAACTGAACAGAGATCACATGAACAACTCTTCCCCCCACCCACCCCACCTGTTATTTCATTTGAAAAGAAATTTTTTTTTTTAGGCTTTTTCTCTCTGTCATTCACGGTCAGTAAGATAACACAAACTACCCCATTCTTGGTGTCATATTTCAGGCCTTGGAAGTTGGAACTCACCTGTGACTGTATATCTTTGTGTCAGATGGCTTTCTCCAATTAGTCGTTTCCTAATGTTATGAATTTTTTTTTTTTAATTCATTTTAAACTCGGCTGGAATCAACTAGCATGTATCTTGATGGGCATATGAAAGAAAGCAAGGAGGAATTATCATTCAGAAGACACAATTAAAATTCCAGTAACAGTCCAGTTATGCCAGTCTATATATTCTCTGTTCATTAAAAGAATTCTATTAAGCAAGACCTTTGAACACTGATTTTTGGTGTGCAGCCTGTGTGTGCAATATACACTTTGCAGTAAAACGATGCACATAAGAACAAACCAAAAGGATGGTGTGCAGTTATCAGAAAGAGCAGTGGTTTTTAGAGTACAAAGGATTGTTTACATGCTTAGTATTTTTTGCTCCTTATTCTTAAATACTTTACATTGTATTTTTGATTTTGAAAAGCAAAAGACCAGTAGATAGAAGCTCATTACTTTTATTGTTTGTTACAATGATTTAACAAGGTGTGTGTGTGTGTGCTGAGTACTTAATTATTTTCTTGTTTGTGTGTGGATGTGTGTGTGCGTGTGTGTTGGATCAATACGTACTCCATGCTTTGTCCTCATGTACTCCCTGTAAAAAAAGTTAGTCTGCATGGACAGATGGTTTCTGTATTATTCATTGAGGTTTCCATCAATATGTGACACTGTCTTACAAGGTATGTTAGAAAACATAAAATATATTCGATCTGAATATAATTGACATCAGTGAAAAGCACACACAAAAAATATCTTTCCAGTGATACCAACATTGCATAATTTGATTTTTATTTTGGTTTGAAAAATGGTCAGTCAAAATGGTTTGAAAAATGGTCAGTCATCAGTCATAATGGTTTGAAAAATGGTCAGTCATAATGTTATGTATGATAATCTTTTTTGTTTGAATAATTGCCAGTCATAATGTTGATGTGTAGAAGACTGTTATGGACATTAGATATTGTAAATTTTGAATCTTGCACACTGTAGACTTTTTTCCCCTTTTGTTGCAGACTTTTGCGGAAGCAGATGAAAATGACAAGGGCTTTTTGACTCGGACGGACTTGAAAATTGCTGTTATTACCTTGCTCGGATATAAGCCATCAAAGGTTTGTGACTTTTATCCAAACGATTCGTGTTCCTCTCACCTCTTTTGTTGCATTTTTCACTCCCTGGCTGTTAACCATCTCACCCATACAAACAGCCATTTCCAGACCATCCCCTCTCAGTCCTTGTGCCATATTCACTTTTGTGTGTGTTATCGTTGCTTATTTTGAACTTACATTATGAATATCAGTTTAAAAGCGAAGAAAAGAAAGACATATTGCAAACTTTCTGTTTGAAAAAAAAAAAGAGAAAGTGAAACAGGTTGAGCTTTGAATTGTATTTTCAAGTTCTTATGCTGTCTCTCCCTCCCTCCCTCTCTCTCTCTCTCTCTCTCTCTCTCTCTGTTGTGTTAATGTGTCATTGAACATGTGTGTGCTTGTTTGTGCATTTATCTCTCACTCTCTTTCTCTCTCACTGTCTCAATGTTTGTACTTCTCTCTCTAGCTCTCGCTTGCTCTGTCTGTGTCTGTCTCTCTCTGTCTGTTTTTGGCTCTGTTTCTCTCTCTTTGTCTGTCTGTCTCTGTCCTGACCTTTCTTTCTCATAAATATAATTAATTATTTTCTAAACATGAACACCAAAGGGAAACATATTGCAACAACAACAAAAACTAACATCATTTGCTGTGCTGTTGCCAGCTATGAACAGTGTGCTTGCTGTTTGGTCCCATTTTTCTCATTAACACTGTGCAAAGATACTTTAACCAGATACCTGCTGGCAGACTTTGGTTGGGTTTCCTTGTATCCAAGTAGTGTTATGACCTTTAAGCATATTACATAGGAGGGAAAGGGGACGGGGTAAGGCCTCTTCCTAGCGGCCTTTTAGCTCTCCCTCTTTAAGGCATACTTTGAGTGCTTACCATCTTGGACAGGCAGATGCTGGAAAAATCAAGGTTATTCCTATTCACTGCCAGATATTCCTATTCACTACCAGAGCCCCAGAGCACATTAGATGGAGCCTTCACCATCTGGAAAGCCATCAGTGCCCAAAGCTTCCACCTCACATTTAGAAGGGAGCTGCTAGCAGTAGGAAGTCTTTCATTAGTCACTATTGCAGGGATCTTCCATTTTCTAAGGCTGATGGTTCCATGGGCATTCTGCTTTGCAGCTACCTCATCCCTTGTTGCCTGAATATGACTCTAGCGAATCAACATGCCAATAGCCTTTAACTTTTAGATTTTTTAAGAGTTTGACATGGTATGGTACAGGACACCAAAACAGGGAGTTTATACTATACTTTCTGATTAGGTAAGTATACTTTCTTTATCAAGCTCACATTCCCTCCCAGTTTTCCCCACTTCCTTGCTATAGTTTGCAGGGGCTTGCCCTTGTTAGCCGTAGAATCAAGTGAGCAAGTATGGCTTTGCGCTCTAGCCTAAGGTGTAAGATGTCTAGCAGGGTGTCTTCATTCTGCATTAGCAATGAAAATGTGACCAAGCAGGCCATAGCATGCAGCAGTTTGACATGGTGAGCTTACATAGCCCAACTGGGAGTATAACAGCTCCCCATTTTGGCGAAATATACCATACCATGTGGAACGCTATAAAGGTAAGAGTTAGTTAGCTCTGTTTAGCCAAATGTTTATGGTTTAGGCAGTAAATAGATGCATGTCTCACTTTCTCCTGTCTGTAACAGACATTTTCAATCATGACCAACAGATCAGTGGCTCAGGGTTAGTCTCACCAGGCTCAGATTAAGAACCTCAGGTGTAAACGCTAGTTAAATGTGGTTTAATGTGAAATAAATACATAGTTTCGTCCTGTTCGATGTGTAGATATGGTCCGCAAAGTGATAATCATTTCCTTCAAGTTTATAAGGTTAAAAAAATGAAATTATGAAAATCTTTACATTACTCAACACTGAGCTAAGATTTTACTGTAAAAAGATTGTAACGAAAGTCTTGGGGGTTTTTTTTTTTTTTTTTTAAGGTGTTTTAATGAGGTGTATAGTATGTTGTTGTTTTATATCCATTTTGAGAGTTGACTTCAGCTGGGTGACAGCCCTTTTGCAGTGGGCTGGGCTATAAGCAACATTCTCTCTCTCTCTCTCTCTCTCTCTCTCTCTCTCTCTCTCTCTCTGCTCGCTGCTGTTGTGCACATGTGTGTTATTCAAGCATGTCAGTTGTCCTCTTTTCAACTCATTTCCTCATCTTTCCCCTGCTCATTTCCTTTTTTTCAGCTTGCTTTCTCTTTCTTGCTGTGGGACATTTTTGGAACACCATCCTTACTCCTAAGTATTTTAACTGATAATAAAATGTCCTGAATGAAAACTTGTTGATATATTTGAAAGCATTAAATCTGTTATTTTGTGATGTGAGACAGGAGCTGTAGAGCACTGCCTGGTTTTTTTTTTCTCACCTTCCATTGCACCTTCCACATCCATCCACTGAATTTATAATTTTTTTCCTTTTTTTTTTTCTTCAGGAAATTGGCATGCCTGTTTATTCCTGTTTTTTTATGTGACGGAGATACTGTGAACCTCTTATCACTAGGGCTGAATTGCTAATGATGGTAAAGTATCAATGTTAATCTCCATTTCCTGTACCCTTCACTGCCCACCCTTTCTTTCTCAGTCACTTTCTCTCTCTCTCTCTCTCTCTCTCTCTCCCCTTCTCTTCTCTCTCTTCTCTCTCTCTCTCTCTCCTCCACACACACACACACACACACACACACACACACACACACACACACACACACACACAGTAACAGCAAAATCCACAATGGAAGTATTGAAAGTAATGTCTTAGTAATGACAACATACAATTTTATGAATGAATATAAATTGATTGTGTGTGTGTGTGTGTGTGTGTGTGTGTGTGTGTGTGTGTGTGTGTGTGTGTGTGTGTTTAGCCATCAGTGATTTTGCTTGACTTGAAAGTTCATTTATTTTCAGCCAACGGAATTGAACTGAATTGTAAACGACACTCTGTCTGAGTTTCTCTTCTTTTTTTTTCCTTTTTCTGCAGTATGAAGCAAATCAAATGCTGGAGAAGTATGGAGACACATTAGAAGATGGAACTTTTGGTAAGTCAGTATTTGGCAAGATAAAGTGACTGTAGAGCTGACTTCTTCTCTGTGTTGCTGTGCATTTTCTCTGTCAGTATCTCTGTCACTGTTTTTCAAATGCTCTTTCTCTCTCTCTCGCTCGCTTCTACTCACTCTAGTGCTTGATCTCGCTCTGTTGCTCTCCCCTTCTCTCTCTCTCCCTCCCTCTCCCACCCTCCCTCTTCTTCCTTCCCTCACTCCCTCCCTATGTTCTACTCTCTGTCTGTCTCTTGTTCTCTTTGTCTGTGTGTATATATATATATATATATATATATGTTTGAGAGTGTGTGTGTGTGTGTATACATGTATGTGTGTGTGTAAACACACACACACACACACACACATCTTTATCCATGTGTGTATGTATGTATCAACATACATACATATTTATACGTGTATCTATATATCTAGAGAGATAGACAGACAGATATAACCATTCCTATTGGCTATTTAAACATTTGGTAGTTTTGTGAAAACAAATGACGTAAGAAGGACATATAACTCAGCAGAACATAGACACCTATTCTCTTCCACACACATATGCACACATGAACAGAGAAATGATTGTTTTGCATTCAGGGAAGGATCGAATTATTGTGCTAATGACTTGACAAGTGTGATGCCTCCGGTCCAGTGATTCATCCAAGCATAACCAGGTAATTGTGAATGCTTTTTCAGCCTTGAATCTTGGTCAGTTCATTGAGGCCATGACGCCCAAGTTGATCAGCAGGGATGAAGATGATGAAATCCGACAGACATTCATGGCGTTTGACACACATTGTAAGTGCGCATGTGTGTGAGCATATGTGTGTGTGTGTGTGTGTGTGTGTGTGTGTGTGTGTGTGTGTGTGTGTGTGTGTGTGCATGTGTGTGTGTGTGTGTGTGCGTACGTGTGTTTTCATATCTTTTCAGCAGAAGCTGTTCAAGAATGCAGCATTTTTCAGGGCCAGTTGGTTTTACACTCGCTCTTTTCAGATGTTTGTAATTACATAGTTTCTGAAGGAATTAACTAATTAATCACAATTTGTGACAGATAGGAAAATGTTATAAAAGTTTATAATTGCATTGGATTTTCTCTTCTTCCTTCAGTTTGAATTGTCACTCTTACACTGGCATATCTTTCGTAGGTCCAAAAATATGAATAAAAAGCCACACTGACCATAGCACAAGTGCTGAAGGAGATAAACTTTTATTTCTGTAGCAAACAAAATCTTGTACCATGTATATTTGCTGTGTTTGAAGGAGAAAACTGTTATGTTTTATCATATCTGTTGAGCAGGCAAAGGCTTCCTAACCGTTGATGACTTGAAGAAGGTCTTCTCACAGCTTGCTCCTCACATGGGACACCACCGGATTGAGTCCATATTCAAGTCAGTATACAAGTTTTCTCCCTTAGTCAATTTTTTTTATACATTGGCTGACTTCATTCTCAGTCTCATTCTTTGCCTGTCTGTTCATCTCTCTTTCTTTGTCTCTCCCTCTCACTCTCTCTCTCATTTTCTATTGCTGATGCAGATGGAAAACAAAACTTTGAAAAGTTGGAATAGGGTGTGATTTGTAAAGATGGGGGTCCTGTTTCATACGCTTTATCGCTCTCTCCTTTACTAGTTTGAGTTTGCATTATTGAGGAATGTAAATGTATAATCAGGGTTCCAGGTATTGTTTTAATTTGTTTTTTTGACAAGTGAATGAAGAATTGCATCTGTCTATTACTTGACTTAGTCCTCTGAATTCCCTGGGGAACATAGGGCCGCTGGTTGCTCTTCCAGCGGACACGGTTTTGGGAGATCTTCTTCAGCTTGGCCCACGTCATTCCGGCGGCCTTCACTTCCGCGGCGGTACTCCTTCGCCATGTCTGTCTTGGTCTTCCCACTTTTCTTTTGCCCTGAGGGTTCCATTCAAGGGCTTGTCTTGTGATGTTGGATGGAGACTTTCTGAGGGTGTGGCCAATCCATCCCCACTTCCGTTTTCTGATTTCTAATTCTATTGGAACTTGCTTGGTCTTGTTCCACAGTTCTGTGTTGGCAATAACATCTGGCCATCTGATGTTCACAATGTTTCGCAGACATCTGTTGATAAATGTTTGGAGTTTGTGGGTGTTTGTCTTTGTTGTTCGCCATGTTTCAGAAGTCTGTCTATTAAGTGCAATGAAATTCTGTTAAGTGGAGGGCACTTGGTAAATTTAGAAACAAACCTATCTTCATCATTCCCCAGAATTCTTATATTCATCATATAACATTTTTGCTAGGCTTTTCACTAAATGTTCAAAACTGTAAAAAATTTTAAATCTTAGGACGGGTTACACCTTTATCCTGTTGCACTTGACCAATTCTTATTGACTGCCTTGGTGTCCATCATTGCCCCTCTATGACATAATGTCATGGGACAGTAATAATGGGTAATCATGTATAAAACAATTGGTATTTTTTAGCTTCAGTTTTTCACCTGGATGGAGGGACTTGGATTTCAATGAAAATTTCTATATTTAATGCAGAATTCCCATACAGTAGAAAGAAACTCGTGGAGAGCGTGGCAGCAGAGAGTCCTCAGAAGAGAAGCCCCCTTCAAGCAAGTGTTTCGGCCCTTATCTCCTGACACTCTCGGGGGGTTGGGCCACACCCGGTTCATGACTCCGGATGTCCCTCTGCTGCCCCTTTTTTTCCCATCTTGGGACGAGCCATGGCTGGGATTCGAACCCATGACCCTCTGGACATGCTCATTTTCCACTTAATGACTCGCGCTTTAACCACTGAGCCACAGGGACACCTGATATTTGTAGGGAAATTAAGCCTTATGAAGTTCACTTTTGTTCCTCCTTGACCAGATCCAGCTTGAACACCTCTCTGCCGCTTCTGCCATTGCTTTCAGGGCTCTGGTTTTTTCCTTCCCTGCAACTGAGAGCTGTTTCATGAGGCTGTATGCAGACGTTCCTACAAACCCCCTAGCTCCGATTTCTGCAGTGAGGACTTTGACCTGATAGCCTTCTCTCCTCAGGCTGTTTGCCAGATCAGCATACTTTTCAGTCTTGTAGATTTGAGCTGCCTCCATTCTGTTCTCATATGGCACCGTGAGCTCGATCATGATCAGCTGCTTGGTTGACTTAGAGTGGACTACTATGTCTGGTCTCATGCCACTCTTGCTGATGATCTCTGGGTGACTCTTCCATTCTGGGAGGTCTGCAGTGCACTCCCAGTCATCTGCCCCGTCCAGCAGACTCTGCCTGCATGTTTCGAGTGGCACTGTTGTTCTTGGCCATGATTTGCTGCCTCCTGCCGTGAAGAATGTTGCGGGTGCTTTTGGAGTCCTGATTTTCCCTTTTGTGGTGTTGGTACTAGCCCAGACTACTTGTACAATTTCTTTGAGCACTTGGTTGTGCCTCCATGTGTACCTTCCTTGAGCCAGGGCTACTTTACATGAGCTTAGGACATGCTCCACTGTTTGTTTTTCATGGCAGAGGGGGCATGCAGGATCGTCTGTTTTCCCCCACTTCACCAGGTTTGCATTTGAGGGCAGAAGGTCATATGCAGATCTGAGAATGAAACTGATCCTGAGAGGGGCCATGTGCCAAATGTCATTCCAAGTGAGACTTCTTTGGAGTGCATTCTCCCACGTTGTCCATTGCCCTTGCTGGCTCTGCTGGACTGCTTTTTGGAGTCTTTTTTGGTCTTCTTCTTTTCTCATCTCCTGAATCATCATGTCTCTTTTGGCTTTTCCTTTGGCCTTTGACCACCATTCAGTTTTGGTCACCCCCAGTCCCTGTCTGTTGGTCTGTGTCTGTCCTGTTATTTCTCTGATCTTGAGACTTTCTTTTGCAGAATCCATCGCCTCTTGAACTTTCCATTTTCTGCCTGTCTTCAGCTGGGGCTTAATTGCTTCTACCACCTTGTCTCCTGAGTCCTCCAGCATGCTTTGAAGTCTGATCTTCCCTGCTTTGTATTCCTCCAGGATGGATTTCAGGGGTAGTTTCAGCTTTGCTTGGCGACAGTACAGCGCTATGTCAGTCAGACAGGGTGGGACACCAAGCCATTTCCTTGTGAACTTGTTGATTTTGGCTTCCATTGCCTCCACTATGCTGGTGCAGATGTCGTATATCATCAGAGGCCATAGCAGCTTTGGTATCAGCATGAACTGCAGACACCAGACCTTGTATTTGCCAGGGAGCCCACACTGGTCAATGGTCTCCAAGCCTTCCTCCGCCATCTGCTTGGTTTCTTTTGCTCTTTGTGTGTCTTTCAGCGTATCATCATACCATCTTCCAAGGCTCTTGACTGGTTCTTCTGTGACTGTTGGAATGGCCTGGTTGGCAACACTGAAGACCACAGATCCGGCCACTTTTCCTTTCCTCAGTGAGAGACTCCGTGATTTCTTTGGCTTGAACTTCATTCTGGATGAGGCAACTATGTCGTCCAGCCTCTCCAGCACATGACGTGTCTCGTCTTCTCTGGATGAAATCACTGTAGTGTCATCCATGAAGGCCTTGAGAGGAGGCATCTTGTATCCATCGCCAAGGTCTGTTTGTCTCGCGTTGTTTGTTGCTGCTTTCAAGATGAGTTCCATTGCCAGCACGAACAGTATTGGGGAAATTGCACAGCCCATTGCAATACCCACTTCCAAGTTGATCCAGTCTGTTGTGTACTCCTTGGTAGAGAACCGCATTGAGAAGCCATTGAAGTACTTCTTGAGCATGTCGCGGATGTTCTTTGGCACATGGTACATCTCAAGAGCCAACTGTATCATCTCATGGGGCACAGATCCATATGCGTTTGCCAGATCAAGCCACACTACGTCCAGGTCTCTCTTTTCTGTTTTTGCTTTTTGGATTGCGTCCCAGATCATTGTGGCGTGTTCTACACAGCCCGCCACGCCTGGGATGCCACCTTTCTGGACTGACACATCCAAGTACTTGTTTTCCATCAGGTACTTGGTCAGCCTTGCTGCCATGACAGAGAAGAAGATTTTCCCTTCGACGTTCAGTAGTGATATTGGCCTGAACTGGCTAATGTCACTTGAGTTTTGCTCTTTGGGGATGTACACACCATCTGCCGTCATCCACTGGCCGCTGATCTTCTGGTTTCTCCAAGCCGATCGCAGCAGCCTGTGGAGCCACTCCAGCACCACTCCAGCACCTTGGGACATTTCTTGTAAAGCTGGTAAGGTATTCCGTTTGGCCCTGGTGATGATTTGGCTCTGGCTTTGTCGACCACCTTCTTGATTTCCGCCAACGTTGGAGGCTTGCCATTGAACTGTTCCTCAGGGTTGGTTGGCCACACCAGACCTTGAATGTCGAGTGGTGCTTTGCTCTGTGGGTCAGAGTATGTTTTCCTCAGATGCTGCTCAAGAACTCCTTTGTCCACGCTTAGGGTCCCAGATTTTGGCTGCTCAAACAGTGTTCTGGCAAACTGGAAGGGGTCTCTGAAGAAGCGCTCTTGTGTCTTCTTCTTTTTGCTCTTCCTCTTCCTCGCAGATTCCGCTTTGCTGAGGGCACTGTGTTTTTCTTTCAGGTCTTTCCACAGTTTTTCCAAGCCTTGTTTTTCAGCTGGCAGTGCGGTCTTCATTTGCATCTTGAGGTTTTTCTTTTGGACCCTGATCTTGTCCATCTTTTCTTGGCGTCTGGATTTCTTTGGAGGTGTTTTCTCTTTGGGTAGTTTTGCTCCATAGGCGTCTCTACATGTGGCATACACAATGTCCCCATATGTGGCTAGTTTGTGTTCCAGGGTGCTTTTCCCTATCAGTGCATCGAGTCTTTGGACGATTTTGCATCCAGTTTCTCCCAATCTTCAGTTTCGTTTGCTCGTGGCAGGTTGAGTTTCAGGCGCCTGGCATCGAGGGCCTGTGCAAATTCCTCATCCGAACCAACAGCGTGGATGTCCTTGGCACTGTGGTTTAAATCCTGGCCTTGGTCTTCCGACGTCTTATCTGCTGATGCAGTGCGCTGCTGCTCATTCAGATGAGTCTTCACACATCCCATCTTTGTTCTGTGGATCTTCATGCCACGGGTGGTAGCGAAACGCTTTCCACAGACACATGGATATTCCATTTGGTCCATGTTCATAGTCCGTTTGGGATTTGCAGTCATGATTGGTTGAGCACCGATGGATTCATCATTCTCTCCCCCTTTCGGTGAATCCTGGGAGCATCTTTTCCTTTTATTTTTAGTAGCCACATGTTTAAGGCAAAGTGGGGAGCCAGCCCACAGAGCCCTTGGTTCTGGTCTTTCCCAGTGTCCTCCGGTCTTTCCCGGACGTCCTCCGGCCTATTCCCTTATTAGTACCAGGAATATATTTTGTAATTGTTTTTTTTCTTTTGTGTCAGGGAGCTGGATCGAGATGGGGACGGTCGAGTCAGCTACAGAGACTTTGATTTTATGATGAAGTTTGATCCTCTAAGCTGACGTACACTCATCACTCCCAGCCCTGACCTGCCAAGGACTGTCGGTCATCCAAACTTCATCCCACATTCTGAAAAGTCAACTGTGATAAAGCTTTGAGATGGCCCATGTGGTTTATTAGGCAGCGCAAAGAGCACATTTGAACAGTTCTGATATTTTGTGTGCCTTGGAGATTGTCATAAGTATGTTTTTGTAGATTGTATTTGTAAATGCCCTTGTCACAAGCATGTTTCTGCGGATTGTATTTGTAAATGCCCTTGTTCAAGGTTTACATTGACAGACTGATGAATGTTTAATGATGAAAGAAGTGGCAAATACATTATGGAAATTTTAGCTATTTTCAAACACCTTGCAAATAGTTGAGCTTATAAGTAGCTGTAAGTCATTGCATGTACACATAAAGAAGATCATGAACAGTTAAAAATTCACAGCCAGCCAAAGATTGTTGTTCTTTACAAGCCCATTAGTCAAGCAGAGGAATCCACTTTTTTCATTGAAAATGACTAGTGATCAAAAAGTTGACGTGTTTGACATGACCATGGGTGTTACTTTGTCAGTTACTGTGCAGCAAGTGTCTGTAAAAGGTGTATTTACATGTCTTTTAATGATGAATTACTGAGGGAAAAAATCAGAAATGGCATTTGATGATTTTCTTGTGCTACTGCTAAGTGAGTAGAGATCTGTTTTGTTTTGTTCAATATTATCATGGGTTTTCATTGTTTTGTTTTGTATTTGTGTAATAATGTGATTCATCAATAGCACAAGTCACATCGCTGTTAGGTTTTAAAAAAAATACTGTATTCTAAACTGTAGTGATATCAGACTGTATTTATCAAGAAATATGTGTAAGAAAATGATGCTTGAAAATAAAAATGATATTTTGAGTAGTGATGTGTGTTGACTCTGTTGTTTAGTTAATCTCTCATTCGAACAATATCAGAACATTGCGATCTGTCTCTTGCTTTTATTCAACCTTGCACAGAAATGTCATGATTTCTCCTAACAGGCTTGCCAAGAGCAAGGCGTTCATGCAGAGACTCGGTAATGTCCCTTGGTTTGTTGTTCAGGCTGAAAATAGTGATGCCATTGTACCACACTTCCCAGCAAGTTATTCTTAACTTTTGATAAGCTGACAGACATCATTTCATTTCGCATTACAGCTTTTGTTCTCAGATTCACTCATTTTACAATAATCCTGGATTGTTAGGTCTCATAAACCTGGTGGCTCAGCTTCCAGAACCTACTGAAGATGTCTTGCTAGTATCATTGTGTGGTTCCCTCAGGGGCCCCCACTGATGTCATTCGCCTCAAATATCTCTGCCAGTCCAAAATGCTGTTGCATCTTGATCAACCAGTCACGTTTAGAACAGGTCAGTCTTAGAGCTTGTGGCCCAAATACTTTGTATTCCCTGTAACTGTAGTCTGTATAAGACTTGCATTTCAGCAATACACTGCATTTTGGTGCCATTCTAAACAATTGCATTATATTTTGCCGATATGGAAAAGCTTTGTATTGTATATCATTGGAGAGAAGAAAACCTTCACCGTCCAGCCATGTATTAAAGGAAAAGGGATGAACAAAAAATATGGTGTTCGTATAGAGCATACACGGTCACAGAAATGGGTAGACAAATTAACATATGTAAACACGGATGTACATAGATTTGTTGATCTTCACTTTCTTAATATTCTTCATATCACATTCCACCTTTAAACCATTCTCAGCCTTTCAATGCCTTTGAAACAGAGAAACAGTGTCTACTTGATGAGATGCTAATATTCCCACAAACAAACTGAATTTGCCATATTCTCTTCGTTAGCACTTACTGTTTATATATAGGTTACATTGAAAGTGGTTTCTTCCCTTTGATCATACCACAGACTGAGCTGCAATCCCCCCCCCTCCCCCCCCCCCCCCCCTTTTTTTGTGTGTTTTAAAATAGTGTCATTAACATGAAAGTGCAGTGCAGGTTCAATGGTAAGAATATTGAAGCTATTGTTGTGATATGGATTCAACAGTTGTCGGCAGTGTCATGCCTATACTTGCAACGTGGTCTTTAAAAGTTAAAGGACCTCCGTCACTGGGAATTCACACTTTTTTCATTTTGTCATTAATTGTGCCCTTGATTTGGATGCAAGCGGCTGTTTGCGCATCAATGGACAGTTTGGTGAGAATGTCTCTACCAGAGTGGAGAAAATGCCTCCTACAGAAATGCTTGTTCCCTGCAGATCTTCGGCAAGTCCCAAAGCCACATAATATTTTTAAAAGCGCTGGCACCATTTATTGCAATTGAACATCATTGCCACACATTTTCACACACACACACACATGCATGCTTTACAAATAAACGCAACAAAAAAGAAATGTTCTGTGCTGCATGTGTGTCTGTCGGTTTATATTTTACAAGAATCATGAAGTTGGCATATGAAACTGATTTCATTTAATAAGCTGAACCTAGTGTGGACTTTGAAATAAAAAAGATTATATACATTGCACTATGCTAATTTTACGTTGACATAATGTGGACTTGGAAAAAGAAAATTGCATACATTATATTCTGGTAATTTGAAAAAGGAAGCAAAATGCAGATAAACTATGATTTTGTGTGGAACCTGACAAAGTTCCACACTTAACTTCTCCACGTCCATAACCTTGTCACTACACCTTCTCATATGACAAAAACAAGAAAACTCACCATTCGTATGGAAAGCAAGAAAACAAATGAATTCTAAGCATAATTCCATGAAATTGTTATTTTCAGTCCCCAGTTTTAAAAAAAAAAAAATGGTTCATTGCAACTCAAACTGTTTTTTTGAGCAGTTTTGGTCAAAGAGGTTTTTGACATTGTTATGTGGTGAGTAATATTATAACTTTTTGTAGAAAGGCTGAAAACTGAATTTGCTGTTAACCACTTTGGATGAAAACTATGCTTTTGGATTAAGGATTCTAGCAGGTGTATGGTAATGCTTGGAATTGGTATTCTGAGCCTTCCCATTGTGAGCCGGAATAGCTCAGTTGGTAGAGTGCCGGACTCATAATCTTGGTTATCCTGAGGTTGCGGGTTCGAATCTCCCCCGGGGCGTTTCGGTACAGGGGGATTTTTCCCTCAGAGTTAATATTGGTTCTGACTCCATATCCCATACAGTCCTTCGAATGAGACTATAAACTGAGGTTCCGTGTGTGAACGCACGCATAATATCTTGCACACACGTAAATTCCATCACTAACTTTCAGAAGAGTAGGCCAGATTGGCCGTTGGTACGGATGACAAGTTACACATAGCATGCACCCTGCGTGAGAACTGGAAAGAATAAAGGAAGTAAGGAAATTGAGTGAACGATATTGACTGGATGACACGGGAAATGACTGAATGAAGCGACACTGGCAGCTCTTCAGTCGGCACTACCCAGGTAGGCAGCCCGTTGTGTAAACGAGTGTTGATTGTAGAGCGCTTAGAGCTTGGTCTCTAGCCGAGAATAGGTGCTATATAAGTATTCATTGTTGTTGACTTTGAGAGGCCAAAAGGTGATACAGTTGCTGAATTATTTCATGTGTGTGTATGCTCTCTTCTTTTTTTTTGTGCCGTTCCAGTGGTGTTAACCCTGCACAGCTCACTCTGGCTCTCTGTCTACAGTCAGATCTTAGCTTGTTTCACGGCAGCCTCAGCTCTGACAGTCCACAATGAGAGCCAGTGTCAAGTCATCATGAGGCAACCTCCCTGCCAACCCATCTTGATGCTGGTCTGTAGTGCCTGTTCTGATCCACCATATGCAGGACACCACCTACTTAACCCCCAAACCCCCACCCTAAGACAATAATCACTCAGTCATAGAACCAGAGCAAATGAGCATCTGCCTGTAGAGTGCACCTCCATGTCTGCCCAATGACGGTCCCCATGAACTTGCCAGTACTTGTGACCTTGACACAAACTCACCAAGGGCACAGATGTGAAGAGGAAATTGAAACTAAGGACACCATGACAGAAGGGCATGAAGGTGCACGGAATTTGAGACTTTTTTTTAAATGCTGTTGCTTGAGAATGAGGATAATGCAGATAATGCTATAGAGTTTCATTCAGGTCATGATTCGGCTGTACTCTACGCTTGTTGTCATAAAACATGCCTTTTTTCAACCAGGCTCAAGAGACGCTGACACGCGCCGTGTTGGTCAGGAAACCAGAGCAACTCTCTCAGCGATGTATCCATGAAGTGGAAGAAACTTGACTATGTGGTTCCAGTCTTCACAAATCTTCTTCTTCTTCTTCCTCGTTCGCCATCCCGTTAGATGAGCAGCCCGGTGTCCTCGATGAAGGCTGCCGTCCGTCGCAGCTCCTCCAGGGTGCCATACAGCTTGGCTTCCACTGCTGTCGGTGTTGGCCAGTACTTTTCTCCTGGATGCTGCATACGTCGTACAGACTTGAAGGATGTGGTCAGTTGTCATTGGTCCCTCACTACAAGGGCACTCTCCACTCTGTCCAATGCCGTCTTCACAAATGAACCCACAGCTAAATCAACTCGGTCATAGGCTGAAATATCACACAATCACAAAATAGCTCTGTTAGGAATCGAACCCACGATCTCCAAGCCAGGAATCCATGAAGCTAACCACTGCGCCACAGCAGCTTGAGTATTATTTTAAAATGTTTTCAGACACAAATGGATATTACATTTTTTAACAACAGTTTCGTGATTAAATAAAATTAGATTATCCTTGTAATTGCAGTTTTGTGACAGATGAGTTATGTCACCCTGCAGAATTATCCAATTCTGTGGGGTGTTTCAGCATTATCATAACTGCTTTATGCTGAATGGCACTGAGAACATGTCTCGGGTACTTTTGTCTTGTGTCAGTTCAGTATAAAACTAACGTTCGTACATAAATATTCATACAAGAATATACATCAGCTAATGTGAGTCAGAAGCTTGTCTTGTATGCATGCAGTGTGGACACAAAAGGAAAGCGATGAAACAAATGCTTATATTCCAACATACGCTGCAGTTTCTTCAAAAGGATTTAAAGATTTTCTGCAGAGAAACTGACATCGAATGAGTGCATTACTTGCCATGCTTTGCATGGTGTCGGCACTAAGAATAAACGCATTTATCTGACTGAGTACAGTGATTGTTTTCAATTTATCTTCAGTCAGTGATCAAAGATTCTTGAATGCATATATGTATGAATGTATTGAATGAATTATTTACATATGTGGGGGTTTACTTATTTGTTGAAAAAAATTGTGCATGCTTGTGTCGGAGGCAGCAATGAGCAAGAAAATGAATGATGAGTCAGCAGTGACTACATCCTCATGGCAGTCAGTATTGAAGTCTGATCGTAAAATGAATAAATCACTATTTCGTATGAAAAAAACAAACAAACAAAAACGTTGTATGCGTTTTATTCTCCTGTATCACTACCTCTCCCACCCATCTCTCTCTCTCTCTCTCTCTCTCTCTCATTACAAATGTTTCTCTTTTATTTTTTCTTTCTTTATACGCATATGTACACAAACCATTCAAACACCATCATGTGTGAACTTTTTGTTTGTATGTTTTTAGTACTTTAAAGCTCACAATGTTTCTGCAGCATGGTGCCCAACAACGTCGTGTCACAAGTTTTGATAAGGACTTCAGCCAGCCGTGTCAATAATCCCCACGCCCTGTTCAATGATGGCATTCAGTTCACTGCTTCACTTCACCTCGTTTTGCCTGAGGCAGGGCCCCACACCTCTTGCTCTACAACCCGCTACCCAC
>CM065723.1:51637623-51645123 GCA_033310375.1 Conus canariensis
GAGCGCGCGAGCGCGCGCGCGCGCGCGCTCGCGTGTGTGTGTGTGTGTGTGTGTGTGTGTGAGAGAGAGAGAGAGAGAGAGAGAGAGAGAGAGAGAGAGAGAGAGAGAGAGAGAGTAAATTCTAGGAAGTGATCACAACGTGAAAATCGTTGTTTTTCACTTCATAACAGCCGTTTTCTTCAGTGAAAACAGTAATTATCACTGCTTTCTTGATAGAAATTACTGTTTTCGACGGATAAAGAGCAATAACAATCATGATGACTTTTTGAACCTAACATTCTGCCATAAAGTCAGTGTCATTATATCCACACGGGTTTGAATAACTGACCTGTGGTCAGCCGCAGTACTTAAGCCGTGGTGTGTAGTCCGTCTTTTCTACCGTGAATGAAAGACATGTCCCTAAAAGCTTTCGCTATGAGGACGTAAATCTCAACTATTTTCGTCAGTCGGACGTTACTGAATCGGACAGCTACGTCAGCTGTGACGAATGACCAACTGGGGCGTCGCGGTGGTGATAAATGGCAGATTAGACAGCACGCGCCATACACAGAACTAACCATGAATGGGTCGTCTGTTGCGTCCAGCCGGTGACCATAGCGTGGTCTCTTCTTACATGCTTGTGGTCCAACTGTGTCTCCTACCGCGACAGTAGATCGTCGGTTTCATGCATACATTGTGAGAAAGTCGGAGAGTCACGTCGCCTGATACGTATGTTAATGTATTCTAGAATGAATTAAAGACAGAGAGAGAGAGAGAGGAAAAGCGAATAAAAGGGAGCAACGCAGCTTTAAGAGCCTCAGGCTGATGGCAAGATATTAATCTCGATATCCAAGAAAAACAAAGCGTAAACAGTCTCTGATTCATATTTTCTTTCCTTTTTCTTCTTTTTCTTCTTCTTCTTCTTCTTCTTCTTCTCACCAAGGAAGACAAGACACACAAAATGCTGAGAAAATATAAGCATTGTTTCTCAATGAGAATCTCCACAAAAGAATACACAACTGACTGAATCAATCTTGAAATTGGCATAGCAATGGCAGTGTGATTTCTCCAGTGTGCCTGCTGTTTGTGATTTCAAATGAGGTCATCTTGAAAGCTGCCATGAGCTGCTCAGATTCGGCAGACTTCGGAATGAACACCAAATGCCCCCTCTAAAAGCTTTCATGGATGACACGACACTGTTTTCCACCAAAGAAGATGGGACACACAAAATACTGGGTAAGTTAGTTGCTTCATCCAGGATGAAATTCAAGCCAAAGAAATCACGTACGAAGCCTCTCTCTGCAGAAAGGAAAAGTGGCTAAAACAGTCACGTTCACTGCAGCCAACCAAACCATTTCCAGCTGTAACAGAAGAAACTGTTAAGGGCCTTGGGAGGTGGTAGATGACTCCTTGAAAGAAAACATGTGGGGGGGGGGGGGGGGGGGGGGGGGGGGGGGGGGGGGGGGAGACAGAGAGAGAACCAACTAAATGGCAGGTTTGCAGATAATAGACCAGGTGGCCTCTCTGACAATTACAAGGTCTGCTGTCTGCAGTTCATGCTCATTCCCGAAGCTTCTCTTACCTCCACTGCTACACAATGTCCGCAACAGCACAGCGGAATCAGAGGAGGCCAATATCAACAAATACACAAAGAAATGGCATGGTGTCCCACTTGGTCTCACTGATTGCTCTCTGATGCCACCAAGCAAAGCTGAAGCTTCCTCTAAAATTCACCCTCTAAAATTCACCCCAAAATGGGTAAAGCAATGTTATCAACCATGCTTGAGGACTCCGAAGACAGAAATGAGTTCGGCCATTGCTAAAGACAGGCAGAACATGGAAAAGTGGCATTGGATGAGGCGAAGGGAATCCTTAGGATGATGGAAATAACAGGCCTCACACAAGACCAACCGAGAGGGCTTACGGGCAACAGAAATGAAATAGCGGTCAAAGGTAAAATGGAAGGCAAAGAGACGTATGGTAATAGAAAAGATGAAAAAAAAAGTTGAAGAAAAGGGGATGCCAACAGAACTCAGAATCCACACTCCATCCATGCCAACGAGGACAGTAGACTAAACGCACTCAATTTAATAATAATAATTTTAAAAAAATCAGCTGGAATGGCATACGGCACATGCACCTCTTCGAGTCAACTTCATCCTCAGATCTGTATATAACCACCTGCCCTCGAATTCTAACCTGGTCAAATGGGGGAAATCAGATGATCCTATGTGTCCACACTTTCAGGGCAAACAAACAGTGGAACATGTCCTAAGTTCAGGCAGAGTAGCGCTAACCCAGGGAATGTTCACATAGAGGCACAGCCAAGTCCTTAGGTAGATCGCACACGTGGTTAGCACTGCCACAGAAGCACTACGCCTCCACAAGCTCCAAACGTGTTTCTACACGGCAGAAGGTAACCTGTAATATCAAGAAGCAGGGTTTACTGGGCGGCGTGGATGACTGGGAATGCACAGCACACCTCCCTGAATGGGAAGACCATCCAGAGATCATCAGGAAGAGTGGCATGAGACCAAATAGTGATTTCCACTCAGAATCATCAAAATAAGTTATTCTGATCGAACTCACTGTGCCATACGAAAGCAGAATGGAGCAAGCTCATATCTACAAGACTGAGAAGTATGCTAGTCTAGCCAGCAGCTTTAAGAGAGTCTGGCTTCCAGACCAAAGTCCTCGCCATAGATGTTGGAGCAAGGGGATTATGTAGACTCATCGGTCGGTGATCTCATGAAACTTCTCGGGATTTCTGGTAGAAAGACCAAAACCATGAAGGTGCTAGCAGAGGCAGCTGAAAAGAGTTCCAGTTAGATCTGGTCGAAGGGGAGCAAAAGTGAAGTTCATAAGGCTTAAATTTCCCAACTTATTACAGGTGTCCGATAGCGGATATTGGTAAAACACCCGGCTTAAAAGATACGCCTTGAGACGCACACTCATCCGGCGGGCTCAATTCCTGGCAGCACCAGGAAAAACGGGTAAAAAGTTGGCAGAAAAAGGGTATCTGTGAGCTAGAATCTGGATGGGCCCGGCTCCCTTAGAATCTAAAGAGTTCAGTCTGAATGGCGGGGTTCTTCCCTGAACACCTTCTGCTGTCAAGCTCTCCGTAGAGTTTCTCCCTACCTCAGACTCGGTATCCACGAAAAATAAAGTAGAAACAGTATCTGATTCAGCTTTTCTTCTTTTTCTTCCCTCTCTCTCTCTCTCTCTCTCTCTCCCCCCCCCCCCCCTCCCTTTTTTTGTGAGTCGAATTTTTGCTACTTTAGAAAACAAAGAAGGCCCGTTGTTTTGAAGGACAAAAATACTTTCCGTTGCCTGCGTCGTTATGTCTGTACACTTCCAAGTCAAGTTTTGTCAGTTTTTTTTGTTTCAGCTGTTCCTCGGGACCGCCTACGCTTCAGTTGCTACATAATGCTGAGTCAATTATGTGGGGATTATCCCCAGCAATGGTAATTAAGCGCCAACCACAACAAACTTCAACGTGCGGTTTCGTTACGTGCTATTATTTGGGGATTATTTTTGTTAGCAATGGTAAGCTTCTGGTCTCAGAAATAACTAATCGATCGTTGTCCCGCTGTGGGGAAAAAATTAAATGAACGAACGGATTGTTTCAACCTATACCTAAAGAGGGAATCTTAAATGAGACAGAGAACAGCAAACATAAAAATAAAGAAAAAATAGGGCAACTCTTGGTCCCATTATGAAATAAATACATGCCCATAACTCCAAACGAATGCTGCTTACGACACTAAATCGCCTAGCAGAAATGACAGCACAGAGCACACAGAACAAGCAAGGAGTCATCCACTACTTTTTCGTTATATACCAAGAGAGGCAATCAAAGTGAACTGAAGCATCCGTATAGCGGAATGTTTTCATCTTATGAAATGTACTTAACACTCAGGGTTCATTTTTGCTTGTGGGGGTGCATTTATTCTGGAGCTGGGACACCGTCCCCACCATCCCACCCCCAGTTCCCCATGGGAATGCTGGAGGCTCTTTCCATATAAACTTAATTCCCTCTCAGGACATTCTGTGACAGAAGTTTCCCCTTTTCTATCACTCTCTTTGATCCAGACTTTGTCTTCTTTACCGTCTTCAGATGCCTTTCTGTTTTTGTGGTGCTTTCACTTGTGTTTGTTCAAGAAAGTTTTTTCACACTATTTGTTCCTGAACAAAATTATAACCTCTATGACAGCCTTCTTATCAAGTTGTAATCTGGCGATTACGTAATAAAACTGTGCACAACTCCACAGTGGAGAGCTGCTATTCATTTTGCAGTGTCTATTCGCCGACTGGCCATAAGGCCCATATGGAACTGTTATGTTCATTGACATTTTTTTTTTAGTTGATTTTAGGGGGGAGTGAGGGAAGGGTTGATACGTTATGGAAATGCCTAACGCACTCTCCGAGGCCTGGTTTATTAACCTAATTGATGTCAGTAGCTTAGTATAATATTATCAGTTTCATATTTACAACATGTAAATTGTCATTTTACATGACTTCATTGCTATGAGCGGTGGTGCTCCCTGGAAAATACCTGTGTGAGTGGTCAGCCAGGATAAAATGACAAGAACGGCAACAACAACAGCAATAATAATAACAATAACAATTATAACAGTAGTAGTAGTAGTAGTAGTAGTAGTAGTAGTAGATAGCAGTAGTAGTAGCAGTAGTAGTAAGCGTAGCAGTCAAAATTAATAAAGAATGTTCACATAGAAAACATTGACGCACACTGACAAACGACAGATAAACATTGTTGTGTCACAGACTTCACCATGTCAAAGCCAAAGGTAAACAACTAAGCAATGTTACGGCAGAGATATGCCGCGTTCAGTCAGCGTTACCTTTCACCTACTTTCTCCTGCTTTCAATTTCCCGTGCAGATTATCATAGAATAGAATAGCACAGTCATGATTGTCATCCCCCCCCCCCCCTCCCTCCCTCCTCCTGCCTCCGGTCCTCTAGATTTGGACATTGATTATGGTTGGTCATATGGCTCCTCATGTCGGAAGTCAGCAAGAGAGAGAGAGAGAGAGAGAGAGAGAGAGAGAGAGAGTGTGTGTGTGTGTGTGTGTGTGTGTGTGTGTGTGTGTGTGTGTGTGTGTGTGTGAGTGTGTGTGTAGTGCATGCTGAACCTACGAACCTATGTTGTATCTACTTTAAGCCAACACAGATCGAGGAAGTCCAGATAACGTAGCGCATAACACTAAAATGAGGCCAAGGGCACTGAAGATAAAACAAGCGCCCCGCTACTTCCATCAGGTAGGGAAGGCGCAACAATGCCTCGCCTGGCACTTGTTAGACGTTCATCTCACTGTTATTTCATTTCTATCCCCCCTCCCCCCTCCCTCCCACCACACACACACATACACAGACAGACAGAGAGAGTCAACAATGTAGATTCTACACCTTCCGTGTATCACCATCTGCCAGGGTAGCTAGCTTGCATGTTTCACCAGAATGTAATTAACGGCTCCTGATGTTCGATCATTGGTATGGCTAGAGAAATTTGTTGCTGTTCCAAAAAAAAACTGGAAAAAAAAAAAAGGGGGGGGGGGGGGGGCGGTGAAAGGGCAGGGGGCGAGGGGGAATGTGTGTGCTGCAGGTTATCGGGAAGTGGCATCGTCAACGGGGGAGGGAGGGGGGAGGGGGGGGGGGGGGGGTGCGGTAGGATTGGAGATGAGGGGGCGGGGTGAGGGGAAGGACAGCCGATTTGTGAGCTGTGGTGTCAGGGAAGATAAGGGAAGGGGGGCGGGAGAGGGGGACGACAGGGGCGTAGTGGAGGGGGGGGGGGGAGAGTGGGGTAAGGAGTGGGAGTGGGGGTGGCGGGACGGGAAGATCTGTCTCACGACCACCGCCCACACCTGACAAATACGCTTTCCATAGTAGTAAATCTCTCAGTATCTGAAAAGGAAGCATATAGCAGAACATCTCATTTTCACCCTCTATCCCGATTTTACTAATATATTTATTTATTTATTTATTATCACATCTTAGTTTATTTATTTATCTATTTATTTATTTATCATGTACTTATTTTTATTTCATAATTTTTCATTTTATTTAGTCATTGTTTTTACAAAAGGGAAGCCCTTACATCCCACTCCATCATCCTTCATCCCTATCTATCCCCCCTCTCCCCTCCTCCCCAACCTTCATCAGAAACATTCTTCTGTACAGATCGTTCATTGAGCCAACATTTGCCATGTAACTATGGCTGAATTTTTGTTTTTCAATTTACCAGTCAACAGAAAAGACAGGTCGTTCCGCAGGAGCCCTGTACCCTAAGGTTCAGTATCACATGGCTTAGTGCCAGAAAAGGGTACCGTTTTCTCACTGTAGTCGATCACTGCTAGCAGACAGCGAGGTAGACAGCCCACAGGGCCATACTGAGTTGTTAACCAGATCATGTCCAGAATGATTCAGTCTCTGAAGCTTGGTGGATATGGACATGCGCGGCTCTGTATACCTATCCCGACCCAACGACAAACCGCTATGGTCAATAAACGATCCTCATACTTCGACCGGTGAATCTCCTTCAGCTTCACTGTAGCTAGTGGATTTGACAGACACATGTTTCCCTCTAAAACTTCATCCCAAAACAAATCAAATCAAAACAAAATAAATAAACAAATAAGAAAATAAACTGATGAATAAATAAACAAACAAATAAATAAATACACAAATAAATTTCCATAAGAATGACACGAAAGTTTAGGCATGCTTCAACTGCTACTTGAATATCATGTATGCAAAAAGTGTTTATTCTACTTTTTGTTTATCAAACAAGCAAACAATCTTTGCTTTTAGAATCCCCCCCCCCCCCCCCCCCCCCCCCCCCCCCCCCCCCCCCCCCCCCCCCCCATTCCTCTCCCCAGTCATGTATCGTGGATCTCCACACTTTATAAAGAAGCAAAACGTGGATACTTATCATTCCTCCTTGTAACTTTCACTGATCCACATGTTCTAAAGCATTGTCTTTATATAGATAGCATATAAGATCTGTTTTATTTTGTTTGTTTTGTTTTTTAAACACTTTTCTTCATCACAGTGCAGCAATCACCCCACCCCCACCCCCCCCCCTCTCATTTTCATGTACGTGGATCGAGCTGTCATGTGGTCACTCCGGCAGTTTCACTCTTTTACGCATTGTTTTCTGCTTCTTTTCTCTTATTGCTGCTACACTACTGGTGAGATCCTATGCATGCGACTGAGGCCGTTGATCAGTCATCATACAGAGAATCCCTGACCTGAAGAGAGAGAGAGAGAGAGAGAGAGAGAGAGAGAGAGAGGAGAGAGAGAGAGAGAGAGAGAGAGAGAGATTCAGATGATTTAATCATTTAAGGCCATAGCCCCATATGAAAGAGGCGATAACAATATTACAAGAAAAATATCATAAAGGCAGCAGTATCACGAGTCCTTACGATTACAAAATGCAGTCAATCAAGAAAGCAATGTTTCTCTTAACCGGAAAGCTTTATATACATAAAGAACTAAACTGCG
>CM065723.1:51655123-51715123 GCA_033310375.1 Conus canariensis
TGATAGGTGGCCACCCATTCTAAAGACCACTATATTCGTCTTATCCAAATTAACTGATAAACCTAAGCGGTCTGCTTCTTCTTTCAATACATTTAGTTGGTTTTGCAAACCTACAACTGTCCCGGACAGAAGAACAACATCATCAGCATACAGTAGTAAAACTAATTCAACTGCTCCAGGTATCATCTGGATACCATGTCTTCCTTTGCGGGACAATTCCACCGCCAGTTCGTTTATGAAAAAATAAAACAACTGTGGACTCAACAAGCATCCTTGTTTTACTCCATTTGGACAATCAAAATAATCTGAATACTCACTCTTCACACGCACACATGCAAGCAGAGTTGTATACCCCTCTAATAGCCATGTACAATTTACTATTAACACCACTTTTACGGAGTACATTCCACAGAGCATTCCGATTTACCGAGTCAAAGGCCTTCTTGAAATCTACAAATGCAATGTAGAGCTTCGATTTGCAGAGTAGATGTTTCTGAATCAAAGAAATAGGGTAAATATATGGTCTATGGTGCTGTAACTGTAACACAGAAGAGAGAGAGAGAGAGAGAGAGAGAGAGAGAGGAGAGAGAGAGAGAGAGAGAGGAGAGAGAGAGAGAGAGAGAGAGAGAGAAGCGCCCAACACTCGGAGAGAAGTAAGAGAAAAAAAAGTGGGAATGCAAGACGCGAGCACACACACACACACACACCACACACACACACACACACACACACACACACACACACACACACACATGTACACATGCACGCGCGTACGCACATCATACATATTATATGGCCGATCAGTTGGCACATAGACACGGGGGCATACTGACACAATGCACCGGCGCGCGCGCGCGCACACACACACACACACACACACACACACACACACACACACACACACACACACACACACACACACACTCGCGCAGAATGGAAGAAGACGGGGTGTAGGAGTGGGGTTTATGTCACGATTGTCTGTATTCCTTTTGCGTCGCTCTGTGTGTGTGTGTGTGTGTGTGTGTGTGTGTGTGTGTGTGTGTGTGTGTGTGTGTGTGTGTGTGTGTGTGTGTGTTTGAGCGCGCATACACATACTCAATGTGTAACTGACATGCTATTTTCTAGTCGAAATAGAAATGAGCACACCACAATAGATTTAAATACACAACACAAAACAGATTGGCGATTTTTTGACAAAATGTGTCTTCATCAAATGTTATAATCAACAGACATTTAAACATTTGGCCATGATCGTTAACTACTGTCTACTGGTCAACTCTTGAAGCCACGAAGATAGGCAGGACACTCAATGAGTAAATGGCTTCATACTAGGGTGCAGTTGTCGGCTCTGATGAGGGAGCACGTCCTGCCAAGCGAGTGGATAGTTTTCTGGCTGAAAGAGAAAGTGGAAGTTATCCTTCTTTACGAGGCCCCGACAACTGAATCTAGGATGTTCTGTTGTTATGCTTTACTTTGAGTTTTGTTTGCAAGTCCGTAGCAACTGAGCTTAGGACATGTTTTGTTGTTGTTGTTGTTGTTGTATCCCTTATGCTTTGTTTTGAAGTCAGTGTCATCTGTTTGTGTGTCGTGTGCTGGATGACCAATTTAAGTGCGAACATTCGTTGTTGTTTTAACTGGATGGAAATTCTGTGTTTGGAGAGTAGAGCGCACAATAAAATCTTCAGAGGTTTACATGTAAGGTCAGAGTTCAGGGGTTACAGTTGAAGCCATGTAGTGACAACTGTCATTTTGAATGATGGAAATTGCGCTGCTTCCGTGAAGCAAACAAAACGTCTTTATATGAAAGAGGCTATTTTGTACTGGAATTCGGGGTCAGTGAATTAGTTCAACACCATATGTTAGCAAGGACAGCAGATATGTGCGTGACAGGCCAAGAAGAAATAAGTAAATAAATTATGGGGAAAACAAGAGCAGGTGAAGAAGTCTTCGGTTCAGACTGTAAAAATGACTTTAAAAGGGTTTCAAAAGAACGGGGTTGGGAGGAGATGGGAGGGGGGAGGTGTTAGGA
This sequence comes from Conus canariensis, assembly GCA_033310375.1. Lineage (NCBI taxonomy): Eukaryota > Metazoa > Mollusca > Gastropoda > Neogastropoda > Conidae > Conus > Conus canariensis. The sequence continues at coordinate 51,657,153 of CM065723.1, forward strand.
GGAAAGAAAGGATGACAATGGCATCGTTAAAGCAATGATATTAAATCCTTTATTGACACAAAAGAAGAAGAAGAAAAAACACCCGGAATCAGTGATTGAGTGAACAAGGTAGTGATGCCTCAAACATTCTGTAACTAGTGTCATATTGTATCAGCGTTTGAACAGAACCATTCATTTATGCCTGTCCAGAGTCGACTTACGTATTGAGAGATTAAGGTAGGGTATGAGGAAGGGATGGATCTTGTTCAGTTACTTGCCTGGATTGCTGTCCGAGTCGCCGTCAAACGGCTGAGGGCTTACGTTTCTCACTTTGAAAGAAAAGAAAAAGGCCGTATCACACACACACACACACACACACACACACACACACACACACACACACACACACACACACACACACACACGCAAGCAAGCAAGCAAGTGCGCGCGCATGGGGTATAATACTAAGCGTAACTTCAGCTGCTCCCGAAGTTGTCTTTGTTTTTAATATGGTGTGTGTGTGTGTGTGTGTGTGTGTGTGTGTGTGTGTGTGTGTGTGTGTGTGTGTGTGGTCATTTAACGTCTATCCATTATTCGTGATATTAGACAAGTGTGTGTGTGTGTGTGTGTGTGTGTGTGTGTGTGTGTGTGTGTGTGTGTGTGTGTGTGTGTGTGTGTGTGTGTTCGTTCTTTAATTGTGTGTGTGTGTGTGTGTTGTGTGTGTGTGTGTGTGTGTGTGTGTGTGTGTGTGTGCGGGAGCACGCGCACGCGTGCGTGCGTGTGTGTATGTGCGTGCGTGCGTGCGTGCGTGCGTGTGGATGTGTGTGTGTGTGTGTGTGTGTGTGTGTGTGTGTGTGTGTGTGTGTGTGTGTGGTTATGCAGATATCGATGTATGTGTGTGCATTGTTATGCCAGTGAGTGTTTAGTTTGTGCGTGTGCCTGCTGTGTCGGTCTCCGAGCGATATGCAGGGTGTGTGTGTGTGTGTGTGTGTGTGTGTGTGTGTGTGTGTGTGTGTGTGTGTGTGTGTGAGGGGGTGGGGGAAGGAGTAAACAAGCTTCTAGTCAGTTTCTTAACAGTCCTCTTTCCCCCTCCCCATGACCTATATACGTCATGTGCTGGATGTGTGCATGCGCGTGAACGTGGACTGATAGAAACATGTCTTTCGTTGGTCTTAAAAATATTTTCAAAGATTTAAGAACTGAGAAAGTTATAATTATATGACCATATATCTCTATATCAATCTATCCATAACATAATATCTATTGATCTATCTATCTATCTAAACACACACACACACACACGCACACACAGACACACACACACACACACACACACACACACACATATTTTACAAGGACACATGTAAGCCTACACACGCAGTCACGTGCGTGGACATCTCGGTTTTACGTGGCTGCATAAAGTATAAACTTTCACGTAAATGGCACCATGCATGCACAAGAGAGAGAGAGAGAGAGAGAGAGAGAGAGAGAGAGAGAGAGAGAGAGAGAGAGAGAGAGCATACACAAAACAACACACATACACAGACACAGCCACACCCCCACACACATACACCCACACACCCACGTGAACTCCGAGGTTGTGGTTTCGGAAACAGACTATAAATCCGTTCTCCCATCATTTTCTCTCTTATCCAATCAAAGACTTCGGCTCTGTCAACTACAGACACGAACCAATCGTAGCGCAGCCCGCCAAGCGTCACTCAGCGTACCCCAAACAGTGCTTTCTCGTAAATTTGACTCCAAGGTAAAAGTATTTTTGATTGTTTTATGCAAAATTTGGTTCTGATCGATTGCTTACATACCGAAGAATAGTATGGTAGTGCCTCAGCTATTGTTGCAATCAGTTTATTTATGAAATAAGCGTGGCGTGGGTTTCAAGCAGTGTCCCAGTTTTCTGTGGTTCATCTGCTCCATCACAAACAAGTGGCCGTGCGTTGAGTGGCTCTTGTGAACCCCTCTCATAAACTCAGTGAGTCCACAACGCTGTGTTGCAGGTCAAATTTGTGTTCAATTAGCAGGAGCGAACTAGACTTTTTTTCTCCCCAAAATGTGATTTGTCAAGATGTAGAAACACTGCAGATTATGATCAACAAGACCGATAAAGTCGAAGACTGCGTCTGTCTGACCCACTTATCTTGGTAGTCTTTATTTTCCGTAAAGGATAGCACGAGTTGCGTACCCTTTGATGCACTCTATTCGGTTCGTTGTTCAACTGTTGTGGGGTCGGCAGAGAAAGCGGCTCTTTTTTTTCTTTCAGAAAACCGTACGCGTGACAAATGAATTATTTCATTCGTATTCTGTGAAATCAGCCGAGACTTTCTAAATCAGTCAATGAATTTATGGCGATTCCCCGAGTTTCTCGGTTCAAGATGAATAGAACATTATGATTTAGATTATCATATGTTGATAATTGTTCAAAGATTTAAACATTGAAATTATGTAAAGTGTTAGGGATTCAGATTTTTGTAAATTGCTATTTATTATTTCAGTCAGGTATGTTTGTATGGTGGGTAGATATGGGTTGGATTGTAGGGGGAGGTCCTTTGTGGAAAGGGATGGTCTTGTCACTATGTACATGTTTCTTAATTGTTTGTCTTGGGTTCTTGAAGTTTACATATTGAGACATAGTTGCTTTGGATTTTAGTTTGAATGTAATAATGACACTGAAAGCACTTTGGGCTTCATATCAGGCAGTCCAAATAATCTTTCTAGCTATGTTTTGTCATCTTACATCAGGGAAAACCCAGAGCTCAACAAGGATTGCTCTAAAATGTTTATAATGCTTGAAACAAAGAATTTGATGTTACGTAATTACTGATTTCTGTTTCCTTTTATTTTAACTGTACTTATAAAATACTATAGTTGTTTTCCCCCCTTTGTAAATAGTTCACTGCACACACACACACACACACACACACACACACACACACACACACACACACCATATTCTAAGTGTGTGTGTGAATTGTAAAAGTGAGCGGGCAAAAACTTCCAGATGTTTAATTAGCAAAACAATATTTGAAATTACATTCGAAAGCTTTTGTGCCTTTGTAAAACTTTGTTGTTGTCTTGCAACCTGAACATGCTAAATGAAATGCATAATGCAGAATAGGAACATTTTTTAGCTGCATGTGGACAGAAACCCATCTGATTTATGCAGATAGTAGAGCCACGTTTTCATTAGAAATTATAACTTGAGAGCAAAAGTAGAATCACTCAACCGCCAAATGAAGGAACATGTAAACAAATTAGAAAACAGACTACGTGCTTTGCCATATTCGGTCTTTTTCAGGCAGGACAAACAATAATTAAATCACTGGAAACAAAGTCTCAGTATTGAATTTCTGCATGTCACATATTCAAGTCATTTATCTTCAGAAATTACAGTCTTGTATCGAAATTGTGCATGTCACATACTCAAGTATGTTATTCATAGTCCTGCTGACCACAGAAGTCATATCAGGACTGGAATGCAGTTTTGACTGGAAATTTTTTTTTTTTTTTTCCTTCTAAATTTCTGTCTGAATCAGTGAGGGAATTACTTTCTAGGTACTTTTTTGTTAAAAGAACAATTTTTCTTTTGATTCCAGGTTCCCGGGCTGATATTGGCAATCATGCCATCTCCTAAAAAGGTAAGATGTGACTGATATTTGATACCCTTAAGTGTGGATTTTAATACTCATCAGTATGCATTGTAATCTGTTGTCTATCAATTTGTCCTTGCACAGGATTTTTGGTAGGACGTTTTCTTTTTTGTGTGTGTGTGTGTGTGTGATCAGAATCCATGTAAAAGGGTATCAGGAAATAGTTTTATTAGAAGTACTGAGATTAGCATCTCCAATTAACTTCACACAAAACACACACACACACTCGCACGTGCGCGCGCACACACACACACACACACACACACACACACACACACACACACACACACACACCATTTGTGAATCAAGAATTTTATGAGAAGGATAGAACAGTGAAAAATCACTGGATTTTATGTTTAAGTTCTGAAAAAACTTTCAATTTATAATTTTAGTCTACCTCATTCATTGTTTCTTTTAATCTGCATGTTTATCTTTTCTCCTAATTCTGTTTAATTTTGCTTGAGGTTTACTCAGACCTGTTTATCCACAAAATTTCGCCGTATTTTGTACGATGAATACAACGAACTAAAAAAGAAATACGTCGAAAAAAACTTCTGGAGACGATGTTCTTGAGCTGTAATTGCATTTGCGGAGTCTAACCATGGCGGAGACTGTCATCAAAGAGCAACAACTCATGCTAACTTCTGCGCATGAAATAAACGTTAGGCAGTATCTGTTGCTTCAAACATCAAAAAATCCGGTGAAAGAGCATGAGCTCGTGCAAAAGTATGCTGATGAATCAGGTTTGAAAGTAATTTGCATTAGAAAGAAACCTATTTCACTGTAGTTTATGCAAGATCAGGTGGTTACAACCGGTAGGATGGCTTTCTGATACCCCCCCCCCCCCCCCCCCCCCCCCCGTACCTCTGCACCTCCCGCTTTTACAGAAATTCAATTTGGAATTTTGTACGCACCTTTAAAAATACGCTCATTTTTGCTGAAAAGTGCACCGATAGCAATTTTAGGGTGAACAGGTCTGATAGTTACTAGTAATGTAGTCAGAGATGACCAAGGTTGAAGCTCAGTGTGGCAAGCACCATCAGTCAAATGCTCTACCTGGCATTGTTGGCTCCTAGTGGCTTTTGGCTGCACATAAGGTTAGTAACCTAACAAATGAAGAAGTTCTGTATAGAATTTAGTAGTTCTTTTGTATGTATAAGGATGAAATTTATCAGTATTCAATCAAAACATCTTTCTGCCTCTCTTCTTGCACTGCCCCTCCCCTCACCCCATTCACCTCTTCCTGCACTACCTCGCAAGCCATTTCCCTCATCTCCCCTGCCTTTTTTTCCCTCTTTTTTTATTGCTTTTGTTTTAGCTTTTTGTATGTTACTTTCTGTTGGTCAAGTTACCAGATCAGAGTGGGAAAAGATGTGGTTATTTACCCCTGACACCCCTAACCACCTACAACATCCGTATACTGGAGAGAAAGACAGCAGTAATTCACAACCATTCAAAGTGCCAGTAAGGCTTAGCTTTCTTCATGAAGGCCTTTGGTCTTAAGTAACAAGTGTGACATTTTTTTTGCTCTGCTTCAGGATGTAAGGGTGTTCAGGAAGCAGGTGTCATAAAAAAATGTTTTTCTAGTATTTTGGGGCAGTCTGTTTGGCAGCAGTCTTTATGGCCAGCAGACTGTTCATACTTTGAATGAAAGCAAGCATGAACAAGTCAGTGCATGTTTGTAACTTGTAGCCTATTTTAGGTATGGTGCACCATTTTTTTTTCTTTTTTTTCGAATGTAAAACGAGTCTGTTCCCTCTCCCTTCCTTCTTTGCCAGTCTGGCAACCAATTTATGTCTTTCTGTTCATACTTGTTTTTTGTTTGTTTGTTCATTTCTTTCTTTTGATATTTTCTGGTGTGTGTGTAGTGTTTTTTGTTGTTGTTTTGTTTGTGTGTGTGTTTGGTTGTGTGTGTGTGTTTGTTTTTTTTTTTGTGGAGGCTTGGAAGATGTGTTAAGAAAACGTAAAGCCTGGCAGTAGAAAGTGGTATGCGCAAAGCAAAACTAAAGCAAGTGTCCCATGGCTCACTGCAAGACAAGGTGTTTGGTGATCAAAGATGGTGCCTGAAGTTGACCATTGCTCTCGTTTCAGATACACCCGGCAGGTGCGCGTGTGCTGTGTTAATCATTTCTAAGTCAGTGGATACTGTATAGAATCTCAACCCAGTCATGAAAATTTTTAGGTCTCGACCAGAATGACTGGAACCATTAACTAGAAGAATGTTGTTTGGGCCTGGATATATTGGGCATAGTCGGATGGTAATGTTTACTTGTCCAGTTGATTCTGTGAAGAAGAGATCAACATCGAATGACTTGAATTTCAGATGCAGTCAGTTGGTCATCATTCGATTCATACTCGTCCAGGGTGTCAATCATTTCATGGAGATCATTTGCTCGTCATAGCCACCACTCTGCTTTGTGACTCGGTTTATCGCTATCTGCTCAACAACAACAAACAAAAAAAAACAACCAAACAAACAAAAGAAGCTCAGTTTGTGGCTCCAGATGATAAAGAGTGAATGAAAGCACATAGTTGCTCACTACCATGTCCATGCCCACTTGTGAAGCATTATTTTTTGTTGGACTGAACTGCTGTTTTTAAACAGTCTGCAGATTAGGCTAACATACTAAGGAAGGCAGAAAGTAGAAATCTAATCTCGGCATTGATTATAAAATTTAGCTTGAATCTGAAATACATTGGATGCCACTTCATGACTCTTAACCTTTCCTCCCTGTCTATCATTGGTGTATGTGAACGCGACTGTGTGTGTGCGTTCGCACTTGCCTTTGCACCATCAGTTTCCTATGACATTTATAGAATAGAGTGGTAAAATTTCCAATCTGGGAACTTGGTTCATTTGCCCTATTTGCAGTGATCATGCTTGCAGTTCAAGAAATCAGTATGCTGATCATGCAAAGATAAATTAGTCGAACAAAACCAGTTGCTGGGTCATAGTAATCAGCAGAACCCTAGTGTTGCTGATGCAGTGTTCACTTTCTTTCTGCCAGCATTGGATGAAACTAAATTCAGTCAGTACAATAACTACAAAGTGCTGGTGGCTGTGTTTGTCGATATTTTGTCATCTGAACCTGTCAAATAACAGTAATTACTAGTGAGAGTGAACCTACCAGTTTTGTAGCAACAACACTGCAACCAAATTTGCCTCAGAGGATGAGTAAACACTATTAGTGAATTAGCAAACCTCAAATGTCAGCCTTTTGTCATTTAATTATAGTGTATTGTTGTATTAACACCTTTAAGATAACAGAATGAAGTGGTGAATTATTACAGCTAGACAAAATAAAATAAATAACTAAAACTAAAAAGTGAAGCTTATGGAATGTAAAACTATATTTGACAAATACAGTTTTACATTCCATAAGCCTCACTTTTTAGTTTTAGTTTTGGTTTGTTTTGTTTTTAACCAGCAGAAATCATAGTGACAGAGCAGTTCCTTCTGTAGCAGTTGGCTGTAATCAACATACACAAAGGAAAAAGTTATCCCTTTTGGAAGACCTGATTGTATATGATTTGGAAGTGGATGCAAAAATTAATCATGTAATTATATTATGTATTTATGATTGAAATAAGATCAATGGGGTATATTTCTTTTGTTTTGGGAGAGAGTGATGTTGGGGAGGGGGATTAATAGGGCGTATTTATTTTGTATGGGAGAGAGTGAGGATGGAGATGGGGAGGGGGGGGGGGGGGGCGCATGGTCCTATATAATTACTAGCAGCTATGAGTGTTAATTCATGTTTTGAGTAGCACATACGTGTTGTAGAGGCAGGAATTCAGATGCACATTTTTGGTTGTGATAGTGTGGAACCGATCCCAAAATCAGTAGAAACAAATGTCACTGAAAGTTTGATTTGTGATGTTATGATAGTGAGTGCTGTGTGTGTGTGTGTGTGTGTGTGTGTGTGTGTGTGTGTGTGTGTGTGTGTGTGTGACCCTACTAATTGTTAATATTGTGTTGATTTGGGAACTCAACTTGGGAAATCTTATAGATTTGGCAAGCCAAAAAAACAAAAACAAAAGCAAAACAACAACAACAACAACAACAACAAAAAAACGGTGGGGTGAGGTGAGGGGTCATTGGTGTTGGTATTTAATTTGAAAAAGAAAAGCAAACAAGATTGAATCATCAAGCAAGTAACAAACAAAACAAAACTGACACACACACAAGGGGGAGGGAAGAAGATCGTCAGTGGGTCTTAAAAGACCCAAATCTCCCCATCCTCCAAGATGTGTGTCAGAAACGTGAACAAGACTATAGATCAATGACGGCGTTTGAAGGGATGACCTTTCCACTCCGACCTGCTTCCCAGTTGTTGTGGGCTCAAGCTTCGGTCAGCTGAGTCCTCAGCTGAGGACAGGAGAAAGGGGCAGTAACTCAGATGCAATATTACACAAGGCGAAAGTCTGTTGCCACGCTGCTGGTGGTGCCAGAATCAGTGTTCAGTTTGCTGTCCTCAGACTGCGAACTCGGTGCACTTTTGATAGTTGCAGGTTAGTGTCTTGTTGGGGGTGTAAAGTTTTACTTGTAGATTGCACGGAACACCTCACTCTCTCTCTCTCTCTCTCTCTCTCTCTCTCTCTCTCTCTCTCTCTCTCTCTCTCTCTCTCTCACACACACACACACACACACACACACACACTTAAGCTTAAAAGGTTTAACTATTTTTCCCTTAACATCATCTGCCTTACTCATAAACTGCCACCATAAATTTAAGACGGGAAATCATCACACTGCTAAGAAATGAAAACAACTTTTGAAATGGGCTTTTGCTCAAGGATTTTTTCTTTCTGTTTGTTTATCTTTGTTTAAATGAATTGGATCAAAATGTGATTGATCATTTGGAATTATATTCATATTCCAGGGAAAGGGAGTGGTGAGAGTGAAGAAGTGTTATAGGTAGTTGATTACTTCCTAATGGGAATGCAACTGGATCAGTATATGGCAGTGGATTACCTAGTAAGAGGTAAATGCAACTATGGATCAGTTGTTGATGGGTTTGTGTCAATGAATAATACCCCTCATGAACAAGGTGCAGCCTTTGTGTTCATTCTACAACTGTAATATTTAAAGATGGCTGTGTCAGTCTTGACCACATGACATTGGTGGAACCATATATTGATCAAATAAGAGGAACATGTGTATTTACATGTCTGTTAAGGCAATACCCTGACACAGCAGGTGAAATACTGTTTAAAAAGATATGCATATAACTGGATTTGACTTCGGCTCACTGTCGCGTTAGGATATGGCGCTTCGTCTCCGGGCCCCACTGTTTTCGCTCCTTGGATTCTCGGCAAGACTGGACTTCAGTGAATCAAGATTGTGTTTGGAATTGTTCAGGTTTTTGTTTGTTTGTTTGTTTTTTTGTGTGTGAAAAGTGTTCCTTGCATAGTGTAGCGTTTGGCTGTGTTTTTCAGTGAATTTCTTCTGGAAGAATGGACTGATGCAGTGAAGGTCAGATTTAGAGGGGCCCATTTGTGAACACTGGAGAACTATGGTGCTTAGTGTTCTATTTTTTCTTTTTATGCTACAAAAAAAAGCCTTATGAAAGAATGATGAGTAGCACTATATCCAGATATCTTTCAAGTGGTAGAAGAGATAAAAGGAAACCTTCATCGTGGTCAGCAAGTGACCCATGTGCTAGCCCAGAAACTGTAGATAAAACTGTACAGTGAGAAGCATAGACAGAACGCTGACAACACAGACGATACGGAGATACAAGAGACACTGTGTGAGATTAAAGCTTCCGTACCAAGCTCTCATTTAAAGATGTGCAACAAATTGTAAAAGATGAGATAGAGATACTGACAGTATTTTTTATGCATAGAATTGAACAGTTGTAGAGCTCAGTTTTTGATCTTCAGAATAGAAAAGATAATTTGAAGACTGAAGTGGATAAGTTAAGCAGGAGAACACCGAGCTGCAGAGACAGCTGGCCCAGTGTTCCAAAGAAGCCCGCAACATTAGGCATGATGTAAACGACCAGGTGCAGTATGGGTGAAACTAGAATCTTGGGGTTCATTGTGTTCGAGAGGCTCAGGGAGCAGAAAGTGTCGATGACTGTGTCAAGAAGTGTGTTGATGTTTTTGCCAAGCAGCTAGGGGTATTAGTGTCCACTGCTGATTTACAAATTGTGCACTGGACAGCAAAAGTTGTCTCGGCGGGTGGGAGACCACGCCCCATCATCATACGATTTTTCTCCCAAGGACAGTGAGGACCAGTTCTTGCATCACAAAGAAGTAAAAAGAAATGGTAGTCACCGTAAGTGTAGATCTGACGCAGGCAGATTAGCAAAAAAAAGCACATACCCACGTACACAATGGCAACCTGGTCAGTGAATGGGAAAATGTTGTCTAAATTAAGAAATTGAAAAACTCTTAAGACAGACATTGACACGGACATCAGTTCTTTGTAAAAGAGACGGCTTGATAAATGTATTACAGAAAAATTATGACCATTAAAAAAAACCAACAAAAAAGGCAGAAGGCGTAATAGTGGTGGTGGGTGGGGAGATTTTGTTGATTGATGTTTAATAACCATACATGAATATTGGATTGATAGCAGGACCATAAAGCGTAAGTTGTGAGAACAATATGTCTTCATGGTGATCCATTTGTTCCGTTGATTGCCAGCATCTTGAACTGAATGGATCCTTTCAATGTTCATCTGCTTTTTATTCATATAATCACTCAGATATTTGTACCTTTTCATGACGGTCTTATCCCAGATTTTTACTGAAATGGGTAAACTGGTTTTGTATATTTACATCTGTATTACATAACAATATTGTTGTTAAAACTATTGCTGTGTTATGTTCTTATTTGCTTAAAATCATATGTGTTTAATTTCATAGAAGGAGAGGCTTTGTTTAAACCAGGTTTTATCTGTGAAAGTTCATCAGCAGATCAACTGTGTTTGCAGTGATTTCCAAATGGAACATCTACAGAATGTGTTGATAAGTTTTACTAAAGTAACACTTTGAATGACATTTTTTCTCCTTCTGACATTTTCTCGCAGTCATGCGTGCACATGCACATGTGCGTGCACACACGCAGGCACACACAGTCTCTCACACACACGCATACATAGTCACACTCAAACGTGTACGTGCATGTGCACCCACACAACATATACAAATGTGGATTGATACATTATGTATACATATATTAGCATACCCGCCATGTACACATGTAAAGTTCATGCACACGTGAATATGGATGCATGCACACAAACACGTTCAGAAAAAATACACTCACACTGTCTTACCAATATCTTGAGCCCATATACAGGCAGGCATGCACACATACGCACTCGCGCGCACGCACGCACGCACGCACGCACACACACACTCTCTCTCTCTCTCTCTCTCTCTCTCTCTCGCACACATGCTCACACACACACACACATACACACACACACACACACACACATGCGAGGGCACACGCATATGAGTACCTTCTGGGAATGGCAGTCACAGAAGGCATCCACCTCTTCTTTGATACTAAGATTATTTCCATTTGTATCCATTAATGTTAAATCACGTTGCAGTTAGATAGACCTTAAAAGGCTGGAGATGTAAACCAAAACAACTTTGTGTGTCTGAATGTTGTTAAGCTCCCTGCATGCTTCTAAGTTTCTCCAACAATTGTTGCTGTAGTTTGTAGCTTCTGTGGTTTATTCTGATTTTCTATTTTCCTTTGCACTGGATATGATTATCCCAAAGTTCGTTGATATCTTATAGTGGTTTATTTGTTTTGTTTTGGATGGGGGGAGGGGGGAGTGTTTGCTTTTGTAAGTATGAATGGTTCTGTTAGAAAAAAGGCTTTCTGACTGCATTTACTCTTATGAATTTACTTCTTTACATTTGCTGTGGGGGTGGGGGGTAGTCTGGGTTCTTGTCTACCTCTCCATTCTCTGAATGCAAGCTAGAATAAGGACATGACCTGTTGTCTTCTTATGGTGTCTCAAATGGTCTCGAGTGCACAGAAGGTTTGGGACACCCAGCAGAGTGCTTTCCCATCAATACAAGGCATGTATTAATAAAGTGTCAGCAGCAGCATGCATTGTACTTGGTCAGTGTGGAAATGATAGATCAGCTCCCTTTATTTTTGGCAGTGTGTCTATGCAGTTAGAGCTGGGAACTTTATTATTATTATTATATTGGGTATTTATACACAACTGAACAGGACCATTCTCCTAATCAGAACCCTAATCCTAACCTAGCCCAAACCATGTGAATTTAAAGCCTTGATTGATGAACTAATTTTGCTGCAACGTTGGGCAGTGATGAACTGATTGTGCTGCAGTGTGGGGCAATTGAGTTGTCTTCTTTTGTTCTTCATTGATGAAAGAAAGAATGCCTGCCGTATTTCTTACTCTCAGGCTACCATCACATGTGTGTAAAGGCTACTATAGTTGGCATCTTTTCATTAGCTCTGGCCATTACTTAGACTCTTTACTGGGTGAAAGCGGGTAGAAATTTATTCCATAGGACAAGTGGTCCCTTTTATAGGACAAGTACATTTTTTTTTTAATCTGCCAGTCCCCAGAATTAACACGTATCAGGGAATTAAACTTGAAGGGATATAAATCATTTTATTTGCATTGAAATTATATACTTCCTTAAATGTAGTTAAGTTGTGACCAGATTTACAAAAGTGTTTAAAAAAAAAGAAGTGAATTTAGTAACTTTAAATCAGATATTATTGTCAGGACAGTCATTTCTCTTTTGACCTCAACATAGTTCTATAACTGTGCCATAGTCTCTTTCTGTCTCTCAGCCATGAACTTTAAAATGAAGATGTTTTCTTTTTAAAAATTGAAAATATTTGAATTGTAGCAGCCTTTTCAGTTGTGTCACTCTGTCTTGGTAGTGTGTGTGTGTTTTTGGGGGGTGGGGTGGGGGGTTGTTTGTTTCTTGCCATTTTTTCCCCTTCCAGTACCTCTGAACTCTGTATGTGCGTAACACTAATAGCGAATAGGGGTGGGGTGTGTGGAATTGTTGGAAGGGATGTTATTTTTCCTGTTTCTCTCTTGTATGGGGCCTTGTAAGGATATACCAATATGAATGTTACATGTCGTGCACATCAGCATTCTTAACTATATTTTTTCTATCATTCTTTTAGTGAGAACTGGCCAAATCCCAAAGAACTGATTTCCAAATTTAAAAAAAATTAATAGTTTTGCCTGTAGCAACAATATGAAATAATGTTAAAGGAAATAAAATGCAAACATTTGAATAAAAGAAAAAAAGGGGAAAAAATGTCATACAGTAATACATGCGTGTAATCTGAAATACTTTTTAATCGTTTCAAAATGTTTTGAGCAGAAGTTCCCATAGCTACCAGATTGATTAATTAAAATGTTTTAACTGAGAAATTTGAGTACTGTTTAAAAGAACAAAAAATTGAAAAGCCCCCCCCCCCCCCCCCCCCAACCCAAACCTGCAAGTCAGAACTGACCAAATGCTTTATTTAAAAAAAAAAAAATGTTAGTAACTAGTATACAGGGGTTCTGTCAATTTTTAAGTTTTATCAGACAACAAAACAGGTGGGAGTTGAAAAGTTGCTGTCATGTTCCTGTTTTGAAGAGTTGAGGGAGTAAGGGTTCTAAATGATCTATTAATTAAACTGAAATGGTCCGTGTATCCGATGGCTCATGAATTTTAAGAAGGTTAGCTGCTGAGGACTTTCCTTGCTGTCTGAAAAACTCGAAGGGAGCAGACAACTCTTCTTTCAACAACAAACCTGTGCAGAGTGCCCTCTCTGCAGTGTAGCTGAGGGTCTGAGTCAGTGAGTGGGAGCAGAGGCCTCTTCAATTCTGGGGGGGGGGAGGTTGGGGGTTGGATGTTCGGGTATCTTTTGGGATGAAAAAAAAAAATGGCCTTCTGGACTAACTGATGGAAAAGATTGTTAGATTGACTGATTTTCTGATAGTGTTTGTTACCTAGCTGGTACTTGCACCACCCCTGTGTGGGACAAGTCTGGAAAGACTTTAAGTGGTTGCATGAAAAGACTGCAATGACTGCCAGACTGCCGGCGATCACTTGTGTTGGGCAAGTGATAAATGCTGCAACCGGCCTGCTAGACTAGAACAGTATTTTTTTTCATACATCTGCAGCATTTTTTTTTGCCTTTACTGGATAATCATAGGGTCGGTCACAGATTAAGCTTTGTGAAACTACAAATTTAAGGTACTGTTTCTGACAGTGACATCGTTATGTATCCTGCTAAGTAATTGCCCGAGTCAGAAAGCATTGGCCAATCAGAATGTCTAGTTTTGGCTCCTTACTGGCAGGCAGACAATGATTGAGTGGTGTTTTCTGATTTCTTCTTCTTGTAGAAGATCATTGCCAATTGCTAGGCAGGTAGTTTTGCCTGGGGCAGGAAAAAATGTTGTCTACCTGCCTGCCCCCCCCCCCCCCCCCCGTCCAGGTTTGGGAGGGGGGAAAAACATTACCCTGGGTTGGATCGACTAATTAATCTGAAACTGAGACTGATATTGTGGTCACTCACCTGTGTTGCGATGATTCAGTTCATCCATAATGACACACCACACCAGGGTCACGAAGTCATCTTTACTTTCAGTATAACCCGAGCTTTGGTTGACATCAGTTCTTTGTGTCAGTGTCAAAATCTTGTGTTTTGGCTGCTAAATTTTCCACAGGTATGCTAACCTTGCTGTCACATGATGTCAGTCACATTGTTTGTATAAGATGAAAAAAAATCACGGAGTATGTTTTGAATGCAGTGGGAATGGATGCCTTAGAAAAATTGGATTCCCAGGTTGAAATACTGTGGCTTAACAGTCAAGTTTTCACACACAAAAAAACATTTCAGCATTGTTTACTGTACCATTTCAGGAGACTCATATATTTCCATGGCTGCCAGCCCTCCCACATTTTTCTGGAATTCCCCTAGTTTAGTCATTATTCCCCAAATCCAGAAATTAGTGAAAAAATCCGTAATTTCAAAATTTTGTTTAAAGTGGGGTTTAGCGGTCATTTTTGAATGGCAGTGCTGGAGTATTGCAAAATAAACCCAAAGAATGATATGTGGATGTCAGCAGTTGTGTGTATGGAAGGTACTTTTTTGTTTTTAAACCCTTGATTTCTCAGCTGAAACAAAAGGGATCAGAAATGCTTTCAGTCAAAGCCAAGCTACCTTCTCTTCAACCCGCTCCACCTTCATCCCCTGGTTCCTTAATGTTGACTTCAGCAGGTTAGCAGCTAGGTCTTTCATTTTCAGACTCGAGCTCGCTCCAGACAGCGCAGCAAATCTGCTAGCCGCAGTCGCAGTCGCAGCCGCAGCAGGGGAAGATCATCAGGTACCACGGGAAAGAAAACGCGTTCTTCTTCACGAACACGTACAACATCAGATTCACCTGGACGCAAGACGACCACTGTGGTCTCCAATCAGGAAAAGGCCTCTGTCACACCTGTCCGGCAGTCTGCCCGCATCGCTAACATTGTGGCTCAAGAGGTAAAAATGTCTTGTACACCTGCAAGTGTGTTGTGAAAACAAAAATCTCTTGTAAGTGAATGGATTTTGCAGTATTGTATGATTCGGCTTCTTTGCTGGTAGGTGTGGGCTGATTTCTTGATAAACACATATACACATACCCTCTGTGTCTCTGTCTGTCCATCTGTCTCTCTCACTGTCTGTCTGTCTGTCTCTCAAACAATATGTTTTGAGGCATGCCATCCCAGAAGAGAAATCCTTGTGCCAAGTTACTCAGCTGATATTTAACTGTATACACATTTCTGTGTATGGGGGGTCAAAGACCAGGATACACATTAGTTTATTGTGTCGTGTACGTTTTTCACTGAAATGAAGATTAATCAGTCATGATGTCTTGCACATCACAGGTTGGGCATAGCCGGAGCGTATGTTTCTCTAGTTTTAAACATGTTGCTGACAATTTCGCTGGCACTGGAAATGTGTGAAAACTTTGGTCCTCTGACAGTGGCTCACAGGGTTAAAGGTAGGTTTTCCTGTTCCAGGTCTGCTTATTTATGGACCTGGTACAGCATAATTATACATAAAGCACCAAAAAAAAAAGAAGAAGTAAAACAGGCATATCAAAAGTCATGCATTGCGTGTCAGCGTTTAGATCTCAAACATGGACATTCCCAGCATGCACCTGACATGTCTTCTGACTGCTTTTTTTGGGAGTAGAAGACTGGTCATGTGCTGAAATGTTAGACATTTAAAGCCAAGCCCAAAGACCCTCGGCCGTCTGCTTTGAAGGAAAAATGAAAAGGCTAGTTTTCTGTAATCTTTCCACAGTGTCTTTGAAAACAGTTCTTTTTTCAATACTATGCTTAGAATTGTTTGTTATGTGCAGTTGACTTGAAACATGATTATTTCTCAATGTTAAGCATAAGTGGATGAATGAAAAACATAGTTACAACAGAGTCGTTTGGAGATTAATGGCTGTTTAGGCCATATTACTTTATTCCTGCTGTTAGGTCACAAGCCAATTTTGTGCTGCTATACAGCTTTTTTTTTTTTTTTTTTTTTTTTTTTTTTTAAATGTTGTCTATATTGGCAGATTTTCTCCTTTTTTTTAACTGACTTTATCTCCCACCTTCCACTTATGTATAACTTAAACCCAGGACAAAATGGATGGGAGAGGGAGAGAGGTCATTGAATATCATTAACCCATTCCCTGCCACAGTATAAGACCTTTTCTGTATTGCTGTGTGCCAGGGCCAAATTGCAGTAGGTTCATTCATCTGTTGACTACTTATTCATTTATTGAGATACCTCTTAGATTTTTGCATATTTTTTTCTTATACCCTGTGGTATGATGTGGTATCATAATAATTTGATTTTGCTGGTCATTGGTATGATACATAATCAAATGTTTTTGTAATAAGTACCCCGTAATAGATACGGTAACGGGTGTACAAGATTGTGAAAACGGCCCCGTAACAGACACGGGGCAAGCAGGGAAGAGGTTGAGGACAGTTAGTTGTACCAGAAAGCACGCTCACACACAGGAGCACTCACGCATGTGCACGCGCGCGCGCGCGCGCACACACACACACACACACACACACACACACACACACACACACACACACACACACACACACACCCCTTTCTATCCAAAATTATTTACTGCTTGAGATATAACCTGTCACTGAAATAATACTGCACAGTTTGGACTTGCCAGAAGAAAACTAAAACCTGATCAAATAGGCAATGTTCGCATGAATAGGAAACCTATGTTGTTGGTTTTATATGTGCAGAAACACGAATCAATTAAAACAGTAGAAAAGATCACCATGCAGGCCAAAACCAACATGGTTGGAGTAGAGAAGGAGAAACCGGCACCACGTACTACTCACTATGAGTTTGGTGGACCTGTTGGTGCTTTTTTCATGATCTTTTTGCTACCTGCCACTGTCTACCTTGTCAACCTGGCCTGCCGGAAGGTAAGTAAACTGCACAGGCTGATTCACGACTGCTTATTACAAAAATACCAAATATTGTTACTATGGACCAATCCCATTCAAGAACAGCAGTCACAGTGAAGAGACATATGATGATGTTTACATTCATGCAAATTAGACTTTTACACAAATCTTTATTCCAGACAAAGGCAGACATTGAGAAATGAAAGCAAACATACTGCAATAAATCTTTTTGTTGGTACAAATTAAGTTTTATTCACTCTTAAAGGAGGTGTTTCATTTACTCTTTTGTTGTTCTTGACTATAGATACAAAATCAGAATGAAAATGACTCATAAAGGATTTTTATGTGTGAAGAAAAGAATGTTGCCAGTGATGACCAAGTTATCCCTGTCAGATCTCCTGTTCAGGTTGTTGAAAAAAACACGTCAGACTGAGGCGACATAATTTCCTTCCTTCCAAAATGAAATGGCAATAAGAATACAAAACGACGGAGAGATTAGGTAAGATGTTTTATCCCTCAAGTTTTTCTGTTTTCTTGAAATGTGAGTTTGCTGTAAGCTTTTCAACACAATGAAAAGTACCTACGAAAGATTAAATTGGTATCAAAGTAAGTGATAAAAAGTTGTTTAGCTGTTATGAAAATGCCTAATTTTTGTCAATTATTATGGTGAAAATTCATTGCAATGAAGAGTAGTCATCATAGAAGTTGGTAAAACCCTTTGTTTACCAAAGGAAAGTATGCCAGTCATTGTGGCATAGAAATTTGAAATGACATCATTGCGACAGATCAGTCTCTTTTCGTAAAATAGTCATTTTTTCAGGTCAGTTGTGTCATCTATTCAGTAAAAAAAACCCAAAAAAACCTTCAAGTAATGATTTCAAAGTGATGTATACAGAGTAAACATCAACCAAATGATCATTATGAAAAGAAAATCAAAATCTTCATTAAATCATTTGAAAAACGAAATTAGTGACTTTTTGCACAAATGTTTTGTTATCTGTGACTTCTGTTCAAGTTCCTTGGGCGAGTATCGCTCTGTGCTAACTTTTTCTTTTACTATCCAGTCTTCCTATGAAAGGGGCGAAACAGAATCGTGATGCTCACTTTATTGTTAATTTTATTTGTGTCATTTCTTTTTTGACATGCAACATCACAAACATGCCACAAGAGAAAAAAGGCCTGCAAGTAAGATTGTATGTAGTAACATTGTTCAGACCTGTTGTAGATTTTTTCAGAATCTACTAACACTTTATCAGCCATGACATGCATTTCTCAGACCTGTTTAGTTAACAATTGCACCATATTTTGTATACCTGTTTAGCAAAAATTGGGCCTGTGTGAAAAATTTTAAAAAAGAGAGGGTGGGAGGAGGAAGGGGAGATGTAGACACTTTCTTGAGCAGCACTCGCGCTTGCGGAGTGTAACCATGATGCTATCTTGGTGTTCCAGTTTGGGTTCTTTTGCCCAAAGAGTGACAACTCTGGTTACTTAAGGAAATGGCATCTATCTGTGCTCAACAACGTGCAGAGGCATAGGAGAACTGCATAGAATTAAATCCCCCCCCCCAAAAAAAAAAAAGTGAGAGAACATGAATTTATAGAAAGTATGCTCATGACCCAGATTTAAAAGAAACTGATATTGAAAGAACCTACTTTTTAGTGCAGGAAGTGCAAAGGAATCATTAGCTGTGTGGTAAAAAGGACCCCGCCCCCACCCCACCCCCTTGCACACCCTCCATATCATCCTCCAAAAAGAAAGCGGTTCATTTTGATCATGTTCTGGGCGTTTTTTTTTTTTTTTTAATACGATTTTGTTTATGTGTTTCTAAAGTCTGAGTGAAATAATCATAGCTGCAAATCCTCCTGAATATTTCTGGAATTTTCATGATTTAAAAAGCTGTTCCTGAAAGCCTAGATTTAATTGAAAAATCTGAAATTTCACAATTTGGTTTTGAAATGTGGGATGATGAAAATAATGACAATTGGATGTTTGTGACAATATGTATCTAATGCATTTTTTTTAAACCCCGTTTCTGTCAACTGAAACATAAGGGGGGGAGGGGGGGGGGGGGGGGGTAGAAATGCTTTCAGTCAAAACCCAAGCTGTCTTCTGTCCATACCCCTCCTCCCCTCCCTCCCTCCCTTTATGCCATGGTTCCCAAATGTTGACTCTAAAAAGTTGGCAGCTATGAATTATTTTTTTTTTTTTTTTTTGCTAACAGTGTATAGAAACTATCAAATTTACCTTGATTAGTAAGCTTTTATGCTGTTCTTAACACACACACAGACACACAGTCGCACGCATACACACGCACATGCGCACACACACAAGTTGGCAGCTATGAATAATTTTTTTTTTTTTTTTTTTTGCTAACAGTGTATAGAAACTATCAAATTTACCTTGATTAGTAAGCTTTTATGCTGTTCTTAACACACACACAGACACACAGTCGCACGCATGCACGCACGCATACACACGCACATGCGCACACACACACACACACACACACACACACACACACACACACACAGAAAAGATTTCGAAATGGATATATCAGTTTAATTGCAAAGAGAGACTCATGTGAAACACAGATTGAAAATAAATGATGTCTATTGTTCCAGATCAGAGTAAAGCAAACAATATGTGAATTGCTAGCACATATTGAAAGATTGTATTTGTAGGTTATGATCTAAATGACGCTTAAAAGATTATTAGTGTTGTTTGTGCTTAAAAGATTATTAGTGTTGTTTGTCGTCGCGAAAATTCTGTGCAAAGAAATATCAAACTGTTAGGACTCATCCCAGACAAAGGGTGCTGATGTCTGGTGCAGTTGTAACTGCCTCTGTATCTGTATGGGCTCAAGTGTGTGTGTGTGTGTGTGTGTGTGTGTGTGTGTGTGTGTGTGCGCGCTTGCATACTGAAAAATGTACAGAAGTTGATCTGAGTGTGCGTGGTATAATTTTCAGGTAGTTTTTAACAGTTTTTGTAATAGAAGAAGCCCCTGCAGGAAAATTTTCATCAAGAATTGAAAACGGAAGTCTTCATTAAACTATGGAGATTACTAAAAAAAAAAGAAAAAAAGAAAGAAAAATCAGTTATATTCCATGTGAATAGTGAATGTCAGTTGAAGGGTGTTTGGAAGCAAAAATTAATGTAAGTTAACTCATGATATATATGTGAAAGGTGTAAATAAGCAAATGTTCTACATTTAAGAGGAAAGAAAATTCACATTGATGATTGGAAAGTTTTCCTTTGTTTGTTTGATGTGAAGGAAGTTTGCAATTATCCTGGGGATGGGAAATCTCGTATAATCTATCTCGCTTGAAAAAAAAATTGATGACCTTTGAAGTGCGTCATATACTGACTGGATGTGAAATTTAACAAAGAATTGAATTATTTTAATACTGTTATCCTGTTTAAAGATTTGTTTTGGTTTTGGTTTACGTTTCATCATCTGTTTTATTCACGATGAAGTGCTGCCAATGATGACCAAGTTATCCCTGTCAGATTGTTTCTGTACAGATTGTTGAAAAAAGCACGTCAGTCTGAGGCAGCAGTCCATGCTAATGTATTGTTGATCTGAAATACTTTAACCCGTAGAGTGCCTTTAAGCCGTCAGCTGACGCCGCATTAAAAATGCTTTCCCAGTGCCTATGGGCCGTCCACTGACGTCATGCATTTTTCTTGAATTTTCATTCGTTACTATTTCTATCAACGGACTTAAATAGAGTGTGCGTAGTAAGCCTTATATGTCTGTAGTATTAAAATGATATGTAAATGACCACACGTGAGGGGAAAGCCCATTTATTCTCATCACTGACTGGATGACCAGCCAGCACTTCGTCTCGCTTGCAAAGATGGCGGCGCAACCTTCGACAAGCGCAGCGACCAAATCAACATATTTACACAGCTGAGCAGGCTCTGCTAATGATTTTTGACAAAGACAATAATCTTTTATTCAACGACTCACTCGAGCATGAAGGTGAGATGATGATAGTGATGGAATTGCCAACCGTATTCGTCAGTTATTGTGTCGGGCTGTGTGACCTCAATGTGTGTTCAGCTGACTGGTTTGCCAGCGTCGAACGAGCTCGCCTAGTGTGTACTCTGCACTGCGTGCCAGTGGTCAGTGACGTGGTAGTCAGCGTGAGAGGGGAGCGCGGCCTGCTCGCGGCGCGGCACAGGGCAGAGGGAAAGGTAGGGGAAGAGGAGCAGTGAAAGAGAGGGTTGAAGTCCAGCAAGGGGGCGTGGTGGGGAGAGGGGGGCGTGGTCGTGGACTGACCTGTCTGCATAGAGTGTGAGCGTCTTGATAGACTTCTAAACTGTTTTACTTTCATTTACAGGTGTAGTGTGACAATACAAACTTTATTTTCAACTTTTTTGCTTTGTGTTCTTGTTTGGATGTGAAGATGTAGTGGTAAATACATATGCTTTTGATCGTGCAAAAAAATCTATCCAAATCTAATTGTCTAAATACTTTTTTATTATCAAAATTAAAACAAAAGAAGCCCAGATTCAAAATCTTCATTCAGTTTCCTTCAAAAATCATATATATTTCATTGTTATATCTTTTGTAGTTTCTGAGCTAGAATTTTTTGTTAATTATTACCCCCAAATCATTAGATTTCCCTGGCACTGGGAAAGCCTTTGTTTGTAACATTTTCAAGCAGCTTCAAGCAGCGAACGGGTTAACAAATAAACAAACAAACAAAAAACACTTCCTACCTGTGGAAGTGACATAAACAGGATTGTGATGGAATTGTGTACAGGAGAAGTGCACCATTCTTGAGATGCCCAAGCTTCCCAGCAGCATTGCCATGTTGGTAGACATGGAAACGACCTTCATCTTCCTGGGCTGGTTTGTCTTCCAAGCTCTTCTTGCCGTTCTGCCTGTTGGTCGTGTCGTGCAGGGTCAGCCGCTCAAGTCAGGGGACCGTCTCAAGTACCGCCTCAATGGTCAGTTCAAGACTTGATCAACACTGGGTCACTATTTGTGAATGATACTCAGAAAAGTCAGCATCCTTTGTGTCGTGCTGCATATAAAGGATGGGGTTTTTCTTCCATAAAACCTGGTAGATAATGAACTTTAAATGTAAGTTTAAAAAAAGATCCTTGTGGGAAAAATGAATGGCATGGATTTTTTTCTCAAATAGAAATGGATATTCAAAGTTAGCTTGTCGATGTATTTACTTCTAAATGTAATTTGAAAACAGAGAGTACGTTTAATCCTAGGTGATTTCTTTTTTTCTTTTTCATTTTTCCCCCCCTTTTTTATGCCTTTCATAGATAGATGTGTATAAAATAGTTCAAGTGCAGAGGCATATGGGCAGAAAAAGTCAGCATAATGCTTGGCTCAGTGAGAGGGCACTTTGCAGGGGAGTGTGTGAAAGTGAACAGGGGAAAAGCAAAGAACACTCGGCACTGAAACTGGCTGCTCAGTTACTCTTTCACTGAAATTGTGGTTGCCCAGTGGTCAAGAAGACCGAACATTTCCACTTGTCCATGAGAAAGTCTGGTTGTCCTGGATATTTGGATGAGTGGGTATTTTGAGCCCTGAACAGTTTTGGAATGATGGGAAAGGAATGGGTTGTTCCTCCCTGGTCATCAGCTGAATGAGTTAATCCAAATTAATCCAAACTTGTGCCAGTGCAGGATAGCAGGGCTCTGATTAATACAGCAATATGCATTTGTGAAGCACTGTAAGCAAAGTTGATGCACTGGCAAAATGTATAGCATATCTTGTGGGATGCACATAAAAAGATATGAGAAATAACATAATGCGGCCAGTGGTCAAAATTGAGTGCGCAGCTTGTTAGTACCCCGTGAAGTTCAGAATCACAAGTATCCGTGAAAGCGCTGTGACTGAAAAGCTTTCTAACAGGTTCATGTCAATGGCAAGCCTGACTCAAAATGCAAAAAAAAAAAAATCTGAAAGGCTTTTTTAGGATAATGTGCTTAGAGTCACAGCAGTGCAATAGGCCATATTCATTGCTTTTACATGGTATAGGTGAATGCAAAAGCAGAGTTGAGTTAACTGCAGAGCTCAGGTGTGCTGCTCCAACGCTGTTAACAGTCACTGCAGCTGGGCGCTTTAAGAAAAAGCGATTTTCATTTTCATTATAAGATGGCCTGGAGAACAGTTGTCCATTTTTGCCTTTGGGGGAAGGTTGCTCCTCAGACAGTATCCACAACTTGAGGCAATACAACACATTCATCTCTACATATAGATTCTTCTAAACAGTTACCTCATTCGTAGCACTTTTCAGACCACATATGGCCCAGCCAGTGGAAGTGTTTCTTGCAAACAGGTAACAGGAATAGCCCTGCCAAGTTAGCTTCTCCCAGTGTGCTTCTTGTTTGCTAAAGGACATATGCTAAGTCGGGAAATCAGGGCAGACGCACCTTTTTGTGTTCTGTATCTTGGGCCATATTTTATTGCAGTTGTGTTTCTTATGTTGTCTGCTATATTTAACATACTTCTGAATAGATTTATGTTACGAAGTAGTGAAAACAATATGATAATGAAATGAAAGGTGGAGAAATTTCCCTTTGAAAGAAAAAAAAAATTCAAGGCAGAAATCCAGTATCATCAGGGGAATTTTGCTCACTCGATTCATGCATTTGAAAAGAACTCAGCTACAGACTCTCACATTATTGGTAATTAGTTCTGAGAAATGCTTTTAAATTGTGGAAATGTTAGTTCATTGAAAAGCATTGATGGATAATGAATCAGCTGGAGATTGGTGAGGGTAGTGGGTTTTGAAGTAACGTTAGGTTATGCCTTCTCTATGTCAAAGGTTGATAAAAGAGTCCAGTTTCTTTCTTTTCTTTTTTGTTTTTTTTTAAGTGGTTTTTATGTGTTGCTGATCCAGTAAGCTTAATCTGCTTATATTCCAGTGTGCATGTTGTCAGCATGCATGCACACACATAAACACATGCACACCCCCACACACAGTTGGGATGGGATCACATTCACAGGATGATGATGATTGCACAAGACACACCATTAAGAAAGGGTGACCAGCACACACACATTATGTTTGCACTTAGTAACCTACTGTGTCAAAGTGCACGTTTCTTTAACTCTTGTATTTGAGCAGGCCATTCAGGTGCAGCAAAGTGAAGTTGACATGTTTTTGTGCCTGGAAGTCAAGCAGCATGTCATGATTACGACTAAATCGTAGACCTGACTTCAGAAAAGAGAGCAGAGATGATGGGAGTTTCAAAAGGTTCAGTGTTCTGTACCTTTTTTGTTTAAATGCCAGGAAATTGACACGCATCAGAGATTGCTATTCATGTGGTTTGTATTTAGTGATTTGCAAGATTTGAGCTATTTAGATTATCAAGATGGTTATTCCTAAAAAAAAAAAAAAAAAAAGATATTTTATTTGTTGTTGCTATCTCTTGCTATTGATAGGAATTTGCTATACTTCCTTTGGAACTGTCAATACAGGGAGTACTGGGGATGGATGCTTTTTTTTTTCTTTTTTTTTAAACATATTTGCTGTAACTTACAGTAAGGTGTTTACATATGGAAATGTTTATGAAACAGAAAGGTATTTACATACGGATATGTTTATGAATTGGAATGTCATGTTTGTTTACAGGCTTCCTGTCACTGTTGATCAGTTTGCTGGCTGTTGGCGTGGGGGCCTACTACAGGGTGCCTATCACAGTCATCTATAAGAAGTTCTTCATGATGTTGACAGTTGCTGTGGTCTTCAGCTTCTTCCTCAGTCTCTTCCTGTACATCAAGGCCCGCTTTGTTCCTCAGAACAAGCTGTCTGTGCCAGGAAACTCAGGTACAGTCTTTTTTTTTATGTTTATATGGCATTTCCAGTGAAAACAGGATAGATTTTGTGGAATGGGTTCCTCTCAGAAGTGATGGGCAAGGAGGGTTTGGTGTGTGGGAAATCAACTGACTTTCTTAGTTCTTCCCATCTCAAATACAGTCTTTTGCATTTAGAAGACAAAATGCGATTTATTATCATTATTATTTTAGGTCCATCTGGTATATTAGCATGTTTTCATCATATCGGAGACGGTACTTTAGATCAGGCAGAAATGGTATTGTAAATTAGCTTCCAAGGCACTGATTTCGGGTTAATTAGTACCCCTGAACAGAGGTATGATTACCTCGTCTTTTCTTGGAAAAGGGTATGAATATATTTTGCTCTGGGATGGATCTGAAACATTTTGATTTGAATAGATATCATGTTTTTTTGTTTTTTTTTAAATTCATTTAAGAAAAAGTCTTGGTATTCTTCTTTCTGGTTTAATACTTTATTTAGTAAAAACAACAAAAAACTCATACTTGCATATTACTTCACTATTTAGTAAAAACAACAAAAAACTCATACTTGCATATTACTTCACTATAGTATGTGACATCTTTCAACAGGGAATGTCATTTATGATTTCTTCATGGGCCATGAGCTGAACCCCAGAATAGGGCCGCTGGATCTGAAGTTTTTCTGTGAGCTGCGACCAGGTCTGATAGGCTGGGTGGTGCTGAATGCGGCCATGCTGTTGGAAGCTTACCAGAAGGACGGTACCCTCCCCCCTGCTCTGACCATGGTGTGCGTCTTTCAGTTCATCTATGTTGCGGATGCTTTATGGTTTGAGGTGAGAGCATTGCTAAGTAGTGGTAACTTTTGAATTTGGGTGGGTGAGTGTACATGTGTTGTGAGTGCATAGATTTCCAGATGGTAATACAGTGGGTCTGGTAGGGTGTGAGACATAAGAAAACATTACAGCTGTGCTGTTTCTTAGTATCAAATGGAATAGTTGCAGAGAAAATAAAGTAGGATTAGAAGGTTGGTAGATTTGTTTTCTAAATACAGTGTCTCCACTATGTAAGAAATCCATTGAATACATGAAGGAAAGAAAACCAAGTTCAGTCACATATATTTCATTTGACTTGCTAATGCAGAGTTTGCCTGGACATAGCTACAAATCTTGTTAAAGTAAGGCTGTTTTTAGGACAAAGATCCAAAGGTGTAGGGTAAAAAGACACGTGTGTGTTATCAAGAAGTTGAGGATGATGAATAAATATTCATATCAGATTTGTGTGGAGGCTTTGAAAATCTGGAAACAATATGAATTTTTAACAAGATTTTTTCCAGGTCTAGAAAAAAGTGGAAAAAGGTTCTGACCAAGGGAAAGGATAAGGTATGGAATTTGGCAAAATGACACAGGCTGTCATGAAAAATGGGGCCGGGGAGGGTGGGGGGGCGATGATGCTGATTGCCAACATCCCTCTTCAACAGTCAGCTTAATTTGAACTACTTTCAGCAGATGATAACTGTTCAATTCGTGTCATTTACAGATTTTAGTGCACATGCACGATAACTAGTACGAAACATCAAAACATATTCTGCCATTGCTGTTTGCAACATGAGCAAGTAGATTTTCAGTTCTAACTGGTGTGAAAAATCTTTAATTAGGTTTAAAACAATAATAACAACAAGCCTTTGGGGGGGGGGGGGGGGGGGGGGGGGGGGGGGGGTTGCTGGATACAGGAGGAAAGGATATTGAAGGCAACTAAGAAAAATGTGATTTTGAAATTATGATAATAATGGGAAATCGATGGATCGTGTGTGTGAGTGTGTAATAGTGTATATAATAATGGGAAATCGATGGATCATGTGTGTAATAGTGTATATGCATATTAATCTCTGTGTTAGTGCTTAATTGTTTCAGTGTGTCTCTGTGTTTATCTCTGTTTTGGTGGGTGTCTGTCTATCTGTGTCTCTTTCCCTCTACATTTTTCTGTCTCGTTCTCCTTTCTTTGCCTCTTTCTCTGTCTCGCTTTTCCTCCCCTTCTAGTCTTCAGACATACGATCACCCATCCACAGTCACTCACATGCGCGCACGCACGCACGCACGCACGCACACACACACACACACACATATTTACACACACACACACACACACTGTATTGTGCCTGTTTATAACTGATTTGAATCCAGTTGTTTTCACTGCCATTGTTTAATTTTGCTGTATTCTTGGTTTTGTTTATGGTTAGGAAATCTTAAAAAAGAACAGCAACAAAAAACTGGTTCATTAAGAGTCTGGGGAAAAAATGAGGAATGTTAAAAGATCAGATCTGCTTGAAACCTGTTCATAGATGTCCAACGTTTAATTCGAGAAAGAAAAAATGTCACCACCAAGCTTTCCCTGTCGCCACTGAAATGATATAGTGAACAGTCAGACAGCAGTAACAATACTACTGCGTATGGGTCTGTTGTGGCAATCCTATGACCTGGTGGTCATGAAATGATGGTAGGAATGTCAGTAATGAAAAAGAAGACGTGTGATGTGTGTTGCAGGATGCCATTCTGACCACAATGGACATTGTGCATGATGGGTTCGGCTTCATGCTGGCTTTTGGGGACTTGGCTTGGGTCCCCTTCCTCTACTGCCTGCAGCCCCGATTCCTGTTGATGAGCCGCCTGTCTTTGCCCTGGTACTGCTTGGCTCCCATCGCTGTCCTCAACCGTGAGTTTCTTCTTCTTTCCACTTTGTCTTAGCTGTCGATGTAAAAATTGTTTCTGTCAGGGAAACTGACAACAGGGTAGTTACAGCCGAGTAGTCTAGGAAATGAGAATCAGAATTCCCACAGAGTCCTGGAAGTCTGGAAAGGTAGTAGAAAAAATGGAAAACTCTATTCCAGGATTGGAAAGTCAGTTTTGTTGAGTCTAGTAAAGACTTGAATTTTCCAGAATCTGTCACATTGTAGACTGACAAGCAGTTTTTTTTTTCCCACAAGGAAAGTATCTTTGTATGAAGCTTTGGAAATGGTATGATGAAGGTTATTTAGACTGCTGGTGCTACTGTTTGTTGTGTTGGCTTGGCCTAGCAGACGACTGGTATGCTACCATGATGATCTCCTTTGTACAAACTGCACATACTTTTCTGTGTACAAGGATTTCATGCAGCAGATCGTATCAGTTACAAAACAAAACAGGCCCCCCCTCCACCCCCCCCCCCCCCCAAAAAGTGCATTTCAGCCAAGCCTGGTGAATACAAGTATTGGATAGCACCATCTTCAGACAGGGCAGAAAGCGGGTATAGTGTTTTACCTCCAATGAACTGGGTTCTTGATGAATGTTGGTGTTCAGCAACAGGAGAGTTTGCCTAGACCTATCTGGATACAAAGGTAAAGGTAGTATATCCGGCAAGGAGTATCAATAGGAACTGAAGTTTGTAGACAGCAGATAAATCCCAGTGGTGTCAATGATTTTTGTTTGACTGAAGAAATCCCTTGGAAGTTTAAGTTTTCATCAATTTAATGCGACTCTCATAAATCCTGGGGAATCCTCCACATGCACACACACTCATGCTTGCGTGCATTCACGCATTGATGCATGCATGAAATTCACACATACACATTTTCCTGCCACCATTCTCTCTCTCTCTCTCTTTCTCTCTCTCTCTTTCTCTCATTTTTTGTGATTCCTTCTTCTGCATACTGTCATTTGTGTACTACTTTACATCAGATTTTGGCCCTCTTGAGCAAGGACTTGATGTAAAAGAACAAAACAACAAAAACCAGTGCTTATCTATTATTCTTGGAGAATAAAAGTTTTCCACCTTAACTTGCCCTCTCTCTTTCTTCCTCTGACCTGTCTGTCTGTCTTTCTCTCTCTCTCTCTCTCTCTCTCTCTCTCTCTCTCTCTCTCTCTCTCTGTCTGTCTGTCTGTCTCTGTCTCTTTCTTCACCTGCCTGTCTCCACCACCACCTCTCCAAATTTCTTGCAGGTTATTATCACAGATTATATTAAAGGCTAGAAAAGGTTTAGTATGCAATCTGTTCATTTCATTGGAAGATGAGCTGGGGCATACTCTTGCATCTGTGATCTAATTCTACCATTGACTGCAGTGAGTTTGGGTCATCAGTCAAGCAAATTGCTGATAATATTGAATTTCATAGAAATTTTGTGGATCAGTACAGAATTTGTCTTTTACGTGACAAAGTGGACTTTAGTTTAGGCTTCACAAATGTATAATGCCCTAATAGATCTATACATCGTGGGTGACACATTTCGGGGGGGGGGGGGGGCTGATTCAAACATGTTCTTGAATTACATACATGTCTGAAATAGTGTGTGTGCTCATACTTTTGTCTTTGTGTAATTATGTGGATCTAGTGGTGGACATTTGTTTGTGTGGAGTTGTCTTGCAAAATGATAATGAGGGTCTGGAAAAAGTGAAGACCCCCCCATAACCCTCACCCCAAATTTGAGGGAACCATGAAGAAGATTACCTGGATTTGTGGCATGCACCCACGCACATGTGTGTGTGTGTGGGTGAGTGTTGTTTATGTCTGGGCTTTGAACAGATAAATCAAATGATTCGACTCTCCTTTATTTCTACAACTCCCATCCTCTTCCCCTGCACGCTATGTTTTTGCCGGAGTGCGCAAGTATAATTCATTCTTGCTTTCAGATAAATGTTTAGCAAGAAAAATGAATGGAAGGGTCAGGAATTTACATTAAGAGTAGTTTGACAACACCAATCACTTTTCATCTGTAGAGTGACTTAGGCAAAGATGTGTCAAATTCATGTTCAACAGCACACCAAGGACTTTTAGGGGCAGTTTTAAAGGTGAAGATATGGATATGCTTTATTTTGGGTAGAAATGTTACTTCTGATGTTATCTGGCACTTGTTTGTTTCTTTTCAGAATATAATGTATGTTTCAGTCTCACAGATCAAAGCCAGTAGTTTTCTTGGAAGTTTTTCTGTGAAGTTTCTGTATTCTTTTTAGTGTTACATAAAACGGTTAGAATTGATTTCTGTCTTTGTCTTTCCAGTGATTGGCTACTTCGTCTTCCGCAGTGCTAATTCTCAGAAGAATGACTTCAGGAAAGACCCCTTCAACCCAAAGCTGGCACGTGAGTATTTGAAGTATTAGATGACGTTTTGTGTAGGATGTGTTCAGTACATGTCTTGGAAAACATCGGTGGAAAACATCAGTGGTGATGAATGACTTACCAACTGAATGGTGACATGGTGTATTCTGTGCACAGATGTGGAAAGAAAACTTTTTTTTATCATTTTTGGTACTTTCTGTTTTTGCGTTTTTGTCCATGTGTGTTTGTGTCGTTAGCTTAAGTTGGTGCCAGTTAGGGGTCAGCTGTGATGGCCTCAGGAATAAGAATTCAGGCATTTGCAGTAAAGATAGTAGACTGCAAATTAGCTTTTGTGGTACCATTTCATTTTTTTTTTTTTTTTTTTTTTTTTTTTTTTAAAGTCTGCTTTAAGTATTTTGGCTTTCCCATCATTATCTATTTTTGAGTGCATCTGAGGGTCAAGGTGAAAGTGAACAAGCATGTTTAGCAGGCCATTGTAGGCAATCCAGAGACTGAGCTGGGCATTTCAGGTTGCCAAACCAGGCAATCAGGAGGCATTGGGTTAAAGTAGCCATACTCTATCTTGGGGGGGGGGGGGGGAGGGGGAGGACATTGTCTGGTCACAACAATGGTATCGATTTATATAAGTCTTAGGTGCCTGTTTGATATATAATATGGTGGTTTTGTTTTGCTTTGTTTGTTTGTTTTTTCCCCACTTATTTGCCATACTTTGTGCAGATCTGGAGACGATCCCCACTCCAAGTGGCAAGCGGTTGCTGGTGTCTGGCTGGTGGGGCATGTGTCGCAAGCCCAACTATCTGGGAGATCTGATGATGGCTCTTGCCTGGTCCCTACCATGTGGTCAGTGCTCTTCATCTCCTTCCCTCCCACCCATATCTTCCTTCCATGAAATTGTTTCCCTATCTCACATTCAGTCTTTACACTGTATTGTGGGCATATGTATGCTGCTTCTATGTTAAAAGTTTTCAGAAGTATATTTTCCCAGGCAATGTAAACAGAGGGGAAAATATAGAATAGAGGTTGTTATGATTCTGATTGGTTAGCATATTACGTGTTCAGTCAGTCAATAGCATAACCCCTTTCATTTGGAAAAAACCATGGTGCATAGTATGCCATACGTCTCTCCATTGCAATCAGATAATGTATACATGCTCCCCATGGGTATTAAAATTCAGTAGAGAAACACAAGTTGTGCATGCTTCGTACTTCAGTTGGCTGTGTCTCTAGAGCCAGCGATGATTCGGCAACATTTTGAAATGAAGTTGCTTGATTCTGTGCTAAAATATTGAATTGGATTTTCTTCTTCTTTTATTTTTTTTCCAAACAAAGAAACGGCAACACCAGTATGAATTTCAAAGAAAAACCAAGCTTATTAACCCGTTCACTGCCAGAAAATATTACAAAGGCTTTCTCAGTGCCAGGGAAATCTAATGATTTGGGGGTAATAATTAACAAAAAAATTCTAGCTCAGAAACTACAAAAGATATAAAAATGAAATATATATAATTTTTGAAGGAAATTGAATGAAGATTTTCAATCTGGGCTTCTTTTGTTTTAATTTTGATAATAAAAAAATATTTAGGCATTTAGATTTGGATAGATTTTTTTGCACGATCAAAAACATATGTATTTACCACTACAGCTTCACATCCAAAAAAAAAACACAAAGCAGACAAGTTGAAAATAAAGTTTGTATTGTCACACTACACCTGTAAATGAAAGTAAAACAGTTTAGAAGTCTATCAAGACGCTCACACTCTATGCAGACAGGTCAGTCCATGACCACACCCCCCTCTCCCTACCACGCCCCCTTGCTGGACTTCAACCCTCTCTTTCACTCCTCCTCTTCCCCTACCTTTCCCTCTGCCCCGTGTCACGCCGCGAGCAGGCCGCGCTCCCCTCTCGCGCTGACTGTCACGTCACTGGCGCACAGTGCAGAGTACACACTAGGCTAGCTCGTTCGACGCTGGCAACCAGTCAGCTGAACACACTCGGAGGTCGCACAGCCCGACTCAGTAACTGACGAATATGGTCAGCAATTCCATCACTGTCATCATCTCACCTTCATGCTCGAGTGAGTCGTTGAATGAAAGATTATTATCTTTGTCAAAAATGATTAGCAGAGCCTGCTCAGCTGTGTAAGTACGTTGATTTGGTCACTACGCTTGTCGAAGGTTGCGCCGCCATCTTTGCAAGCAAGACAAAGCGCTGGGTGGTCATCCAGTCAGTGATGAGAATAAATGGCCTTTCCCATCACGTGTGGCCATTTGCATATCATTTTAATACTACAGACATATAAGGCTTACTACGCACACTCTATTTCAGTCCGTTAATAGAAATAGTAACGATTGAAAATTCAAGAAAAATGCATGACGTCAGTGGACGGCCCATAGGCACTGGGAAAGCATTTTTACTGCAGCGTCAGCTGACAGCTTAAAGGCACTTTATGGGTTAAGAAAGATAGCATCTAAAGTATAGAAGTTTTTCACCAACTTTAATGTGGAAATTGATTTTTTGAAAACGAGCAAATAAACAACGTTGGAGATCAACATTGATGATGCCAATTTGGTCAAGTTAAAAACCTTCTTTAGTGGATGATGAAGTTTGTGTAGAAGCAATATTGATATGAATGTAAAACTGCACACTGATGAAAGTATTTGAAAACATTGAAAAAGGTGAGATTACTGTGTTCGTTTGGAGATTTAGGTTAACATTTAAGATATATATGAGTGCCAGTCTTCAGACACAGGCCTGTAAAAAAAAGTCTGAAAATCGCCTGTAGGCCCAGCAAATTTTCATGATGTTTAGCTGAGAAAAACTTTGAACTCAAAAGGTGCCTCTTTTTTTTTTTATTCAGGCTGTAACTGCAGCCTACGAAAAGTATGAACATCGTCTAGAACTAGGAAGACTACTCCCATTTCGAAGGCTTTCTGTGATCTGTCGCTTCTTGAGATAATTTACTGTGAAGAGCATAATGAGGTAGAAAAGTGGGAGGTAATCTTAAGGCTACATGGCTTAATAGTGGCCCTAGCAACAAAAAAATAGTAGAATTCTCCAGAGATGTTGGGAGTTTTAAATACATTTGTTTGCCTGTACAATACGGGAGAATTTGTTTTAGAAGTGTAGTACATCACAAAGTGTAAAAGAAATGTATGTGTTTTTATTGACAAAATTTGTATGAACATTTTTTGGGTGGTGGTTTGTTTTGCAGGGTAGTTTTTCTTCTTTTGTCTTTTTCTTTTTTGTCCTAATTATTATTCTTGGGAATTGCTTTTATTTTCCTTTGACCCATCATTAGACTCAACCCCTGTCCTTTCGCTTATACAAACACTTGCACACACTGCATGCATGCATGCGCATACACACGCACGGTCAGACACGGTGACACAGACACAGTGACACACAGACACACGCACGCACGCTTGCCCTTGCATGGTACACGTATGCAAGCACGCACACATGCTTACACACACACACACACACACACACACACACACATTCTGGTGTGTGTGAAATATTGAACGTAGCAGAAGTTTGAAAATGTTAAAGAATTATTAGATTTGCTTTTTCAGTTTATTTTGGTATTCATACAGTAAAACTGTTGTCAAGTTATCACTGAAAGATCTGATTCTGTACTTAACTATTTTATTTCTGCCATGACAGGTTTTAACAGCATTCTTCCATACTTCTACCCCATCTACTTCCTGATCCTCCTCATCCATCGTGAGCGGCGAGATGATGCCGACTGCCGACGTAAATATGGAGCCAGCTGGGAACGCTACTGCGACCGTGTGCGCTACAGAATTTTTCCTTACATCTACTAAGTTTTATATGCTGTAGGTGTTTAAGATTGTCTTGTGTGTTGTGTGAATGTGGACGAAGAAGGAGAAAACTTAAAGAGGAGAAAAAAAGATCGCAAACAGTGTGCTATGCTGAGTGTCAAGTCATCAGTGTTTATCAGGAAACATGAACCCTGTTGCACAAATCATCAGATCTGAAGTTTGACTTCAAAGCATGCTTCAGGCCGTTACATATAACAATTGTCAGATGTCATATCAAGCCGAAAAGATGCCAGTGTATTTCCAGATTTGAATGACTGAGGCAGTTTTCTTCAGACGAGTCATGGGAAATGCATTTAATTTTTTACTGCATCAGTGTTCATCAAAGTTGCTTGTGCAGTGTTCACCAACCATAGCAGAGGATGACATTTCAGAACGCAAAACTTGATGAGAAAAATATCTCAAAACTCTTGTTTGCTTTTATATATAAGGTACAGTTGAAATGATATTGTGCTTATAAAATTTGCAACACAACCTGTGCTTTTAATAGATTTGGAGGTCAAATTGAGACTAGTGACTTTATTCACAGTTGTTGATTTTTATGTGTTCCAATGACCTACTCTCAGGTATTTCTCATATTCGATTGGAGGGAGGCTGAATCAAAACTCACTTTTGTGTGAAATTGATGAAGACTGATAAATTAGTGTGTGTGTCTGTGTGTGATTTCATTTTACTTTTTTCTTTTCATCAGTTCCAAATCAATGGAGATAAGTGATTCACTAGAAGTAAATTTGTGACATCCAGACCTGCCAATCCCTATTTTTCAACAGAATTTGTCAGCTTGGTTGTTCTTAATTCTACAATTGCGCTAGCATAAAAATATTACAGCTTGAGGGGAAAGAATGCAGAAGGGTGGCGTTAGTTCAAACTGAATAGCATGTCTTCGTTGTGCTGTCTAACAAGCAGCAGTTTGTTCTTTGACAGTAAGTCATGATGATGAGTGTAAGGAACTCTCTGTCTCCTGCAGAGAAAAGAAATAAAGATTATGGTGGAGTGTGAGGTGGTCATCAGTACTACAAACTATGACAAAGTGAAAGTCATGATGGAGATCAGATGTCTTTAAAGTGTCTCACTCTAGTCTACTCTTCATGTCTGATTTACCCTTTCTGTATCTTTTTTTTTTCTTTCTACTCTTATCTTCGTGTAGAAAATTTGCAAAGTGTAGTCTGTTGTCCTACAATGTAAGTTTTGGGCAGAAAATGCTAAAAATGGGTCTGTTCATTCAAGTGACTATCATATCTTAATTTGTGGACAGATGAAGAAATGTGAAGAAAATAGTATTTCAGTCAAAGCTTTCTTGATTTGTTTTTTCACAATACTTCAAATAATATTCTGTGCTATGACTTTTTAATCAGATAATGATTTAAGAATGTGCAGGTATGTTCAGTAAAGATTGAAAAAAAAGGTGTGACTGCTTGTGAATTATAAGAGCATATAGTAAGAAGGCTATGGGAAATTAATCTACAGGCCTTGCTAGAAATCCATAACATATTTTAGGCTCCCAAAAAATATGAAAAGAAGCCTGTTCATGGTCATCTGCATCACTGGGTGAAAATTTTGCTGGTTCCAAGTCAGAAAAAGGAATAGCGTGAGCCTGTGAAATGATATGACCATGACAATTCAGCATGGCTGTCCAGTTCCAAATCCAAACAGTGATACTGCTTCTAGTTGACTGTTTAAAACTTAAGACAAATTGTTGTTGTCCAACTGCCATTCTGGCAAGGGGGAGAAAAAAAACTGATGGAAAAAACCCCCCCAAAAAACTCTGCACAACAGTGAAAGCCAACACTGGGCTGGAGGTCAGCCTTACAGGAAGTGGACTAAAAGTTTCATTCAAAGTAGGAGAATTCTCACTTGCTTACCACACAACGCAAATAACTCTCACATCCTTACCACGCAACCTAAGGTTCTTAACAGGACACCACAAGTAAAGATTGGCAATTCAGCATTTTGTATTTTGACATGAATCTTCTGTCAATTAATGATAGCTGCAGAAATGAAAAAAAAAAAAAAAAGGAACTAGCAACCTATTCTCCACGTGAGAACTTATTTATATGAATGCCTTTGAGTTTGAGTTACATTCAGACACGTCACTGACAACTAAATTATGAGGAGATTGTGTGAAGTCTAATGATTGTGAAAATGCACAGGTCTGAAATTGAAGAAAGACTGAAAGGAAAACCTTTGTTTGAGGTTCCATTTCTCTTTGATTTTTTTTTCCCTCTCACTGTTGAAAATATCCTCTCAAATCTCTTGCAAGGTTGGCAGGTCTGATATTGCCATGATGGACCAGTGTGACCACAAGATGTTGAGGGTTATTCGTTAAATGTGGCTTGTTAGTATTGTATTGAGTGAGTCGTCTGATAATGTAATGTAACATCTTTCTGTTGTCATCATCATCATTCAAATCTAGCTGCTCACAGCTTGTGACTAAATGGTATTTAGTTAGCTTCATATGCTGTACCATGTTGAACTCGGTGTAGGCAATGACCAGTTTGCCATTTTGGGGGCTGAATTTTTGCAGCTTGTATATGAAGTTTGATATATATCAGAACTTAGTGACTCAAGATCTTTATAGAAGTGATTTTAGTTGTGACATAATTGCATTTATTTTAGCCCTAGATCTTGTGGCCTATGAATCGTTCTACAGATCTTGACTGTCCAATTGGAATCTGCTTGATTACAATAAATGTTAAAGGTAAGTTGCATACATCATGGACCATTATCATTTCATAGATATAATTGAATTGGTGGAAAAGATGGACATGATCTATGACACTTCTTTTATAGTTATGTTATGCATTTTAATGATAGAAAGTATTGAATAGAAGAGTAGACGATGAAATAGAGAGTTCTGGATGGCAGGTGCAATTGAATAAAGTAGATAATGAAACTAACAGTTCTACATCATGCATACAAGGAAATTTTGACTAGACTCCTATCTTACATTCATACCCAATTAGGAGATATTAAGATCTTGTCAAGCACAAGGATGCCTGTTCTCACATGGATACAGCAACCATACAGTATTTGTCTCTGTTAAATCCTGAACCACAATTTGCCCATATGTGATAGCATGTGTAAAGCATAATCATGTCTACCATTTGTGGGGAAATTTGAATTAGTCAAACATAGAATGAATGATAACAACTAATGTCTGTGTTGTTTGTGGCAGTATATCTGCTTGTGTGTAGTTTGCAATGAGGGCTTTTTGACATTGTGAAGTGACTGGCGACATACTCATTGTTTCATGTTTTTGTTTTCTCTGCAAGTATTGAGGATGAGGATGGGAAGAGCTTTCATGAGATGTTGGTATTGAATTTATAAAAAGTTCAGTTTTAATCCAAAAAAAAAAAAAAAAAAGGTATGGATTAAGATACCATGTTCCCTCAGTTTTGTCAAGACCAGCATTACTGTTGCTGGCTTTAAAACTGCAATGGCATGAAAATTTTTTTTTACATATTGTTGGGAAGATATTGTTGCCAATTTTCAAGTCAACTGTTTACAGATATTTCAACAAAAACGTAGCATTTTGAGAAGGAAAAAGTATCCTGTGTTGTAGATGAAAATGAAGACAAGCTAGTAAGATTTGACTGTATCTGTATTATGAAAAAGCTTAGAAGAACGAGACATTCCACCTTGATTCTGAAACAGACTCCGGCTGCACACATTTGAAGTGAAAACAATTTGTCTGTTGTCAAATCTGCCCCTGCCATTGTAAAGTATTTTGCAGAAAAAAAAGAGAAAAGAAAGAATAAAATGGTTTCAGTATATGTTAACTGTTTAGTCAGTGCTACTATTGCTAGCCAGCTTGAATGTTATAAGCATGTTATGAATAATGTGTGCAAAAGGACTAATTCATGTAAGATTATTCTTTTGTATGTGAATAACAAAATGTAAACTCTTGGCTGTGTAAGTGCCCACAGATTCACATATGTACTGTTAGTTGTTTTGTACTTTGTCCATGCAAAGATTGTCTTGCTGTCAGTATATATATATATATATATTTGTGGACTTAAACAGCTATGCAAATAGGAAAACTTGAGATCCATTTCTCATGACATATTTAGTTCCTCCATCACCCTCCACCCTCCTGGTACATTGTAACATTCTGTCTTGGTCTGGCATTGGATGAAAGTGTGTTTTTGTTGTGGCTTGTCAGTAGACTTGCAGGCATTTTGATATAATGAAACTAGAATTTGAGACAAGACTGCATACTTTTTTGTGCCTTTATTTCAGGGCTCATGTCCTCCCACCTACATGCGTCTCTGTTTCTCCCATACCGCTCCACCCCTCTTTTTTTTTTTTTTTCCCTCCATTCAACACGGATATATTACAGCGAGAGAGATTAATGTCTGTGCTGTCTCTTTGCTTTTATTGTAGACTCCATCCTCCTATACTTCTTTCCTGCATTAACATTGTAAAGGCTTTACTTGACTTTTGGGGTGGACCTATGGGAAGATTGAATAGTGTATTCACTGGCACTGCTGTTTGTTTTCCGACATGTTTGCTTTGTTTTTTGAGTCATGTTTTTGAATCATGAGTGTTCAGAAAGAGAGAGAGGTGACCATTTTGAGGGTCAATACTCTCGTCTCTCACTCCTTCCCTCTCTCTTTCCCTTGACCCCCCCTCCCCCCCCTCCCCCCACTCTTCCCTCCTCAATCCCATCCATATTTATTATCTAACCTGCACATAAAGTACAGTTTAAAAAGAAGCAAGGCTGTAGAATCATGCTTTTATTTTCTGCACAAATTTCTAGTTAATTGTCAAATTTCCTTTGTAAAGTTCTCATGTAAATACATATTTGAAAGTTGTTTGAGTTGGAATGAATGATTCTGTGGGTTAATTACTAACTCTTTTGAGTGATTGAAAGATTCAAATTGTGTTGGATGATTGAGGATGGAGAGAAGCTGCATTTTATTCAAATATGTTTTATCTCTGATTCAGATTGTGTTTTCTGGTTGAGGAAAGAGAGAAGCTTTGTTTTATTCAAATGTTTTATCTGCCCCTACTAAGTCTCCAAGCACATTGTTTCCCCATCTCACAAATCACCATTATGTACTTTGATGTTTGATCATGTTTTGATTTTATTTTGCAAGGATATCTTCTTTTTTTTTCCACATCAAAATGTGTTAAGGGGGGTGGTAACTTTTTTTTTCTTTTTTTGTTTTGCAGGCTATTTTTTGCAAATATTTATGTTAAACTTATGATTGCAGAATGATTTCAGTTCTACAGAATTTGGATTTGTGCGGAAACTCCCAGAGTAATGATTTTGACTTGAATGGAAATCAGAGTGGAGAAACTTGGCAGTTTTATGCGCAAAATGATCAAGGAGGTGACATGCTTTGAAACAGAATCTTTATGAGTCTTTCTTTTTTTTTCTTTTTTGTATTGGTAGGCAAATGGGGATGGGTGCATAGAATGAGGAAATGTGTACAGTTTGTGTAGCTTTATGATTGTGAGCTTGCTTTGGTTCCAGTGACGAGTGAAGGATGGTATGACTTGTATGTTCTGACAATCACCACGTAGCTGATGTGCCTGTCACTTGCAGTGAGCTTGTTGTTGGATTAACATTTGTTTCTTTTTTAATCACCTTTTTTTTTTTTAAATTACTTTTCTTAATCAATTTCGTTGTCATAAGGTGGGCATGTGGGTGATGCTTTTATATATGTATGTGAAATGTTTTTTTTTATAGATAAAGGTTTGCACATTGAATAAAATAATATCAGTGCATGTTTTGATGCATTCTGTGTGGTGCATCAACACACGTTTCAAGTATGAAAGAAAACTTTAAGAACTTAATTGATAAAAGTTCAGTTGAAGACCCATCCCTTTGGCTTTTTTTGTTTGTTTATTTGAACACATAATTGTTGCCACTTTTAGCCGAGACAGACACTAGCTGTCTTTTCTAACTGGCTGCAACACACAAAGGAAGGATGCTGTAAGCTCACTTTCAGATAAGTCTCATGAATCAATCCACCTGTTTTTGAAAAAAGTATCGGGGGAAGGTAACACCTGTCCATTGCAAATCATGTTGCGCTTTCTCAGTTTATGGGTCACACAAATAGATCTAGAGAGTCAAATATTTGACTTGATGTGCATGCTAGAATAACGATTGGGAGATTGAGAGTTTTCATGTGGAAAAATGCTTTCCATGGCTTGTATTCGATCATCATTATCATAATTGGCATGTTCAGTAGTTTAGTCATGTAGGGTCCTGAGGCTTTTCATGCCTTTCTTTAATGTCAACTTGATATTTGGATTCTGATGCTCTGTAGAGAAAATTGATGTTTCAATTTTCTTTTTGCTAAGACATTTCATTTTTTGGAAGGGTGGGTAGGATCATTGTATTGGTATACGTCACTTTAGGAGGCTGAAGTATCCATCTGAATTTACTATTGTATGCATAAGAGTGGAGCAGAGTAAAATATTTAATCATTGAAGAGAATTGCCTT
The DNA here is from genome assembly GCA_033310375.1 of Conus canariensis. NCBI lineage: Eukaryota > Metazoa > Mollusca > Gastropoda > Neogastropoda > Conidae > Conus > Conus canariensis. The sequence goes on from CM065723.1 coordinate 51,697,413, forward strand.
CAGTCGTTGGCATTTTCCAGATCTGTCTTAAAATCTCTAGGAATTGAGATACTGAGAATTAATCTGGACCATGAGGGAAGTGAGGATGACATGTTTAAGAGTAAAAGAAATTGCCAATGTTGAACTTCCAAAAACAGATGGGAAATAACACATAAATGTGTTAGGTATCTTGGCACAGTTGAGAATTGAAGGTGATTATTACCTTCACTCATTTCACAAGGCCTTGAGATGCAGGTAGTGCAGCAAAATACCTGTGACACGAATCAAAGCAGCAGCACAAAAACTAAGGCAGTGTTAAAAGTTGACACTGGCAGCTCTTGGGAGGAAAGGGGACAGGGTAGGGAAGGATCTGAAGGAGAAGAACATTGGGGGGGGGGGGGGGGGGGGGGGTGGATGGTACGAGACTTTTATACAATGAAGACATGAAATGGTGCACATCATCAAAAGAAAGAACAGAAAGCAATGAACATGTTCCTTTTTCCTGGAATGATAAGGGTCCCACATATTTTTCTGTTGATGTTTTGAAAACCGCTGAAAATTATGATTACTTTGACAGGAACTTGCCTTGATTGTAAAGTCCAAAAGGATTTCAGTGAATTTCTCTTGCTTGAGGAGTGACTGGCTTTGATGTCTTTATTTTTGTTCTTCAGTGTGAGAGTGATAATGAATGAGGGTTACCCATGCATGAAGAATGGCCAGCTCTAGCGACCGTGGACTGCTTATAACGGATAACATCTTTCAGGTATTTCAGAAAAGCCAGTTAACTAGTTATTGATGGGGGAGAGGGAGCAAATGGATGTCATAGAAGTTACACATGGTAAAATCTACATTTACCCAATCTTTTTTAATTCTTTAGAGATTTTTTGATCAAGTCCGATCTTGTTACCTTTTTCAGTTGTGTAGTACTCACAGCTCTGCTGTTTGCTTTTGTCTGCGAGTTGAAAGATTTTTTCTCTTCACTTCATTTTGGTAAGCAGGAGGAAGACAAGCCTGCAGCTTTTGTCAAAAGCCTTAACTGTATGTCCAGTTAGGCAATGCTGCTGAAATATGCAACATATTTTCAGTGTCCTTCACGCACCATTTTGTTCCTTTTAATTAAATTTCTCAACCTTTTTTCTTACATGATAGTGTATTTTCCTGTGTTTTTAAAGGAAAAACTGTACAGCAGGATGGAATGCAAAACCTGCCTCGCATTTTCATCTGTTCTAAGATTACATGCAAAAAGATTGTAGACCTTTGTTGTTGTTTTTGTTTTTTTACTCTTAAATCACTCCATCTCTTCTCATCTGTTCTAAAATTACAAGAAAAAAGATTGTAGACCTTTGATTTTTTTTTTTTTTTTTTTACTCTTAAATCATTCCATCTCTTCTCCCTTTATTCCAAAACATTCAACACCGAAAAATTCAGACAAGCTGAACAACAGTCCACGGGTGGCTTGGAGAAAGGAAGGATGAGGTAACATGGCATGTCTTGGGTGTTGTTTTGATGAGGCATGATTGTGTAGGTGACAGGCAGTGTGTGGAGAAGTGGGGCCATGGTTAGACAGGGTTTTTCTTTGTGTTCATTGTGTGACCGAAGTTCACATGACTACAGCTCTGAGAAGGCAGCTTGCTACACGCTCTCTCCCCTCCCCCACTCCCTTGCCACACAGCTGGGGCACTGCAGATTTCCGCGGTTGCTTGGAGTTGAAAGATCACATGGTAGGAATGTGACAAACGTAGTCCTTTCATTTTAGTTTTTAATTCGTTAGCTTAATCAGCGGTGTTCATATTGTGATAGTGTAACTATATACGACTGCCTCACAATATGATTTTTTTTTTTTTTAACAAAGTGATGATATTGGAGGTTCCTCAGAATATTGTGTTAAGTTTGTCCAAAATGACAATGTTTGAGGTTCCTCACAATATTGTAATATCCTTTTGACTGACCAAAGTGACAACAATGCTTTAGGTACCTTACCATCTTGTATTGAGAAAACTAGCTGTTTATAACAATGTTTAGGCCTAAAAGTTGTATTAGGGTCGTTAGAACTCTTTAGGATCAACCATTGAAGCTTTTTTCTGTATCTCACAACTAACTGTGAATGATTTTCATATTTGGAATTGTGTTTTGCTGCTGAACACATTGGTGACATTAGTGCCTGTAAAGCATAGCTCAAATTTTTTAACAGGCCCTTACAGTTTTGAAAATATTGAAAGTGAGAGATTTTTTTCATCCCAACTAACTACCTGTGGGCAGAAATGACTTTTGAGTTCCGAGCCACAATTTGTTGACTCCTCAGCGGAATCTGATGTAATCACAGTCCTCTGTGTGTGTGTAAGCAGTGGTTGTTGAGAGCCGAGAGAGGAGGTGTATGTTGTAGATCTTTTGATGTTTGTGTCTGTTGGGGACAGTGTGCTGCGTACCCCTTCTCCTTCCCTCCCTTTATGAGTGTTGCTCATTCCACAGAATCTGGAAATCCCTTCACCCAGCAAGGCAAAGCAGCAGATATTATGTTGGTGTCACACAAACAGTGGAGGGGATGGTGGAATTATTTGCACAATCCAAACTGAGTGTAAAATGAGAGATGGAAAACAGTGTTCATACTTCGTAGCCTAGGTGTGTTTTTTGATAATTACGCACAATTTGAAACTGTACAAAGGTTGAAAGTCAGGTATGAGCTGAAATCCAGCACAGGAAAACTAAACTTTGTTGAAAGGATTTCTGACATCCACAAATTTTCTTCGAATTTGACCGAGCAGTGATATTAAAGAATCTTTTTTTTTTTTTTTTTTTTTTTTTTTTTTTTTTTTTTTGAGTATATATTTCAGTGGGTTTGACAGAGCAGATGATACTTAGATTAAGAAGAAAAATTTTTGTTTCAATTTGAATACATGATTCAGTGGGTTTACCCATACAACAGGACATCAAATTTGTTTTGGAAGCCATGGTGCTACTGAAAGGTAATCATTAATTTTGGAAGCCATGGCGCTACTGAAAGGTAATCATTAATTCATGCTCAGTGTTAAAACATATTGTCCCAGAGAAGCTCTGTGCCGCTGATATTCAATGCTGCTGAGTAAATGGATTTCCAGGCATCAGTGAAAGCTTTATTTTGGTCAAAATGAAATCTGTCAGACAACTTCTCAAGGCTGTCTTGGCCAGGCTTTATTTTCTGTACAGGTTTTTACCAACCAACAGATTAACAGTTCTAACACAGTTCAGGCTAGATAATGACTAAAATCTATAGTGGCAATAGATGGCAAGGAATTTTGAATTGATGGTTCAGATTTGTCCGTTTGTCTTCTTTTGCATATATTTATTTTCAACAGCCTTCTGCTTATCTGAGTGGTTTTACAAGTTTGGGGAAGTTTTCTTTTTCAAACTAAATGCGGTTGGGAAGCTTGGGTTTTACATGAAGAGGGTTAAAAGTTTTATCTCTAGTTTCCATAATAGTCACTGGTTAGTGCATTCCCAGTGGTGAATGTTGGAAGAGACACAGAATCATTATCACAAATTGCATGGAAAATTTTGAATCATGCTCTTACATTAAAATTTTTTTTCTTTTTTTTTTTCAGTTTTGAATTATCATGAAGGAATGTAGGAACACTCATATTCTGTATCATAGTTCATTTACTCTTTCTGCCGCTATTTTTTAATGTATGTTTTTGTCTTTTTTGTACTTTTTTTTTTTTTCAAATCGTCACACAACTGTTCCTGTTCAAACTGCATGTGTTATTGATGTCATCGGTTTTCATGCATGTTTTAATGGAAATATTCCACATGAGTGTTTTGATGTTGATGTTTGACTCATGTACATTGATCATTTAATGTTCAGCATGCTCGTTTTGATGTTACCATGTATGTCTTGGTTTTATTATTGTTCAACATGTGTGTGCACAGCTGCCAACCATTCTCCAGATTTGATCTTAAAAATTTTTTTCTTTGAATGGAATTTTACGTACGTTTTTCATGTCGGTTAAATTTTACACCCCCTTGAAGGAAGAAGTAGCGCAGAGTAGGATGGGGTCGTCCACATACGAAATAGATGGAAATGAGACTCCTTTTTATAAGTACAAAATGATAATTCTCATCCAGTTGAGATATAAAGAGTCTGGAGGAAAATTTTCTTTTAATTCCAAACTGCAGTCAATGCAGTTAGCTTGTTTTCTACATTCTCTGTCTCAAAAGGGGTTGAGCCAGAATTTTATTACGTTTCATGTTTTAAGCAGGCGTGAATATGGGGTGCTTCACATATTGTGGTGACAAGATGTGGTGGAGATGACCACATCTGGAAAGGATGGCAGCTGTGCACATTGCAGCAGACATTCCCATGACCTGTATGTGCATCGGCCAGTCCCTGCTATTGACTGCTCATGAGTTGATTCTTAAAATGGAACCTCACTTGATGTTCAAGTGGATCCTATGATCCAGGTATCTGTTTCGTTCTGTGACTGACTGTTTTGCATTTCTGTGAACATTTGTAGAAAATTGCACACTGACAGAAAAGGCAGGCTGGGGATTCCTATTTTCAGTGAATGACAACAAATTTTGCAGAAGATAAATGAATTCCAAGAAGGGGTCAGCAGGCTTGCAGCATATAGGAATTGAGACAGGGACAAGTGTGACATCTCTCCCTCAAGTATGTATTTGACAGGCAGGTGAATAAATGAGCACAAACATCCTTCAGATGTTTTTTCTTCAAAATAAGACAAAAGTATGTTGGAAATCAGATTTTTTTTTTCTTGTCTTTTCCTTTCTTTGTTTTTTTCCCCAGAGTGTATTTGAAAGGGAAGATGAACAGGGGTCATGCATGTCTCAACAGTTACCCAGTGATACCACCAGACTGGTCCTCATAAATTTTAAGCTATGTGTTAATACTAGTGTGGGTATTTGTATTTAGAGACTTAGATATGATAGCTGAGGTCCTGATTTGGCTCCTAGTAGTCCGCTGGACCCTATAAACACCAACTAACTAACTAACTAACTAACCAGACTGGTCGACACAGAACTCTGTTTGGTCAAGAACAGGCAATTCCTGTCATCACCAGGACGTGTAGAACATACTTGCATTGTTGATCACTTGCTGTAAATGTTAACAGCTTATTGATATTACAAACACAAATTATTAATATTACAAACACAAGTATATTTGTCTTTGCAAAGATGCTGTTATGATGACAGGGAATTTATGTGCCTACACTGATTTCCCCCTCTCATTTGCAAGCATATGAAAAGTGGAAATGCATTATCAACAGGGAAGGAGACAAATTTGAAGATTATGAAAGCAGCTCTTTACAAAAGCTGCTTCTGTGGACATAATCAGCCATCTGCCATTGTTGAATAGAGTAAACAATGATGAAATATATTTTTGAGCTAAGGCCTAAACAGATGACCACCTGTGACTTGATATCCTGAAGGCAAAGGTTCCCAGCCTGATTCCTGTGTGTAATGTGTCTGTTGTGATAGTCACTTCAACTGCCATAAACAAAACAACTTGATGAACCATGAGAAAGATTTGTATAAGATTTATATCTTGTATACATTACCATCATTCTATTTTGATATCTCTCTTGTAACTGTTTTGTATCACTTTTATACAACTAGTCATTTATCCATTCATAGCCAATAAATCATTATATCTGTGGCTTGGCATATCATTATCCTATGCATTTACATATGCTTACATTGCCCATGGTTTCCTTGGGAGGGGTAGTGAACGGAAGGAACTACAAGTAGGGCTCCCCCTCCCCTCCTTCCCTAATGTTTATTAATTATATTCAAACAAACAGTAATTTTGCAGACACTAGCCGTTTTCTTGACGTTAATCTGATGATAAATTATAATGAAACAGAAATTGGCAAAGTGACATTAAAGGACCTAGAGGGGAGTTTACATCCACTGTCCCCTCCTTCCCTCTCCCTGTTGACTTGCACTACAGATTGATTTTCACCATCCACCTGAAAATTACCCTTGTGATCTTTCACTGGGCATTTGTATGGTCCTATGTTGTTTGCCAGCAACTACAAGAGATGTTACAAACGTGGATCAAAGATTCATGATTCCTATCTTCTTTTTTGGGGGTGGGGTGTGTTGTTTCTTTGTTGTGGAGCATGAGCCAAACATAGATACTGTTTTCATGAGTGTGAAAAAATGTTTAAAAATCTTTTATGTGTCGTTAAACTAAAGCTACTTGTATTACATCTAATAGGTCCACTGCCACCCCCTTGAAAGGTAATTTTGAAAGTCAGTAGGAAAGTAGTCTGTTATATGTTAATAATTTAAGTGGGGATAAAAAAGAAAAATCAAACTTGGGAAGAAGACGCTAAAAGGACAGATTTCTGTCCAGTCCAGATGTTGAAGAGTTGTATGTGAATTCTCCATTCCTTGTGAACATGTGCTCAGCTGTTCCCAAGTAATTAAATGGGGGTAGCACCTACAGAAGACCATTGCAAGGTCTCATAGGGGGGACTGAGGGAGGGATACGCTCCATCTGGACCCTGCTCCCGTCTTCCATAATGTTAGTAGCTATGAAGTACACATGTTTTTTTTTTTTTTCTGTGCCGTCCGTTTCTGGAATCACAATGCTATGGTGGTTCTTTTCCTGAAGTGCAATCAAAAAGGTTTTTGTTCTCTGCCTTTTTTTATTGGTAAGATATTCAACAAAATCACTCTGCCTCTGGTGTCTAGGGGATTGATCAATATTGAAAACATGGCAGACGAATGTAAATGCATGCTCACCATCAGGTGGAGAGACCACAAAATATCTTTTTTTGAAATCATAAAACATTTAGCATTTGTTTCAAAAGTTGAAGTCTGTGTTTTTGAATGTCATCCCTACTGTTATTTCCTTTGAACAACAACCCAGTTGTCCCCCAGCGCCCCTCCACCGCCAGACTCTTGTATGAGAGAATGTGTACCATACAGGAGTGGAATGGAAACGCAAAACTACAGGCTATGCAGATGTTCACTGATAACCCTCTTGCATTCATATATCCTGCATAGAAACTCTTGTATTTGTCTTTCTACAGACTTGCACTTGAAGCTGCCTAGCTTCTAAATCAGCACCAGCATTTCATTGGTTATGGCAGACTTTTCTGTGAGATTTTCATTCACAGAATGTGTGATGAGACCGAGGTGGTAGGTGATGGGAAATCCCATTGTGTGCCTGATGAAGCAGCACCTGAATGTGGCTGGTTTGAATACAGATAATTCTAAGGTGGTCAGCTGTAGCCGGAGTGGATGCAAGAGGGTTAAATGATCATGCAGGCCAAGTTGTGTAAGGTGTTTGGCAAGTGGTTTGCTGTGTTGTTTTAACTTTTTTGTTTGTTGTCGTTTTTTATTCTGTATATACTTTTTGATGTTCTGATGTGTCGTAGATTCATAATAAAATCTAATTTTGTAAAAACCAGTGAAGTGGACAAGTGTTGATGTGCAAAAGGATATTGAACTGTGTTTCCTTAGCAAGAATTCAAAGTGCTTTGGAGTGTGATTGATTTCTGTTGGCCATCAGGTTTTTTTGTGTGTTTTTTTTTTTTATATTACAGCTGTGATTGGTGCCACAATATAACATGAAAGGAAGCGTTGATATATTGGAGTATGATTAGTTTCTATTGGCTATTGGTTTTTGTGATCATCTCGCATTGGGCCACAATATGATATGAAAGGAAATGTAAGGTACAGCTCCGTTTTATAATCATAAACCAAAACTGATCTCCATAGCATCATTATCACAATTCATCATGAAAGAAAAGGTCAATTTCAAGTCCTTGTTGGCAGTATTGTTTCTGACACCCTTGAGGAGTTAAATGTTCCACAGCGGAATTTCTGTCTCCAGCTCTCTTCAGCAATACAATCAACAATGTTACTAATGCGGTGCAGCAGCTGTGATCGTGTGGATCATTTCGTACATTACACCATTTGAGGAATCTCTGTAGGCATAAACCACTAGCTCAAACTTAGATAATATCGAACCATGCGCACAGGAAAGGAGCTTTAATCTCTCTATAACCAGAACATGGTGTACCCATTTTCATAACCGATGACAGTTCATTGCTGACACTGAAATCTGTGTACAGATTTCAAATCCATCATTACGTCTGTAAAAGTGGCTTAATATCCGTTAGTCCCTCTTTTTTTCATACTAAAAGTTCACTTGCCACGATCATAATCCCACATAGTGAAAACCTCATGCCCAAAAGTTCTCAACATTCTTCAGATCGGCTCATGCAGATTGGGGTGCTGAGTAGAAAACAGTACTCCACCTTTTCAGAGCCCAGACTGGATCCTAACTGGATTATGGCTGCCCAGATATTGGCTCTGCAAGATCCTTTCACCAGAAAGTTCTAGATTCCATTGACCATCAGGAGCTCTGACACTGACGTTGGCATTCTGTGGGATCCCTATGTACAGCCTGTATGCAGAGCATGGGACACATCCCTCTCCAACTGTAAACTGAAACAACTGCAACTACCGTCTAAAACTGCTCTCAGCTGGAAAAATCCTCAACACCAAATTTTCTCATGAACAGATGAATATGAAGTTGTTTCAAATCAAACTTTCCAGCAAACTGCCACAGACTGGAAACACTAGAGATCCGTTTCATTCTTCTTTCCTTCAGTTTGTTGGCATACAACTTACAAGTCTTTCTATGCAGAACTAACAAATGCGGCCATTCGACGAAAGATTCATAGTAAGAGACAAAATCTGACGAAGATGTTGGCAAAGACTTTACCACAACAGAAAGGAAATCCAAATCCTTTATATTTCTATACTTCAAAATCCAGAGTGCTTCAATTGCCAAGCTATATGCCGCTACTTTTTATTTTCCTAAACTTTCCCACTGAGGGTGCTACACTGGGATCAGTCTGTGTGTGTGTGTGTGTGTGTGACGATTCTATCTATAGTGCACCACAGGATTATCTTTTGAACTTCAATTGATAGGACAAACTGAGAACCTGTGTTTACAGAAATCAAATTTGGCCTCTTTCATAAAGAATTATTCATGCATGCGACAGGCAAAAAAAACAACATGATACCTGAATATAGTAACATGCGAAGTTGAGAAGCCAAACTTATGACGTCGATTTCAAATTGAATGCTATCGATCTGGCCGTTCAAACGGGCAACCTTGTAGTTGATGAGTCGATAGTCCAATGGTGGCGTATAAAGTGCGGTTGACGTTCTCGATGCAAAACTTCAAAGCAGTCCACAATAATTAACAGTACTGTTTCAAAAAACCAGGCGTAAGTGTTTAGCAAATGACACCAAGTCGCAGCCAGCACAAGGCGGGAAGCCGAAGCACCGCGGCATTGAGTGTTGCAGGGAGATTCATCAGCAGCCAAGATGGCACACACACACGCGCGCATATACACACTTATAAGCGCACACACACGCGCGCATATGTATGTATACCAAACAATACTCTTCTCTCTCTCTCTCTCTCTCTCTCTCTCTCTCTCATGCATCGCTCATATTCAAGAAAGACAAACCACCAAACAATGGAACTCAAGTGACTAACGAAACCGAACTGAAGCAGAGAGAGAGGGCAGACATGAAGACAGGTGACCTGTTGCAGAAGATGAGGGAAAACCAGATGCGGTTCAAGGCCAGATCAGTGGCATGAGAGAGAAGAGGGCTTGGGGGGGGGGGGGGGGGGGGGGGTATCCATAGTAGAGAAGGGGGAAGATGTACCAAAATGCAGTTTTTGCCAGCCGGGTGAGGGATAGAGATGGGAGGGGCGGTAGAAGCCTCACACCCCGCCACCTCATCCAACCCAGCGGTTGGCACGTTCGCACGCACACACACACAAACACAAACGCGCGCGCACGCACACACACACACACACACACACGCACCGACACACATACATACACACACACGCACAGACATTCACACACACACTCGCACACACACTCACACACACACGCATACACATACGCACACACTACAGTGCATACAGATAAGGAAACGTATTCTCAACTACGCTACTTCGTGGGCACAGCACTTATGTCTGGGTGAGATGTATGGGTGCATGCGCTCGTGAAACTCTCTCTCTCTCTCTCTCTCTCCTCTCTCTCTCTCTCTCTCTCCTCTCTCTCTCTCTCTCTCTCTCTCTATGTATGTATGTATGTGGGAGTGGAAAGGAACGAGTGCAGGATAACAATTCCTCCATCATTATATTAAAAACTTGGCAAGGATTAAAAAAAGTGAGAGAGACAGCGAGAGAGAGAGAGAGAGAGAGAGAGGAGAGAGAGACAGCGAGAGAGACAGACAGACAGACAGCAGAACAGACAGATATTTAATTCCATGGGTTGTACTTTTTCTTACTCATTCACTTGCTAAATCCCAATTAATGACATGTTTCTTTTATTCAAACAATGACGATTTAGGTCCCTAGTTGGTCTTGTCTTTTATCTCATTTAATCATCCTGTATTTGATAGATATTTTCTGTAATTGGAGAATAAAAACATAAACGCCTTGTGTACCCGAAAGAGAGAGAGGAGGGGGGGGGGGGGGGGGGGGGGGGGGGGGGGAGGGAGAACGGGAAGGGGCGTGACAGTGAAACGAGTAAACAAAATTAATGAGTTGGTCTCTAGGGATGGTCCCATTAAATTCCGTGACGCTAAACGAGCGGCCATGGGGTGTCGACCTGTTTGGTGGAGATGGACATGGGGGAAGATGAGGAGGAGGATGAAAAGGAAGGAGAAGGCGTGGGAACGGGAGTGGGAGACTGGAAGGAGATGGTAAAGGTAGGTGGTGATGGATTACTGCAAAAGACATCAAAGCAGTTTTTGTTCCTGTCTTTAGTGTTGTTTGGTTGTGATGCTTTAAAGTACCATTGGGGTCACAGCCAGAAGTGACGTCAACAAAACGGTTGAATCCGGATTGAAAATCAGAGGGGTATTACGTTAGGTCAGTTCTTTATAATCAGCCGGAAAGGACATTTACGAAACGGATGAGTCCAGGAGAAAAATTAGGCATGGTTTTAATTCAGTCCGTTACATTGTGCTACGGAAAACTTTGCTGTTTGGTTCATAATTTCAATTTGATAATAGTCCAGCCGATCACATACGGCCATTTCAATGCTTGCAAGAGAGAGAGAGAGAGAGAGAGAGAGAGAGAGAGAGAGAACGAATGAACGAAATCTTATTTTTCCAGGGTAATGAGAACAATTACACATAGGCCTAAATTTTTCAACCCAGCCCGGGGGGAGGGGGGGGGGGGGGCTGGTAATGAGATAAGCAATTACACATTTTTTTTTTTTTTAACCCAGCCCTGTGGAGGAGGGGGAGGGGGGGGGGGGGGAGATTACGCAATAAATTGAAAATGGAACAGAATGGAAAACAGACCAAAATGCAAATACACACACAAGACAAAGAGTGAAGCGACGCAGATTTTATGCATCAGACCAACCAGACGGATAAAATTTCGACAATTATTATGTTCTTCATTCGTTACAAATAGAGTCACAAAAATGCACAAAAGAAGACTGCCCCGATAGCAATCAGCATGAGAATGACCCCCAAAATACTTATTCGTTTTTGACGACATTTGGTGTCCTAAGGATGCACCTATACACCTCTGCCCATCTAGGATCTGTTCAGCATGATGATCATAAATTTTGCTCTGAAATTGAACGCAGTGACTTTAATGTTAAAAATTGATAACTGTCAATTGAGTGGTATATTTTCGTGGACTATTTTGTACGTTCGTTCCCCGTGGAGACGCCGGAGGCTTTTTCGGTAAAAACAAATTCTCTGTCTTCTGGAAGTTCTGTGCTAGTATTTTCATCTTTTCTGTCATTGTCTTTTGATTTTGGGTTGTTATTGTCTTTCATTACCGTCGCCTACTCTTTTCTCCCTTTGTGGACCATTAACCTGCCATTGTTCTAGAAAGCCTTTGTTCACATTTTTGGCCGGTCTCAATTTGTGACTTGTCATTCTGATTTTCTTTCTTTCTTTTTTTTATTTTTTTTCCATATATTTTTTTTTTAATCTTGCAACCAGGTGGCGAAAATTGTACACATTATCCGGAATGGACACTATAGCTCTCCATTCTGCTGTGTCTGTTTGCCTACTTATGTAGCGTTTATTTATTCATTCAGTGTGTGTGTGTGTGTGTGTGTGTGTGTGTGTGTGTGTGTGTGTGTGTGTGTGTGTGTGGTGTGTGTGTGTGACATTCAAATGTTTTTCGGTGTTTTTTTTTTGTGTTTTTTTTTCTCAATTTTTTTTTTCAAACTGGCTTCCATAAATCAAGCCGAATGGCCGAGGCTCCCACCACGGCCGTAAGGATGTCAATAGTTCGGCTACTCTGTCATGAATCGTTTGTGTTTTTTTCACCGAGGTATTTCTTTTTCAGTCAGAAAATAATCTTGTTAATGATGTGGCGCTTTTTCCCCCAAGAGTTTGACAGCCCTTAAACGGCACTGTGATTGGCCAGGCTGTAAGGATTTAATTTAGAAGAAGAAGAACCAGATGCAAAGCATATGAACGTACTCCCAGTTTATTTTGAATACAAGTACTTTCTGAGATATTCCATAAAGAAGAAAAACCGTTTGGGGCCTTTATAGCCGTTAGTACCGGCTTTCCTGGTAAAATAAAGCATCGAGCATCATCCGTGACCCATAATGAACATAAGTACAAATTTTCAAAAAGATCGGCCCAGAAGTTTTGTCTGGAGCGAGTGGAACACATTTTGACCACGGACAGACACACAGACAGACAGACACACAGACAGCATTTCTTCGTTCCCATTGTAAAGTACTCCCTGTTCTATAAGAACTGGGAGTACAAAAATGAAGGGAGAATCGCATTGCCTACATTCTATTATACACGGGAAATCACTCTTTCAGTCCGTACCTAGCATTACTCCCCCCCCCCCCCCCCCCCCCCCCGCGATTAAAAAAAAAAGTAAGAAAAAAAAAAAAAGGTTCAACAGGGCGGATCCAGCATCCGTTCGACCCAGCCTGGCGGAGATTTAAGTTTTTCTTGTTTTACAGAAATTGTGGGTCGAGATACAGCTTCTGCCTGCACTTACGAACGCGGAACTGGTTGGCGTTGGTAGAGTTCTTCGTTGAGTCGTTCTATACAATCTCCTCTCTCTCTCTCTCTCTCTCTCTCTCACACACACACACACACACACACACACACACACACACACCTTCGCTCAACATTCACAATGGCCACCGCATATTGACCCTTGACACGCTTGGCAGAACTCAAAATGTTACTCTTCATGAATTTTTATTTTCAAACATCTCTCACATCTCTCACTCGTGCGTGCGCACACGTTGTCTGGCTTTGAGTTTATGTCAGTCAGCACAGTAATCCAAATGTCTGCAGAAAAAAAGGAGACGTGTAACAGAAGAATTAAGGCAAAAGTCCACAAGATAAATAAAAGAAATAAAAATGTATGTACATTATCGTGTAAGGTATGTCAGCAACTGACTTGAATGAAAAATTTACGCTAGTATCCAATACAGTCAACAATCGTTTGAGTTAACAGTTATACGTTACACTGGACATGACGACCAAGTACAGTCGGGTCAGATGACGTACATGTATATTGTAACCTCAAGACTGCACTCCTAGATCCAACAACATGAATTAGAAATAACTCAACTAAAGTACGGGTCTCAGCGCGTGTCGTACACGAAGGAATGCAATGGTGCCATTTTCATCACAATAATCTCTGAACCTTTACATATTTACTTCCTGTTCATCGTGACATCGCAGCCTCCTCCCCCCCCCCCTCTCTCTCTCTCTCTCTCTCTCTCTCTCTTGATCGGTAGAGGTGGTCATGGTGGTGTTTAACCACTTTAATCGTATGACTGAACTGAACCAATTTTTCATTTGTTTGAACCAATTTTTCATTTGTTTTCTATTCTGTCCCCATTTTCCCACAGCAGCTGAAGAGTTTGCTTATTTTGTCACAGTGTACATGCTCCATCCCCCCCCCCCCCCCCCCCCCCCCACACACACACACACACACACACATGCACAAAGAGGAGGGTAACTGTCACATCAATTTAGGAATTAAAACTAATTTCTCATTCTACCATTCATAAAAAAAAGATGAAAGAAAACAAATGTTCCTTTTTCAATCTAAGTGCTATCTACTCCGCAACTAATTTTTCTTTTTTGATACAAAGACCATTTTTTAAACCCACGTGCCATCAAATCTGTATGCAAAATGACTTTCTTGGTTTAACCAATGATATGCAAGGCCCTCCTCCCCACCCAATCCCCACACCTGTCCGCAGGCTGACAAATACAGACGGCATTTTGGGCACGTTGATCCCTGCATCAACACTGAGGAAGACCCCTGACCCCGTACAGTGGAACCCCTCCCCATCTGATGTCACTGATCTGGCCCTGTTACGATGCCTTTAGTCCATGTCCTGTTCATCATGAGCTATAGGCCTATTTCATTGCACATGCCTTTCGTGTTTTCAGTGAAGTGTACAACTGCAGTCCATGTCACATTATATGTGTTCCATTCACATTAACGTTTTCAATGAAGACAAATAACACAAAGCTGCCTGTGTTTTCTCCGACATTTTGGAGAAGAGGGGATGCGCGTGTGTGTGTGTGTGGGGGGGGGGGGGGGGGGGGGATGAGGGTTAGGGTAGGTGGAGTGCGAGAGCCATGCTTAGATAAAACTGTCAATTATAAACACAGGGCAAGTCTGATTTCTCACTCCACTGACTGTTTTCAAATAACATGCAACTTAGATGATAGCAACTCATTGTATGCTTCAAGACAAAACTGATGACAGCTGTGGAAAGTGTACGTGAAAGGTCATTTCATCCAGTCTGAGCATCCACACACACACACACACACACACACACACACACCACACACACGCAAATCCTTCAAACTATGATTTGTCCACGAGCTGCATCATCACCTTTACTCAGTTGCCTGGACATGTGTTTCTGCAAGCTCTGAGAGAACGGAAGTTGTTCTGGTTTCCATGGCACCCTCCATACGTGAACGTCTTGCACCTGCCTGCTGTTTTGTCGAAGTAAAATCTGGGGAAGGCAGCGAAGCAAGGTCCTGTTACCTTAGGAAGGGCACACACGTCCTGCACAGTCTCACTGGAGACGCAGGCACCTTCACAGCCTTCCAGAGTTCTGAAGTTATTGCTGTTGCCACCGCAGCCTCCGTAGTAAAACAGCTCGCAGGTCTGAGAGCTTTGATGGAAGAAGTATCGCGGCATTCTGGCTCTGCAAGGCCCGACAACTTTGGGCTGCAGACAGGCGGGGTTCTGACTCTGAACGGCGCTGCTACTGTATATTATCCGCTGGCACTTTCCTTCGCATTCCTGTTTGGTCTCAAATCGGTTTGCGTTGCCTCCACAGCCTCCGTAGACAAACCTCTCACACTGTCCTGTGCCCGTGTTGTAGAAGAAAGAAGGCATGTAGGCTTTGCAAGGCCCCACGATTTTGGGCAGGTTACAGTTCTGGTTGGTTGAAAATCGTGGTCTTTCTGCGGTGGGCTGGAGTTCGGGTCCAGATCCTGGCGGCTTGCACTGTAGTTCACAATCTGATCGGGAGTCGAATCTGTTGGCATTTCCTCCACATCCCCCATAAACGAAGCTCTCGCACTCCCCGGTGTTTTTGTTGTAGAAGAAGGATGGCATGTGGGCTCTGCAGTATCCAGTCTCTTTTGGCAGGTTACAGTCAGCGTTAGCCGACGACTGTGGACCAGCGACAGGGGCAGCGCCAAGACAGGCCACCTGGCAGGCTCGCAATGATGCGAAACGGTTCTGGTTTCCACTGCATCCTCCGTAGATAAAACCCTGGCACCGACCCCTTGTGGAGTTAAAGAAGAAGGATGGGATGTGCCCAAGACACGGTCCAAATTTGACAGGCAGGAGACAGATTTCATTCTGCTTGGAGATGGAGGAGGGAATGGCACTGATACCTGCTGACTCTTTGCGAAGTATGCCCACTGTGGGTACATTCGCGATACACGCTCTCTCGCATCTCAACTTGGAATCAAAACGGTTCCCGTTCCCCTGACAACCACCGTAGTTGAAGGGCTTGCAGGTGCCATCTGCCTTGTCAAAGAAGAAACGACGATCAAGTGCCTCACACGGCCCGGGGTCTGCTGGCAGATTGCACGCTGAAAAGAAAAAGAAGACAAAATGGATTGTATTTTAACACAAGCATTACAGTGGAAAGTAAAATTTCAGATGAAAGTGCGTTCCTGTGCAAATAAAACAGGCTTTATTAACACTCTGCAATAATCAGACCTCTCGGGGAGCGGGGGGACAACAAATTGCAAAACAAAACACGACACTTTTCGACTTCGTAGGTCTTTTCAAATAAACTAAGTAAACGTCGGAAAAGTTAGACGTTCACTTGATGGATTTTTTTGTATCAGAACGTGTTGACTTTAACAGGTGTTGGATAAATCCACTTGATGAAAGAAACCAAAAGGAAAAATTGCATGTGCACCATCCATTACATACAGTACCACATGTCCATATGAGATCAGTGATGGCGTGTTATGACCGTCTGTACGTCTTGTTTGATTTCGTTAGTAAACAAACAGCCACAAATTTGTTCGCTCTTGACTATAGACAGTCACATGGAGCTTTGATTTTGTTACTGTACAATCACAGACTGGTTCGATTTTGTCAGTATACAGACAGCCGCAAAGTTGTTCGATGTTGTCACTATATAGACAGCCACATGGTGCTTTGATTTTGTTACTGTACAACCACAAACTGGTTTGATTTCTTCACAATGTAGACAGTGCAAACCAGTTTGAACTCGTCACTGTAATGACCGGCAAAAACTAGTTCGGTTTTGTCACTATATAGACAGCAACAAAGTGGTTTAATTTCGTCACATAATAGTGCAAACTGGTTTGATTTTGTCACATATCAGACAGTGTAAGCTAGTCTGATTTCGCCACTGTATGGACAGCCATAACCTGGTTTACTTTTCACACATTACTGTGCAAACTTGTTTGATTTCGCCACAGGTGGTTTGATTTCGTCTCTATTATGGATAGTAGCAGGCAGCCACAAACTAGTTCGATTTCGTCACTCTATAGACAGCCACGCATGGGTTGATTTCATCATTATGCAAACAGCCACATACTGATGTGACTTTTAACGAGTAAAAACCTGCTTCCTCGTCTGATACCAGTTGTACACAAGTGCCTGAAGGATCGCCACTTTGTTGTGGTCGGGGAGCTTGCGTGCTTCAATGATCCCTTGACCTATGGTGACCAGAGATTAGTCTCACGGTAGGACCTACCATGCCAGACAGACCAAAGAGTAGAAGCCAGACGAAGCATTGTCCCTGGTCCACTAAGTTTGAAGGGAGGAGGGAGTGGGCACAGGGCTAACAGTCCGCTCCGTTATAAAAAGACCTCGTTGCAAAAGCTGCAACAATGGACGTCAACACTAATGAGTGTGGTGCGCGTCCAAAGTCGTTCGCAGATACACAATGAGTGACCTGAGTTAAAGCTAAAGGAAAGCCGCTGACAGGAAGATGAATGAATGTCTTTACCCTCAAAATACAACACCTGGATCGGATTCTGTGTGCACGAATGATGTACAACGAGGGGGAAATGGCTCATGTTACGTCAGAAATCAGTTGCTACAATTTGCACTGATACGCCAGCAATCAGCAATCAGCTAGCTTAAAACCAACAACGGAGAGACAGAACTGTAGTCCGGAAGACCCGTCAAACTAATGCCAGTATTCGCT
>CM065723.1:51720123-51735123 GCA_033310375.1 Conus canariensis
TATTTGGAGACTGCCTTTATCCACAGTAAATCTTTTTCCGATTATTTTTTCTTTGTCTTCTTGTTGTTGTTATGAAAATGGTTTCTATCCCCCGAACACAGACTGAGTCTGCCTATGTACTAAACTCTCTCTCTTTTTTGGGGGGTATAGCTTGGGGGCTCGCCATTGGTCTCTCTCTCTCTCTCTCTCTCTCTCTCTCTCTCTCTCTCTCTCTCTCTCTCTCACACACACACACACACTTTTTTTTTTGGGGGGGGGGGGGGGGGGGGGGGGGGGGGGGGGGGTGTGTAGGCTATATGTGATTTCATTATAAGATAACCAAACACTGTCTTCGGGGATGTCTAAACATAATACCGTGTGCAAGTGCTTTATGTTTGTGTCACCCATCTCAGCAGCACACGATGGCCTGTCCTTCTCCCAAAGATGGAATGGGATTGATTTAACGTGCATGAATGCCTTTAAGCGCGGGACCTTTCATGAACCAGAAGGAGCCTGGGATTGAATCTGCAGCAACGATGTTCACTCCACAAGATAGAATCTCTGGTAGCCTGGCTCTCTCAAGCGGGAATCGAACTCCGAATGTTGGAGCAAGAGTGTGACATTTGACTCTCTGGGCCAACCAGGCCCGAATGTACCCTTGTATGACCCGTAATCTCGTTCTTTGAAGAAACGCACTCAGTGACCTTGTGTTCTTCAAGTGAAAATAAGCCTACACACAGAACGACACAGTCTCCTCTCACCGGATAACCTTTCACCGACTTCAGAGAGGTCAGCCGATGAACACAAACAACAACAACATCAGATCTCAAAGATTTAAACGAGAAGAATATTGCTCACGCTACTAATCCGCTAGCAGTCACGAAATACTCCGAAAGCGTCGATTCTAATTCAGTTGAAGCGATCCGCTGATGGGAAGCACCTGCACTCACAGCAAGAGTTGATCTCATCCCCCATTGAGACTTTGAGCTTCTCGCAGATTTAGCGCGTGGTGTAAGCAGCTTTTATGTCGATCGGGCTCAGTCATAACTACCACCTTGGCCTATGGGTTAGATGTGTGCACTTTTACGTGACTGGGGATTAGATGGTTTCAGAAACGCAATGCTGCGGTCCAAACAGCTTAAAAATTATTTTTTAAAGTGTCGCTTCACATAAATAGACCCAAACAAATATTTACCAGCCCTTTGGGGTTATTTTTGGTTGTAGAAATGACACCCAGCAAAGAGAAACTAATCCTAACGGCGCTGCCCCCTCCCCCCCCCCCCCCCCCCCCCCCCCCCCCCCCTTCCATCTATCGACACACTTAAACACCCGACTCTTTTTTTTTTTTCTTTTTTTTTTTTTAAAACGCGAATGTAGACCAAGGCCGCAATTTCAATTGACAATTTTTGGGGGGTGTTGCTATTTCGAGGTCGAAGAATCGGCATCGCGACGAAGAGATATAAATCAAGACTGCGATCGCTTCTCTTTATATTTCCTTGACAGGTTAAGTGGTGTTACGGCGAAGAGAGAAATGCAGATTTTCCCATGACTGTCAGGCGTGGCTGCATGGTCCCTGCTTCACGGCAGGGTTTGGAAGGCAAGATGTTTTCCTTGTCACGCCAGGGCGTCATGTGCAGCTCCAACAGGGCTGTCCAATATAAGTTTATGTCTGTTTGATAGCGATGTTCTCATCAAGCTGGGGTTTTGACCCGTCTCCAGGCCTAGTTCTCTCTCTCTCTCTCTCTCTCTCTCACACACACACACCACACACACACACACACGCGCGCGCGCGCGCGCGCGCCCGCGTGCGCGCGCATATATATATATATATATATATAATACATACATACATAGAGAGAGAGAGAGAGAGAGAGAGAGAGAGAGAGAGAGAGAGAGGCAGACAGACAGACAGACAGACAGACATAATATAGCACGGACCTGAACGCCTGAGCGCACACATAACTGCAGTGTTGTGACATTTTCAGTGATATCCAGTGCTCTGCTGGTCCAATGTTGTAACATTCTTACTATTATCAACACAGTGCCGTAACATTCTTATCATTGTTGTCCAGATTGTTATGACTGTATTCTTCTATAGAGGCGTGGTGTTGTGGGCAATTCTTGCCGTAAAGGATTTTGCTGTGTAGGAGAGACCACAGCAGAGTGCACTATATTTCCATCAATGAAAAGCACTGGATACAGTCTCTCCTGTCTTCTTGTAAACGTGTAGAGCTTTCACATCAAAATCACATTTCCCTGCGTATTAAAACATTGGACAACTGAGGTAGGGAGAAACGGCAGGGGTGGGGAGGGGAGGGTGGTGGTGGGGGAGAGAGGGGTAATGAGGAGAAGAGGGGAGAGAAGGTCTTTGCGTGTTTTAAATGCACGCTGCATGTAAAATTTCGGTTGATGGTTTCATCCGAAGGATTAGTGGTCAAACCACCTCTCATAGTCATTTGGGGGAGGGGGGGGGGGGGGGGGGGGGAAAAACAACAAAAAGTATTGCTTCCTGTGCGGTTCCTTCCGCTTCCGGGTCATTGTCGTGCCTCGTCCATTTACATCTCCCCACCATCGTCAGTTCCATGTTGGAACCTTCCCCGCGGTAAAATGTAGACAGTGGAGAAATGTCAGCGGCAGAGAGGCGTCAGTAGTGGCGGTACACATGCATTCCTTAACACATATTATGTAAAAGATCCTTTATCATTATGGCATTATCATTCCTATGATGTCCAGATGATAGCACATTGCAGTTAGAATTCTCTCTCTCTCTCTCTCTCTCTCCTCTCTCTCTCTCTCTCCCACACACACACACACACACACACACACACACACACACACACATGCGTAGACTGTGGCGAGACAAGCAAGGATGTGGTTGTGGAGGGGAGTCTAAATGAGCGGCGTGGGGCGTAATGCCACTGCAGTGGCCTGGAAGTTAGACAGCAACACACACACACACACACACACACACACACACACACACACACACACACACCAGTGCGCGCGCGTGCGCACACAAACAACAACAACGACAACCAGTAGCTAATTCAGAACCCTCAACATTTGCAGAGTTATTCTGGCATAGATTTCCTGCAAAATACACTCCATCCCCTGGTCCATGTCTTGGCATTTCTACTTGCGAGAAACAGAGCCTTGACCCGCATTTCAGTATCTATCAACTGTTGTTTCTTCAAAACGCATTTTCAAAAACGTAACACATTCAGGTGAAGTCTCCCTCGAGAGACAGGAACCGATAGAGTCTCTCAGTCGGATTGTTTGTGCTAAGCTCATCATTCAGAGTCTGCCCAGGCAAATTTCCACAGATGTGATTTGAACAAGGGAGGTTGTCGACCTCCTTTGTATGGGCGACCAGTCATGCCAATTCCATTCTGCCCAGCTTGTGCGTGGTTAAAAAAAAATTGCCGTTTACTACGAAGAAGCCATGCTACTCTGAGATGACTGTTAAAAACAACAATCATTGCACCAACCATCCATTCATCCCTATTGTCATGTGTATCACCTAACGGCTGCGGGCTAATTTCAAAAGCTTCGAAGATACGCATGCCAGTCACTCATTCTAGCATCATTAATCGTAAACTTGGAATGGTCACTGACTACGATAAATGAAACGATCGGTTAGGCTTAACCACTTACCAAAGTCTGCATGGCTCTGACAAATGACGTCCTTGACGGTGAGAAGGAGCAGAAGCGACGTAAAGACGACGTGAAACATCGTGCAATCTGAAAAGAACACAGTTTTGGCACTGTTGACTTTCCTTAATGCTTGCCTGACAACAAACAAACTCAATCGTCATTAAAAGGAAATTTTAGATGAGGCAGGGAACAGTAAACGGTAAATAATTAACAAGTAGGGTAACTCTTGCTCCCATCATGAAATAAATGCATATGGGGGATGACTCCTTGTTTGTTCTGTGTGCTCTGTGTTGTCATTTCTGCTAGGTGATTCGATGTCGTAAGCAGCATTCGTTTGAAGTTATGGCCTGCAGTTATTTCATCATGGCAGCAAGAGTTACCCTACTTGTTAATTGTTTTCAATTCTCATTGGTCATAACTCAAAACGTAAGAATAATGATAAAATATTCAGGGTGACCTTACGCAAACTTTGCTAGCATACTTGTGTGTGTGTGTGTGTGTGTGGTGTGTGTGTGTGTGTGTGTGTGTGTGTGTGTGTGTGTGTGTGTGCCAGTTGTGTCACACACACACACACACACACACACACACACACACATTGACTGTTGAATTCCATTAAGATGTACTGTGATACGATTCCAAGCTTTTCATATAAGCATTCTATTTTGCATTCTAACTGCACACGGAGTCATCTCTCTCTTCTTTTTTTTTTTTTTTCTACAGCTGAATTCGTTACTTGTCCACTATCAGACCGGAAAGATTGATTTTGTCCGTCATGTTGCCATGTTGCGTGCATGGATACGCTGGTGTAGTTAACCCTAAACCCCGTTTTTCCTCCCTTCAAAGCAAGCATATTATCAGGTTGTTTGTTGTTGAAGATCAGTTGGTCTTGGCCCAGCTGAGCCCTGGCCATAAAGTAAAACCATACCAGGATCCTAGAGAAATTTAATAACAAAACTAAACAAATAACAGTGAAAATCATAGATTTGATCAAATCACCTGAAAAAGAAAGGAACGAGAGAAAAAGAAATCCCACAGTAAAAATGTATTTAGAAGCCTACAACATAAGGGTAACGTTCATGTTTTTATTCGATTTCTAGTTGTTGTTGTTGATGATGTTGTTGTTGTTGCTGCTGCTGCTTCGTTTTGCTTCAATAAACTATAATTATGTGCTTTCATAAATTCTGTACATACATCAAAGTTTCAAAATGACGGGTATATAAGACACATTGCACAAGAGGCTTACTGGCCGTTAGACCTGGCCTTGTGTTTACGTTTCTATTTTATCAATACTCATTTTTGTGTTATATTAATTTTCCTTTTCAAAGCGTGACAAATTCCTTTGAAATGGTAGAAAAATATGAGGGTGAAATCAAGACAAGAATTTATTTGGATCAGATTCGCTCAAAAATAAATCTTCAAACGCAGTCTTAGGTGAGTTATCAATTTTCGTTTTTTCAGAAACTAATCAAATGAAAAATAATTTCCCCTTGATGACAGCATAAACAACAAAAATATCCATCAAAATAAATAATCTTGAGAGAGAGAGAGAGAGAGAGAGAGAGAGAGAGAGAGAGAGAGAGAGGTGGGCGGAGGCAGATTTATCGAAAACCAATGATGAGAGGGGACCAGAGTGTCACTCCCATCTGGTTCCACGATGGGGCAAGAATGTGAGAGCCTAAAGCTGCACCGTTTACACAGTTCATGTACTCCTCACTACACTTTCTATAACATTCACTATCTACTGATGTAAGCTGAAACACACACACACACACACACACACACACACACACACACACACACACACACTGGCGCTTGCTTGCGCACTCTCGTACGGCTGAGAGAAGAGAGAGAGAGAGAGAGAGAGAGAGAGAGAGAGAGAGAGAGAGAGGGGGGGGGGGGAGGGAGGGAGGGAGAGAGAGAGAGAGTACACTGCGTAAACATGACATTTATGATACCTTTTCAACTACACTCTCTACTGTTGATCTGCCACCTTTGTCTTCAGTGAACATGTTTCAAAGCAACTGGTAGTAAAAGGCCGATAGTCAAATGATGGGTAGTATGTGGTGTGCTGGTGAAGGCAAGTGAAGAAAGTTCTCTCCTCCACCCCCCCCCCCCCCCCTCGGTCCCTCACTCTCTGCCCTGCTCCTCCCATTGGCCCTCATGTGTGCAGACATACTTCTGCCTAAAGGCAAAACCCTTTCAAGGGTATTTGCATGCTGCTCGAGAAATGTACGCACGTTAACGAACCTGCGACAGTCAAGTTCGGTAAGATGTGATGACAAGAACATCACGCAACATGCAAACACAGACGGGCAGTCTCAGCATGTTCAACTTCTGAAAACAGAATATGGCTTTTAGTATGGTGTAGAAGAAACTGCTTAGCGTTGGCATAATGACGCTCCTAGAAATATCTGAGGGAAGCGTGTGCATTGCAGCCTCTCGTTAAACGTACGTACACGACGAAGGAAAAATGGTATGATAAAATCACTATTCAAGAGAAACTGCAGCAGGTAATGGAACATAATCATAGAACAAATTCTTCATCGGAGCTCTGGCTGTATAGTTCTACATTCAACATTTCATTCTATCAGCATGCCTGCAAATTGCTGGGAAAAGTAGCGTTGCCTGCAATGATGGTTAAAATGCGCAGTGTCTCAGAGAGAGAGAGAGAGAGAGAGAGAGAGAGAGAGAGAGAGAGAGAGAGAGAGAGACAGACAGACAGAGACAGAGAGACAGAGACAGAGACAGAGCAATGCTTCGGCCAAGAGAGAGAGAGAGAGAGAGAGAGAGAGAGAGAGAGAGAGATCTACTACTCTAAGCTCACTTACGTTGATACGTTAGGAAAGCCCTGTAGTTTGCCTTGTTGTGTAAGGGTATTCCTCAAGCGTATGTGATCACCGCGTCGCTGAATTTCACGTCAGCTGTGTCTAGTTTCCAAGTTAGCATCCAGTTTCATTATCTACTGCCTTTGCATGCCGTTTATATAACGGAGTTTGGCCAGAAAAACATATGCTTCCTCCCTCCTTCCCCTCTCCACCTCACACCAAGTTCTCCCATAGTGCACCCTAACCTCTCTTACCCTCCCCCCTCATTCATTTACGTCAATGTTATTCTGACCAATCCCGAAGCAGAATCATTCCTCCGGCACACTGATTGGCTGCCACGACGGTCGAAAGCCAAAGGAATGACGTCTTCGCCATGGACAAGACAAGCACGCATGTAACTCGCGTATGCCTCTTCCCGCGTTCCCCCGTCTCCCGCCCAGCACACCCTGCCTCCCCATGACTTCTCATATTAGGATGTAGATTTTTAGATCAACCAGTCTGTCTGGCTGTCTGTATGTGTGGATGTTAATTGTTACAACTCATCCAGAGCTTTACTGCGGATGTTACGTGTAAGTGACCCCCTTCCTCCCCTCTACCACCAAAGTAGCCTGATATTACCATCATTATCAATTTCAGCTTGAATTCAGGCAAACGGCTGCAAGGTTACAATCTGTAAGAGATAGATACTGTCTGTTTATCAACTTTTTAAGAAAACAGTGTTGAGTTTTCAGACGTACGTCCTCAAGGAACTCGTATCCACGGAGAGTATGCTATTCTCTTTCCCTAATAGCAGGAGGAAGTCGTAGGCTATAACAACAGAACCAAAATCTGTGAAATCATGCATTCAGTGTATTGTGTAACTTTAATCTGAATGACTGATATGCGACTGAATGACACGGGAAATGAATGATTAGTGACAGCAGGCAGCTCTTCAGTCGGCTCTTCCAAGTTGGTGTCCGTTGTGTAAAGGTAAACGTGGATTAGTCTCTTACCGAGGATACGCGCTTTAATGATGATGATGATGACGACGACGACGACGACGATGACGATGATGGTGGTGGTGATGATGATGATGATGATGGTGGTGGTGGTGGTAACAGTAACAATGATGATGATGATGACGTATCTTTTCTTGTTTGACTGTTTGTGTGTATAGTGACTATGACGAGATGACAGCCCTGATATGTCCTTTTGTGGTCCCCTCCATGTGGCCGACTGAGCTATAAACAACACTGGGGCACCACACTGAAGAACGATTCACCAGGTTCCTTCAGTTCTGTCGGTTGTGTGTGTTTCTGTGAATGTTTTCCCTGTCCACCCTGCGATTTTGTCAGTCCATCGTCTTTTTTTCTTCTTCTGTTGTTTGTTTATTTGTTTATTTTTCCTGTTTTCCCCTCTGTCTTCCTCCTTCAACACTTCCTTTACAGACTGTTTAAGCAAGGCCACTGGATCTTGTTACATTGCCCTACGTACGTAGTTTTCTTAACACATGACAGCAGATCTTCGATTGGCTTTATGTGCTGCCTGATGGTTTGAAGTACTTGCTGATTGGTGTTATGATCAGTATAGCTGATGTTTAGTACTCAGTACTTGCCGTAACATCTCATTTCCATGCTTCGATTCTCCTTCCAGATCCGCTGTGAGGTCCATGTCTCGCACGCTCGCCTTGGCATCAGGCTGTGTCAGGCCAACTGACATAGGCTAGAACACCAAGGCTACATCAAAGTGTTGTTATGCTCTGCATAGTTATGCGGGGATTGTCTTCAGTTGTGACAAGTTCCTAGCATAACATTATCAGTCTCCAAAATCCCCCGAAGTCGGAGTGTGGCTGCCCATGTGGCGGGGTAATTAAAAACGGTCACACACGTAATGTTGTCGTCCCTAGCTGATGCATTTGTACCATAGTGTTCAAGTACTTCGGCTGTTTGGATGATCCCTGGAGTCTTTTAGCCAGGGTACGACGACAACAACAACAACATCCCGATGTCTCGCACGCGTACACGAATTCTGAATACACCAGTGCAATCAGAAGCCTCATCTTGTGTTTTATGGAGGTGTTCTTGGTCTTCAATACAGATTATTGTTCTGGACATTGCTGTGGTTGTCTTTGCGTCCCCCGAGAGGTCCTTCATTCTCTTCATCCTCGTTCAAATCGTTGTGAACACAGCGCAGGCTTCCAAGGGTGGTTGCACGATTGCTCCCAGCTGGTTTGTTCGGTAGTTGAGGACAGTACTTCTCTGGTCCCCACCCGCACCTTCAGGTGTATGTTTTCCCTTTCCTTTCCTCTTCCTCCTCGTTCAAATCAGTAAATGTCAATCATAGGTCAATATTCTCAACTTCTATGTATAGATATCTCTATGGGTTATACAAACGAGATGAGAAATATTCAACATTTCTTTCCTTCATAAAGGCAACATTAAATTAACTAGGACTCAGTGGGATGTGACTAAACCAGTTTAGTTTTCCTTACCTGAAAAAAAAGAAGAAAAAAGTTTAAAACAAGATGAAAAAGGTCCAATATATCCAGCAATGGTTTTCTGCTCTGGTGTCCAAAGAAAGCTCTAATAACTACAGTCTGTTTAAAATATTATTATTGTTTGAATATAACTTTCGAATAGTACCTGAAATTCTTGTTTTCCTGTTTATCCGTTTAAATTAAGGTCCTTGAAGATTGCCTGTGCAGAGACATAGACCACAAAGTATACCACTCCATGAAAGACTATGTCAAACATGCAATGCTGAAGAATTCGGTGACAAATTTCAGTATATATCTAAGTATATTTTCTTTAATGAACATCGAATTAAGTGTCTGACAAATTACTTCTACAAGCACCCAGATATCTTTAGATGTCATTCACTGTCTAGCAGCAAAAATGAACAGAAAACTAAGATTTCTGAAAATAATTATGGATATATCTGAAATGTCCCTGTACTAGTGTTAATGTATCTGTTATCTCTTGTGTTTGTGATTTTTTTCCCCAGTAGTCCTTATGATGAAAGTATGTGGCTGACATATGTTTGTTAGATTTTGGTGGAACGACATTGAATGTAGGCTATCATTTTCATTTACCCCCCCCCCCCCCCCCCCCCCCCCCCCCCCCCCCCAATGAAGAATATGGGTCATTGAAGCTTTTGAACCTTAATTACTCGTTTCTTTCTCGGACAACAGATGCATTATATTCATTCATAATATACCCATGGTTACTATATTGTAAGAAATGAGACATCATTTCTTGCAGCCCTGATGTAACATTAGATCTTTGTGTAACATTTGGAGATGGTCGGGATGGTGAAAATATACCCAGAACGTTGTGTCGGGTCGATTGTTGTCCATTTTAAAATCACTCAACATTTTTGCCTTCAATATAAGGAATTCGCTCCCGGCAGGCCATGATGTATCCTTCATACGAAGTGTTTCTTCCCCACAGCCCCCCATCCCCCGCCCTCTACCCCACCCTACCGACTTTACTCCAATAGAAATTTCGCACACAGCAGTTTTACTCTGCAAAATGCCCGATTTTAAATGCAACACTTAGGCCAACGATAAGATTTATTCCTGTCATGGGGGGGGGGGGGGGGGGGGGGGGGGGGGGGGGGGGGGGGAAGAAAAAGCGCACACTACTCTGTAATCCCTACTTCACCGCCATTTCTCTTCCTCAAAAGATTACGGCCCTTGTAGAAGCGGAATCATGCCCACAAATCGTACAATGCAAGCATTTACAAAACGCCTTAGTCATAAAAAGCGTTAATAAATTACGTTTCATGTGCTTACTAAATAGTTGTTGTTTTCAAGTCATTGAAGAAAAAATACAGGGTGAGGTGGGGAGGATATGTGTGGGAGCTTTTGTGGTAGGAGTGTGAGCACATGCGCGTGGGTGTACCTATGTCACGTGGTTAGCGAAATTAACTGAAAAACATTCCTCCCCACTCCCACCTCCAACACACACATACATTTTTTCTATGTCATGGTTCAGATTGTTGACATACGTAATGCATTAGGAGTCAGCATAATGGTATATGGCTAATCTCTCTCTCTCTCTCTCTCTCTCTCTCTCTCTCTCTCCATGTCATGTGTGCCAACTGCGTCTAGGCCGGACTGTTGACGTGTGTTTTTTTACTCCAAGGTGGAATGTTGACCGACCTGAGAGTGGAAAAAACGTGGGAAGCGGTTAGAGACCTTAACTGACTGCGAATTCTTTTGCTGCGGTTTGTGTCAGCAATGAAGCAGTATAATTCCAACACGTTTTTATAAGTCGTTTCAAGAAACATACTGATGATTACACACACACACCACACACATACACACACGCGCGCGCGCGCGCGCGCGCATTCGCAAACACAGACAGCTTTTTCACATAGTCTACAATGGGAAAACCCATTCTAGGCTGTCAATAACCTGAGTTTCATGAAGTTAGTCTCTATGAAAACTACATCTATAAGCTCATTTCAACGCGGTGACAGCCTTGATATGGCCCTGTGAGGTCGGCTGGGCTATAAGCAACATTTCCTTACCTTACCATAACCTTAGAGTGTAGAAGGGAAGGGCAGTATTAGAAAGTCGGTGAAAGGTAAAGAAGATGGGAGGTATGAGCGGGTAGGGGAGAGGGAGGGGGGGGGGGGGGCTAGCCCAAGTGGACAGTGACCCCTCGAGTTGCTGGTATACTGCGAAACTGGGAAGTCAGTGCAAATTGTGTGTGTGTGTGTGTGTTGTGTGTGTGTGTGTGTGTGTGTGTGTACGTGCGTGCGTGTGCGCGTGCGTGCGTGCGTGAGTGCGCGCGCCTGTGTGTGTGTGTGTGTGTGTGTGTGTGTGTGTGTGTGTGTGTGTGTTCCTTGATAAAATAACTCAGAACATATTTTCAGGACTTTTCGCCCAGATGGATGTCTACAGGTAACATAGAAGCGCCGCACGCGCGAACGGACGGTCACTTTGAATGTTATAATGCAATTCGTAATTAAATAATTACGTAGTTTATAGCTCAAAGCACATTGCTGTGACGCCATTGTGTGTGTTTTCCTGGGGAAAAGGATTTTTTTTCTTTCTGTGTGCGTGACGTCAATGGTCTTGACAGTTCATGATGTTAACGGAACCTGTTTTCTACCGGCCCTTGTTTTGGGACCACGGTAGGGACAGAGGGGGAAGGGGGTAGAACACACACACACACACACACACACACACACACACACACACACTATATATATATATATATATTATACACACACACAAATACAGTTATCGTGCGCGTGCGCACTTGCACACCACACACACACACACACACACACACACACACACCACATTGCGCGCGCACACAGCCTCTAAAAAAGGGGAATGAGCGTGGAAGAAAGCGTTACGTTGGCGGCCGTGTTAGTTACGAGACTTCCATTTCCCCACTGTCGAAGTGGCGGAACTTGCACACACATACCCCACCCTACCACCTACGTAAGAAAAAAGGGGGTTGGAGCAGGAAAGTAGGTGTTGCGTTGGAGGCCGAGCTGGTTAAGAGTCATGTTTCTTCGTGACTTTAATCAAATGCTCGGCAAGGTTGATTGATTGTCAAATTCGCCACACATCCTTGAATCCCTCCACCCCACCCCACCCCCAGCCCCACCCCAACCCCGTCTTTCATCTCTAGCTTTCCTCATTACATCCGATTCACATCCAAACATATGGAGTACACCTTCCTCCTTGATGAACTGATTCACTCCAACAGTGTAAATCAGTTTTAGGCCTTTCTCAGTCAATATTTACAATACTACCTCCTCCCAAATGAACTGATTCACCCCTGGACCATAAGTTTATGCCCTTTCCCCCATCTCTGGTGTATTAAAGGATATGAAAAATGAATGGTATGAGTTTGAAACCAGGGACTGCAGTCGGATTCATACACAGAAAAAAAAAAAAAAAAAGTGGATGCCAAAGTATGGCTACAATATTTCATTTTTGGACATAAGTCCGAATTTCACACACACACACCACACACACATCTCTCGTGAAGATAGTATGATACAATACAATGCGTGGCTAACGATATTTCGCTGTGGGCAAACATGTAGGCCTACTTTAAAATATTGAAAGTAATCTGGCTTTGGACTTAACTATTCCTGCACCTTGTGAACTTTAACACTCGGAACAGTCAACTTTTTTTTTCTTGTTTGTCACAGTTGTTTGGCCTGTAGAAAACCTGCAGGTCGAATCGAGCTGCTTTTGTATTGTCATTGATTTGTCTTGTTCTTTGGTGGGTGATTACGTAGTCAACACTGTGTCTTTCACTACTTACCCTGGACCGGGACAGCTGGGAACAGTTGAGTGTGATTTACTCCATAAAGTTGGCTTCATCACGCTACATCGCACAGGCATATTACTCATTTGTTATGTGCTCATGTTCCTCGGCATTGCATATGAGCCGGATCCCGGCGCCTGTCTTTCAAGCACCAGTTGTTCGGGGATGCAGTATTTCAGAGAACCTTGTGATTTTACGTCATAATCAGGAAAGGTCCGTGACGTCATGGTTTCTAAAGCAACATTCTAGCTGCTAGAACCTATAGGCCTAGGCCTATCTTTTCTGAAGCAGTTCTGTGCGTACTTTGTCTGAAAGGGGGGAAAATGATCGTGATTGAAGGTCTTTAATGGTCTTTCTCTTCTCCTTACTAATGAAGAGTCGTCCGTAGGGCGAACTATCTTTGGTCCGACTGGAAGATCGCTTATATTTGAGCAGAACTGCAACATTGACATGCCAACCCACCGTTCTTGCCATACTTATATTGGAAGGGTTAGAACTGTTACACAGTGTCATGTAGAGATGCCACAAGGGATGGTAGGCTTCTGGAGTACCAGATATTTACTTTCCCGATCGGCAGTGGTATCCTCAGATTTGTGGCTGCCTTCACGGCGACTTAATTAAATCGACACAGACACACACATAGACCTTACAAGCAAAGAAAGGCGCTGAACAATGTTTGTTTGTAATGGTACATAAAAAAAAGCTGAGCCGTGGTGTTCGACATGCGGATGCAAACGAATAGAAACAACCAACTCTGGAAGAGATTTTTTTTTTTTTTTTTTTTTTTTTTAGTACGTTAATTTGTTGATTTGTTTTAATGAAGTTAAGTCAGTGGAACTTGGTTATACATCTTTCGGTTTTGTTTTGAGTAGTTGCTTGTTTTGTTGTTTCGTTGTTGATCTTGTTCGGTTGCGATCTGTTCTGCTTTCCAGAAGGTAAGGTAATGTTGCTTATAGCTCAGCCGACCGCAAAGGGCCATATCAGGGCTGTCACCGCGTTGAAGTCAATTCATAAGTCATTAAAAAAAAAAAACTCATTCACACAACCCTTTAAAGTACACTTTCTAAAAACACACCGGAAATGTTGTTAAAAATCTTTCTTTCCAGAAGAAAGGAAACTCTATTTAAAGTGACTTTGACACGAAACTACTGCAAAAACAACAACAAAAAGGTAGGCCTAACTAGGTTAAGGGAGAGAAAAACTAAATGAACTGGCCCATCCAGGGTCACTGGCTGCTCCCGCTTAGTCAACCCACAACAATAAATCAGTCAACCGAACACTACAGCTTGCTGACGTCTGATTCATCACCGACATGATTTGCTCGTTCGCTTCTGTTGGCGTATTTCCCACACGTCAAAAATTTAACCTTCCTCCCACTCTTTCTCCCCTAGTGCCACCCCTCCATTTTCCAGATCTTGGTATCACCCCTAGTTCTCCCGTCCCTTCCTCGCACCACTCCTCCCCCCCCCTCTCTCTCTCTCTGATTATTCATGTTCTTCTCTCTCTCTCTCTCTCTCTCTCTCTCTCTCTGTGTTTCAGTGTTCTCCTGTGTTGAATTACTGACAAATTATGTTGCCTTTGGATATGACTGAAGCTTTCATGGCGGTTAACTTTTCTACAACGTCTGATGACAAACTGCATGCTATAGCCAAGGCATGTCATGCGTACACGATTTGCCGGCCATGTTCTGATACTGACTTTTAACACGTGACTCTGAATTCCGCGAAGAGTCATACTTTCACAACGACTCGCCACAATGCCAAGTTCACTAAAACTGGAGGCAAGGTGAACACTCTGTTGCTTCTACAACATTTTTTTTTTTTTTTTTAATCACGTCATGATATGATCTTCACCTTTGACCTAGACTTTCAGCGACTCAAAAAACAAGATGGCTAATAGGTCCAAGAAATAGCTGTCATCCTGGTGAATTTACTGTTTCTACTATTACGGATCCACAGTAATACCAACAAAGTGTATCACAGACACACGTGCAGACAGATAAGCACATGCACAGGCAGCAGAAGCAGGATAATTACACAGGCTTACATGATGTAATGATTATGAGCTAGGAGTAAGGTATGTATCAGTTCAAAAGCTATCCGTGGTTTTGCTTATTTTAGTATTACACTTTATACTGACGTAAACATTTCAAATCTAAGCTCACTTTTTTCATAAAGCAAATCAAATATTGTTTAGCAGAAATGTCATATTTACACATTGATTAATTTTGATAACAAAGCCACAGTAAACAGCAGCATGTACAC
>CM065723.1:51737623-51740123 GCA_033310375.1 Conus canariensis
TCGAATCTCAAGATAACGAAAAGCGAAAGTGTCGCCATTCAGACCGAATCGACCGAAACATCCTTCGCAACGCCTCACCGCTCTTATGCAAAAGTTGCATCAACATCGCTGCCGGCAAAATCTCCTTCCCAACACAACAAGGGCGTGGATGAATTGTGCGAGCCGTACATTAGGCCAAGCAAAGAAAATAACCAAATGAAACAAAACCACAAAGAACAAAAACTGAATTGTGACGTAAAGAATCAAAGCAACGTCAAACAAGGTTCTGCGAAATTGCGTAACACATCTGTGGAACAAAAGATAGAAAACTCCAAGTCTCCACACAAACGAAACGTCAAAGAAAAACAGTCTGGCACAACAAAGAAAAACGTATCCCATTCTGTTTCTACATCTGGTGGCGACTTGCCACGTGTCCTCCTGATACATGACAGTATCATGAAGAAGGTTGATGCACGGAGACTTGGCCTGTCATACGGTCTGCAGGTGGCAAAGAGAAAAGCGTATCAGATTGAGCATTGCACACGCGCTCTGAACGAGGCAAAAGTATCTCTGAATCCTGAACCCGAATGTGTAGTTCTGCATGTAGGAGTGAACGATTTGAAGGGGAAAGATCCGGAGAAATGCAGCACGGAAATGCAGAAATGCGTCAAGGAGGCCAAAGGTCAATTTCCCAAAGCCAAAATCGTAGTAAGTCAAGTGGCTCCTGTCAAAAATAAAACACTAGACATTAAGAAAGATCTGTTCAACGCAATGACAAGACAGAAACTACAGACAGAAAACGACATTACTTTCGTCTCCTTTAACGAGTTGAGGATGGAAGACAGAAGAGTACTGACAGCTGACGACGTTCACCGCACGACCAGAGGAGCGAGCACCATCGCGAGGACCCTGGGCAAACACCTGCATGGAATGTTTTGGGAAAAGCCACGGAGGAGACCCGCAGCCTTTCGTTACAGTTGCCAAGGTTTTCACCCTCCGCCTTTTCCACGTCCTTGGTTCTACTAAACTGGTCGTACTTTGACTCTCAGCTGTTTACAGTCAATCATCAAGATTTTCTGTTTTCATCTATAGTCATCTCTAAGATAGTTAATGTCTAAATGATATCAATTATTGTGATATATAAATGAAAGCACATAAAAAGCCAAACATTACATTTCTACAGTGGAATTGTCGTTCTATAACGAAAAATCTATCATACTTAAATCAATATCTAGTAGCAAATAAGTTTCATGTTTTATGACTACAATCTTTAAATGTGAGCTGTGATAAATTACCATATCTACCTGGATTTTACCACCCTCCGGTTTACGAACAATGTGGAGACAGAGTGCAAACAGCCATTTATGTGCGTGAAGACCTGGACTTTTGTGAAAGAACTCCACCAGTGTATAATATTTCCTCTGTGTCATGCTGTGCAGCTATGGTTAAGTTCACTTCATCCTTGATTCTTAATGTTGCTTCAATTTATCTTCCAAAAGGTCCTGATAATAAGAACACTGAATGGTTGAAAGGGTTCCAAGATCAAACGGATAAGTGGGTTATTGGGGGTGATTTTAATGCACATGCCCCTTTCTGGGATAAGAGTTGTTCCTATATTTCTAATAATCGTTTGTTAGATAACATAGCGGATTCTATTCTTTACATACTGAATAATGGAAACATAACTCGTATTCCAGATATATCTACCCATAATCCCTCAGCCATTGATTTAACTTTTGTATCTCCATCATTGGTAGTCAACGCAGTGTGGGAAACGGGAGATGACTCTTTAGGGTCAGATCATATTCCAGTCATAATATCTTTAAATAACATAGCAGAAGAAGAAGAAAACACAGAAGATGTTATTCCAAAGTATAATTACAAGTGTGCAGATTGGTCACTGTTCAAAGACATCCTTAAAAACATAGATTTAGATTATTCTACTGAAGAAAATATAGACAATCAGTATGATAAATTCTGCAGATTTATCCTAACAGCAGCAGATAAATCGATCCCAAAAATAAAAAACAAAAAATCTAAAAAACACAATGGAAATGTGTGGTGGAACAAGGAATGTGAACGCGCAAATAACAAGAAAAAAGAAAGATTTAAGATATATTGTAAAAAAAGATCAGCAAGTAATCATGAAAAAATGAAAAAGACGGGTAAAGAAAGTGATGATGCAATAGAATATGCAAAATTGAAACATTGGGATGATTTCTGTAACTCTGAAGTAAAACATTGTAAGGATATGGGGAAAGTATGGGAAGAACTGAAAGCTATGAAAAATGGATTGACATCACCACAGTATCCATAAAAATAGATAACAACAATCTGCCCACTACTAAAGAGAAAGCAGAAGTTTTTGTAAACTTATTCGCTGAAGTCAGCCGTCCTGAGGGTCTAACGAACACTGACCGAACTTACAGAGAAAAAGAAGAAAGTAATATAACATATGATGATCCACCACCTGATAATAGCATAAACATTAATGCTCCTATAACTGTATATGAAGTAAAAG
>CM065723.1:51745123-51750373 GCA_033310375.1 Conus canariensis
ATGCACACACAAACACACACACACACAGACGTGCACACACAGAGATATACACACATGCATACACACACACACACACACACACACACACACACACACGCATAAACACACACACACACACACACACACACACACACACACACACACACACACACACACTCAGAGACACAGACACACACACACACACACACACACACACACACACACACACAATAGACAACAGACAGACAGACACACACACACACAACACACACACACACACACACACACACACACACACACACACACACACACACACAACACACACACACATGCTGTACAGTACTAAAGGTATAAAAGTCGTCAGGGTCCCCAATGTCTTCTTTTTTGAGAGCATCTGTACAGACCAGTCCCAGTCTGAAAGATAATGGTTACCTCCAGGTCACAGTTCTCACTTTTTGCATCAGTGTTTGATTTGACTTGTACATATAATGCACATGTACTTTTTAATTTGACAGTTCAATTTTGTTTTTCAGAACATGGTGTTATACAGAAGGCACGGGTGGCTGGTGTCATGAAGAAGGTGGACAGGGCCAACTTCAGCAAAAGAAGCCCTTACAGGGACACTCCCCAGAGTATTGGTTATGGTGTCACCATATCAGCTCCCCACATGGTGAGTAACAAGGCTCCTGATGACTCACACTGAGCGCATTGTGATGCACAAAATACCCATTGAAATATGCTTCAGGCATCGGTCGGCTCTTTAAACCTGAAAAATAACAGACAGTTGAACTGAGTCTTTAAAACTCTGCAGATCAAAGTTTGGAGCTCGAGTCTGCAAATCATGTAGGGCTTTTTCTCAGTCACCACAGCTTTCTTGACACAGCTAAACATGGATAGTCTCACATACCCAGCATCTCATGCAAAGGAATCAAGCTAAAAATAGAATGTGCGAGCCAAGGCAATGCATCAGACTTGCAACTTTAGATTGGTGATGTAGGGCATATGGTTGAAACATGAATGAAACGATTCAGATGCACAGTGATATTCTGAGGGTCAGGTCACTGTGCTTGAAAAGTACAGGCCATAGGAACCAAGGATTGCTGCACTCTAAATTTGATAAAGCGAAATTCTCTTGTCATCCAATAATGAGACTATCAGTGCCTTTCATTTAGATTTGTTACCAGTTGGTGTTTTGATGTTGTTCCAGCTTGTCTTAATCGGCTGAAGGTCTTGCTGGATGGTCTGATGCCAGTTCTTAGGCTGGCCTGTTTTGCTTCAGAGACCTACCGTAACACCTCAGTGGCAAGCCTTGTGTCTGTTGTGAGGGGGGTGCAGAACTGTAACACCTCAGTGGCAAGCCTTGTGTCTGTTGTGAGGGGGGTGCAGAACTGTAACACCTCAGTGGCAAGCCTTGTGTCTGTTGTGAGGGGGGTGCAGAACTGTAACACCTCAGTGGCAAGCCTTGTGTCTGTTGTGAGGGGGGTGCAGAACCGTAACACCTCAGTGGCAAGCCTTGTGTCTGTTGTGAGGGGGGTGCAGAACTGTAACACCTCAGTGGCAAGCCTTGTGTCTGTTGTGAGGGGGGTGCAGAACTGTAACACCTCAGTGGCAAGCCTTGTGTCTGTTGTGAGGGGGGTGCAGAATGGGGATGGAAAGCCAACAAATGTTAGTCTTGTTCATTCACTGCCTGCTGCCCTCTTGTTGCTCTATATTCATTTTTTTACCTTTTTTTTTACCTTTTTTTTAAGACCAGTAATTGTGTTACATTATGGAAAAATGACACAAGATTGTACTGACAGCCAAACTAGCCATTTCCAAATTCAGATATGGGAAATATAGAAACCTAGAGGCTATATCTGACACAAAATTAAGCAGAGAGAGAGAGAGAGAGAGAGAGAGAGAGAGAGAGAGAGAGAGAGTAAGTGAAAGAGAGTAATCTAATAGTTAATGAAAGTTAATTGGACCCAAAAAAATGTCCAGAGCCTGTTTTGTGAAAATCACAGGAAGATTCAAGTTTAGATTTTAACATGAATGTAAGATCACAAAATGTCCATCCCAGAATGTAGAACTGTACATGATTCACACATAATCTTAGAAATAGCACATTCTCCATGATGTGAAATATACTTCTGTGAAAGGGTGATAGAGTGACCAAGAAAGGACAATGATGCTGGTGGAAAAGAAAGGGAAGGAAAGAAGAAATGTACAAATAAAAGAAAATAGAAAAAACGGCAAAAATGTTGCCTCAGCTGACAAAGCCAAACAGAAAAACGTCATCAACTTAAAAAAAAAGAAAAGAAAAAAAAAAGCCACACATATCCATATATTGCCTTCAAACTGACATAGGCGTGTGTTCATTTGCATTCATGATCTAACAGGCATGCATATATGCTCTTACCACACAACTGTCACTCACATGCACACATGCATGCACACACACACACAGAGATACACACAATTATAGTAGTGGCACAGATTATCATTATCATGTTAACTGTAAATCCAAAACCTGATGAATGCTTGGGTCAGTCATGTGCTAGGTCTTGTTCATGAGACCTGGTTCCCAACTCTTTCCATCTATTTTCTTATTTATCTGTCTAACTGCAACATGTGCCTTCTGTCGCCTAATGGCAAAGCAGATGATTTGTCTATGTATATAGACCGGTCTTCTTTCAGTAATGAAGTAACTTTATTGGATCAACCCGATGCCCAAGATCTTTCTGATGTATCTGAAGTCAACAGCTTCAGCTCTTTATCCTGGTGAAAACTCCGTAGATTCCAGAGTTATAAGCTACAGTGAAGGGTGAACATGAGGTTTAGAGATTTGAAAAGGGAAGATTTATTTGTCCATGAAACACAATATTGATGATGTTGAAGACTGGCTCGTCGATGCTGATCTATTTTGTTAATTTCCTGAAATTGAAAGCCACAGTTGTAGCTGCCAGAATGCATTTATAAACTGGAAAAAGAAGGTTTACACATCTACTTATTTAGCTGACTAAAAAAAAGATTGGAAATAAAGTGATGGTAATCATGAAAGTGTGAAAGTTTAGGGGGGAAAAATGTAGACAGAAGAGTCCATTGCCTTTACAAGTTTCAGTCAGAATTAGACTAACTGAAATTAGAAAAGAAATGGAACAGTTGTTTGATTTAAAAAATATTTTTCTGCCAGATGTAATTAAGAGAATTCTTATCTACTATAGGTAGTGAAAACATTAATAACAAATACCAGAGCGAGTAAGCCTCTTCCTCTTTTACTGAATAGGTGATGTTTTTCTTTGACCTAAGCATACATCCCTTCAATGTGTTTACTTTTCTGTGTCAGGAACAAGAGTAGATCAATTGTAAGCAAGACAGTCTAGATAGATTTTTCTGCTTGACATGCTCACAATTCCAGTTTGATTCAGTTTATTTTTTCTTGTAAAGATATTACTTGCACTAAAACATTTAAACAATTTGTGTGTATGTGCGCATGCGTGTGTGTGTGTGTGTGTGTGTGTTGTGTGTGTGTGTGTGTGTGTGTGTGTGTGTGCAGCATGCACATGCTCTGGAGCTGCTTGCTGATCATCTGCTGGAAGGTTCCAGGGTTCTGGATGTGGGCTCCGGCACCGGCTACCTCACCGCCTGTATGGCTCTGATGGTAAAAGTTTGTCTTCTGGAGCTGGCTTTGATTTGAAGAACAGTGACTTCTTTATGCCTAAATCCCAGCGTGACAATGACGCTTTGGAGGTATTAGACACTAACAGTGTTGCATGTTGGTCAGGAAATTTTTGGTCAATTTTGTTGCTTTTACATTGACAGTGGATCCCCGTGTTTCCATTAGAGCCCCCAAGTTATGTGCAGGGGTGGTCAAAGGCTGAAGAAAGTAGGGGTAATTTAAAAAAGGGAGGGAATTAAAAAGCTGTTCTTATCTGTTGATCTCCATGTGTTCTGTATTGTATGCACAGATATTTTGAACCCCTTTGTTGTATTTGTGCATGAAGGATTTATGTTTTTTGCGTCATGAAAACTTGTTTTTGCACCGAAGGTGATTCTGGCTTTTATCAATTACACCAGTAAATTTATGGTGTATTGTGTTCAGCCATATTAAAGCATTATTGGGCACTGTTTTTGAAAGGGCAACAAAAAGTATTTGTTCGCTTGTTATCTTTGGGTAAAAGTTTTTTATGTTTTCAAGTTAATGTGTTTCAGCCTCTAAATGTGTTAGCGCCAAGGGTATTGTTTGAAAAAGGTGGTTATAAATTTGACCAGACGACAGGGAGAAAACTCCACCCTAACCCCCCATTAAGTGCAGTGGATTTGCACTCTTTTAATGTTTCCGGGTTTGGAATGTTTTTGAACTTAGCTTAATAACAAAACAAAAAAGGAATAATTAAAAAAACATGATTTATAGCGTGGAGGTAGAAATTTAAAAAAAAAAGGTTTTGTTGTTTCCCTTGTTTACTTGTGAATTTTAAAAAGGCTATTTTGGTATTTTTTATTTTTCAGGGTAAAAGGAAATAGCACAAGAAAGAAAGAAAGAGGCAGAAAAAAGGGTCCGGAAATGTTTGGCTCATTATATTGCATTAACATTTAGTTTGTGTAATCATGCAGCTTTGATTGTGTGTGTGTGTGTGTGTGTGTGTGTGTTGTGTGTTTTGGTGTGTGTTGTGTGTGGGTGTTAAACTTTAAAAGATGGCATTTTTCTCGCAAAGACAAAACATTGTGTGATCAAACTTCTTACAATGATGGATATTAGAAGAGCCCTTTTTAGCCTCCCATGTGTTAAGATGCCACCAAAGGTAATGACATTTCAGAATATTTTCACGGTTACAAAATTGTCATTCTGCGATTTAAAGTTTTCAATAACATTTTAGTGTTACAAAATTGAATTAGATATTTTATCACTAAGAATTTATACAATGATTTAAAAAAAAAAAAAAAGTCCAAAAAAAAGAGCAGAAAAAAAGCATGGGATTGATATTATATGCAAGTGTTGTTAAAAAAATAATGAATTCTGTTGTGTGGAATGCATCATTTAAAGCCCTTTTTAAATGTAGAGGCGGGGGATATAAATGAAAACTATTGCAAAAATAGAATAAACTAAACCAATGTATGGAAAATGTGTGTATTTTCGTTAAAATTTTAGGTCATGTGATTTGCTCATTTTTGAATTGGTGAAAATGCCTTTGCCCTGGAGGAACAGCAAATTTATTTGAGGATGTTTGTTTAGCCCGTACTACTTTGTTCCCCCGCCCAAGTTTCACCTCCCCCCTTCCCGCTTACTTCCCA
>CM065723.1:51750473-51850473 GCA_033310375.1 Conus canariensis
ATCTATTTTCTTATTTATCTGTCTAACTGCAACATGTGCCTTCTGTCGCCTAATGGCAAAGCAGATGATTTGTCTATGTATATAGACCGGTCTTCTTTCAGTAATGAAGTAACTTTATTGGATCAACCCGATGCCCAAGATCTTTCTGATGTATCTGAAGTCAACAGCTTCAGCTCTTTATCCTGGTGAAAACTCCGTAGATTCCAGAGTTATAAGCTACAGTGAAGGGTGAACATGAGGTTTAGAGATTTGAAAAGGGAAGATTTATTTGTCCATGAAACACAATATTGATGATGTTGAAGACTGGCTCGTCGATGCTGATCTATTTTGTTAATTTCCTGAAATTGAAAGCCACAGTTGTAGCTGCCAGAATGCATTTATAAACTGGAAAAAGAAGGTTTACACATCTACTTATTTAGCTGACTAAAAAAAAGATTGGAAATAAAGTGATGGTAATCATGAAAGTGTGAAAGTTTAGGGGGGAAAAATGTAGACAGAGGAGTCCATTGCCTTTACAAGTTTCAGTCAGAATTAGACTAACTGAAATTAGAAGAGAAATGGAACAGTTGTTTGATTTAAAAAATATTTTTCTGCCAGATGTAATTAAGAGAATTCTTATCTACTATAGGTAGTGAAAACATTAATAACAAATACCAGAGCGAGTAAGCCTCTTCCTCTTTTACTGAATAGGTGATGTTTTTCTTTGACCTAAGCATACATCCCTTCAATGTGTTTACTTTTCTGTGTCAGGAACAAGAGTAGATCAATTGTAAGCAAGACAGTCTAGCTAGATTTTTCTGCTTGACAT
Organism: Conus canariensis; assembly: GCA_033310375.1. Taxonomy (NCBI): domain Eukaryota; kingdom Metazoa; phylum Mollusca; class Gastropoda; order Neogastropoda; family Conidae; genus Conus; species Conus canariensis. Next base: position 51,751,282 of record CM065723.1, read on the forward strand.
GCTCACAATTCCAGTTTGATTCAGTTTATTTTTTCTTGTAAAGATATTACTTGCACTAAAACATTTAAACAATTTGTGTGTATGTGCGCATGCGTGTGTGTGTGTGTGTGTGTGTGTGTGTGTGTGTGTGTGTGTGTGTGTGTGTGTGTGTGTGCAGCATGCACATGCTCTGGAGCTGCTTGCTGATCATCTGCTGGAAGGTTCCAGGGTTCTGGATGTGGGCTCCGGCACCGGCTACCTCACCGCCTGTATGGCTCTGATGGTAAAAGTTTGTCTTCTGGAGCTGGCTTTGATTTGAAGAACAGTGACTTCTTTATGCCTAAATCCCAGCGTGACAATGATGCTTTGGAGGTATTAGACACTAACAGTGTTGCATGTTGGTCAGGAAATTTGGTCAATTTCAGTTGCATGATTACACTTGACAGTGTGATCCCAGTGTTCCCATTAGAGCCCAAAGCTTACTGTGCAGGAGGTGGTCAAAGGCTGAAGAAAAGTAGGGTAATTTAAACAAGGGATGGGAATTAAAATGCTGTTCTCTCATCTGTTGATCATCCATGATAGTATCTGTATTGTATGCTCACAGCATATTTTGACACATTTGTTGCTATTTGTGCGTAGCAAGCTGATTTATGTTTATTGCAGTCATGAAAACTTGTTTTCTGCACTCGAAGGTGATTCCTGCGCATGTACTCAATTACACCAGTGAACTTTATGGCTGTATTGTGTTCAGCCATAATTCAAGCATTATTGGCTGCACTGTACTTTTGAAAGAGGCATACAAAGTATTTCTGTTCGCTTGTTACTCATTGGCTGAAGTCTTTTATGTGTACAATCGTTAATGTGTTTCAGTCCTCTAAATGTGTTAGCGCACAAGGGTATTGTTTGAACACAGGTAGGTCTATCCAACATTGACCCAGACGACTGGGAGAAATCTCCACCCTATATCCATTAAGTGCAGTCGGATTTGCACTCATTACATGCTTTCCAGGTTGAATGATTTGAACTTAGCTTAACTAACAAAACAAATAAAGGAATAATAAAAAAAACATGATCTTACTAGCGTGGAGTGTAGTAATTAAAAAAAAAAGGTTCATATGTTGTATTCCTTGTTTTCATCTTGTGAATTTGAATAGGCATACTTTGAGTTATTTTTTAATATTCAGCTGGTACAGGCAGTCAGCACAAGAAAGAAAGAAAGAGGCAGAAACAAAGAGTCACCGGAAACTGTTTGGCTCATAATATTGCATTAACATTTAGTTTGTGTAATCATGCAGCTTTGATTGTGTGTGTGTGTGTGTGTGTGTGTGTGTGTGTGTGTTAAACTTTAACGATGGCATTTTCTCAGCAAAGTACAAGCATTAGTGTGATCAAACTTCTTACAATGATGGATATTAGAAGAGCCTTTCCAGCCATCCCATGTGTTAAGATGCCACCCAATGGTAATGACATTTCAGCAATATTTTCACGGTTACAAAATTGTCATTCTGCGATTAATGTTTTCAATAACATTTTCAGTGTTACAAAATTGACATTAGATATTTGATCACTAAGAATTTATACAATGATTGAAAAAAGGAAAAAAGTCCAAAACAGAGCAGAACAAAAGCATGGGATTGATATTATATGCAAGTGTTGTTAAAAAATAATGAATTCTGTTGTGTCAGGAATGCATCATTTAATGCCATTTTTAACATGTAGAGGTGGAGATATAAATGAATCTATTGCTAAAAAATAGAACTAAACTAAACCACATGTATAGGAAAGTGTCGTGTATTTTACGTTAAAATTTTAGGTCATGCTGATTTGCTCATTTTGAATCCTTGGTGAACTGCCTTTAGCACTAGGAGATGACACAGCAAATTCTCACTTCTGAGGATGTTTGTTGAGCAGTCACTACTTTAGTTCCCAGCAATGCTTATCACCTCCACCCTTCCCGCTTACCTTCCCATCTCTCCTCCCATCAAAACGTCTGATGGTCAGGGATGAGCTTTTCACTGAGACAAGTGAGCATGGGGGTGGGAATTGTGTAACTGGCAGACATGGCAGCGCTAGGACTTGAGGCAAAAAAAAGGAGAGGAGGCGTTGGGAGTTGGTGGGGGGTGGGGGCAGGGAGGGGGGGGGGGGGAGAAGGGGGGGCTGTGAAGGTGAATTGAGAGGAGGAGGAAGAGGGAAATTAAGAGGACACTTAGGGTGATGGGGCTGTGGTGTGCTGAAGGAAGACTGCTCAACACATTCTTAGATGTGAGAACTTGCTATGTTCTAAGCTATTGCTAGTGATGACTTCCATGTACACATTCTGTATTTGTCATCACTTGTTGCTGGAACTGTATTTACAAACCCGTCTCCCTTCCCAGCCACCCTTCATCCCACTGTTGCATGTATTTGTTACACGTGATTCAAATAGGCAAGTTGCCTGTCTGGCTTCTGTACTTGCTCACTGCCACTGCGCTGACTACTGTGTCTCACATTCCTGATTAATCCTCACAGGTGGGCCAGTCTGGGAAGGTGATAGGCATTGATCACATTGACGAACTGGTGAAGGAATCGGTGGAGAATGTGAGGAAGTCCCCCTTCACCTCACGCCTGCTGGACAATGGCCTACTGGAGTTTGTGGTGGGGACGGGCGCGAGGGCTACAGCGCTGGGGGACCCTATGACGCCATTCATGTCGGGGCTGCTGCAGCTGGCATGCCAGAGGCTGTAAGTATGTGTGTGAAGAGGAGGGGAGAGAGCAGGGAGATGGAGGGGAGTGGGAAGGAGGGGTGCATTTATGATTTTTATGCCTGTTTGTTGAGAGTTTATGGGCACAGGGGGCTGTGTGTTCTATCTTCCTTTAATAAGGAAACAAAGGTGTGTCATTAACAGAAATTAGAAGTATATGTGTGAAGAGGGAAATTTCATTAAATCTTCTGTTGTTAAAATTAACAAAAATATACATATATTTTTTTCTTATCTTTTTGTGTTAAGCAGAAGGGAAATTTTATAAAATCTTCTGTTGTTAAAATCAGCAAAAATGTACACTTTTTGTTTTTGTTTTTCTTATCTTTTTATGTTATCGTTTTGTGACGGTGGATCACAGTGCATGTGCATGCAGATTTATGGGTGAGTGTTTGCTAAATGACTTGCCATTAAAAACAGCATAATAAACAGTGACAGCAATAACGACATGACACACAAAAAAAAGAGACAGCTAGAAGCAGCAACCAACTCATCTTTCTGTCTGAATGGCATTGCAGCTTGTATCCCAGCTGAAGCCAGGGGGGAGGCTGATTGTGCCAGTGGAGTCGTGGACAGGTGGTCAGGTGCTGATGCAGGTGGACAAAGCGCTGGACGGGTCCGTGACCCAGAAGGAGCTGATGGGGGTCATGTTCGTGCCCCTCACCAGCAAAGAACGTCAATGGTCCAGGTGATCTTTGCTTTTCTTTTTTTTTCTTTTCTCTTTTTGTTTACGGTTGGGTCTGCATCTTTTCCTTTCTTACCATCCTCATCATACCCTGCATCCATTTACTTCATGGTTGCTACCCTGGGATTATTTACTTCATGGTTGTTCTTTCCATATTTTTTCTTTTCTTTAGTTGGATTGTTTTATTTCATGCATGGTGTTTCTTCTGTTGCCTCTTATTCTAACTGGTCCAGTCCATTCCAGTCCTTTTATGGTACATATTGTATTTTAACTTTTTATTCAAAGTACAGTTATAGGACTGCTGGTATGTGGACATCAAAAAAAAAAGATTGAACCTTTTCACCAATGTTTAAAAAAATGTTACTGATTGTTTTGAGGCTGTTTACCCTTAACCTTCATCCTCTTCCCAAAACATTATCAGATTTTCAAAAGGGTGCATGGCATTACTGATGTTTTACCTGTTGAAAAATTAATACAGATTTCTCTTTCCTTGTTTGGACTTCTGATGCTTTAGTGCCAGGTCAGGTGGCCCTTCTGAACTGGAATATGCCCTGTGTGTTGTGATAGAGATTAAAAAAGATGTTTTTAAACACGCCGAACGGGCACCTTGTTCCATACTGTTGTGTGTTCATTCTTCAGGCCTGCTCTAGTGGCAGTGCAATTCATGTAACCTGTTACCTTGGTTTTCAAAATTACCTGGACATTTTCAGGTGTGGTTAGACTGGGTGAAGGATCCATGTCTTCGTAGAGGTATCAGCTCATAGGAAATAATGGGGATGGTCTTGTCATACCTATATGTAGCTCCTGAAGTTCATCTTACCTTCCACACAGACAAGATCACCACTCCGCAGTACAAAACATAGTTTGAAACTGTGAGTTTTAGACTGAACATTGATAGATCACATGCTGCACCTATGCATTCTGGTCACCAGTTTTCAGAAAACTTCCACCAAACTATAACTCTGCAGGTGTTTCTCAGATCAGTCTCAGTTCATCATTCACAGTCCAACATGGTCTGCCTGACACCAGTTAATTCTGAGCTTTTGTTCACTTCCCTGATCACAACCTCCTTTTTCACAGTTCTTTTGAAAGCCATTGACTGAAGTTTCCTGTGAACAGTCATCCAGAGTTCAATTCAACATCGTTGTCCCTTAAAGCCTTTCTGTGAACTGCAACAAGAAGCCTTGTTTGGGCATGTAGCCACTTATTTTGGGTCTAAAACCATACCCAAGTTCTGAAGTTAGCTTTCCACTGATATAATCTTGAAAAGCTATTTCAGAACTTTTAAAAAGATGCTTTCAGTATTTGGAAGCACTCTGTCATATTCCTGTTTACTGAATAATGATGTCATTGACTTTTTTGTTATCATTGCTGAGATCCGTACCCTAGTTTTCCATGGTCAGAAACGCTAAAGAAAATATCAGAAAATTAGATTTAAGCTTGACGTCTGCTTTAAAAAAAAAAAAGCAATAGAATATTGATTTACTTCCCTTTTCCAGTGCTTGTACCACTAGTACCATCCATGTGTTATCCATCCTTATGATAATTTGACTCTATTCATCATGAGGACTGTTCCACAAGTCTGCATGAGCATGTGTGCATAAATCGTTCCAAAGTATCAAATTAACTGTCCTTTGCAATAGATTGTCTCACACTTCAGATAAAAAAGTGACTGGTTTGTGCTTGAGTAGCATGTGCTTACATGATTTTTTTTCCCTTCACCTTCACCTTCCCAATTTTTTTGTTGTTGCAGGCTGTGGCTGTAAAGTTTATATCAAGTGAACGGTGTAAAAATTGAACAAAAAACCCACATAAATCAAAACTTTTTCTTCCCCCTTCCCAACAAAAAAAAAAAACAGAACATACACAACATACACACACACACACATATTTACACACATACACTCACACAAAGACACCCCTCGCACGGACATATGCATGAACACACACACACACACACACACACACACACACACACACACACACACACACACACACACATGATTTTTATACTTCTGAGTGGTTAACTCACTTAGGACGGACAGTTCTGTCCCTTGTTTTTCCCTGTGGACAGGCCATTTGTTATGGTTAGTAAAAAAAATTCACCAAAAATACAAAACAAGAGATAACTCAACGAAATTTTCAGGAAGTGTCATTCATAAACTGTGTTAGTAGAATACAAAAGAATAAACTTCCCGCTTTCATACGATTTCTTATGCTTGAGGCTGAAAAAAATGTCCAGTTTTTTTTCAGGTGCATCACAACACTCTTGCACAGAGTCAGTGGGTCCATGGCTTCACATTCAGCAGAAAAAGTCAGTAAATACACTAAATGAGCTGAAAAAAAGGTAGATACACTCCAGGAAACTAAATAAGATAGATAAATCATATGCCTGCTATGCACAAGCTAACTTGGAATAATGCAAAAATGGGGGCGTGGCACTCAGCTGACACACGAAGGCCAGGAGTACCAGAAAAAGGAGGCACTGTCGAAAAAAAACCTCGAATCTTCATGCCAGTGGCGTAAAGGAAAGCCAATGAACTCTTGCTCACTCAAATCCCCAGTCTTTGGCGGCACGCAAACGCTCTGCTCGCGTGGCGAATTGGTCCACCCTCACCTTCATCATCACTGAGCTCCACAGACGAGTCAGTGTCAATTTCCTCTTCTCCTCGAAATTCTTCACTGAAATCACTTTCATCAGCTTCGTCATCCTCTTCTTCAATGTCTGAACCTTCCATTTGTAGCATTTCAATAAGTTCAGGAATGCTAAAACGTTGCCGACGGGCTCGACTTTGCTGCGACACATTCGCAGAAAAATGTGTTTGAGACGCCATGTTTCTATGCAGATTAGTAAGTCAGGTGGGTTGGTCTGGTCAATCAGCCACTGAGCCGAAGTGGGTGGTGGTGTGCTGCGAAACCGCTGTGCAGACAAACGAAGGAATGCTGACGATACTATCTATATCTTGTTGCCGTGTACTGATCACGCCGCCACCGCATACAAAATCGGTGAATGCGGAAACCGTGATAGCGTTCGTTCGTACGAAAGTGTAAAGTCATCGCGAAATGCTATAGCGTCTGTTCGTGACGAGAGAGTTAAAGTGACATTGAAAGTATTTTAGTTTAAATTGGCCATGATTGTATTTGGAAATCACAACAAGTTATTATTGCAGAAAGTAGTTATAGAGACATTCACTTTGCTCAGCTAGATAAATGGATTCAAATAATCAATGTCTGTTTTATAGATATTTGATAACACGTTTCAAGCAAGGAAAGTATGTTTTCAGCTTCCAGATCACTACATTTATCCATTTTATCCATTTATTAAACTTAGATGCAGCAAATTTTAAGAAAAATTTTTAAGTACTATATCCACCAAACGTGAACAAAGGAATCGCAAGACAAAACATGATGTGTTTTGACCTCTTGGGTCTTCTTCAGGCAAAATAAACAACACTCAGGACAAAGAAAATGAACGAGCAATCATTTATCTCATCAAATTCGGTGCAAGGTGGGCATTAGATGCAGCAATCATAAACTTATGATTGAGGTTGGATGAAGATTTGGACTTGATTGCAAGGAATGCTTTTGTAGAGAATATGATAAACTGGAGATAGGATATGAGTATCAGTTTGGTATGCAATGCCCCAGAAAATGTGGAGATTTAATAAGACAGTTTATACCCAGAAAAGACACTTGTGATAAATCAGTTTGTGTAATTTGCAGATCGTTTTCTTGTGGTGAGAAGACTTAAATCTGAGGAGACATTTAATTTGAGTAGATCTATGACATTGAGTAAAGTTGTGTAACGCTCTGTTAATTTTGTCTTTCAGTCTTTTTATTTTACCACTGGGACATTGAGCCAGCAACAACTGCTTTGTTTACTATTGCATATACTATATGCTTTTATGGTTTTCGTTGTTATTATTTTCAGTTTGCATCCTCCATGTCCCCAAAGGGGTTATTGGACAAATAAGTCTTTGAATCTTTGTATCACATTCACACATTCATGCGCGCACACACACACACACACACACACACACACACACACACACACACACACACACACACACACACACACACACATGCACGCATGCATGCACTCACACTTATACACATTGAACAGGAGTAGGATAGTCCTGAAAAAAACACCTCGATAATTTCATTAGAATCATACTTGATGGTAGACTGTGTTGAAACTGTTACTGTCATGGGTGATGATGTGTGTTTTGTCCCCCTCGCAGGATGCCTTGCGGTGTGCTTTGAGAACTGTAGCATTAGGGAGGAATGATGAAGGTCGACAGGAGATTGCAATGCTAGCTTGACACAGGTAGGAGTCAACTGCAGTAGTCCAAAAGTCTTCACTTTTTCTCACACCTGTGACAAGTTTCTGAATGCACAAATAACAGATAGTTTCTCAAGTCTCATGTTTTATCAGGATTCAGCTTAAAAAGGGAATACATGTGCACTTTTTGTGTGGATGCCTGCCTCTTTTATATTGAATAGGGACGGTAATGCAAAGATGGGTTTCTTCTCCTCATGATTTGAACATAAGAGAATAGAATTCTTGCATATTGTGTGGTCATTTCCCTTATCAGCCATTAACATTTTTGGGTCAGACCTCCATGTTTCTGCATTTCTGTTTGCACATTTTAACTTGCAGTATAGTTTTAACCACACACACCCTCCCCTAGCGCACACATCCTCATCTTTGACCTTTTATTTTGCAAATTAACTTCTTTTTTGTTTTTGCCTGCCTTACTGGTAGAGAGAAGCATTACATACTTACCAAATTTGGTTTCCATATCCGGGGTCACAGCAACATGGTTCACACAATCATGGGTATGATATCAGATCTTCTGTATCCCCAAGCACACTAATTGGCATCAGGGAACAGCAGGCTGTTCATACCATGTTGAAATCAGAAAAACCTTCAGCTTTATCCCAGTTGTTATTGTGGGGATTTGAATCTTGCAAAGATCTGTGTACATTCCAGTTTACCTGTCAAAGTTGATAATTTTGCAGATGTTTGCCAATGCCAGTTTCTCTCCTGACTTTTTTTTTAATGCGTGCTAAGTGCATACTACACATAGCACCTCATCCTATCCATAATAACTTTTCTTTGATCTTCAACTTTTTAGTTTCATTCTTGATCCAGAAGACTAACCCTAATGGAAGTTCTAGTGGACCAGGAAAGAACACTTATCCCACTGTATGCCAGAACTTAATCCCCCCCCCCCCCCCCACTCCACCTTGCCTTTTTTTGTTTGTTTGTTTTGTTTTGTTTTTAGTTGGAGATTTACTTGAAAGGCTTACTGTTGATGATTTACGTCCCCTTAATTTTTCTTATGGTTGAAAGCTTACATGGGTGTTGTTCTTGCTGCTTGGGGGCTTCTGTTTTGGTTCGTCTTCTTTGCAAATGTGCATGCAACCTAATTGACTTTTAATATCAACTGCAGTGATTTTGATCATTTTAGCCTGCTGTGTGGCATATTTGTAATTTAGAAGTCACATTGAAAGTTTGGTGGCAAAATTTATTTCAAAAACATTAATTGAAAATGTCTTTAAAATTTTTTTTTTTTTTGACATTGCATTGAATATCATTGAACAACATATGGATATGATGAAAACATAAAGCTCGGTAGACTATATAATATCCACTCAGTCTGTATAATAAGAGTGACACTTTCATTTGTATCTTTCAGTATTTCTTATAGTTCATCCTTCCTCATTCCATCTGTCTTTGTCTTAGTCATATACTACACTGTTTAAAAACTAAATGATGTGCATATTCAAATATTATTTGTTACTGATGAAACACATGACCAGACAACTTGCTTGACTGATTACACATTGAGAACATCCATGTCCAAAGGGCTGTGAGGTGAATACTATAAGTAAAAAAAAATCTGTTTTAACAACTTGTCAATGAGCATATTGTCATTCCATCGTTATATAAATGTTTTGCAAAACTATGTAAAAAAAAAAAAAAAAAAAGATAAAAGGTAATTATTAATCTGTACCTCTCATTTCAATTTGTGTTTCAATAAAATCTTTGCTGGTGCTTAGACTATTTTCTTTACCATTGTACTAACATGCTGAAGATAATGTGTGTGTGTGTGGATGTGTGTATGTGTGCGCTCATGCGTATGCATACTTATTTGTGATGACAGACTAAATGTGTACGTATGTGTTACAAAGTTCACCCCACACACACACACACACACACACACACACACACACAACACACATACACATCCACTGTTTTTGTTTTCAATAAACCTTGTACAGTAGTGAACAAAAAATCGTGGAACCGATACAAGATCATGATGTCAGCAACATTACAAAGTAGGTATGTGTTGACAATTGAATTTTTCACATGGATACAACACTCCCAACAACAGCAGTTCACACCCTGATTTTAGCTTAGCCTACCAACAAGATTTCTCCCCTAGTCCCCCATCACTCTGTGTATACTCCCCCAGCCAGATATCTTGGTTTGAAGACATTGTTCCAAATGCTTATACAAACTTATTTCAGACATGCTTGTTACCTGTGGCAGGAGTGATGGGCCATGTAGTGTGGAGTAGCTAGCTTCCTGTCTTTCCCCCCCCCCACACACACACACACACACACACACACAGACACACATCACACACACACACACACATGACACTATTTCTTGTATTCATAATATGTGTGTCATATTAACACCAGCTAGGTGTTTTCAAGTCGTGCCATGTATGTTCTGGTAATTTCCATCAGTAAATGTGGACAATTTTTATGTTTTATCATTTGAGAAATGGATCATTCTAGAAAGTGTTTGCTTCAATAATGATCAAGCATTTTTTGCCTGATGTTTCATAAATTGCAAGAAAATATGGAATATTGATGAAATATTTGCCTGATACAATGATCAAGCAAGTTCATCTGTTGTTTTATTTTGTTGCAGCACCAGACCAAAAGAGGACTTATGATTGTTGCTGTGGGCATGGGCATGGTTCTTCCCTTCTCTTGTGGTGCTACTTGTGTGTGACACACCGCCATCTGCCTGCATGAAGGCATCATCCAGCACACTGTGTAAAATCTTGTGAACACTAACGTGAAACAAAAGGACATTGTTTCTGGACTCGGCTCGAGGCTAAAGTTGAAGGCAGGACAGCAGTGACAGCATGACATTGAAGGGAGGACAGCGGGGACAGTGGCTGCGAGACGCTGGAGTCAGGACGTCAATCAATACGTGACATTGAAGTCGGTGGGGTGATGACTGCAAATGACATTGAAATCAGGACTGTGATGACTGTGTATGACATTGAGATCTGGACTGTGATGACTGCGAATGACATTGAAATCAGGACTGTGATGACTGTGTATGACATTGAAATCAGGACAATAATGATTACATTTGACATTGAAGTCAGGACAGTGATGAAGTCGGGACTTTAGTCAGGATAGGGATGACTTCGTACAACATTGAAGTCAGGACATGTGGGTCAGGAAGACTGATGGTAATGGTGAATGTTTTGGCCACAGCTAAAGTGGATGTTGCAGTCACCTGGTAATGCCACCTTCTGTGCGAGGTGTCACAAGGTAGAGATCTGTTCTGAGATGTCCGCTGTATATCTAACAGTCACATGTTCATTGTAAACAGACGTGCATTTATTATGGACAATAACTTGTTCATAGTGGACTGTCATATTTTATGCAAGTTGTCCTCTGTTCAGTGTGGACTGTTGAAGGTCCGGTGTGTTCTTTGTGAACTTTAATATCAAATATGTTCAGTCAATTGTCCTGTATTCAGTGGACTGTCTTGTGTTCAGTGTAAACAGTGGCATGTTCAGTGGCCTATCTAATGTATAATGGCCTGTCCTATGTATGTTATTTTGTACTGTCATATGTTCAAAGTGAACTGGCCTCTGCTTAAAGAAGACTGTCCTATGTTCATTTTTGTACACCCAGTTCTTATAGAACAGGGAGTACTTTACAATGGGAACGAAGCAATGCTGTCTGTCTGTCTGTCTTACTGTCCATCCATGGTCAAAATGTGTTCCACTCGCTCCAGACAAAACTACTGGGCCGATCTTTCTGAAAATTTGTAGTATGTTCATTATGGGTCACGGATGATGCCCGATGTTTTATTTTACCGTTATAGCCATTACTAACGGCCCATGACGGTTTTTGTTCCTTATGGAATATCTCAGAAAGTACTTGGCTGATCTTTCTGAAAATTTGTAGGTATGTTTATTATGCGTCACGGATGATGCCTGATGTTTTATTGTACCAGAATAGCCGTTACATATGGCTATAACAGCCCATAACAGTTTTTCTTCTTTATGGAATATCTCAGAAAGTACTTGGCAGATCTTTCTGAAAATTTGTAGGTATGTTCATTATGGGTCACGGATGATGCCCACTGTTTTATTTTACTGTTATAGCTGTTACTAATGGCTATAACGGCCCATAACAGTTTTTCTTTTTTATGGAGTATCTCAGAAAGTACTAGGCCGATCTTTCTGAAAATTTGTAGGTATGTTTATTATGGGTCATGGATGGTGCCTGATGTTTTATTTTACGTTATAACTGTTACTAACAGCTATAACAGCCCATAACGGTTTTCTTCTTTATGGAAAATCTCAGAGAATACTTGGCCGATCTTTCTGAAAATTTGTAGGTATGTTCATTATGGGTCACAGATGATGGACGATGTTTACCAGAATAGCCGTTACTAGCGGCTATAACAGCCCAAAACAGCTTTTCCTCTTTATGGAATATTTCACGCATATTCAAGATAAACTAGGAGTACATTTATATGCTTTGCATCATGTTAACTTTTACGTTCAGGGTGGACTGTGCTATGTTCAACAGACTGTTCTATGTCAAGTTCATGTGAACTATCATTGCGTGCTATCTGTCATGTAGTTTATGTGGGTTTTCATGTCATTAGCGTGGTCTGTCATGTGGTCGGTGCCATCTGTCATGTAGTTTGTGTGGGTTGCCATGTGATTAGTGTGGGCTGTCCTGTAGTCAATGCTATCTGTCATGTAGTTTGTGTGGGTTGTCGTTAGTGTGGGCTGTTCTGTAGTCAATGCTATCTGTCATGTAGACTGTCCTGTCATTAGTGTGGGCTGTCATGTGATCATTGCTATCTATCATGTAGTCATTTAGGTTTGTCCGTTATTAGTGTGGGCTATCATGTAGTCAATGCTATCTGTCATAGATAGTCAGTGTAGATGGCCACATATATCCACTGTTCAGTCCACTGTCTTCGATAAACCCTGCTGTTTCCTATTTTCTCCAAGGTGCCATAGAGCTTGGCCTCCAGTGTGTTAGGGATGGACAAACTTGAGCTTGTGGCATGTGCTGCAATGTCATTTTGTTGCCCAGCTCAGAAGGATAAGCCAGATTTGAAGGATAAGGCCTGCGGTCTGCTCAAAGTGATGATAAACGAAAAACCAAACTTGTTTTAAAGACTTGTTGATTACTGTGTGAAGGCAGAGTTTTCAATAGCTGTGTAACAGGAAGAAATTTCTGCTGTTCACAGCCAGAGAATGTGTGCATGTAATTTCTTAAAAGAGCCAAAGGGATGAGACTATATTTTGGTTCCAGCTTAATAAACGTCCATGAGAGAAAATGAGACAAAATATGCTGCACCTGAAAATAAGGCAAGAGGGAGGGGTAGGATGAGGAAGATGTGTAATTACAATATAAATTGTGTTTCTCCATTAAGAGCTAAGACAAATCATATCTTTCTCCTGGCTCTCAGCTTGATGCTTACAGAGATGCCAACTATCCTGTTTTCTAATCATGTTGTTGCTACTGGTCACAGCTTGTTTCAATGTTACACCAATGTCAAGATTCTTCAAATGAATTCATTTTCCACCAGGTAGAAAATTTGCTCGCTCTCCTGTAACCTAGTTGGTATTTTTGCAACTCAAATGGCACACTGAGCACAGTTGGGATAGCGAGTCACACTCCCAAGTCACAGGTGAAAGGCTGAGCCAAAGCCAGTCACGTGGTTGTTTACACTGAACCTCTGTTGTGTGGATCAATCAACTGTTTTCCCACACAGGAAAGGATGTGACTTCATTCTTTGTGAAGATGTTTTTGAAGTCTGTTTTACTTGTATCAGAGGCGGCGATGGAGGAGGTTCTATTTTGGCTTAGCAACCTAGTGCTGTGGATTTAACATCAAAATAAAATCCAACTGCGGCTGTTAACAAGCAACCATGAGAGCAGACATTTTGGCCAAGTTACACTGAAAAGTACTCATGTATGATGCGGTCCATCCTGTGGAACTTGCCTATGCATGGCACCAACAACAGAATGACACTGTGGTAAAGAGGGTGAATGTTGTGAAGGGTCAGATTGCACTGTGATGGGGAGAGTGACAGGAGTACAGTGATCCAGCTTTCATCCACTAAAAGCCAGTATGTTTGTGTGAAAGAGCTCATTCATGTGCCAGTTGTTTTGTTTTTTTTCTCTCATTCTTTATTTGTTTATATTATGACCCTTTTTTTCTCATCAATCAAAGAAAGCCTTGAAAATTGTACAGATATTTCCTTGAAACACATCTCCAGTGGATATGAAAAGCATTTCATCATTCTGAAGTTATGGTGATTGTATATTTAGAAACATACTCTGGAAGTTTTCACATCAAAAATCAAACTCAAATCATCCCATTGAGAAACTGCACAACAGGACAGTTTTGTCCCCTATTCTTATTCTCTACTCAAAGAAGATAAAAATGGAGTACCATGATTTTTGTGCTTTGGCAACAAGGTGTCTGATGAACATGCATATTGTATTAGACTGTGGTAATCTGCTTTCAGCTTTCAAGGTGCTCGTATTGGTCATTTGGTATTTTGAAGACAAGTTCTTTTGGTAACTTGGATTTTACCTGAGATATTTGTGCGTTTCTTTTATGGTTCATCGTTGTCTAAAGATTTGTTGTTGATTATTTTTCATGCACTTGATCGCTTATATCATATTGAAAGAATAAATGCAAAGATATGAACTCTGTACTTTTTGAAAAGTGCATCTTCCCCACCCCACTCCCCTCAACAGTTCTTCAAATGATAAAAGTTGTCTTTTAAAAAATTTTATTTATCAGATGAGATTAATGGTGGAGGCAGTTTGCTTATTTTGACTGATGCTTAGTAACATCTTCCTTTCAGTTTCTCTCACAGATGAAAAGGGCTTGTGGACTGGGATTGAGTTAAAGCAACCCAGTTCCAGTCACAACTGCAAAGAGCCCACTCAGCTCCCCTTTCCATGAGTGACCTGCCTTTTTGCGTGTATGTGTTTTATCAGACTTGTTCCAAATACTTATCATCAGCTCTTTTTGATGTCATGTAATTCACATTTGGTATTGGCGCTTTCTGATGCATCTATTTTGGATCTCTCAGTGTCTATCGAGATTACTCCATGTTTTATAGGCATACTTTGACGTATGTCTCACAGGTACTTTGACGCTGTATCGGTGTACTTTTGGTAGCATATAATGGAAAGAAATAAGGCTGTTTGGTTTTTGCCGCTGTCTTGCAGCTTCATTTTTTTCAACATTATTATAGTGTAGTTGAGCACTTATGGCCCTTTCAGGGTCATAAGGCTTTACTTGTTTGGTTAACCACAAATGCTTGATTTATAAAGGCTGATTTAGTTTCTCCTTTCATATAATTATGTTCTCAAACACTGCAACCGCTAATTCAAAACATCTCAAAAAGTGTTAAGGTATGTATGCTTTATCTCATCTTGGACCTGCTTTGTAGAATGAGCTGTCCATTTGCTTTGAAGGGTGGTGCAGGATTGCTCCTAGCTGGTTGGTTCAGCAGTTGAGGGTAGTACTTCTTCGAGTCCCTCTGGCAACTTGGGGTATATCTTTTTCTTGTCTGCCATCTGGCTGACTCTGGGGAAAGGCCCAGTGACAGTGAGGAAAGTTGTGTTGACAGCAGGAATGACTGCAACTCAGGATCCTCTTCAGCAAGCATGCAAGACCTCATGTAGCAAAGGCTCAGCTGTATCTGGAGTTGTGTTGTTTTCACCTGCCAGCGGAACAGCAGTGAGTGAGTCTGTGGGATGCTCATGGCAGTTGCTTGGCAGTGGCATCTTTCACAGTGTGTTCTGCAGTCATGAAATACGGGCTGGTACACCATGGGGATGCTCCCACGGAGATTCAGTCATGTCATGTCCACTGGCCATTACACAACGGCATCTGCCAGGGAGCAGTTAGGTCCCTTGATGTCTCGTTGGTGATGCCGGATTGCTCCCATCTGGTTGGTTCAGCAGCTGAGAACAATACTTCTCTTCGTCCCACTTGCACCTTCTGGTGTATCTTCTTTTTCTGCGTCCTACATTTTCTGTCAAATCCAGGTGAAAAACTCATTCATATTAAAATTTTTTTTCTTGTTCCCTTCATTTACATAGTTCTAACATCGTTATAGTCGTATGCACATTTACATATACATGTTATGTGTAGGCATGTATACTTGATATGGTGATGTGAGTGGATTGGATCGGGGAGGTGAGCGGGGATGTGGAATACTGATGTACTGGTGAGTATGACTGTTCATGTGTACTTGGTGAGAGTGAATGGAGACAGGCGTTTGAAAGTTGCTTTTTCTTTCTTACGTTTTTGGTAACGTATGAGCTCAGCAAAGATGGGGCGCATATAAATCCTCATTATTGTTACACTTTGTTGTTGTTGTTGTTGTTGTTGTCGTACCCTGGGTTAACTCTCCTACTACCAAGGTTTTCTGCTGCTTACTTCCTGTTGGAAACCAAGTAATTCTTTCATATTTGTGAAAATTTTCACTTGCTTTCATTAAAAAAAAAGAAAAGAAGAGT
The DNA here is from genome assembly GCA_033310375.1 of Conus canariensis. NCBI lineage: Eukaryota > Metazoa > Mollusca > Gastropoda > Neogastropoda > Conidae > Conus > Conus canariensis. The sequence goes on from CM065723.1 coordinate 51,767,523, forward strand.
TATGCATGGATTTGCGTGCAATTTTGTGTTCATGTGCAGAAATGAATGAATAAAAGTCTGAAATTAAAATAAATTAGATATGAGTTTTCTAATGTTGTCTATTTCAAAATCTCTCTGCCAATGATCAAAATCATATGCACACACAGATGGATCGCTGTTATTTGCATCTTTGTCCTCGGAATCGCTCAAAAGATCTCCGTAACCAACATTAGTTTCAAAGTTGTGTCACTTCACGATCTCTTTTGATGGGTTTAAGTTTAGTTTCACTAATTTCTTCAGCAGTAACCCTGAAAGGTTTCGTCGTCGCTGTCTCCATCTTGTAGGAGCTCTTGCCATAAGTTTTCGTTCAGTTCCATTGCAAAAATTGCTAAAAAAATATGACTTTTTCTTCGGTTCAAACCAAAACAATCCGCCATTTGCAAAGCCAGTCCATCCGGAATCGACTGCGCATGCGTGTACTGACAGAAAGTGTGATTAAGTGGCAAAGGAAGCGATGGAAGGGAGAGACAGGAATGGCCGCAGGCCTCGGCGGTTGTGCCTGCCCACGGTTCCTGTGTATAGCAGAGATCGTCGGCGGTTCTACCCACCGACAGTAGTAGGAGAGTTAAAGACTCCAGGGATCATCCAAATAGCTGAAGCACTTGAAAACCTCTGTCAAGATTAGTGTATTGATCCTGTGCAGAGCATCCACAGACATGCACACTTTGTCCCACAGGTCGTAGGGGGTTGGCCGGATCTCATCCCTCAAAGGCCAGTTACTCCAACAGTCCTCAAGGAAACGCTCAGCATTTGGTCTGCTTCACCACAGGGACAGAGTGGGATGGGATAAGGTGGAAGCGAATGTGCATTATGGTGGTTCATTCTGTTAAGATGGTGACCTGCCCTCCACTTGTCAGAAGACGATATCTGTCATGTGACTGGGATGGTGGGACCCTGACAAGATATACATCATATCTTTATATGATAAAACATTCATCATTATCTTCTCCTCTGCATGGAAAAAAAAAATCACATTTAGTGGTCTGTTCTTTATAGAATGTTATTTATTCCCCTACTAAGTTTAACTTTACCATACACACAAATGCAGACATCTTAGACAACCCAAACATTGTGATCACAAGGACTGGCTTTCAAAAAATCAAATCTGTGGTGATACTGCGCTTGCTTTTCACGGAAAGAATATGAAGAGGTTCAGTTCTTCCCTTTCTTTGCTAGAGCCTTTTTTTTTTCTAATGACAAGAGTGTAGAACTAAACAAAAGCCTGTTGCTGCTCTGAACACGTGACAGACAGAAGAATTGTATGCTTACAGAAGAACTGTATGCTTGTATAACCAAGAAGTCCATCAGCATAATGAAGACAAGCAGAAAGCACAAATACACACATTTCAAACATGTGTGCGGAATCCATCCATTGTTCTCACAGAATATAATGAACGGTATGGAAGTTCAGACCCATTGTTTATTTCAAAAACCAATCCATGTAAAAAGTAGAATGTATAATATTGCAAACTAAAATTATTCTTTGTCCACTGCTGAAAAAAAAAAGCAGGAAAAAAAGAGAACAGAAATGTCATCCAATTAATAGCATTCTAAAGCCAAGAATGGAAAAAAAAGCTTTACTTTTGTTTAAATCACTTTGTAGCCTTTTTTTTTTTTTTTTTAATCAACATGACTGGTGTAAACAGACTTTAAAAGGCAGCAATAACTCAAGCTTGGTACATGCCATGTATAATTCTGGAAAACAAATTCAAATAATGTCACTCCAGAGACCAAAGCCTTGATAATGTGCAAATGTAGTCCTTTCATCAAGTACAGCTTCTTCCTCACTCTAAACACTGCAATACGAAGGCATAAGTAGATGCTTTCATTTCAGCAGTGTTGTGTTATGAACAGAAAATCTTAACAGCTGAAACCTTCGAGAACTTGACACACACAAAGAAACCAGATCATATCCACACAATTTAAGGAAAGGAAGGACAATGTATAGAAGTACAACATATACAATTTCAAGGAAAAATGTCTACACACATAGAAAATTGTAAATTCTTTTCACACAGAATGTCACATGATTTCGACAGAATTGAGAACCAAACAATTTTATCAACTTGGAAAATACAGTAACAAGAAAAAAAAAACAAAATAAAAATAACAGCAGCTGCTTAATGTGGAACAAAAAATGTAGAAATATACATTTTGAAAATGAGAAACAGTAATGACACAAAAAATATACTGCAAAAGCAGAAGTTCACAAACTAGTTTCTGAAAAATTGCAACAGTTACAATGGTCCCAAGCACCCACAAGGTAAAAAGAAAAATGCGTAAAGTATAAAGCTATCTTTTTTCCAAATGTAAAAATCTGACCCAACCATTGCATAAAGCAGCTATTCTGTATGTACAGCCATATTTAGAGAAAACACACACACACACACACACACACACAAACACACAAACACAACACACACAAAGGGGGAAAAAAAGAATAAAATAACATACTATATACAAATTTGCAGAAGCTGATTCATATTTCCTTATAAAACAGCTAGAGCGAGAGAAACAGAAACAAATAAAAATTATCCCATTGCCAATGTATGGAACAATAATACAAGAATTGACATGACCATTCTCATCCCTCAATACCTAATCTTTGAGAATTTTAAGTCATTCCCAATCATGTCATGTCAGTCATACACCTTTGTTTTTTATTTCTTCTCGTTTTACTATTCATGTTAAACTTAAATCTTGAGACAGCAGTCTCTAAGTAGGGATACCAATCCAAGCTGTACAAACACATGCATGCACAGGCACAAAAAAACTATGATTTGACCATTTCAGGTCATATATACACAAGCATATTCAAGATTTAAGATTTGGCAATACCATCATCATTTAATCTTAGATGTCTTCGTTCTGCATCAGTGGAGGCTGGATACATTTATATACTGCTTACAGCTTGTGCAGTAAAATTGGGTCAAAGCTTTTCAGGGTCTTGCGCTGTGCAAAAAATTCACTAAGATCACACAGTTGCTTTCTACGGAACTGATTAAATATGATTCCAAGGAAATAGTGAACACTGCTCTCTTCAGAGTCCTAATCCTAAAAGTCTTCAAAATCTCTGAGGTCTGATTCAAAAGCCCTACATAGTATTACTTTTGGTGATTTGAGATGATTTTTTTTCTCTGGAGAATCTGTAAGGTCTGTCATTCTGTGAGAACCACAGCTTTTCTTCTTTTTTTTTGTCAAGTCATTTGAAAAATGTTTCTCCCATAATTAAAAGCAGATAGTCAGAACATCTGATGTATAGCTTCTCAATGACCTTCTTCAGTCTGGTGAGATACTTTCGCAGCATTTGTCTAAAAACAAAGTGTTGCTGCTTTCAGTCCAAAAAGATGAGCATCATTTAAGATTGGTGAGATACTTGGGCAATTCTTAAAAAAAAAATAATCAGTATTTGTTTTCAGGTTTTTGACCCAAAGATGTAGAGCCTCAAATTGTGCGAAACTGAAACACAGGTCTTTAACAGATGGAGCCCAAAGATTTTCTCCCCACAATAGGTAGGCTTTAACTCTGTTAATGGTATGACCAAGGATTAAATGATTAAGGAACAAGGCAAAAGATTTTCATGCTGATGGCGAAAAAAGAAAAAACAAACAAACATCCACAAAGAACTGCATGCACTTTTAAGGTAGGTCTTTTTTTTTTTTTTTTTTTTTTTTTTAAGGAATATTCAGCATCCAAATCTCAAAGCTACAGGATGGACAGGATGATAACGTCAATCTGCTGGTTTTATCACAAAGAGGTCCACAATCTAACAACACATTTAATGCTGCGCAATACTAAAGGCAATTCCAATTATATATATATATATATATATATATATACCAGCATTTTCTGCTGCAAGACCACACAACCTTTCTTGTGCATACACTGTTGTAAATAAGTTCTGGAGTATACTCAAATTTCACAACTGATAAATCCCACAATTTTTACAAATATCAAAGCAGACGTCTGAAACTCTTTCAAAATGCAAACGTGCACAAACATGGAAACAGACAGGTAAACTTAGAATCCTACCAAGATCATTATTACACTGACAACATTTACCCTGACAAGACCACACACAAACATTTACTGGGAGAAAATATGGCGTTTTCATAGGCCATCTGCTTGACTTTGGTACCCTATCATCATTACCATTCAGAAGTGCACATACATTCTGCCAGTGGAGGCACATGGAATTATATTGCACAAAAGCTACACAGCACCTTAGAGCTTTTTATTTTTTTCTCCAAGTACACAGAACAATTTCTTTACATTTAGAAAGAAAGGGGTTAGTTACTGCCAAGGACACAGACAAACATGCCGAATATGAGGAGCGGTTCTTCGATGTCACTGTCCTAAATATTATTTGTTTTTGCCTGATAAGATGCATGAGGTCGAAATGCATTGTGTTTTGTCCTGTACTTTGTCTGCGTCCTTGGCGGTAACTAACCCCCTCTCTTTCTAAAGTTTGCTTCATTTTCCGCTCACAGTCACTCCTTTTTGAAACTAGAATGTCTTTAAATGTTAAATGTTTGAACTTTCTGATGATTGATGTCCATGTTCCTGATTGTTCAACCCTGCACAAGTGGAGTCTGATCACAGACACACTATAGGCCACATGAGATAGTCCTCATTTGTGAAGAATGTACAGAAAATTAACAGTCTCATGTGTTGCTTTACAGCAATAATGAGGATACAGCAACAGTCCGGGCTTCAGTTTCAGTTGTATTTTAGCCCCACTGCCTGTAAAGGGCCCTTCCAAGGCTATCACTGACATAAGAGGGAAAAGTCGTGGCAAGAAAAAAACAACACAATGCCATCAACAAACTACATATGCATTCAATAAATCAAACTATGACAGCTAATCTGTTGAACCTTTAAGCCAGATGCGACTGCTTATTAAACAAAGGAGTACAACGCACAAAACAAAGGAGTACAACACACAAAACAAAGGAGTACAACACACACTCAAGGGCAAATAGACAGGGAAGTATGATCAGCTACTGCCAACTCTGAACAGTAGTAAATGTGTCACAACCTACCTGTCAGCTCACAAACAACAACAAAAACCTGGCATGTTATAAATAGTACCAGAAGGAAAAAAAAAGTGTCAAGAATTTCCAGAACAGACATAACGTCAAGCTCAAAGACTGACGGAAAAGATGAGTAACCAGCACAGAATTTCCAGAACAGACATAACGTCAAGCTCAAAGACTGACGGAAAAGATGAGTAACCAGCACAGAATTTCCAGAACAGACATAACGTCAAGCTCAAAGACTGACGGAAAAGATGAGTAACCAGCACAGAATTTCCTGAGGGCAGGGGATACAACTTAGACCCCCCACTCTTCCCTCCCCAATGATGGCCAAACTTTGATGGATGTTGAGATACATTCTGGGATTCATCGGACCCTGGACTGACTGCTTTAGAAAATGACCAAGAAGTTTACGATCAAATCAGCTCTTTGTCATACTGATTTTCTACCAAGTTGGATACTGCCATCAGTGTTTATTATATCAAGCTGTGTCCAGTTATTTCCCTTTATGGACATGCTTCGATGAGGTTATTTCACACTAACAGGTACACAACTGATTTCTCACTAACGGTATTCTCCGTTGTACTGTTTGTTTAAAAACAATAACGGTATTCTCCGTTGTACTGTTCATTTAAAAACAATTTCCCATTCAAAGGAACTGACTCTTCATGGTCTACTCAAAACGGTGCCACACGGGAGGAAAAAAGTCTGAAGTTGTTGGGGCATATATATCCTTTGTTTTTGAATGTTCTGGAATTCAAGATGACATGAGACTTCCCTATGGTCACAGGCTGGGACAAAAAGAATAGTCACCAGCTGTGTGCAGCAGTTCATATCAACTGATCAAACCAGGGAGCGAAAACAAATTAATTCCAGTCATATCAGTTCATCAAACCAGGTAGCAGAAACAAACTTAAGTCCAGTCCATATCAACTGATCAAGACAGTAAAATTAGGTTGTTTCAAATCCTAACTCTTCAGTTACAAAACTGTCACTTTGAAAAACAATTAAAAAACAAAAACAAAATGAAGAATAAAAGAACACCACCTACCAAACAAGAAACATTTTGATTTACTTCAGGTTGCTACCAACAAGCCATAAAGTATCAAGAAGAAAAGATCTTTTTCTAAACATTCTTACAGTATGTCCTGAAGATCTCCAAACGTGCTATTGATTGAAATTAAAACTGTCACGATTTTATTTCATTCCTGTGCTTCTTGCCAGTAACAATCCTCTTTTCATTCGAATGAGAGTACCACATTAGAAAATTTTCTTTCTTAATCATCGTGATGCTTTGTCCTGTAGAATTCCAAATGTCCTACTGATTTTCCCTGATCTTAGACATGTCCTAAGCTTTTGAATATTAAGATGAACTGGATCCTTAACAGACCTGTTTCAGAAAAAAAAAAAAAAAATATCAAGGGAAAATAAAATCTGCTGCTCTATTTTAACGATGATTGGGATATCAACTGTCTGCAATACAGGCCCACAGTTTCACACCATGTTTAGGGATTTTCTCTCTATGAATGAACTGTTAAGGTGACTGATGGGGCAAAACTGCTTTGGCCGTACCTGCATCATCTATTCCAATGAAAATGGCAGGGGTCACTTTTGCTGAATGCGAACTCTAATACAGATAACCTCCCTTGCCGATTTCCAAACATCTAATGCTATGCAAGGAAAATGACAGACCCCAAAACAAAATAAACAGTACATATGTTATCATCGAATGTAGGTTAAAGAATTAAGCCCAATACAAGCAAATACAGATCTAGATACACTCCATTATCTTTGTATATTTATTTCATTCATTTGGTTCAACAACAACAACAAAAAAGAACCAAAAGACATTTTAAGCTGCACTACAAAACATGATCAGCAAGTAACTCTCTGTTACTTGCAACTTAAGTCACTTGTCATGCAGATACTCTTTCAGGAAGTTCACACCAAGCGATGTCACATAACAAACATATGGGAGTGGACACAGTCTTGGCATCAACACAAAGGAATTAAATTAACTTTTTTTTTCTTACCCTGACTCCCCAGCAAACTAGCATTTTTATCCACAGCATGCAACAGACACCGATATACAATCCACTTGTGAGGGAAAAACACAGATCCAGAACCTACTGTCTGTTTAAATGATTCAAGGTACAACCGACTTTCAATACAAAATTATTTTATTTCAAAGAATGGTTACTGATTGTATCACTCCCTAACACTCACATAAAGCTTCTTTTCCTCTGCTAGATGTAACTAGCAAAAATATTTCTAAGTGGATTTTTCTTGGAAAGGATTTAAATTTCTCTTCTTTGAGAATGTTATCACAATCAAATATGAACAAAACAACTAAAAATGGAATCCAAATTTCACGGCATCATAGTATGGCAATTTCCTGGATTCATCAAAAGCCATGTGAAAAGGAAAAAAGTGCCCCAGACACTACTATAAAGCTTCGAAATGAAGAGAGATGATGATGATTGAAAAATAAATTGAATAAAAAAAAAAATGAGGCATGCATGTATACACAGAAACGCATTTACAACAACCTGGATTTTTTCTGGAATAATCCAGATTTAAAAAGAAACATGCACACAACTAAAGATTCGAGCAATCTTTCCATAAAAAGTTAGATTAAATTTAGGTAAGGATGATGGCTGATGGCGCAGGTATCAAACATCTAAGCTGTCTGTGAAGTAAAACAGCTGCTCAGTGTTGTCAAAGCAGCACTCTTTCGTTGTCCCCATAACATTCTCATTCTCTGAATGCAAGTAAAATGATATATAGAAGGGTTTTCATACCACCAAGTGGCCCAGATAACATTTTGTGATGGCTTCACACCCCAAAAGAAAATTGGGGAGGAGATAATGTACGATGGAGTTAGGTCATTTTAACTTAACAAAAAAAAAGTGACGCATTTAATGCTATTAACAAATCATTTCACTTCTGACGGACAAGGTGCCAGGTGCTCTTTGACTTATTTCTGAATAAACCTGTTCCAACTCAGAAAAGTGATGCAGTTAAGGGGAAAACACTCTTCACACGTGCCACTCTGAGCCAAAGTGAAAACAGCGATTTTGTTTCCACATCAACATCGGTTAGTCCCTCTTTGTGTGAAACAAGGTTATGTACTGAGAGTGCCTACTGTAAAATTAGCATCTTGATATCTTTCCATTTCTTAAATCAGTGCTTTATACAGTTATATTTCAACATTTCTACTGTAAAATTAGCATCTTGATATCTTTCCATTTCTAAAATCAGTGCTTTATACAGTTATATTTCAACATTTCTACTGTAAAATTAGCATCTTGATATCTTTCCATTTCTTAAATCAGCGCTTTATACAGTTATATTTCAACATTTCTACTGTAAAATTAGCATCTTGATATCTTTCCATTTCTTAAATCAGTGCTTTATACAGTTATATTTCAACATTTCTACAATGTAAAATTTCCAGTTTCTTTTTGCGTCACTTCTTCTAATTAGTATGCCATACCCCTATTTAAGTATTCAGCATGGAATGTCTCCATTTAACATATCATAACCCCATTTAGGGTGGTATACACTATTCAATGTGAGGTATCCCGTTCAACAAGGTATACCTGTTTGTACATAACATGAAACCCTGTTAACACTTCAAAAGAAAAAGTCTTCAGCATTATTTAAAAGTTTCATTAAACATTGCTGTAGCAAAATATTAACTTAAAAAAACAAATCCTGCTGATGATAAAGACAGGAATGATCAACAAAACGCCCATCTTTCTCCAAGTCCTTTTCCTTCTCTTTCTTACACACACCAGAACAACGAAGCTTATGATTACAAATACATGCCATTGATCAGATAATCCGCTTCGTTGCAGTGGAGTGGTCTGCTCTTCCTTAGCTGCCGGCGCACTCTGCACAGTCGGCACGCCACGAAGAGAAGAAGGATAAGGGTGAAAACCAGGCCCACAGACAGAGCAATGATGGGAACCTGCAGATCTCCGCCTTCAACAATCTCGGCCACCCTTTCTACGAAGACAAAACCGTTGTGAGGAGCTGTAGTGGTAGTGATACTGGCAACCGTTTTGTTCACCGTGGGTTGGTGGGTCGCAGCCATGGCCTCTTCCTCCGAGCTGACAAAATCCTCTTTCTGGGTTTCTTGTTTGGAACTGGATTTGCCTTCTTCGTCTGAATCATGGTGATTCTCTTCCTCATGGCTTTCATTTGAACTGGGTTGAGTGTGTTCCTCCGAACTGTGTTGACTGTCTTCTTGACTGTCATCACCTGTATTCAATGGCTTCTCGGTGCTGAGTTCCAAATCTGCTTGCCCTTGTTTCTCTGTAAACACAGCATCTTCGAATCAAGGACATTGTCAAAGCTGTCTTATTTATTACACGAAAATGTTTGCATGATGCTAAATAAAATCAACACAACTGAATTATCAAGTTTAAATCCATAAAGTGTAAATAATTTAAGATAGGTTGCAAGTACACAATATTGCAAGTACACTACAACTGCATAACTGATAACCCCCCCTAAATTTTTCTGGAATTTCCTTGATTCATAAATCATTCCTGAAATCCCCAAAAATTCACTGACAAAACATTAAAAAATGAGGGTTTGGGGATTTTATTAAATAGGGATGATAAAGTATTGCAGACTAAAGTCCAAATGATGTTATGTGGATACTGTGAATCATATCAATGGAAAATGTATTTTCTAACCCCTTCTTGTAGCAACTGAAACATAAGGGCGTTAGAATCTATTTCAGCCAAAAACAGAACAACACCCTCTTCATCCATCCCACTCCTTTCATCCCCTGGTTCCTGAATTCCGACTCCAGAAGGTTGGCAACTATGAGTAAGACTTACATGTGTTGTGTGTGTGTGTGTGTGTGTGTGTGTGTGTGTGTGTGTGTGTGTGTGTGTGTGAGTGTGTGTGTGCATGCATATAAGACATACATACAGATGTGCAATACGATGATGTACTCACACTCCCTCAGTAAAACGTAAAGAACACAGCAAAAACAAAGTTTATTCTAGTACACGCAAACACTTCTCTCCAATCTTTACTGATCTTTGACATACATACTATAAACATTTGTGTTCTGTATCAGGTGGGGGAAAACTGCCTCATGCTTTGAAAAAAGAACGCTTGCAGGCATACACACTGGGGACTTATTGACCCATAGCCATCTACACAGTGAAAGTTACAAGTCGTACCAACTGAGACAAAATACACCTGTTTCAGCCTTTCATTAACCATGATTGGGAGGGGTGGCACACCAAGCAGCAGGCCATTGTCAGTTCTGATGACAGTTCAGATAAAACTGCTGGTGGGCTTGTGGATGTCATGGCCTATTTCTATACAGTGTGATGAGAAAGAGCCAGGATTTGAGTGTGTGTGTGTGTGTGTGTGTGTGTGTGTGTGTGTGTGTGTGTGTGTGTGTGTGTGTGTGCTTTTGTGTGTGTATGTGTGTATATTTTTGCATGTGTGTGTGTGTGTGTGTGTGTGTGTGTGTGTGTGTGTGTGTGGTGTGTGTGTGTGTGTGTGTGTGTGTGTGTGTGGTGTGTTTGTCTGCATGTTTGTACGTGTGTGTGTGTGTCAGCATGTAAGAGAAAGAAGAGACAGAAAGAGAATGAGGAGCAACTAAGGAAAAGAGAGCAGTAGGGATGACTCATTGTATAAGCTTTGTTGCTTTAGGAGTGAGTGTCGGCTAATCTGCCTTTCAGTAATCCACGTGTATCTACACTTTTCAACCCATGGACATACCCTACATTACAGCGACTTACAAGACACCTACACAAACATACAGGAAAACTGATATTTATAATATGTGGGAATGAGTGATTTTTGCTGTGTTGAAATGTTTGCAAAAACCAAAAGAAAGTAGAGGGACAGAAAAACAACAACAACAACAACAACAAAAAACAACAACATTGAAATCAGAAGGTAATACTGAAGTATGCCAGCCCACGCAAATAAGAAAACACTTATTAGCTTTTGTCAGTCCGTTTATGTGTACATATCAAAATGTATCTTTCTTTCTCTCTTTACACACACACCTGCATGCATGTGTCTGACCCCTATACCACACCTTCTTCCAGTCCAATAAACTTTTGTGCCATGCACTGGGAGATGCTGACTGCTACAAATCTGTGCAAGCATATATAATAATTCCCGCATATGTACTACGCTGCACAGCAGTTTAATCTAATTTCAGTGTGAATGGGTTCTTGGGTGTGTGTGTGTGTGTGTGTGTGTGTGTGTGTGTGTGTGTGTGTGTGTGTGTGTGTGTGTGTAAACAGAATTCTGCAACAGAAATGCGCACACTATTTCATTGCTGTCAGTATTGCATGTGAGTGAGTGAGTGTGTATGTGCATGTGTGTGTGTGTGTGTGTGTGTGTGTGTGTGTGTGTGTGTGTGTGTGAGAGAGAGAGAGAGAGAGAGAGAGAGTGTGTGTGTGTGTGTGTGTGTGTGTGTGTGTGTGTGTGTGTGTGTGTGTGTGTGCATGTTTGACAATTCTATACATGTATAACAATTCTACACCACAAAGACATCTATAGCTGTTAGTCTTGCAGAACTCCAAAAGAACAACAGGGCAGGTGGTGGTCTTCTCTGACGCTCTCTCCGTGCTCCAAGCCCTCAAGAACTCCCGCTGCAAAGAACAGAACCATATCACTTCAGCCCTTGTTGCCCTGAGTGCCAGAGTGGAGAAAGTGGTGATACAATGGGTACCAGCACACTGTGGCATCAGAGGCAACGAAAAAGCGGACATTCTGGCAAAAGATGGTGCACAGAAGGAGCAGGCCAACAACCTGGTGTCATACGATGAAATTAAGACAATCATCAAGGCACAACAAGGAATAAAATGGCGCCTCCTGCATCCCAAATACAACCCAGAAGACACATACCATTTGCTGGGACGACGGGAACAGGTCAAGATCTTCCGCCTGAGGACTGGACACAATCGCCTGCTCCACCACATGCACACAAAATTTGGCATTGGACAGAGTGGAGAGTGCCCTTGTAGTGAGGGACCAATGACAACTGACCACATCCTTCAAGTCTGTACGACGTATGCAGCATCCAGGAGAAAGTACTGGCCAACACCGACAGCAGTGGAAGCCAAGCTGTATGGCACCCTGGAGGAGCTGCGACGGACGGCAGCCTTCATCGAGGACACCGGGCTGCTCATCTAACGGGATGGCGAACGAGGAAGAAGAAGATCTATAGCTGTTAGAACCTATCAGTAACCATAAAGAATAATATCATACACAAAGAAACACACTGAACAATTTATGACTGACTTTTTCTGTGTATGCCAATGTTTCTGATTTCAGCTCTCTACACACTTAACATGCATGCCAGTACACATATACACATGCTCACAGAACTCATGCATACATGTGCATTTACACATAAGCGATTTCCCATCCGCTCTCTGCAGAAAAACAAACTGTCCTTTTTCTCCTGAGGAGCCGAGTGATGCATCTACTTTCTCTGGCAAAGTGGGTCAAATTTTCCCCCCAAGTGTATGTCATGCCAAGGTTCTCTTTTACATACAAGTGACAATTTTGCCCTTTTAAGATGAGTATACCACTAATAAATTTGATGTGTTTGCTTTAATCAAACCTCTTCTATTTCACAAAAGTGCACTATTCACACGGTGTATGAGTCACAAAATTTTTAAATGAATACATGGTTTCATTTTTACCCAATGCATCGTTAAAGAGAAATGGAAAATGCATTATCACATCATGTAATCAATACTGCGGCCATTCACAATCTGAATCTGTCCAGGGAGAAAGAGAAGAAAAACAGCCCGGCACAAAATACTGACGCCCATTCACACATGTATAAAATCTTTAGGGCCACGCATGAAGAAAGAAAACAAGAAAGAAAAAAAACGACCTTCTGCACACAAGTCCCTTCAGAATTTCACTACTTTTCAAGACTGGAAACAAATTCTTCTTACAGGCCAGCTGCAACATTTTTCACGAGGTGAAAATCAGCGTATGAAAGGGGCGGGTGAGTTAACAAAGGACTGGACCTCCTAGTATTACAAATGTTCATGGGGACCAATGGTCGAGTCCTGGCAGGAAAAAAGATAGAGATCTGAACATTAAACACACAAAATGAATCAGAGGTTGGAAAATAATAATTTCTAAATGATGTCTTAGTATTTCATCAACCCTAAAGACATTCTTGCAGATTCAGCGCTTCAAGGCATAACTTTATTCAAACAAAAGCTATGTGGAACAGGTGGGTGAAACATGATTCCTTAGTATTTAGGCATAACTGTGCCTATAACAAAATGGTAATACATTTCTATCTTTTGCCATTCAAATACACCCTTTACAGCTTCATAAAAAAAAAAGAGTGTGAATATGGATAATATTAATGTGTGATCCTCTCTTTAGCGTATGTGTGCATGTGCATGCATACATGCATGTGTGTATGTGTGTGAGTCTGCGTGCGCGCGCGCGTGCACGAGAGAGAGAAAGAGAAAGAGAGAGAGAGAGAGAGAGAGAGTGTGTGTGTGTGTCTACTTTTTCATCTGTGCGTGTAAATCACTAGTAAACTTAAAGGGATTACAGGTATTCCATGGAATTAGACATCTAGTTATCACTCACATTTCCCAAAATGGCTGTGACCACTATCCAATACATGTACCTATGTTTTTTTTCCCCATCCAGTTGACAGAATGCAGTCATTAATTTCATGCACTGCCTGAATAGCCTGAAAAACCCTTTCTCCTCCATCGCCATTGATCTCCCATGAATTACTTAAGGGGACAGGTGGCACAAAAATCTGACCATTTTCTTTCAAAAATCATGTTTTGGGTTTTACGTGCTTTTGTGCTCAAGAAAGTCTGTTGAAACCATCTGTGGTGTTCATTTCGTCAATTTTCACATTTTTCTTAGTAAAAAAATGACTTTATTTGAAGGAGGTGTGTATGAAAATTGCTCAACTTCATCATTTTCAAACGTCGTTTTCTCAAAATCACTTTTTTCGACAACGGTTGATGTGCAAGGAACACAATGTCTCTGGATCCAGACTAGCTAGCTTGGTAATTTTTTTTTCTTTTGATCAGAAATGATTTCTGCATGCAATTACATTTTCATTTATAAGTCAAAACAGCACTTATCATTTGCTATTTGAAAAATTCAAAAGCAATGAAACATGAAGCCACCATATTGAAAAAAATTATTGAAAAAACAAAACAAAACAGTTTAGATATATAAAATCCTTTAGTAATTGCATTACTATAGATCAGCAAAACAAGAAAAGTCATGTTTCAAGTGCCTAACATGTCTGCTATGATAGAAATACAGTTCTTGTTATGAACCTTTTTTTTTTTTTTTTCCATTTTTCATCATTTTGCCCCATTTGTGGTCCCCAAATCATACAAGAGCTTTGAAATCACCCAATATATGTTTTTTTCCATTTTTTTTTATAACCTAAACAATAGAAAAAAAAATGAAGAAGTTTTAAAAGAACAATGGTTTGATTTTCGTGCCACCTCTTGCCTTAAACTGTTTCAAAGTGCAACGCCGGCATAATTTCATTTAAATCATTTGTGGGATGTGGAAAAGGTCTTGTCCACCTCGGCTGCTTTGAACATAGTGTGTATGAAAATTGCTCAACTTCATCATTTTCAAACGTCGTTTTCTCAAAATCACTTTTTTCGACAACGGTTGATGTGCAAGGAACACAATGTCTCTGGATCCAGACTAGCTAGCTTGGTAATTTTTTTTTCTTTTGATCAGAAATGATTTCTGCATGCAATTACATTTTCATTTATAAGTCAAAACAGCACTTATCATTTGCTATTTGAAAAATTCAAAAGCAATGAAACATGAAGCCACCATATTGAAAAAAATTATTGAAAAAACAAAACAAAACAGTTTAGATATATAAAATCCTTTAGTAATTGCATTACTATAGATCAGCAAAACAAGAAAAGTCATGTTTCAAGTGCCTAACATGTCTGCTATGATAGAAATACAGTTCTTGTTATGAACCTTTTTTTTTTTTTTTTTTCCATTTTTCATCATTTTGCCCCCATTTGTGGTCCCCAAATCATACAAGAGCTTTGAAATCACCCAATATATGTTTTTTTCCATTTTTTTTTATAACCTAAACAATAGAAAAAAAAATGAAGAAGTTTTAAAAGAACAATGGTTTGATTTTCGTGCCACCTCTTGCCTTAAACTGTTTCAAAGTGCAACGCCGGCATAATTTCATTTAAATCATTTGTGGGATGTGGAAAAGGTCTTGTCCACCTCGGCTGCTTTGAACATAAGGACTACAAATATGCAGATATGTGTAACTATTTCTTGCATCATGTATGTGTGTGTGTGTGTGAATTTAACAGATTTGAGTGTATCTATACATTATGCAACCCCATCCTCACCCCATCCCTGCAGTTGTGTAGGCTATAAACAACATGAACTGAAGTGTGCACACGTGCTTGTATTTGTGTATGTACGTGTGCATGCATATATGCAAGTGCACATATCGCTGTGTGCATGTACATATGTGCAAGAACCATTGTGTGTGCCCCTTGCTATGTGTATATGAGTGTGTGAGTGGAGGCTTGCATATGTGTCCATACATATGCAAGTGTGTGTGTGTGTGTGTGTGTGTGTGTGTGTGTGTGTGTGTGTGCGTGTGTGTTTGTGTGTATGTGTGTGTGTGTGTGTGTGCACGCGTGTATGTGTCTGTGTGTGTGAGTGGCAATTCAGATAGTCATTTGCGTTTAAACTGAAGTAATTATACAGACACAGATGCACTGGCCTATTGCATTATTCAGAAATGCAAAGAAACGTCATCTAGGTCAAATGCCAGCCAATAAAGTGTGAGGTAAGCACAGCATGTGAACATGACAGTCACATATAACAGCTGTTTTAACCATGAAATAACCTTCAAGGTCAGCTCAGCTATAAACAAAGCAATGATTTGACAGACTGTTATACTGCAGATAGAACTATTAGTAGTTTGGGAGAAGGAGGACAAAAGGAATAGGCTGGGACAGGTGTGACACTGTTTCACGTCAACACTGATGTAAGGCAGTAAATTAACATCACCACGACCCATTTCACAAGTATGTATGCAGCATGTGTGTATCTATCAGTAAGGCAATGTGAATGTGTCATGTGTTCTGACAGAATGGCAGATAACCGTGGGAAATGTGAGAAGGCTGAGAACGTTAGTGTTCTCTTTTGCATCAGTTAGTATTTATTTTCAAAAGTTTGTCGCAGACTGGATCTGGTAGAAAGTAGGGGTTAGACATGGCAGAAGCAGATGTGGCAGATGCAAATGACTTAACATATATACATGTCAACCGAGATCACAGACCAACTTACCCACAGATAAGTGATCCTGTATGCAAGATTCTGCATGTATGCAATTTAAAAAATTGATGCATGTGTGAGGGGATGAGGAATGGGGAGGGGGGGGGGGGGGGGGGGGGGGACAAGAGGGGTCTGGAGTATAGGGTTTTTATGAACATTTGATGCTTGTGTGTGAGAGTGTGCGTGTGCATGTGCATGCAAGTATGTATGTGTGCACAAATGCGGGGTTGTGGGGGTGCACTAGAATAAAGAACTATGTTCAATGGATGATGAAATGTTCTTAGTGTTGACTACTACATACACACTAGTCAGCAAAAGCCCCTAAGTCAATAGTTAATTGTAAACAAGACATTTTCTGTGTTATCTGCTTCAGTTCCCTTTTCTCTTCCTTTTAAATCATGAACTGGATGAAAATAAAAGGCATTCCATGAACTGGCTTGCAGTCACAGCCATTTTCTGATATGACTGCAAGCAGACTTCAGGCAATACACAAAATGGCCGATTTCAGGAACTACCTGTCACACAATCACACACACACACATACACAACCTCACACACACACATACACAATCACACACACACACACACACATGCAACCACTATGACAACAGACCGAAGGGAAAAACACCCAAACATTACAACACTGGGCCAAAACAAACTTCTAACAAATGGATGACAAAAGACTTGGTTTGCTGCTGGGACATATAGCAGACACCTGCTCTGATATACACAAAAAGGAAGACAGAGAAACGAAAAGGACAACCTAAAAAAAATAAACAAAACAAAAAAAACAAACACAAAAACTTCAGAAAGACACGAGGACATAAAGCATAACATGAAAGTGAGAAGGCATACAAATAGACACAAAAGGAAAAAAAAAAGTGATGCAGCCTTGGTAAAAATGGATCATTCCATAAAAACAATTGTAAAGGAGTATGTACAATTCACAATCAGCAACAATCCCGTAGCAACTGAACAAAGTCTTGCAGTTGTGAGCGAATAAACAACATCAAGTAAGGCAGACGGCAGTATTCTTCACAATGGCACAATGTATATCCACATTTAGCTAGTGAAATGGGACACATCAGGGAAGAACAGATTGTTGCACACTAAGTCACATATATACAGCAACTGGGTGTATGCATCCACGGGAAGCGAGAGCAAATATTTACCAGTTCGGCTTTCTGGCACCAACACTGATGTCTCTCCATTACTAGCTTGTTTGTCTGCTCCTTTATGTGACATGTAAAACTCTTGAGAATGAGAGCCACCACTCAGGTCATTGCCCTGCCTCGTTGCTTGTTTTGTATCTCCATCGTCAAGCTGTCTAGAAGCACTTGGAGCATCACCCTCATCAGAATCAATGGATGTGAGCTGAGGGAGACTGGAATCAGGTCCAGGCTGCCGTCTGGATGTCTCATGGGAAGGATTTTTTTGGCCAGAACTCCCATGCTTCACTGGAAAAGGTGCCTGGTCACCTCTGCTGTTCTCTTCATTCCAACTGTTCCAAGGTGACGGACCGGTGCTGATATTGTGATCATGAACCTCAGAGTCCTGATCTTGGGGTCACAGTAAGTCTTTGAAGCTGCTCAGTGTGGTCACTACCATACTCAGAGTTAGAATCAGGACCACCATACACAGGGCCACGTTGCATTGTTGAGGTGTACCTGGTATCCATACCTACGGTGGAGGTGTCTCTTACAAGCTGACCTTCAGGACGAGCTCCCCTAGCCCTGTGGCTTGCCCATTGCTTGCCATGAATGGAATACAGTACAGACGTTATGGGTACTCGCCTGGGAGCTCCAGAATCAGAACTGCTCTTTGTGCTGGAATTCACTGAATCCACCTGCGGTGCTCCCATATGATTAACTCTCTGTTTCACTGTCTTCAATATTTTCTCCATACTGCATCTGACTTGCCATGGGTTGCATGAATGTGCCTGAAGATGCTCTTTTAGAATTCAGCAAAAAAGAACCTTGTGGATACACCATCTTTGGAACCTGGCCTGGCAGAGGTCCAGCTGACTGGGACATTTCTGAATGGATGTATTGATTCTGGAGAAGCTGGTTGGCTTCAAGATTATTGTGCATGTTAAGGAAAACACTGGAACCTAAATGCTCAGTTCCTGGACCAAATTCAGTTTGTTCAGCACCTGCAAGTTCATGATGTAGAAATGTTTGTTGTGGAGGAGACAGCTGTTCAAAATACCCTGAAACTTGAGGAGGCGGCTTTTCAAAATGCCCTGAAACTTGAAAATCAGACTGTTGTGGTTCTGCAGTAACTTTTTGTATTGATAATCCTGAAACTAGATGAATTTCATTAGGTTTTAACAACTGTTTCTGTTGATCAAATGGAAATTTCTTAAATGTGTTCACATTCTCTCGAGTGTCAGCTGGATATCTCCAATATGTCTGTGCAATGTCATGCTGTTCAGCTGGATACTCTGAATATGGTTCCGAAATTTCTTGTCCTGGATACATCTCCAAAATATCTTCATTATCAGTTGGGTATCTTTCTTGCATTTCTTCTCCCACATACTGTGCATCAATCAAGGATGCTTGTCCAGTTGATAATCTGGGTTCCTTGGCAACCAAACCAGGTCGTTGATGCTGAGCAGGATCATATCCAGCAAAAACATCTGAGGGAACAGTTTTCTGGGCGTCAGGTGTGAAGCTAGACTTGTTCTCATATCCTCTGTGGAGCACTGGGGACTGCGGCCATGGCAGGTGGGCGGAGACTTGGACAGAAGGATCACTCCAGCCCCCTCTCCTCTCAGCATGATTGGACACACTGAGGGCTGATCCTGAGCTGTCATGACCAGCAGAAAACTGTGGCTTTGGCTGCTGATTAGCTGAAACAGTTTCAACAGGAGAAAACTGCGGGTGAAAAAATGGAGATACTCTCTGACCAGGCAGTTGTGAAGACTGAAACAATGGTTGAGACAATGTGATATTTGTTTCATGCCGTGCGGTTTCTGGCTTTGGAAAGAGTAATCCCTTGTCTTCCCAACTGTCCTCTGGAACGCCGTCTGGTGGGCATTGAAAGGATAGTGAATGCAAAGGCATTTCTTATTTCAGTCACAACAGAAAAGGGCACAGACAGTTTGAGCAACACCTTTGAACCAAGACAGGAGTGTGTGTTGTATGTATGTGTGTGTGTGTGTGTGTGTGTGTGTGTGTGTGTGTGTGTGTGTGTGTGTGTGTGTGTGTGTGTGCGCGCGCATGCGCGTACGTGCATGCTTGTGTGTGTGCATGTGTGTGGTTAAACCAATCAAAGTGGATTTTTCAGCAGAATTTTGTCGAGGGCAACTTCATGATTACCATAGAATACTTTACATGCGCTAATTCTATGCTGCATATGGAATGTAAGTTTATTGCTAAATCCAATACATAAATACCACCTGAGGTCTAGGGCACAGGGGTAGAAGAAGAAGAAGAAGAAGAAAAAAAAAGCGTTTCTTTCGGTAAACTGAACCGTAAACCTAATATCTTCTCACTTCCTGAGCAGAAGTTTACTCAACAAAGCAATCACGCATTACTGAGACTTCCAACTGGTGATAATCTAGCTATGCCTCTAGTCAAATTTTATGTGTATGAGACAAGAAAAGATAATGTGGTATAAGAAAAATATTTATATATATTCATTATATGAAATATATAGAGCCAACTGATCATATTCAACAGAAAAAAAAAATACCTGTGTGAGACAAGAAATCTGTGGCTGCCACAGTAGAAGTATCAGTCACAGCAGCTGTGGTATTATTCCCCTTCAAGCTGACTGTTTGCAGACTTTTGCTGTTGTCAGCAACACCGCCGTCTCTGTTAGTTCCATCAGCATCGCTCCTATCAATGTCACTGATATTAGCATCAAGATCAAGATCCAAATCAACAGTCTCCTCACTCTTTCCAGTACGTGTTGGCGTTGATAACGTCTGTCGGTCAATCACGCTGGAGATGTAGTCCTCGTTTTCACTTAACACGCAGCTACCCTGACAGCTGAGCATGAAGCATCTGTGTTTGCCCTGTGGAAGAGAAACATAGTGATGATAAACACTTTACATTGAAACCAGTCTCATCTTAACAAATAGCCTATGGATTAAAAAGTATACTGTAACAACATGTACAAATCATTTTTCTGTTCTAAATCATCAAATGGCATTAATTCCATGCCAGCTACAACCCACTTTCCCCTACATGATGTTGGGATCAAGCAGTCGCAGCCTTACCACTACCATTCACACAGCAAGCTATCAATGTTAAGAGGTTGCCTATCAGAGGGGTCTTGGAAGCAGACTGACAGTGTCCCCTCTAAAGCAGACACTGCCAGTTTCAGTTTCGTATAACTGGCTCAGTCGACTATACATGGCCTCTTCAAGGCTGTCACTGCATGAAGAAATAAGTCTTGTCCCGAAAAACAGACACAAAATTTCCTATGGCCTAAAAAAGAAGCAACAAAGTCAACTATCAACAGAATGTACACCAACTCATATCACGTGATACGTAAACCACTCATATCTTTGAGGCAAGGAAGATAAAGTTGTACTGAGGCTGTCAACCATTCCTCTAATTAATCATGCACAGTTGGAGTGAACAATTCAAAAGACAAGCAAAACAGTGCCATAAACAATACATTAGCATGCCATATGGGCACACAGACACTGCAGAATGAACAGCTAGTTTACATACTAAACAGAGTGTACAGTATCGCTAACTCATACCCAGTTTCTAACAAAAACAAAAACAACAAAAAATGGCATGCTACACGTTGTGATTGGAGAAAAGAGAAATGTACAAACTTTATAGAATAAAGACAGGTGAATGGTGCAAAAAGGCAGAGAAACAGAAGACAGCTATGAATAAAGATTTTTTTGTTGTTGTTTTGAAAAGGTAGATCCAAATTAAAAGAGAATCACAGAAAATCATATGTGCATCTCTTCCAGAAGGCAGGGATCAAATTTATGCTGAAAGAAGTCCCTGCATCTCTGAGGAAGTAGTAGACATGTTGAAGCTCCCTCCAACAACCTTCTTCATGTCAAAAACATTGAGACATGGTATTCACAGCAGACCCACAGCTGTAATGACACATAATATTCACCAATGACCCATAGCTGTGATGACACATAATATTCACCAATGACCCATAGCTGTGATGACACATAATATTCACCAATGACCCATAGCTGTGATGACACATAATATTCACCAATGACCCATAGCTGTGATGAAGAAAACTGAAATCAAGGTCAATACTGGAACAGGACATGATTGGCCACATCATCTGAAGTATGGGGAGTTTCATCTTATTCCTTGTTCTGCCATCTTCCTTGCAAGCTCTGACCAAGGTTGCCTCTCTGTTTTGCTGAATTTCATTTCTAATGTATTAGTAATTACCAACAAACACAAGCAATTATCTGTCATTTCAACAATTCAAGCCATACCTTTTTCTTTCCTTTCTATTACTGACAAATATGTAACAGCTGTGACAGCGAGGACCTTTTTCGGACCTCATCCTGCAATTCTTTACCAACAAGATTTCAAATATCTGTCCGCTGTGCAGAACAGTGCAGCCTGGATCCAATTCAACACCTTGCTGGCCTGAAAGAGTGCTGCTCTCCAGATCTCTATTCTCTTTATCAAATAGCGATCAGCCCTGTGATCTATTCCCAGACAAACACAACTTCTCTTGGGTGATTATACTGGCTACTTCATAGTGCACTGGGCTAAATCTAACTTGGACTAGTTGGAGGCTGCCTTCGATATCACTAAGGTACCCCACCTACCAGTCCCATCGAACAGGCCCTCAGAACTGACTTTTTCATGGGCATCATAGCAGAAAAACTGGATGGGCCCCTAAGCTCCTAGTCATGGGGCCAGCAGCCTCCAACTCCTGACCAAGGCAGACAGGATCATCCTCACTATTTCCAGTTCTGCATGCATCAACAGCAAAAGCAAACAAACTGTGGAGGACCAGTCTCTGTCTCCGTCAGCTGTGATGGTCCCCCTCATGCCAGCAGCCTCACCTGGCATGCCCACCAATCACAGCAATGGGGTCTCAATTTGTGGACTGTGAGTCTTCGAAAAGGGTCCCTAACTTGCCACCTTGCAAAAGTAAGTAATCTCACATTTGCTCCCCCTTCAGTCGATATCAGCACTACCCAGCAGAAACCATTCTTAATAAAGAGGTAAAGAATATCCTCTTCAAAGGAAGTGATGGATCCCACTCTGGGATTCTGCTCCAGCATATTCTTCATTTCCAAGACTTCTAGCTTGAGGGGATTGGGGTGATACAGCAGTGGGTGGGTCCTGGGAACAACTAAGCAATTATTCTTGGTAGTAAGGGGATAGCTAAAGCAATCCAGGGCAGTGGCTGAGAATGGAGACCAATGGGTAGACTAACATAACAAACTGACAGACTGACAACATGCCCTAATGGGCGAAGAAACCATCTGCAGAGACCCAGGCCTTGGCACACAACGCACAGACTCGGAGGAACCTGGTGAACATTTCTTCTGTGCAGCATCCCTATGACTTGCCACAGCATGAAGAAAAGAGGAGGGCTTAACAGGTGGTGTCCTTACTATACTGGATCAGAAAAAGCACCAATGAACACCATCAGGTGACTCAACGGCAGTGCACTCTCTCCTCTGTTGGGTTGCTTCATCACAACTTGACATTAATCTGTTGCTTTTGTGGGCTGCCAGTGCTGCAGTTGAGACGGGACAAACCATGGCTAGGCTTCAGATTGGGGGCCCAAGTGAGGGGTGTGGAAATAATGCCACAGAAATCAGCAAATACTATAAAAAAAAAAAAAAAAAAAAAAAAAAAAAAGATTTTCCACTCTAAGTGCACCTTTCATCAGTTTGCCTCGAAATCAAAATACTATATATATATATGCATTGTCTCAATTTGTCCAAGGACTGTTATGTGCTGTGCAGTAAGTAGCGTTGCCATATTCTTTATCATTTATGTGGCGAGACATGCCTTTCAATATGTGTGTGTGTGTGATCAGGTATAGTGTGTGTCTAAGCAGAAGACAGACTTACACACGTTCGTGGTCTTTCTTGGATGTCAAGATGAATGGTTTGTCACCAGTGTGTGTGTGTGTGTGTGTGTGTGTGTGTGTGTGTGTGTGTTATCGCCCGAGTGAATCAGTGTGAATGTGTGTATTCATATCCGCGTGTGCCGTATGCATGTTATATTACAAGATTATCACACGATTGTTTTACTCATTACTTTATTAGGCCTAACCTTGTTTTCAAACACCGCGGTGTCACAGGACGAGTTCTTGCGGCAATGGTCAGCACATGTTTTGCTCGAATCAACACTCTCCAACACGTGGAGAAGCCGTGCCCCGTTAGAATCATCTGATGTGATGAAAATTCCATCGTTCACCGTCACATTACCAAACCCCGTCTCACCCGAGTCGTCGCCATCATCATGCCCGCCCTGCACTCTCTCCGGTTGATTGCCGTCAGTGGAACTGCTCTTTCCCAAACGTTTCATTATTCTAGACAGCATGTGTTTTTCGTCGTTGGTCACACCCGCTAATGGCAACTCCTCACAGAGCAAAGAAGGGAGTAAGGAACCCAGGACAAACAGCACAACCTTCATTCTGTCCTTAAGCGACTGCACTTCGGCTAAGCAGATGGAATGAACTTAGCGTACGAAGTTGACAGCAACAAGTGTCAAATTGCTTCCGGACTGCGCTCGCATGCGCACAACTGACATTATGTTGCACCACATTCCACCTCATCGCTGACGCTCCCCTCTTTTTCGCCCACCCCCGCCCGCACACCCACCCGCCAGTCTTTCCAACCCCCCCCCCCCCCCCCCGACTCCGACTCCTCCACCCTACCTACCCTCAACTCCACCTCGCCCCATCCATTTTCCCCACTCCCAACCACTTATTATTTTCTTCCTCCCACTGCCCTCGTTTCTTTCATTCACACCTGCTGTTGCCGGGAAATGAGTTTTAATGCATCGTAGGACTACCGTTGATGCGCGCCATATATCAGGCCCAGCACATTGGCGAAAGGTATCAAGAGCAGAGGCGTCAGAAGTTATTTTAGCATTGCGGAGGGCGGGAGGTAGGGTAAAATGAACTAGCAAATAGTTTTAAACAAAATCAATGCAGTCTTTATTGGCGAGAGGCATATTTTTCTGGGTTTTATGAATCATCTTTGTTGGAGAGACACATACGCAGCTTACAGACCTACTCTTCAGTGTCAGTGCTTTCTGTCACAGAGAGCGCCGTGTTTACGATGATTAAAATATAATCGAAATAATCAACAAAAGAAAGGGGGGGGGGGGGGGGGGGGGGGGAGGGGGGGGGGGGGGGGGGGGGGGGAGGACAGAGTCAGGGGGGGGGGGGGGGGGGGGTACATTTGTAAATTTTGTAGGCCTACTTCTTGGCGAAACGGGAGAAAACTGACCAGAAAAGAGGAAGAAAAGAACACACACACACACACACACACACACACACAGCAAAGAAAAAAAAAAAGGGAATACACGGTTAATCGTGTAATGATTAAGTTGAGATCAGCAAAGAATCATGCCACTCACAAGAGAAGCAAATTAAAGACTATGTTCTTGCTTGGCAGATAGCTGCTAAGCATAGACCGGCTAAGTTTGGGAGCTACTGGAATACTTATTCTGTGTGTGTGTGTGTGTGTGTGGTGCGCGCGCGCGCGTGTGATGCCGTTTCAGAAATTTCGAATTCTCTGCGTGCTGAACACAACAGAAGAGGAAAATGGCTCTGAAATAACATTTGGAATATAACATGAATTCTGTGGTTTGAACGTTGTTTTCCTTATCTAGTTCAGACTCATTATACACAAGATACTTAGAACTATCAAAAAGCTATGATAACTGATATATTAATCCCCTTACTGTTGAGTCCTTGTCGGGTAGGCGAATATTTCAGCGCTAGACTACTGAGATTATGGATCTTGTATGGATCTTTATGAGCAACACACAACACACACACACACACACACGGCTTGAAATCCTGATTGTCAGTCAACAAAGCAACCACAAACGTTTAACAGACTTCTACTTTCAGAAACGAAAAACCCCTTCCATAGGATGATCAGACTTTATACATGCATATGTCTTACATAAACAACAAGAAATATTTTAACGTTTACTAAGTGTGCTCTTCTTCTTTCGTATGACATATGGGGTCAGGGGGAAGGGGAGTGGGATAGATCTTGGATTAGGTGTCTTTTACTGTTGTTGATAAAATTGCCTCCCCTGGCAGACAGTTCCAGCCACATACAATCAGGGACAAAGGAAAACTTCCTGTGGTTGGTTTAACAGGCATGAAGAGGTTAAGTTCAGCTATGTGACAATCTCGTCTGCCTTGCTATGGGGGAGTAGGGGTGGTGTATGAGATGTTGGTACTAGTCTGTGTAGGGTGTTGATGGCGAACTCTCTTAGGTAGAAGTTGAAGATTGCCAGCCTTGCAATTCCCCAGTCTTCCAGTGGGACCAGCGCAGATCTAATTTTTTTCCCTTTGGAAACAGAACGAATCCCCAGGAAAGCAGTGACGAATACTGTTTCTTGAAGTTTTGCTATGGTAAAGACTGCACCACCTTGTGAAGAGGAAGGCATGCCAAGCTGAGGTCGCTGGAGGACACTTTGTGTGCATACAGAGAATAAAAGAATTTATTATTTCCCTTTAGGTTGGGAGAGATTGGATATGAATTGTGAACGTGCCTCATCACTTGAATTGGTGTGGGTCGGCTGTTGGCTTTGGATACATGCATCTTCAAATGGTGTGTATATATGTGTGTGCGTGTATCTTCAAATGGTGTGTGTTTATCGACAAGTGTTTTGTGAGCTAATTCCTTCCTTCTCCGAGAAAGCAACTGGCATAGGGTGGTGATGTACTTGGTAAACTTACTAGTTGTATAGTATGTGAAGGTTTCTGCTTTCACAAGACATGGCTCTGGACGAAAAGGAAATATTCCCTTTGGGGGAACAAATGTTATTCAAGCCCTGTGAAGAAAATGTGTCGGGCCACACACTCACTTGTTGTAGATTGTCTGCAAGCTTGGATGCTTTCCTTGTTAATTTTCCATTGTACGCACTCTCTCTTGAGTGAATTGATTTTTTTTTTTCAAATTTTTAAAATGTTTAAAAAATTGTTCATTTGTTTTTAGTAAATGCATTTCTTGCCTGGTGTGTTCGGAAGCTCTTTGTCAATATTTTTTGAGAAAAGTATGTCGTTTGAATGATTTTGGTGTGGCACTCTCTCAGATGCGTTTAGTTTTATCAGCCAGGATAGTTGGGGAGTTGAAATCCTGGGCCATATGTGTAAGACCTACTTTTATGCACTGATGAATAGGAACCAATTATTATAGAATGTATGCATGCTTGCATGTCTGCCATTGAAGTTTCAGTGTGTGTGTGGGGTGTGTGTGTGTGTGTGTGTGTGTGTGCGCGCGCACATGCATGAGAGTATGGATGTGCGTGTGCATGCGTGTGCCACTGAGATTTCAGTGTGCATACGTACATACATATGTTAAGTATGCCTGTTCATGTATGCACAGGCCCATGTGTTGGTGTATAATGATTCTTTCAACAACAGACATATCAAACACCCTGGGTAACATAAAGGTTTTTAATTAAGCGTAGTCTCCTCAGGCATGGCTTTTCTCCCTTTGTCTGCACAGCTTTATTTTTCCGTCCAGCATGAGACACTTAGTAAAAGGGCGAACAAATAAGGCTTACACATTTCTAATCCAATATTTTTGTTGCTGTAGTCTGAGCAGAGGCATGTATCAAACTTGTGTACTTGTTAACTAGGGAAAATGAAATACCCAGAAAGTGATGACATTATTTTTGCACAATTTTGTGTGTGTTGTCATTGTTCTAATATTGCCTGACCACTTGCGTTGAAGTTTTCATGCCATATCTACCTTATGTACAGTAAAATAAACCTAGTCGAGTTTGGTATTAAAAGAATTGTCGGGAATTCGCCAATTCAGTCATCTCAAGAGCGCAGATATATTACATTTTTCATGACAACCACCAATTATCAAACCGACAGCCCCATTTGTAATGGCCGCTCAACAATGCTGAACACATTGCTGCCAGACCGGCTATGCACAGATGACATTCAGTTCGCCAAGTACAGTGCGGTTAGCTGGCTTGCGGGGAGCAGCCTGCAGAAAACACCCCTTTCCCTGACCTGCATTCATGGCTTGGCCTCTGTAGCTGCAGGCGAGCTGTAAACTCCTCTGCCTCTCAAAACTAAGTAACTTGCTCTGAACAGCTGTGTCTGCCCATCTTTGTGAAGCTCTGTACATGAACCATGACTTTCTAATGAAAACAGTCCTCATGAGAAAAACATTTATGATACTGCACAGTTGAAGTCACCCGGCATTACACATTTAAATAAAAGTAACGGTCACAAATTGCTGCCCATGCAGAAAAGGTTCAATCTGTATATCCTAAATTTGCAAACAGATTGGTTACAAATGTTTAAAAAGCTATCTGTTGTGTAAAAAATGCATGGAGTGATACATCTTTGTCAGCAAAAGTTTAAGAAAAATTGACATCACAGTTAACAGTTTGATACTGTGCTTTCACACATTGTGCCAGAGTGTAATTTGATCTGCGACTGAAAAAGAGTTTTGCTTACATACCGGACACAAGAAAAAAGAGATTTGACTGGGAAAAAATATCTGAAATAGACATTGTTTGCAAATTTGAGATAACTATCACCTCTAATGACAGCAAAGTTCAGCGCATCCAAAGATTCAGACAGAACATTGGAGAGAGAGAAAAGGATTCTTAGAATTCTTCTGTTTTTTTTACTCGTCTTTTAATCTAGACAAGGTCCTGTTCTAGGGGACACTGCATGCTGTTTTTGAAGACTTATTTCCATGGTACATGGCACATCAACATGATTCATGGTAAATTTAATGTATGATTTGATCTTCAGCATGCATATGCACACACGTGAGTCTGCACCTGTTGTGTTTATGGGAGACAAACCTCCACCATTGATCACCACATGCCAGGCATGAACGTCTTCCTGCTTCCTGCCATGCAGACACACGGTCAGTCTGGTTCGAGTGAAAAATAAGAGTCATCTTCTCTTGGCTACCGCTGAAGTACTATAAGAAAATCCGATGCTCAAACCACTTGGCTATTACAACCATCAAAAGATGTATTTGAAACAGCTAACATTTGCAGCAGCTGCAACATAAACCATTGATCCTGACCAAGAAAGAGAGGCAAACACTGCCTACTGAGGCCATTTGTGCAGGAATGAAAAATTGCCTCCCTTCTC
Organism: Conus canariensis; assembly: GCA_033310375.1. NCBI lineage: Eukaryota > Metazoa > Mollusca > Gastropoda > Neogastropoda > Conidae > Conus > Conus canariensis. The sequence goes on from CM065723.1 coordinate 51,796,241, forward strand.
AGACACTTTTGCTTGGTTGCAAACTTTTTTTTCTTGAAGTTTATCAGGTCTGCAACTAAGTCTTAAAAATTTAGCGATGTTTAGATATCAATCCTACAATCTACCCTGTAAAACAGAGGAAATACTGCAGATAGACAGACTGGGCTGGAAACAATAGCCTGCTCTAAAGACTTTGTCTGTTTTAGCAGCAATCAGTGAGTGATGTCCAGTTCTCTTCATCCAACTTCGTTCTTTTTTATCCTACTCTGTTCTAAAAGATTACTTCTATGTGTGTGTGTGTGTTGTGTGTGTGTGTGTGTTGGTGTGTGTGTGTATGTTATGCGTGCGCGTGTGTGTGTGAGTGTGTGCGCATGCATGCAAATATATATGTGTGTGTGTGTGTGTGTGTGTGTGTGGTGTGTATGTTATTCTATTTCTCTGTTTGTGTGTGTGTATCTCTGCTTCTCTATCTATATATCATATATTTATCATATACATTTAATGTAGAGTGGACTACACTTCATCCAACACTGAAGGGACTGAAATTTTCTACTCGGATTTGCTGAATTTTGAGTGAACCACACTGCACATAATCCAGATAATCCTGCACAGAATCCATCAATCCATTCGTGTTAATCATAATCTGGCTTATCCATTTGTGGGTTAGTGTGTATTTGACTTGTTGGTAATTTGTGTGTGTTACATCTTGAGAGAACATATACTTGGTGCATATTTACCAATACCTAATTAAACATTAATATGCTGATATGAAACACAGCAGGACATGCATTTTCAGTTCTGATTTGCCACTCTTCTATGCTTGAAACTTTCACTCTCTGAAATTGTTAAATCTTTTGCTTCCTTTCAGGACTACCAACAATCATTTCAATCCAGCCTATAGCTAAAAAAAAAACACCCTGAAGTAATCCAAAACAGTGTAGCCTTCTCTGGCAGGCAGCTTTACAGCATTCACTGAATCCTTCCCAGTTCCTGTGTTGCTCTCTGTCACACACCGCACAGACAATAATCCCATGAAGAAAAGACACAACAAAGAAGAAGAAGAAAAAAAAGAGCAAAGTAACAGACTAAAAATCACACACTTGCAATATACACATTGGATCGTTCTTCTGCAAACTGAACACAGCGGTGCCAGATCTGGGGAACAGGTTGTTGCAGACACAGCGCCTCCACTGCTGAGAACTGCTTTGCAGTGGCGTCAGGCTGGAATCTACTGCTGTGAAGTGACCCTGGTGAAGGACAGCAGGTAGCCACCGGTGCCCGACATGCTCATGAGCGGGTGTGTCCTGGAAGGCAGTACCTGCCACACACAAGTTAATGATGAGTATGTTCTGTGATCAACTGGTTTAAAATTCACCTTGCTACAAACAAAACAAGCTTTAATAGTAGTTTGTACTTTAAAGTGTGTGGAAATGAGACTGTGTGAGTTTACATGTGAGTGTGTGTGTTTACATGTGTGTGGGGTGTGTGTGTGTGTGTGTGTGTGTGTGTGTGTGTGTGTGTGTGTGTGTGTGTGTGTGTGCATGCTGCACATGCATACATGAATTCTTCATTGCTCTATCTATCTATTTTGCTATTTTTCATTACACACACACACACACACACACACACACACACACACACACACACACACACAAACTCTCTCTCTTTTCTTTCACACTTTCAAACTCACCCACACCTAACTTTATACATGAAACACTTTCAACTTTCACACTTAACACTCTCTTTCTTCGTACCAGTGTTCTACATCATGTAGAAATGGGGGTATAGCACCCAGTGAAATTAAAAATCATGTTGATAAAAATCATGAAAAGGGTAGGAATACAAACTGCTTTCCAGAGGTTTCCTCACATACTGATAATCGGCAGTGTGGGGAATGCTGTCTGAACAAAATCACAGGACCTCCCCCTCCCCCCCCCCCACCAACTCACAAGAACTGAAGTACTGTTTACCACAAAACTGTCAATCTCTGAGTCATTAACGAACACAAATGACTGCACAATGAAAACAATGACTCTGTTCAGGACCATGAGAGTGAGATTGACCATGATGGGGACCTAAGCAACAGTTTGTGGTGTTGAAGAAAACCCCCCAACTCATTACAGTTCAATCTGTACCTCTGAAAATTCTTGCTGGTGGTATGATAATCCTCTAGTTTTCTAGAAAAGAGTATGAATACACCTTGCTCTGAGGCAAATCTGAAATACTGTAGTACATATACACACAAACACACACACATATAAAGTCCCACTCACACATACACACACATGCATGCACACACACACACAAATACATGCAAGCGCTCACACACCTACATAAACTGTGACAGACGACTGCATGTACCTACCTGGTACTCTCTGAACCACGATTCAGTGAGCTTTAACTGAACACCATAGCCGTTTTCTTTCACTCTGGTGAAGCATTCTACCAGTGGCTGAAAGCACATTTTGACACCTGAATTATCCAATAAAAGAGTTCCACATGCACCACACATACATATATGAAGAAGATCTAGTTGCAAAGTGAGACGACTGCAGGCGAAAATTTTCGTTATTTTATTCGTTTGTTTCTCACCTGAAGAAGACCTAAGAGGTCGAAACACGTTGTGTTTTGTCTTGTGACTCGTTTGTCCACGTTTCTCTGGGCGGTTCGCTAACATTCATTTAAGATATATGAAGAAACTAAAAAAAACTAAAAAAACAATTCATCATCCCACTTTGTACTGATCACTCTGCACTGATAGTTCTTCCTTCTAATTCTCACCACAGACTGGCCATTGAATAAAAGGGCCACACCCGCGCAAGTGATCTGTTCAAAGTTAGGTCACGACATTTTCAAAAAATGACTAGCAATGTATTAGTTACATTAAGAACAATAATAAAACATTTTCAAAGTTCCCTAGTCTTATCATATTAGAAAATATCATAATTTCAGATCTGACAAGGATATTACCCAGCCAACTGGATCAAAAATAGCTGCCACACATTTGCATAGCCTGGAAATCTACACTGATTTGTTTCCCTCACTTGTGGGAAGGGCACAATTTTCAGTTCTTTACATTCTAAGCATATGAAGTTTCCATATAAAAGATCTGAAAACTTGAGATTTCAAAATCACAACTGATAGGTGATGAAACCTACCTTGAAAAAGTAAACATTATCTACACACAGTTATAGCTACGGTGTGGTTCCACTTTGTTTAAAATTCATTTTTGGTGAGGTTTTTGGCCATTTATTTGAGAGAGAAATTTCAGCAAAAAAATTCATACCTATCTTGCACACACACACACACACACACACCACACACACACACACACCACACACACACACAGCCACACACACACACAGAGCCACACACACACACAGAGCACACACACACACACACACACACACACAGCCACACACACACACACACACACACAGCCACAACACACACACACACACACAGCCACACACACACACACCACACACACACACACACACACAGCCACACACACACACACACACACACACACACACACACACACAGCACACACACACACACAGCACACCACACACACACCACCACACACCCCACACACCACACACACACACACACAGCCACACACACACACACACACACACACACACACACACAACACACACACACACACACACACACACACACACACACACACACACACACACACACACACACACAGCACACACACACACACACCACACACACACACCACACACACACACACACACACACACACACACACACACACACACACAGCCACACACACACAACACACACACACCTCTTTATGCTGGGAGAAGACCACGACAGGCCTTGATGGTGCAACATATGGGAGAAGTCTCAGCAGTATTGCCACACAGTCATATTTAGTGGCAATAATCAAACTGCAACATACAACGTTTACATGTTCAGCTTAGAAAATAATTCGTGTGCATAAGTGATTCTTTTATGACTTGTGCTTTAGTTGAGTGGTTAGAACACTCACTCATCAGTTCAAGACTCATGGATTCAAGCTGTGGCAGCACCTGCTGGGTGAAGTGTTGACTAAGATTTTTCTAAACAGCCAGGTCAATGTATGCATGCAGACCTGCATGAAACTAAACTCCCATCGTACAATGAAAAACTCATATATGCACGTTAGAGATCCTATAATTCCTGTCAGCATTCAATGAATGAGGGGAAACACAAAAATACCAAGCATGTATCTGGCTACTTGGAGAGGAGATAAGGACTGTCAAGGAATGCTAATAGCCCACTGACAAGCTGTGATAAACATTGATATAGCAGCAATATCGCTGTTAATGTGACTGTCATGGAATTCATATGATATAATGGTTACAGCAGTTGGAAAAAAAAACCTCTTAAATTTGTCTATGTACAACAACAACAACAACAAAATCTTTACACTTAAACCAAACACTGAAAAATCAGAATACATCTTAAAGTACATCTTAAGGTTCTTATAATGTAATATGCTGCTGAATAAATCAATGTTCAATTAATTTTGTCTAACCGCACAACTAGCAAATCTTTGATCAACTCTATTACAATATATATCAAAGTTGTCATGAACATCTCTTGAAAGTAAGACTTTGTTTCATGTTTGCGCGTCTGAAGGTTATAAAAGCTGGGCTTGAAAAATGCATGAATGCTTAACTTGTACCCTGCTCAATCTCTCAACACATGAAGGCGCAATCTCAGAACCAGGGGTAGTGCAAAGAAGAGATGAAAAAGTGACGATGAGGCAGAATTAGAAAAAGAGAAAAGATACCTTATCATGAAGAAATCACACACACAGCTTACTTTTAACACAGAACATCAGAACTCAAAATTCACGATAAACTCCAATACCATTATGCCAAAATGTATGAATGAAATGGTTTTGGTCATTGGGACAAACATGTTTCATGTGATCTGACGAATCTGCAGAGACAATAATTTTTTTTAATGTTCCTTTCTATCAGAGCAACTTTATAAAGTGTTGCATTCTCTATTTTTTATTCTAAAGAACAACATCATGGTATGCGTTTGTGATGACAGTTCACATTATTAAAGCATGAAGACTTTGATACACTAGTCTGATTTGTTGGCAAATGATAAAAAAAATTCAGTTGTGATTGATTACAAAGAAAAACAAATCATTCGCTCAAGCTAGCATTATTCTATGCTGGCATCCACTTTAGATTCCTATGACTTTGTTATGTGACAATTTATTTTGATCTTTTGATGTCTACTCTTTAGAATGCATTTTGACTGTGGGCCTGATTATGTGACTGTCCTGGGTAGATTGGAGGTAGCTGGTACTCACACTGGTGGAAGGTTGCTGGCAACCCCTGGAGGATTGTGACAAAGGCCAAGCCCTTTGCCCTCATGAAAAAAAAGTTATCCCTTGATTCTTCTCAAAGCTTTTCATGTCAAGTGGCAACTTCCAATTACTGGTCTTCCATTATACAGTTCCCACCACATTCAACACTCACAGTTTGCTTCATTTTTTTTTTTTTTTTTGCATTCCCAGAACAAAAAAATATTAAGCCTGCTACTCCTTGGTTATTCTTCAACCTTTTCAAATTATATACACTTTTTGCAAAAGGAATCTTTTGGTTGGTGATCCCACATTGTGTGTCAACACTAACAATTTGCTTCGTTTATCAATTTTCTCTCCAGCTTCTGAGCATGCTTTTGAATGATTGATGTAGAAACCCATAAACACACACACACATGGAAATACATCACGAACAATAATGTCAGATAAAAAACTGTTTTAGGCACCTGTCGAGTTTCTTTTCACCGAGAGTGGTTGCTGCCTCGTGGAGTCGCTCAGTGCGCAGAAGCTTCTTGGCTGCCTGTTCTGTTGGAGTCTAAAGACATGAGAACAGGAAGGTCACTAAAAATGACTGCATGTCACATCTCTTCTCCCATCATTAAGCAGTGGTCATATGAAAAGACTGTGTTAGTTAACACGCAGTTAATAGATAAACAACAGATTCTACAAAGTATCCACACAATTCAACAAGCAGATCTTTATGAAATGTGAACACAATGTTCTATGACAATGACATTTGAGAAACAGGTGGAAGCCATATAATGTTTTAAGCCTTTCAAGCAACAGATAAAATGACTTAATGACACTGAATCTACAAACAATCCTGGAAAATTTCATGAAGATCTAACCATCTGAGACACATATAGACAGACACATGAGAGAGACAGAGAAAGAGAAGAGAGAGAGAGAAGGGGGAGAAAGAGAGAGGGGGGGGGGAGAGAGGGGGGGGGGGAGACAGAGAGAGAGAGAGGGGTAGAGAGAGACAGAGAGGGAAAGATTGCAAGTTATGACAGCTTGTCTCTTGTCCATCACAATTCAACTCCAATAGCACTCACCAGTCTGGCTTTCCCCTGTTTCTGTCTCTTAACCCCCTTGCCACCTGCTGTCGCACCTTCTTTCACTTCCTTCTCTGAATCCTGGTCTTCACTCGCTTCCTCCTCCTCCACCACATGTTCACTGTCACAGTCTTTATCCACCTGCATTGCAGAATCTTTGGTCCCATGGGCTGCATTCTTGCCATCTTGCTGCCCTGTGACTGCACTGGGGCACTGAGCGGTCAGAACTGTGGGCGCTGTCTCTGAAGTGCTGCCAGTGGCTACACTGTTGTCTGATGAGCCTGTAGCCGACAGGAGTGTGCCGTCTTCTAGTGACGCCAGCTTGTTGAGGGGGAATTCATGCAATGTTTTCATGTGGTCCTCTGGGAAGTTGAAGTGTTTGACAACATGCCTGTGGCAGATCATAGCCACATCTTTATAGACTGATGTATACAATGCATGAAAGCAGATATGCACATACACTTTCTCTTGCATGCACACATACATGTATACACACACATACACGTAAGAACAAACAGGACAGTGTCGTAGTCACTGTCTCCTGAAGAGAACTTACAAACACACAAGCACATCCCATATACCCAATCAATAAAAGGGATCTTACTATCATTATGTTCATGCATATACATACGCTCAAATATCATCACTATGTGTATTTCATAATCATAAATATGTTGGGTATGTGTTGGTTATGTGTACGATGCATGTACATTCATTAATAGACATGGTAACATTCCAGCTATAGCATTTTCTCCTTGTCTCCTTGTAATGTTGTATCGATGTTCATTGATTTTTTCACCCTCCTAATGTTCATGTGATTAACCTTGCATTTCCTTTTCATAAAATGTTATGTATGGAATCTTCAACTGATTTATTGGTGCAAATGATAGACCATCAGTCACAGACAGGAAGAAAACTGAAGGAAAAAAAGTATCAGTATCTCAACACACACACACACACACACACACACACACACACACACACACACACACACACACACTTTGTGTGTATATGGATGAAAGAAGGCCGACAGTCAAAATAACAACCTTGTTTTCAAATCCCTGTAATGCTGTAGGTTTATTCTTAGTCTAATATATGAAATGAAGAGACTTTCCATACAGGAAAACTGAGGTGAGCTCAACATGAACACAAACACACATCACCAGTACCAAGACCACTCACCTGTTCATATCATTTCCAGGGTAAAGGTGAATGACTCTTCCATGTCCTGCACAAATGCCAGTAATGCAAGCAGGTAATGTATCGACTACTAACAACCTCTCAAAGAAGAAAAGCATATTTTAAATGATTTTTCTGTGTGTAAGGATCTTGAGTTTTGGGCTCTTCCAGCAAATTTCCTTTTTGTACACTGAACCAGTTCAATGGAAACATCAGACCTAAAGAAGGTTGCATCATCCGGCTGAAAGCACAAGACTGAAAGCGACTGCACAGAGTCTAATATGGTACACCATCAGCTGTCTCTAAGACACTAACACTGGCTGTTCATTATGATATATACATGACTTCTTTCTCCACAAAGTGGTTTTATGGACTCTGAGTATTTGCTAGAGGTGATAATGATAGACATCTTCACAGTACTTCTTGACTCGGACTTTTGCTTTTAAGACGTTAAAAATGCAGCGTCCTTACCTCTCTCTCTCTCTCCCTCCCAAGATATAACCGATTTCAAAGTATCTCATTCTTCCCCTTTTTCATGAAAAATGCTTACTCTTGCACAGACATATTCATGTTCATGTTTACAAAGATGCAGCCATGCACACCTATACACATCCCCCACCCATCCCTGTACGTGAACTTCATTTAAGTAGTGATTAATAAAAACTGAAATCTTCATCACTCCTCGGTTTGTATTCTTCTTCTGAAGTCAGAGTTGCATGTTCATGACATTCAAATCATTTCTCCAAACAAGAAACACCAACTGGGGAAGAAGAAGAACTGGGACTACAGTTGTCTCCCTTTGTCTTCAACTTAAAACAGTCTTTGTCTGTTTTTACAAGCAGGCTTTTATATGTATGACCTTTTAGTTGTAAAAAATTCCTTATTTTGGCATCCATCTTCAGTTTCCTGGTCACGTTTCATGCTGTATTGGTCTACTGCTCATTTCACAACTAAAAGATCACTGGTTCTTGTTTGTTTGTTTGTTTCAATTGTATACATGATCTTCTGAATAAAAACAATCATGAAAGGAATCTAAGAACTAGCAGATCTGCTCCAGAAAAAAAAAAACTCCACCCATAAACCTATCAAGCACGGCTGGGATTAGAATAAAGGATAATAAAAATCACATGGATGAAATCCAATGATCTCATTATGTGGCTATAGGCACTTATCACTTGTCTCCCTTTTTCCACAGATGACAAATTCCATTTCAAGCTTTAACCTTGCCCTTTTCATCTGAAACTTAAAATCAAAGCTGACTCCTTTTAAAGAATTCGGTTTTGATATGAAGTATACTGAATTTTGTACAAACCTCAACCAAGCTGAAACAAGCTTGCATTTTCAAAAACCGTCATTTAGTTTGATTTTGGCTTAGTCCCAAAAACCATCAAGGCAAAATACCATTCATTCTTTCGATCTCAGTGCGGAAACTGAAAAGGATCATGCCCATAGATTCTTTCATCACAATGATCCCCAAATGATTCTGACCGTACATTTACCTCCAAGCCTTTCTAACACAGAGCCAAGGACCAGCCCCTGACAGGATTCCACCACAGCAACTGTCGATCCTGACATCACGTTGCTGTAGCACAGCAGCTGGGACAGACTGTCAGCACGCAGGTTGCTGCAAAAATGCACTGGAAGGGGTAAAAATTACACATACAGTCTGTGATATGATGAATTAACAAAGAAAGTAAACACCCCCATCACTTTTACTTGTTCTGAAAAGTGTGTTGTACTACTTGATAATAAAGCCGTATGTAGTTCTACTTCTACGTCATAAAATTAATACTAAATATGTATCAAAACCATAATCTATTCTAGTGACCTTGACATTCGAGAACATCATAGTTAGACTTACAGTCACTTTACTTTTTCAACATGCTACTGTCATGTTTCTATTAATATATTTCACCAAGATCTGTTGACTAGTTCAAATAAATGAGTGAAAATGTATGCGGAGAAAATATGAAAAAATGTGATGTGATTGAACCTTTGGTAAATTACTAAAACACCATTTAGGAATCAGAATTCATGAATCATCATATTGCAGCCATGTACAAAACAGCTGTGATAGAGGTAATAAATCATCCCTTTGATTAATAAAGTGAAAATTTGATTGGAAATTTTTTTTTACCCCCCCCCCTCCCCCCTAAAATTAATAGATTTTATTGCTGTTTAATTTTGAACATGGAATGTTTCATCTTATTGTGAATGATGTAGACAGCCAAATACAGTAGCCAACCAATACAGTAGCCAGCCAAATACAGTAGCCAGCCAAATACAGTAGCCAGCCTAATCAGCAGAAGAACTGAGGAGCTTGGGGAAGACTGCCCAGCAGGTTTTGAAATTCAATCTTCTATCCTGCAGAATCCATAAATCTTAATCAATCAGTAATTTTTTTTTCATCTTATTATTATTTTTTCATCCTCTCTCTCGATATTCAAGAAGACTCTATGAAATTAGTTATGTTCTCATTAGAAACTTTGTCACAGTGGTAGGACATGTAAATTATACTTGTCAGTAAATTAATGGTAAATAAGATATAATAAATGCAATGTCAAGTCTTATGTCTTGTAACCGTAATGATCAAATACAGACAATTCCATTAAACGAGAATGATCTACAACATAAAATATGTTAATTCTGTTAATAAGGAACAAAAATCAAATTTAAGAAGAAAAAAAAAGAAAAAAAAAAAACAACCCCCCCCCCCCCAAAAAAAAAAACAACAAACAAAGCAAAATATAAGTTTTGAAACAGTTTTCATATGCTTTATGCTTTCAAACATACATCACAGTAAAATGTCAAAATGAAGAAAAGAGAACTGAAGAGGGCAGGAGAGAACAGAATGTATGATACAGATCCATCTATGTGCTCACCATATTTTTGAGGGACTGTGTTTGAATGTGTCCAGCAATAACCTGGCGCTGGGATACAGAATGCGGAACACAAGCATGTGCCTGCAACAAACAAAATACTGGTGATCTCTTTTAATTCTGAACATCTCCTTTTCATTGTAACATAAACTTTATAATCTCAAAAACAGAAAGTATCATCGAATTTTCAGCAAAGGAGTGTGCAAATGTGAGCGTGAGCGCGAATGAATGTGAGCGTGTGTGTGTGTATGTGTGTGTGTGTGTATGTGTGCATGCATGTGTATGTGTGCATGCGTGTTGTTGTGTGTGTGTGTGTGTGTGTTGTGGGGCTGCGCGCACATGCATGCATGTGTGTGTATGAGTGTGTGAATGTATGTGTGAGTGAAAGAGAGAGAGAGAGAGAGAGTGTGTGTGTGTGTGTGTGTGTGTGTATGCATGTGCTTAGAAGTCTAGTTTCTGTACAAATGAATGCCCTTGCCAGCATATGTGTGCACACACATTAGTGCATACAAAGAACACAAACACAGAGGACACGCACGCACGCACACACACACACACACACACACACACACACACACACACATACACATACACACACACACTCACACAATATGCATGCATATCCAAGCATACTAATTCAATTCACACAAGTATGCATCATACAAGCATGCTTGCATGCACACCACAGTCAGCACACTTTCCCACATCTGTCATGCCACACAACGATGTACATATCTACAGCAGCACATACTTTTTCTTCTTCTTTTTGATGTATTTTGCTTGTGAAAATTCAGTCTTGGTCTTGAAGGTTTCACTCTGCTCAACAAGCTTTTCCACAATGTTCTGCAAGCAAAATTGCCACATGCATAAAATTATCATAAACCCTACTTACTGGTCTTTCCACACTTTGTTCATCATCAATTTAAGTATTTTAACCCAGAACTTTCTTTCTTGGAACAATATTAATGATGTTACATTTGATATTTAAAGGTAGCTTGAACAAAAGGTCATATTTCCTTTTCCATCTGATGAAAAGGGTCACTTCATTTGCATGTAGTTATTTGAGGACAATAAAAAATAGCTTAGTTCAAAGCAAAGAGGAAGTGCACAAGCATGTACCCTTTTTGCATGTTATCAGAACTTTAGGGATTCCATGTGTTTGATGAGATAATACATTTTCTGTTTTATAAGTGAGAATAAATTTGATACAACCAGCGTGTGCTCATATATTTTCTATTTGTTATTTCATACAATTCTTGATGTTTTGTTGAATACAAACTAAAAACCAAAAAGAGAGAAAAAAAAAAGTCAAAAAGCTCAAAGGAAAATGATTTCAAACCATACAACAATGCTCAAATAATGAAGGTCCTCAGAATCAATGCATGAATATTAAAGGTCTTCTGTGTTAGTGACCTAATAATCTTTGATGACCATATGCGGTTACATGAACACACCTGTCCAGACAGCCCTTCCTGCTTCATTTTCATGATCTCTTCCTGCGTCAGCTTCTGATTCTCTCCAGATGCAACCAGGTCTCTGTTATCTTTGCCTGACTCTGGTTCTGGCAACAAAACAAATACCATGAAACAGCAACGTTTGAACTGCCACATCATGTAATCAAAATACAGTCATGGATCTGCTTTCAGTTTCAGTTTTAAACCAGCCCAGCTGACCATTGACAGCTCTTTCAAGGTTGCCATAATGCAAGAAGAAACAACAGTCTTGGCTGCCTACATATATAAAAAAAAAAAAAAAAAAGCAGCAACACATATAACAAAACTGTTTACCCACATCTAACACAAAAATTGCTTATCTACTGCTATCGTTAAGAGGATAAAACTATGCTTTGCTAAGGGTGCCAGGTATTCTGTGTAATTGATCATCCCCAGACTTTAACAAGAAAAAGTGAAAAATTAATTATAAACATACAGATGCCACACACACACACACACACACACACACACACACACGTCATGCTACAGAAACAAAACAACAGAATGGAGAGCTAGTGCCCACTTTAGGCACTGTTTACATCTTCCCCACCATGACCCCAGATTTACAACAAACAAACTGGCATTTTACAGATGGTAAGAACAAAAAATGTGTAAATCATTTCTATTTTTTTATAACAAAGGCCAAAAGACAGAGGATGAAAATAAAGAAAGAATAAAGTGGTAACAAAACACAGCTGAAAAGAGGAACACACACTTTCTCTACCTTATTCTCTCTGTCATTTAAATAATTTAAATGCATAACACATTCTTTAAGTGTAAAAGAATAGACACAAAAGATGAATAAAGCACAATAAATTGTTCATAATGATAAACTCATCATGACAAAAAATCAAAATTTCCACCTGAATGTCTCATTCTCTTTCTGCAACAGTATTTCTATCCGGATCCAAAGTCTTCAAATATATCACAGGATATCCTCCCACTACTCAACACGTCTCCCCCACACACTCCACTTTTGCCTCATATATACAACCAAGAACAAACTTAAGCAATGTGTTAATCTTAACTTTGTTCCACCAACCTGCCTTTTTCCCTACTAATTCGCAACTGACCCCTCCTCACCCACTTCCTCCTCATACACACACAGTGTTAAGCCCAGCTTTGAGCAAAACGTACAGGTAAAACAAAACATGTATTACAAGTACAAAAAATTAACTTTTATACATGGCTCTTTACCATGGACATAGTCTGAAGATGAGCTGGCACCATTTTTTGATGATGCGACAATCACAAGTTTTCCTTGCTGAACTTCAAACAGTGTTCCGTAATGCTGTCCCACAAAGTCCTGCCCTTTTAGCTTGGTTTTCTCAAAGAAAATGTTTCTGCAAAACAAATACACAAGAATGCACTGTTAGCATTATGTATAAAATTTGTTATTGTGAGAGAAAAAAATGTGAACAGCCCAGATCCATCGCCAGATTTGACTGAAGCATATAAAACTATGCTGATCTTAAAGTACTTGTTGTTGCAATTTCATACTTAACATGCTAAATCATTCACAGCAATTTCATTTTTTTGTCAAACTAATGGAGTTGATAACTTGTGGAAAAGTCAAAGCTTTGAAACTGTCAATGCTCACTCAGTAAACACTTTAAACATTTGAATAATTAACAGGATAACAATTTTATTTGTCCAAAAGATGGAAAATTCATTTTCAGCAGCACAGCAACCATATACCAGGACAACACACACACACACACACACACACACACACAACACACACACACAAAAGGTGCAAACTGCCTGTGTAAGAATCCATGGTAAATCAATCCCAGCCGTAAAATATCTTCATGCAAGCACAAACACTCTTCCCACACACACCCTCCCACGCACCCCCCCTCCCCCCCCCCCCCCCACACACACACACATCACACACACGCACGCATGCACGCGCGCGCGCACACACACACACAATTGTTTTACGAACCGGTAAAGAATTATGTATTTTCAACAGCATTTGAGAATGTAAACGATTTCTTTATACACTGATACCTATGAGAATCCACAGGCTATAAGATAAGAAATATTTTCTTAAAGACATTATCTTTATAAGTTGAAGAAGGCAAATGGTTTTCTGTCACCCGATCCTGTAACTTGTAACATACCTCGTTTTCTTCACCTGAAATACTTTAGATTTGTCGTCAGTTTTGAAAACTACATGATCACCATCCGACACTAACTGTGGCTTAGCCATCTCAGAAAAAGTCTGAAAATGGTAGATTACTTAACGAATAATACTTTTCTTTGGGTTGACAATTTCATTGACGAAACTGAAACTAAAAATCCGCGTGGTTTCCCTTGCTTCCCACAAGGAAGTGGCAGCTAAAGCCAACAAGTAAACTAATCGGGTTTGAGAAATGGCCTCATGCGCCCAATGATTTGAGAGAAAGGTGTTGTTGACAATGGCGATTTATTTCTTTATTTGCACAGGTTTGAGTAAGGATAATGTAGATCTTAATTGATTAGGCTATGAAACATCTGACAATTTTATCCTCGATTAATGAAATTCTTATAGTATACATGTTTGTTAGACATGCCTCTGCTGCTTGCTGATGTCCAATTGGTGCAATGCCATGAATGAAACTGAAAGAAGTGAGAGGTGAGGTATTGGGTCTATCGTCTTGTTACTATAGCGTAAATGAGCATTCACCACTCAGCAATTTGGTGATGACCCTTATGGTTGCTTTGTACTTGATTATTTTCATGTTTCCGTAACCTACAGAACGTTGACAGTGACGTGATTTGATGGTAAAAGCAGAAAATGTACGAACTATAGTAATTTTCACACAAACTTCAGGACAGTGGGGTTGGGGGGCGGGGAGCATTGGGAGTGAGGGGAGGGTCAATTTTTTTAAACAGAGACAGAAAGAGGAAGATCCAACAGCAAGAGAATTAACCACAGCTTATAAATGAGTTGCTTCCCCAGACAATTGTTTTGTATTAGCCTGTAGCTTTTTTTTAAACTTGGCTTTGCCTGGTCCATAACATCCCTCACTGCATCTTCCACCACCTTGTAGTTAATCCAGTTCCAAAGGGGGACACACCACACACAGAGTCTTGTTGGCATGTGCATTAACAGTATCATGTAAAACACACACACACACACACACACACACACACACACACTGTGACACACATGCATATATATATATATATATATATGTTTAATAATTTCTGACTCACATTCCAGGCCTTGTCAGTCTGTCCCAAAATTACAGGAGGCTGTGATGCTTTGTGTTTTTAGAAGTATGATCCATTGTGTCCTACTGTATGCATCCTGACCGCCATTATTTATAGTGACTGACCTATGCGACAGGTTTCTCTGATGAATAATCAATGAGGATCTTCAAGACTTTTGGACCAGTTTGGCGATGGACCTTCTATAATCAGTACCCTGTTGTCTCCCACATCCAGTTCATAAGATCATACGCAGTGCGACTGGGTAGCAAACTCTTCACCATGAAACTGGACACGCCTGAATTTCACCAGCTCTTCACCCCAGAGCTGAAGCAGCTGAAATCGCTGTTTGACCAATACGGTTATGAGCTGCGCATTGCAGGGGGTGCTGTGAGAGACTTGCTGATGGAGAAGACACCTCACGATGTGGATTTTGCGACCACTGCCACTCCCACCCAGATGAAGGAGATGTTTGAGAAAGAGAACATCCGTATGATCAACAATAAAGGAGAAAAGCATGGAACGATAACGGCTCGTATAAATGACAAGGTAAAAGTGTAGGTTTTGTACTGGTGGTATTGTTTATTTGTTTGGTTTTATGAGTGTGTGAAGTATGTATTTTCTTACACCAATGTCTGTTTGGTGTTTGAAGAAAGTTATATTTTTTGATATTTCAGAGAAAATTTTAAACCAAATTTCTGTCTTTTAGTGGTTAACTCTCAAATAATAATTATGGGGACAGGCAGTATAAATACTACTAGTATTTACTTTTTCATTATTTACAGCATTAGTGCCAGTCAGATACATGCAATGGTGTAACAGCGATGATTATCAATAGAGAAGCATTTAATGTCAACTAATGATCTAGACAGAGACAGAGAGAGAGAGAGAGCAAAGGAAATTATAGACAAAAGAGCCGAATGTTTTACCCAGTCAGTTTTAATAGTTGTCGTTATTAGGAAAATCAATGAAAAAAAAAAAGAAAAGGAGACAGGGAATATGTGTGTTTGTGCATGTGTGTATGTGTGTGTGTGTGTGTGTGTGTGTGTGTGTTGTGTGTGTGTGTGTGTGTGACAGGGATAGGAAAGGAAAGAGGAATACGAGTAAAATGTAATGACATCTGACATACTTTGTGACTATTGTAGCTTTGCACCTTGGGTAGTGACTACATGAACTTTTTAGATAAAACTTAAAGCATCCAGTGTCAAACAGTTGTACGTTTGGGTTTAAGCATATTTGTTTTCATGTAACCTGTTGTATATTTGAACATATTTGTTAACACTCAAACTATTCGAAAAGGCCAGCGGTTTGTATGAAGATGTCATGTTAATTGTTATCTTGTTTTGGGATTGTTATTGATTGCTTTGTTACTAATGACCTTGACCTTGACCTATAGGATGTATATGTTTCAATGTATCTATCATTTTATGCTGAAAATGTTTTCTGTTGTTTATGCATCAGGAGAATTTTGAGGTGACGACATTGCGTATTGATGTGACCACTGATGGTCGCCATGCTGAAGTGGAGTTCACCACAGATTGGCAGCTGGATGCCAATCGCCGAGACCTGACCATCAATGCCATGTTTTTAGGTGGGTTTTCTTTGACTTGACCGTGTCATTTTCAGACTGTCTCTCTTACCTCTTTCTTTCTCTTCTTTCTTCCACCTCTGATGTGTTTGTGTGCACGCACCCCACACACAACCACACACACACACACACACACACACACACACACACACACACATACACACACACACACACACATGCATGCACACTGTTTATTGTTTACTAAGCATTTTAAATCCTGTCATGAAGGTAGCCACATTCCATCGTAGGGCATGATGGCTAAACATTACACCAAGGTTGTTGGATTTTTTGGAGGGTGGGGTGGGGGCATCATCCTACTGGTACATGATGGCGTTGCTCTTCTGTGGAGGATAGAACGGAATTCAGCACGCATGGCTGGGCTCTGCTTTCTGTGCTCTTGACATTGGTGAACGTCTGACAGCTGGCTCAATCTATGGCCATCAAATTTTGTGTTTTATAACAACATACATCTCAGCCTTGAAGAGGTGTGACCTTGACCTGTTCAGGAATAAAAGTTCATGAAGTGTGTATTGTTGTATGGCAAAAAAAAAAATGTTTCACTTAAAAGAATAATTGAAAAAGAAGAAGAAAACAACAACAACAACAACAACAACAAACCAACATGAAAACTCCATTTTCTTTAGTTTTTAGTTAAATGTCTTTTGGTCAGGTAGCCACTGACTACTTTAAGAAAGGGCTTTTGCAGTATCATGTGAAAGTGTCCATTTGTTCTCAAAGATATACTTCTGTGCAGGCTTTGATGGCACATTGTTTGATTATTTCAATGGAAAAGAAGACCTGGACGCTGGGCGAGTGCGTTTTGTGGGGTCCACAGAGGACAGAATATGCGAAGACTACCTAAGGATACTGCGTTACTTCAGGTTTGTTATGAACTTAAATGATGTAACTCTCGAAATTATGAGAAAAAAGACTTAAAATGTCTGCATTTGGCATCAGTATGACCTCTATGCAAACACAAACACAGGAGTCACACAAAGTTTTCAAGTGCAAAGTTTAAATTTACTTGTGGGATTATTTTTTGGCAGGTGAAAGTTTGTGAAGGACTTTTAACCACGGTGCAAGGTTATGTGGAGATTCTCCATTTTCATTGATCAGCATTTAAAAAAAAAAGTCTCCAACTGTGTGGCCTTTCATGCCCTGCTCTCATGGTAACCTGAGTTTTCCTTTCCTTTCCGTATGTATATGTATGCCTTTGATGAGTTTGTACTGAGGTTGCTGGTTGGCAAGTTCATGGAGACATTTGGAGGAACATGATGGTACTCTCTGGAGGGAAGGGGAAGTGGGGGGGGGGGGGGGGGGGGCACTCATTCATGCTGGCTCCATAATTAAGCTAGTGTTGTTGTCAGTAGGGCGCTGAGGAGGTAGTGTCCTGCATATGTTGGATCTAAACAGGCACCACTGAACACCAGAGAAGTGACTTGGCAAGAGTGCAGTGTCTCATCTGTGGGTTTCCTCATGATGACTTGACAGTGACTCTCCTTATGGATTGTTTATGCTAGAGCTGTGACGGGGGGATAAGCCAGGGAATTATTGTGGATGGGAAGTTGGAATGAGCAGTATGGAGGTAGTGCTGCAGAAATGGTGCAGAAGATAAGGTAAAGAAAAAAAAAAACTTAACGAAAGGGAAGGCTTCAGAAAACAAACAAACAAACAAAACTTAAGGCTTCTCCCTGGGGGCTGCCTGTGGTGGGGTTGTGACACGATGGTCATGAATGTGGCTGTGTATGGTCGCAGTGGAATGAGCTGCACAGAAAGAATGCCTCTGACAGGGCACAGCCCCTCATCCCTCTCCTCCAATCTCTTCATTCTCCCACTTCCTCTCAACCCACCTTTCTCTCTTTTACTCCCTCTTTGCCTCCTCACTGTCTCTAAAATGCCTGTTCTGTATCTGTCTCATTCAGAAACTCAAAGGTTCCGCATCACTGTATCGTTTCAATGGCACCTGTTCCAGATTTTTTGGTCGTATTGCTCAAGATCCCAACGGCCATGAGAAAGATATTCTGGACGCCATCCGATGCCACGTGGATGGGCTGGCAGGTGAGACAGGGCAGTTAACTCTTCTGGAGCAAATAGATGATGTCAGAATGATTTTATTCCCAGAAATCAGGTTGAGTTAATGAAGTGAAAACTGGTCAAATGAGACAGATGATCAGTTGAAAGTTTGTTTCCCACTGGCTTATGGTAAGACTAGACGTTGCAGGGTGAAAGACAACTTGCTTCCATCAGTATGCAGAAAGTTTGCATGAGAAGAAAGGATTTTGTTGGCCAGAACAATACAGTAGGGTACATATTCCTTGTTTCTTTCTGTCTTGAAATGCGTAGTTGTATCGTGAAGGATGTGTGCAGCAGGATAACCAAATGAATGATTTGCCAAATACTAGTCACACAGCATGTTTGAGTGGTCCTATAAATCCCTTACAATTACACATGTATACAGCACAACACAAACACAGGCAGACAAACAGACACATACACACACACACACACACACACTGTTTTCTGTCCGTCTGTCTGTCTCTCTGTCTCACAATGAGATGTAATTCAGACACATGCAAACAATCCAACATAACACAACGCGACATAGATGCACTATATTCAGAAAGATGCTCTATAAAACAGGCTAATTTATCTTGATGAAACAACAGACATTTAATGTCTAGAGCTGTACACACAGTTGATGCAGCATAAATGAAAACTATTACAAAACAAAAACAAAAACAAACATACAAAAGTACAAACATCTAGACACGCATTGTGTGGGGTTCATCATAGGTATTTCTGACATCTAGACAAGGATCATGTAGGATTTATTCTAATCATTTCTGACATCCAGATGAGAATCGTGTGGGGGATCTTTGCAGGTACCTCTAACATATAAATGAGGATCATGCAAGGTTCTCTGCAGGTATCTTTGATATCCAGATAAGGATTATGTGTGGTTCATTGAAGGTGTGTCTAGCAGACGAAAGATGATTTGGGGTTCCTTGCAGGTATCTCAGGAGAGAGGCTGTGGATGGAGGTGAGGAAGATCGTGTGTGGACGCTTCAATGGCCCCATTATGCAGACCATGCTTCAACTGGGCATTGGTCCTCATATAGGTACAGTGCCACCCGATTGCCCTGTCCTCTTTACATGAGCAAAGGACCTGCCTTTCCAAGCAGAAAGTGCAATTCATGTTAAATGTGATGGTTCATATGCATGCACTCTTTAGATAGAAACAAAAAAAGATGATAGGGCTATAGTTGAAAAACTTCAAAATGTTTGCATGCTTGCTCATTTGTCAAAATTGCTTGCTGATAAAAAAAAGGTAATGATTGTATTTTGATATTTTCAAGTTATGAAAGAAATAGTTCCTTTTCCTTTTTTAGATTGATTTTTGTAAATGTACAGTTAGTAAAGGTATGAATGGTAATACAATTACCATACATATCGACATATAACAAAGTATTACACATGTATGAATGATAATACAATTACTGTAGTGATTTAATCATCATATATGCCAACTTACAGTGATGTAATTATTACACATACCATTTTAATACTGGTACAGTGATTATCATACTCTCACTTATTATCATAACATACCAACTTTTACTACATTTATTCATAGATCATATATGTTTAGGTGCCAACTTACAGTTGTATAATTGCCATAGTAGTAGAAAGAAACTCGTGGAGAGCGTGGCAGCAGAGAGTCCTCAGAAGAGAAGCCCCCTTCAAGCAAGTGTTTCGGCCCTTATCTCCTGACACTCTAGGGGGTTGGGCCACACCCGGTTCATGACTCCGGATGTCCCTCTGCTGCCCCTTTTTTTTTTTCCCATCTTGGGACGAGCCATGGCTGGGATTCGAACCCATGACCCTCTGGACATGCTCATTTTCCACTTAATGACTCGCGCTTTAACCACTGAGCCACAGGGACACCTGATATTTGTAGGGAAATTAAGCCTTATGAAGTTCACTTTTGTTCCTCCTTGACCAGATCCAGCTTGAACACCTCTCTGCCGCTTCTGCCATTGCTTTCAGGGCTCTGGTTTTTTCCTTCCTGCAACTGAGAGCTGTTTCATGAGGCTGTATGCAGACGTTCCTACAAACCCCCTAGCTCCAATTTCTGCAGTGAGGACTTTGACCTGATAGCCTTCTCTCCTCAGGCTGTTTGCCAGATCAGCATACTTTTCAGTCTTGTAGATTTGAGCTGCCTCCATTCTGTTCTCATATGGCACCGTGAGCTCGATCATGATCAGCTGCTTGGTTGACTTAGAGTGGACTACTATGTCTGGTCTCATGCCACTCTTGCTGATGATCTCTGGGTGACTCTTCCATTCTGGGAGGTCTGCAGTGCACTCCCAGTCATCTGCCCCGTCCAGCAGACTCTGCCTGCATGTTTCGAGTGGCACTGTTGTTCTTGGCCATGATTTGCTGCCTCCTGCCGTGAAGAATGTTGCGGGTGCTTTTGGAGTCCTGATTTTCCCTTTTGTGGTGTTGGTACTAGCCCAGACTACTTGTACAATTTCTTTGAGCACTTGGTTGTGCCTCCATGTGTACCTTCCTTGAGCCAGGGCTACTTTACATGAGCTTAGGACATGCTCCACTGTTTGTTTTTCATGGCAGAGGGGGCATGCAGGATCGTCTGTTTTCCCCCACTTCACCAGGTTTGCATTTGAGGGCAGAAGGTCATATGCAGATCTGAGAATGAAGCTGATCCTGAGAGGGGCCATGTGCCAAATGTCATTCCAAGTGAGACTTCTTTGGAGTGCATTCTCCCACGTTGTCCATTGCCCTTGCTGGCTCTGCTGGACTGCTTTTTGGAGTCTTTTTTGGTCTTCTTCTTTTCTCATCTCCTGAATCATCATGTCTCTTTTGGCTTTTCCTTTGGCCTTTGACCACCATTCAGTTTTGGTCACCCCTAGTCCTTGTCTGTTGGTCTGTGTGTGTCCTGTTATTTCTCTGATCTTGAGACTTTCTTTTGCAGAATCCATCGCCTCTTGAACTTTCCATTTTCTGCCTGTCTTCAGCTGGGGCTTGATTGCTTCTACCACCTTGTCTCCTGAGTCCTCCAGCATGCTTTGAAGTCTGATCTTCCCTGCTTTGTATTCCTCCAGGATGGATTTCAGGGGTAGTTTCAGCTTTGCTTGGCGACAGTACAGCGCTATGTCAGTCAGACAGGGTGGGACACCAAGCCATTTCCTTGTGAACTTGTTGATTTTGGCTTCCATTGCCTCCACTATGCTGGTGCAGATGTCGTATATCATCAGAGGCCATAGCAGCTTTGGTATCAGCATGAACTGCAGACACCAGACCTTGTATTTGCCAGGGAGCCCACACTGGTCAATGGTCTCCAAGCCTTCCTCCGCCATCTGCTTGGTTTCTTTTGCTCTTTGTGTGTCTTTCAGCGTATCATCATACCATCTTCCAAGGCTCTTGACTGGTTCTTCTGTGACTGTTGGAATGGCCTGGTTGGCAACACTGAAGACCACAGATCCGGCCACTTTTCCTTTCCTCAGTGAGAGACTCCGTGATTTCTTTGGCTTGAACTTCATTCTGGATGAGGCAACTATGTCGTCCAGCCTCTCCAGCACATGACGTGTCTCGTCTTCTCTGGATGAAATCACTGTAGTGTCATCCATGAAGGCCTTGAGAGGAGGCATCTTGTATCCATCGCCAAGGTCTGTTTGTCTCGCGTTGTTTGTTGCTGCTTTCAAGATGAGTTCCATTGCCAGCACGAACAGTATTGGGGAAATTGCACAGCCCATTGCAATACCCACTTCCAAGTTGATCCAGTCTGTTGTGTACTCCTTGGTAGAGAACCGCATTGAGAAGCCATTGAAGTACTTCTTGAGCATGTCGCGGATGTTCTTTGGCACATGGTACATCTCAAGAGCCAACTGTATCATCTCATGGGGCACAGATCCATATGCGTTTGCCAGATCAAGCCACACTACGTCCAGGTCTCTCTTTTCTGTTTTTGCTTTTTGGATTGCGTCCCAGATCATTGTGGCGTGTTCTACACAGCCAGCCACGCCTGGGATGCCACCTTTCTGGACTGACACATCCAAGTACTTGTTTTCCATCAGGTACTTGGTCAGCCTTGCTGCCATGACAGAGAAGAAGATTTTCCCTTCGACGTTCAGTAGTGATATTGGCCTGAAGTGGCTAATGTCACTTGAGTTTTGCTCTTTGGGGATGTACACACCATCTGCCGTCATCCACTGGCCGCTGATCTTCTGGTTTCTCCAAGCCGATCGCAGCAGCCTGTGGAGCCACTCCAGCACCTTGGGACATTTCTTGTAAAGCTGGTAAGGTATTCCGTTTGGCCCTGGTGATGATTTGGCTCTGGCTTTGTCGACCACCTTCTTGATTTCCGCCAACGTTGGAGGCTTGCCATTGAACTGTTCCTCAGGGTTGGTTGGCCACACCAGACCTTGAATGTCGAGTGGTGCTTTGCTCTGTGGGTCAGAGTATGTTTTCCTCAGATGCTGCTCAAGAACTCCTTTGTCCACACTTAGGGTCCCAGATTTTGGCTGCTCAAACAGTGTTCTGGCAAACTGGAAGGGGTCTCTGAAGAAGCGCTCTTGTGTCTTCTTCTTTTTGCTCTTCCTCTTCCTCGCAGATTCCGCTTTGCTGAGGGCACTGTGTTTTTCTTTCAGGTCTTTCCACAGTTTTTCCAAGCCTTGTTTTTCAGCTGGCAGTGCGGTCTTCATTTGCATCTTGAGGTTTTTCTTTTGGACCCTGATCTTGTCCATCTTTTCTTGGCGTCTGGATTTCTTTGGAGGTGTTTTCTCTTTGGGTAGTTTTGCTCCATAGGCGTCTCTACATGTGGCATACACAATGTCCCCATATGTGGCTAGTTTGTGTTCCAGGGTGCTTTTCCCTATCAGTGCATCGAGTCTTTGGACGATTTTTGCATCCAGTTTCTCCCAATCTTCAGTTTCGTTTGCTCGTGGCAGGTTGAGTTTCAGGCGCCTGGCATCGAGGGCCTGTGCAAATTCCTCATCCGAACCAACAGCGTGGATGTCCTTGGCACTGTGGTTTAAATCCTGGCCTTGGTCTTCCGACGTCTTATCTGCTGATGCAGTGCGCTGCTGCTCATTCAGATGAGTCTTCACACATCCCATCTTTGTTCTGTGGATCTTCATGCCACGGGTGGTAGCGAAACGCTTTCCACAGACACATGGATATTCCATTTGGTCCATGTTCATAGTCCGTTTGGGATTTGCAGTCATGATTGGTTGAGCACCGATGGATTCATCATTCTCTCCCCCTTTCGGTGAATCCTGGGAGCATCTTTTCCTTCCATATATACCAATTTAACCTATTTATACTAATGCAGTTAAACCTATCAGCTCAATGTAATGTAATTGTTATACAAACTAATTTACAGTGATATATTTATTATATGTACCTACTCATTGTGGTGTAATTCTCATAGATACAAAGTTACAATAATAAGATTACTATATACACCAATTTAAAATGTTTCCTGTAGGCTTCTGATGCTTAACATTGTGCTAATTTGAAAATGGGTTGAAGTATGGCTCCAGCAGGAAAAAGAACTTCATCTCCTCACTCCTGTGTACAGAGAGGAAGAAAGAAACAAGGGGGGGAAGAGGGGAGGGAGACAGACACAAAATGAGATTATTAAGTACAAACATCAGGATTGTCCAAAAAAAGAAAGTTGTTGCCTTAACGGCGGGATAAAAAAAACGGTCATACACACAAAACTCCACTGCCTGTCTGTATAGGCAGTGTCCGCAGGAGTATCAGCCTGCGTACGCAGAAAGAAAGAAAAGAAAAGAAAGGTGTTGTTTCTGTGTCGACTACAGGTTTGACGGAGAAGGTCAACGAGGAGGAATATGTGCGCATGTGTGAAAGGAGCAGCAAGCTGTCCCCTATGCCCATCAGCTTCATGACAGCTCTGCTCAGCTCAGAAGAGGAGGTAACACTTTGGAGCGGGTGCAGTGAGAAAGGGAGTTTTGAATCATCATGCAAATTCACATCCAAAAAAGATGTGTGTAAAAATGCAGTTGTTTCTATCTTTTTAAAAGTTGATGGCATGTGTGCTATCTCTTTGTTGCTGTTGTTTCCCTTTTTGGCAGTCTCATCTTTGATACCGTCCTTCGCTGCTCATTCTGGCTCGCTGTTGTGTAGCCACACTCAGGCTTGTAGTGTCACAGCTTCAGCACAGTCTACAGGGAACTGTCAGTGTCAGGTGGTCGTGAGGCAGTCCACTAGAGGAGACACTGCGTTGTTCTAAAGTTATTTTGGTAGCATCCGACAGTGCTTATTCTGATCTGACATGTGCAGGACATCTAGTTGATTTACAGTAATTGCTTCCTCACACACCCAGTATGAGAGAGCTTCCCCTTCCATGAAGTGCCGTCAGAGTTATCTTGACTGTACCCATGAATTTGCGGAACTGCAAGGGTTCATCTCAAATCACCATGGACACATGGTTGAGGACAGGGAACAGAAGCCGAGGTCATGGAAAGAAAGCATGAAGGATCATGAAAGATTTGTGTGTGTGTGTGTGTGTGTGTTGTGTGTGTGTGTGTGTGTGTGTGTTTAATGACCAATACGGTTATGAGCTGCGCATTGCAGGGGGTTTAATGATCAATGGGATGATGAAGACAGTGCAACGAAGTTTCATTTTCATCTGATAACTGTCAGGGTTTTACTGTATTCTTCTTTTGATAATATGTCCCAGTCTCAGACAGGTTTTAGAGATACCTTCACACATACATTGGTAGTTTACATGATTTTTTGGTGTTACCTTGGTGTCTTTATTGACAGCAATCTTGATATGAAGGCACAGGTGAACCATGTCTGTAAAATATGCTTTCTGGAAATTAGACGTATAGGTGCTATCCGAGATCTCCTTACCACTTAAGCAACCAAAACTCTCACCACTTCTCTCGTGCTTTCGTGTCTCAATTACTGTAATTCTCTACTAGCAGGCCTTCCGACTACCTCACCAAAAAAACTTCAGCACGTTCAAAACTGTGCAGCTAGACTAATCCTCAAAGCTCCCTTCAAAGAACACCCTCAACTATTATTACGCAGACTTCACTGGTTGCTGTTCAAAGCCAGGGTGACATATAAAATCACATGCCTCTGTTTCAATGCTGTTAAATCTGGAACTTCAGCCTATCTGTCTGACCTTCTAAACTCATACTGCCCAGCTAGAACCCTTCGCTCGTCTTCTGACTCGTTGCTCCTGGTTCCTCCCACATTCAAATGCAAAAGAAGGGGGGATCGTTCCCTCTCCTTCCTGGCTCCTAAAACTTGGAATTCTCTTCCACACAACATCAGGCACTGTGACTCTTTTCCATTTTTTAAAACGAAACTATAAACTCATCTTTTTACCGTCTATTTTGGCTGATAATTCGAAGTGGCTGATAATTCAAAAGTCCCAGTCATACACAGATGTCAGTTTGTGTGAGTGCGTGTGTGCGAAGGTGCGCGTGAGTGGTTGTGTGTGTCTGCTTTCCCATGTGTGCTGTGCGTATCTGCTTCCCTTGCCCGAGTATGCGGTTTGTGTGCGTGTGTGTGTGCGTGTGCGTGTGTGTGTGTGTGTGTGTGCGTGTGTGTGTGTGTGTGTGTGTGTGTGCGCGCGTGTGCGTGCGTGTTTTCGTTAGTCCTTGTAAAGTGCTTAGAGTTAATCTAGGATTTGCACTATAGAAATATTATTATTATTATTATTATTATCGATATATGTCTGAAACATTTTGATTTGTGTAGCACAGCTAGATGCCTATGTATTCAAAATTTTTAGAGTTATGAATTTGTATGGATTTCTGGATGGAAAATATGTACACACGATGTTTCAGATGGGAAACCTAGAAGATTTTATTAAAGACAACAATGATCCAAATGATTGAAATGTTGAGAAATGTTGAAATCCTTTGAAATTTTGAGAGTCTGAATTTCAGCCCGAACAGGAAATGGATACATGTTGTTTCTCATCAGATGTGATGATGTCTGAAGATGGAAGACAAAAGTCTGATGCAACAGTGTGGCACACAGAGGGAAGTTCTGAGGAAGCGTCAGTAAATACTTTAGACTTCTGCTGTAGATCACATACTTTAGAGGGAAGATTTTGTGAAAAAAGAAAACAACAAACGAACAAACAAGCAAACAAAAACTTTAAGCTGTAGTCTTGGCATTTGTCCTTTTTTTTTTTTAATCCAGGTGTGTTATTGGCTGCTTTTTATAAAATCTGACCATTTTGATTTAATAAAAATGAGCTAAAGGATGAAAATTTCAGGTTGAATTTAAATGAAATTTGGACTATTTGCTAGGTGTACACACTGAACAAGCGTCTGAAGATGTCTAACGAGGAGGTGAAGACCGCCCAGTTTATCATCCAGCATCGAGAGGACCCCAAACCCTCACCCCCGCTCCGATACTGCATGGATCTGCACAACGACACTGTGGCCAAGGAAACCAAAATCAAAGATCGCATCTCCGAGCTGTTGAAATACCAAGGGGAAAGCAGACTTCTGGTGGAGTTTCAGAAGTGGACACCTCCGCGTTTTCCGATCACAGGGTATGACCTGTTCAGCCATAACGTGCCGAAGGGGCCAGTGTTTGCCAAGACTCTGAATGATCTGCGTCAGATGTGGAAGGAAAGCAACTATCAGATGAGCAAAGAGGAACTGGTGGACATGATTGAGGAAGTTGTGAAGAGGCACACCTGAAGATGTGGGGGTTGTGAAAGACTGTCTAAACATGTATTTTGCAGGGAGTGCATGCCTGTGTATGTAAGTAAATGTATTTTGAATAGAAGGATGTGTTTGTCTTGGGAGGGGGGGGGGGTTGCTGGGGAGAGCATTCATATTGTATGTATTTGCATGTGTCTGTAAGTCTGTGAAATAGGAGTATTTTGTGGTGGGGAGTGGGGTCGTGAGTGTATGTGTCAAGACTTCTGCTTATGTGGGTGTAATAGTATGCACATGGGTGTGTTTTTAAATTACAATTTTGATTTTAATTCTTGTGTGGGGCTGTGATAGTATGTTTGAAAGTTGTTCTGTTTTAATTAGTATGCATGCATGAGCACTGTATTTTCATTATTAAGAATATTCATGCCCTAGGCAATTACAATCAACAGGTAGAGGTATCACATTAGAATACAAACCAAAATCAACTAGCATACAAAAAAGCATGGTGCGTACAAATGCATGCTCTGCATTTAAAAATGCCACCACCTAGCCTGCTCTCACATTCCCAAAGTTAATTCATTCTTCACCACTTAAATGACGTTCGCTGAAAGACGAATAACACCTGCATCCAAGCACATGGTATTTCCATGCATGTGTATACAAGGATGAGTACCTGTATTTTGGTGTTGCATATGTCATATTTGAATTGCATGTCTTCATTTTGTTATGTGTTTGTGGGTGTGATGGTTTGAGTATGTTTAGATTAGAATGGATGTGTGTGCATGTTTGAGTATGTGCATGCTGTTGACATTCTAGTGTCCTCGGTTGGTTGATGTCCCAGTCTAGTATTCTGTCGTGTCTTTATGATGTGTTAAGATTGATTTTGTTGGGGACTGTGTCCTAAGATCTACAAAAGATGGAGATTTTCTCTTAGTGTATACAGTGACACTTACAACTGCAGTAAAAGTAAGTCAGTGACATTATGTTAGTGAATATCTAATGCAGAAGTAGATAGATCAGCAAAAGGGAGCACCATGACAGCAAATGATTATATTATCAGATTCTGTATGTCGAAGAATATTATCTGATCTTCTGTTATCCGCATTTTCATCAAGACTTTTAACTGATAAAATCTAAATGTAAAATCATGTTCTTTCAGTAGCTTTATATGTGCATGTATGTTGCTGTATCAGTGTGTGACATCAGAACATCGTGTGGACTCCCAAGAATGTGTTTGCATGAAGAATTGCGATATATTTGAGTAAACTTTTTCACGATTGCCGTAGACAACTGTGTTATTGATTACCTTCATGATAGTACATAAGACTTGAATTTATGAAGTGGATAGATTCTGTTTTAATTAGGAGAGCATGTGAAGAAGATGGGTTCATGAGTTTTATTACATTTTACTCCCACAAAATCACAATGAAATAACTGACGTTAGAGCTGAGTGAGTGCATCTTTGACTAAGCTTTAGCAAAAGCAACATGCATGTGTTTGAAAAAAAAAATGCAATGAATTACATACACATTACTGTGACTCCTTAGTGCAGATGTCGGCATAGATTCTGTTCTTCTCTTGTGCAAAATATCAGTTTGAGTGGAATGACCATATGGGACAACTGTAACCATATCTGATCCCAAGGGCAAAATGAAAGCAAGCTATCTTCCTTCCGTGCCCCTTTAGTTAAAGCACCCTCTTTTTGGCAGCCATCTTTTTCCTGCTGTTTGTTTCTTTTGCTGATTTTATTGCTTTGATTTTTCCCTCTGTTTAAGTGTTAGAGCGAACGAGCCAGAATCAAGCCCAGATTTCCTGTATTACGCTTCAAGGTCTCCTACTCACAACCGCACTAGTTTCCTTTTCAATTCCGATACTGACTTCAGTATAGGACTCTGCTTCTGTCACTTGAACATAATGGTCAAGCAGGTTTGAAAGAAGCGTGACTGAAGGCAGAGTTAAAACAAGTGTAAAAGTTGAGTTGATAAACCAACTTGTACACTTGTTTAACTCCTGCCAAAGGAATGGACAAAAACACACACACACACACACAAAGTTAAATGAGTAAACAAAGCTTCAACAGTGTGGGTTTTAAGATCTCAACAGCTCTGTTCTTGGACTTTGCCATTTCTCTGACCCTTTGCCATGTAAACTGTGGATTTTTCTTCATCAATTTTAATTTCCGTCCTGTGAAAATTCACCACACACACACACACACACACTGCAATTATGCAGTCTGAGCCAAGTTAAAATAGCATTTTATTGTACAATTTTTTTTTTCAATTAAAAAACAAACACTTCCTTTACATATTCAAATAAATGCTAATATATTAGTATGTACTCAAGGCATGTGTCATGTTTGAGGACAAGATCTATATCTGTAAATTTGTGTGAATGTACGATGTGTGGTGTGAAAAGATAAGACATCAAAAATTAACCAGAGAGAGAAGGAGGAAGTGAACATTCAGTTTGATGAAGATGAGAGCATATAGATTTAGTCTGATGAAGGTGACAGCATAATTCAGATATAAATCTTCCAAGACAAGTGTTCAAAAGCCTGTTACCACAACCATCTGTATCACAAGGAAAAAATTCAGAAGATAACAAAAACAACAACCACTGTTACACAACAATCTGTTTTGTTTTGATACACTACAACTGTTTAATTGGTCTTCAACTGGGACAACTTGCCACAAAACACACAAATACAAGCACCGCATTTACGAATATATGTGTACAGTTTCACAGATACAATCTACCTGAATTAGCTTTCTGTTAAAGAAAAAAAAACCCATATTGTTACAAGTGTATGTTTCCTTAATTTTTCCTTATGTGAAAACCCCATGTGTTAAACAGAATACATAAGCAGCAAATCGAAGGTAATCTACTCACCAAAAAAAAAAAAAAATTTAATAAAAATGGGCAGCAATGGTTGTGAGCCTGAATCACCTCAGTGAACAAATCATAATTACTTTATACGGAGCAGAATGAGGGCAATCTCAGCTGAGTTTGTTTTATGTTTGTGATCAGCAATGTCCACAAAGAAGACCAATCTAACGGCAGCATAAAAAATTCCATTTATTGTTTTAAAACATAATCACATGGGTGAAGAAAGTGCTTCTGAACGTATTAGGTTAGAACACTTCAACCATGTCAGTTTCCATACCCCTGATCCCACTGTCTGTGATTTTCTATCTATTCAATTCAAAACATGAACACAGTCTGCTACATTTGACAATATCAACACTGTACATTAACTCACCGCTGTTTATGTCACTGGCACGCACGGGCGCACACACACCTCACACACACAAGCATGCAAATCATGCCTGCATTTTCATAAATACTGAGCCCTACTGTTAACAAGAATGTGATCAAAGATTTCTGACAACAGCAGCAGCTTGAACAAACTTATCAGTGAGATAACAACAGTAATTTGATACTGGCCGGGAGCATGAACCCACACCAGAGCTCACACGTACTGTGTTGACCTTGCCATTCATTGGTACTAACATTTAAGTCGTGCTTCCATGTGACTTGTTCTAACAAGGAACCAATTTCTTTTGACAGCCTACAACCCCATACTACAAGACCATTACACTTTTTTTTTTTCCCAATTTAAACTGATGCAATTATGTCCTGGCTTAATGTATTCTTTGTGCTGGACATGGGATATGTCTATAACTAGAAGCCTCCTCTAATCTTCACTTTCGTATCCCATGTTAATAATAGCCTTCCGAACTGGTCTATTCTTGCATACAAGTTGATATGATCAGTTCACTAGTAAGTTGCATATAACATTTACATTTTATTACTAGAAAGGCACACATGTATGGCTGAATGCAGGCATGTGTGCCTTTCTAGTAATAATATATAAATGTTTTTGCCACTCTTGATGAGGTGAAAGCCCTTTGCAGTCTGCTGGGCTATAAGCAACATTCTCTTTCTCTCTTTGCCATTCTCATAGAAAACAAAACTTTACGGGCTACAAAATGAAATTCACAAAATGATAAAATTGCATAGCTGCTGCCCAGAAGTCAAAACACTTAATGCAAATCATTACTTCATCTCATCTAATGGAAAACATCTATCTCTTCAGCTTTGTAACAAAATAGCTTATCACAGAAATCTGAAAAAAAAAACAGGAAAAAAAAAAGGTCAGCTCAAGGCCATTGCTAGTCAAGTCAGTTCTAGCTTAAAGCCCTGTGCAATGAAATAGTTTGTTGTCTGGTCTCTCTACCTATCCCCCTACCACTCCCCTCCCCCATCTCCCTCACCTCTATCCCCCTCCTCCCCACACAATCCTCCTCCCTTCCCCCTCAACCCCCTCTCTGGCCTTTTCTGCCAATACCTGTCAGCATACTTTCACTTTTCAGCTTGGCCATAACAAGTCAATTGGCAGCTGGGTCGAAAGAGAACAATGTTTTATTACCCAATTGCGTATTCACAAAATATATGTAAAGAGGCTTTCTCTTTCAATAAAAACCACTTAGCTTCCCCTTTATCTAAAAACAAACAAACATCAAAGCTGATGGTGCTGTATCACAAAGTTTTATCAGTATACACAAAAATAAAATGCAAAAGCAATGCAAAGAAACAGCCTGTTTAAAATATGCATTTTGTGATTGTAATAAGTTCAGCAATATCAATATGTCAGATGCTATAAAATGCTTTTTCTTTTAAAAGTGTGGATGCATGCATGTGTGTAGAATGTTAAATATACAAACCACCCTGCATGTGTGTGTTGTACAAATGTCACAAATACACCAAAGCATACATGCTCAAAATACGAAAACTACTATGCATGTACTTGCTCACCTGCACGCACACACACACACATACACATATACACACAAGCACTAACACATGCACATGCATAAATGTAATCAAGATTTAGAAAAACAGTCATTCACGATCACAAAATACAGAAATGGGTCCTTAAGTAGCGCTAACATGATGAATGAAAGGGACAACATTTAAAGCTGAAAACTTCACCATATTAAGGCCCTTTCTCTCTCTCTCTACTTTGTCAGTGACTTCAGTTGAAAGCCATCCACAAGTAATCACAGGATTCCTGACATTTCCTGTTTGTCAATCACTTCAGTTGAAAGCCATTACTGATTAATAACAGGGACAACAACACATTTGTTGTTTGCCAATCACTTAAGTTCAAAGCCATTAACAATTAATTCTAAATATTTCCAAAACTGATGTTGGGAAATACCTGTATCTTACGAGTTGCTTGATATCCAAAGATATAAAAGACTGATATGTTTAAATAGACTATATACAAAGATTCCTCAAACATGTGGGGAAGACTATGATGTATCTGAATCGAACTGTATCTAGTTGAGACAGTCCCAGAAACAATCATGTTCCTATGGACGTATGAGATTTCTCAAGTTTTCTTTTCTTCCTTCGAAGAAAAAAAAAAAAAAGTAAACAATTATAGCTTAAGGTTATATCTTCATCATAAGAATATGTTCCAGAATCATAACAAATTTAGCCAATACTTCGGGAACATAACAGTTTTATGTACCTATGCATGAATGTCAACGGATACATAGGCTTCCAGCTCACTGCTGAGACAAATCATTGTAACTGAAACTGGACTTTGCGTATTCCCCAACACTGGTATACATTTGTAAAAATTTCATATAAAATTGATAACCTTTAAGTGTATACTGAAATGGATTTCTTTTTAAAGTTGTCATCAATAAAGAAAAATTCCATAACAACATCACTCGTGGCACACTTAGTAATCACTGTACTTTCTTCAGACACTTTTGTCACCACAGTTACCTACTACAATAACACAGATCTAAAATTCTGCAGGTGTTAAAAGCAAGCGCATGGATTAAAAAGAAAAAAAAAAGACAAATTATACAGATTTGGTTCTGCTTGGCTCAAAATAACTCTAATTTGATCCACAAAAATATTGTCTAGAATAACAGCATATAAATGACATCTTCTTGAAACACGCCAATCACTCTTTTTTACTTTATTTCAATTTGGTTCACTCTGAGACTCGTATAATCTTGCCGATAGACAAGACAAAAGAACACTACAAGGGAAGATATCCACCATGGATTTTAGTAAACAGTTGTTTCCCTTGTTTAACATTTTGATAGTGAAGGCTCCGACTAAATTTGGATATGATTATCACAACTGGGTCAGGGAATGCAGGAAAGCATCAGCATGTGTTTGTGTGACAGTATCATCCCTAAACATTCATTTCCATGATAGGGTTCTCCAACTGCATATTAACAAATATGGACGAAATGAAACTAGATAGCCAACAAATAAAGCATTGTGAGAACACATGCAGTCAGGCAGTTAAAAAGCCCGATACTTAAAAACATACTAAAACCTCTTCAGCAGCAACAAAGAAGCAAGACACAGAAAGTGAACAACAAAAAAAAATAAATCAAAGTTTGGAAAAGTTGTGTGCCTTTTTTTTTCAACTATGGGTGCAAAAGTTCCCTGTCTCATGAATTCCTCATTTCTCTTCCTCATTTCTCTGCATAGTGTCAAAGGCTCCATCAAAATTTGAGATGCAAACTGATAAGAAAATGAATACAGCCTTAAAAAAAATATCTACATTTCCCCCTGTGATATGATAATCTACTGATGAAAAGTAGGGTTATAAAACATTTGCTGAGCTTCATTTAATGAATAGATCACTTCCTATTAATTGTTTAGAAAAAAAGATGTGGATACCACAAAGTTGTTTTTAAAATCAATCCAAGAATAACTGCCTTAATTGTGGTTGATTTTTCATAAACACAAATATTTTCCGCCAAATTTGATTTCAATTTCTGTCATCTAATTTGATGCTAGCAAAAACATATTCAGCGTACATTTGCCAACTTTATAAAGTTTGGAAAAAATGATTGGTTGCTGATAATCCAATTTTGCACATTTTATCTTTCTTCACTTTACCAGAGAAAAGGGTGGGGCACTTCATTTGTTCATTGATGCAACAACCCTTCAAGCTCCAAAAGGATTTCAGCGTAATCAAACTTCGATGCCTGTAGCAAGCAAGCTGCACACACAATCCGTTTTCCACCTTGCTGGCACCCCACCCCATCCTTCCCTTCCAAACAAGCATTCATATCAACATTCCCATGCTTTGCGGTAGGAAGGGGAACAATCCATATCATACTGGGGATCTCAGCCACTGACCTCCTGCTCCAAATACCATGAGAAAAACATTCTCATAATACATTATTTAACAACACTTGCAATTCAGTGTCCGTTAAGTGCACATGTTTAGGCTTCAGTTTAGTTTTGAGACTACTGTCACTTATG
Organism: Conus canariensis; assembly: GCA_033310375.1. Classification (NCBI taxonomy): domain Eukaryota; kingdom Metazoa; phylum Mollusca; class Gastropoda; order Neogastropoda; family Conidae; genus Conus; species Conus canariensis. Next base: position 51,830,961 of record CM065723.1, read on the forward strand.
TATATGTTTGTTAGTCAAATGTCAAAAAGATTAATGTGACTTTGTAACTGTTGGTCAAATGTCAAAAAGACTACTGTGACTTTGTAACTGTTAGTCAAATGTCATTCAGTACATGTCATGTCAAAAAAACAATGATTCACTACTACAAATGAGGCTTCTTAGAAAGACTACTGTCACTCTTCCATCTGCTCACCCCGTTCTCAAAACTGATCAAGACCCTTTCAAACTTTTGCATTTTTGACTTGCTTAATTAAAACTGGTATGAATCATTCAGAACCACGATTACATGAGCAATCTTCGATGCTACAAGTTTGTTCACACATACATGCATTGATGTCAGTCTGATAAACAATCAATTTAATCTTCTATGAAAACAGTAACTAATTAAAATGGATATAAAAATCCCATTGAAACAGACCTGAAGAATACAGCAATGTTACCGTAAAGGGAAAGTTGAAGGAAAAAAATGTACTTCCTGTTTCGTCACGTAGGTGTCAATATGTCACATGGGTGTCAATGTGTCATGTGGATGTCAATGTGTCATTCATGCTGAGCCATGAGGCTAACAAACTCAAAGGAAAATATAAGGAAAAAAAAAGAAAATTGAGTGGAAAAAAAAAAGCAAGGAAGATAAACTGTGGAGAACACTCAGCAGATGACAGTCTACAAAACACCAGCAATACGGAAAAAGATAATATACACAGAAAGTCCAATATGATCGTGAATGTGTCAACAATTAAAATAGCAGCTTTTGGACAAGAGATCCTGCAGTTTCCATAAAGGAAGAGCCGTTTCTATACCTGTTATGAAGGTATAAAAATATAACACAGTCTCTTTTTTAAGTTTGATTTTGTCAGCTCATCACTCATTTTAAGACAATATTTTGTACATCACAATGAATAAAAAAAGTACCCGCGTAAAAGAACTGTGCACAAAACACTTCACTGAGCAAAGAACATATCGAACCATCAATGGTTGCTTCACTCAACATTTCTTCTAGGATCAAGAAAAAGGACACATGTTTCATCGATATCTTGAAATTAAACATGGCTAATTGTGATGCAAAAGAGGTGGATTCCATGAAGATGCACAAGAACATGTCAATGTGAGACATCATGGCTCCTCCACAAAGAGAATGTAGCACCTGTCTGTATTTATCAATCAATGCCTTCCTTTCGAAATTTCGTTGTTCTCTGTAACTTCCTGTACAAAAAAAACCTACTGTAATTTTGAATCTCTCCCATTACCCACATCCCTTTTTGGCAGTAAACAATGCACATCTCCTGCGTCCTTTCCCATCAGTTTCTGACAGGCTCAATTCTCTGTACAGTCCAGGCTCAATAATGCACTTCTCAGAAATTATACAGCTTTTTTTTTTTGAGTTTGAACATCACTTGCCCAGAAGCAAGGGTCTTCATCACAGAAAGATCACACACTGTATATCATTGAGCATGATCACATTTCTCTCTGCGTATCCTGATATCCAACCATTCCGTGACGATGGCTGCAAAGTCAGGTGAACAAGTAAAATGTTCAAGCCCTCCAGTGTTGAACACATTCACTGCCACGGTGTGTGCTCATGTGTAGGGGTTCATCCAGGCCACAGGCACCCACTGGGGCTCCGTTTCGATGCGGTTGATCTCTCGCAGCAGCTCCTGGTAGCAGGAGTTGAGGTCCATGCCGACCAGGACATAGTCGAAGAAATGTCCATAGGCGTCCTCCATCTCCCGCCCCTTGTCAATCACCAACTTCAGCTGCTCATCCTGCCACACAGGTCAAAGGTCAATAACGGGGATAGCTATTCATCGAAATAATCAGAGTATCTTAGAGTACTCAACAGAATCAGGGGCGTTTCAGACGAACTGGAAGGTTCAACATCATTCAATGGTAGAAAGTTATCGTTTAGATGACTCAGATCCACAGTATTCAACAGCGGTAAACTGATGATCATTGAAATACACGGATGTGACAGGGGTCAAAGGAAAACAGCTCACAGTGGCTGGGGCTCAGGGGCCACTTAAGACAAAATACAGTGTAACCTTAACTGTAAAAACTAGCCTAAAAAAAAATGCTTATGAAAACCTCCAAACAGGGGATGTATTGCATGTGAACTGCTATCCATTTACACCGATATGCTCACAGTCAATGTCAATGCAAAGCAAAAACCTTTTTTTTTTAATTCATTTTTTTTTTTCATTAGTCATTTTTTTCTTTTTACAGAAAACGTGTATCCTAGAGTTTCCACATAGTCGTCACATCTCTGTAAATAAATACTAACGCCATAAAGTATTTAACAGGAACTGGTTTCATTCACTTCAAGAACCTTCACTGAAAGCAAAGATTTCAAAGGCTCTACACTGGAGCCTACCTAATGACACCAGCCAATCAAACCAGTCAGTTAAAAACCCGAGTCTCGCACACATAACTTTGTGGCAACCACAACTTACTGTAGGTCTGATTTTGCCCAAAGCTACTTGCAGTTCTCTCAACTTCTCCATGTTGGGGGGACGAACAAAGATGGTGTAAGGTTTCAGATCTGTGTCACGCAGTATCTTCAATGACTGAAAAAAAAAATCATATACGCAAACAATAAAAAATATACAATTGATGTATGTAAACAGTGCAGATCTGAAGCACATAGTAATAAATATCGTTTCACACCCACAAACATTTCAACAGACCATATCACTTTACAACAGGAAAACGGAACACATTTCTGAACACTGCAATGACATCATTACTACCACCTTACATTCCCAGTCAGGTAACATGAAGAAGCATGGGACTGAAATGACAGAGGCATAATGGCAACTGACATGTGAGAAAGGCAAAGGGAAAGCCCTCATTTTCTGATGAATATCTTTATTTTTGATTATTACAATTACAAGCCCACAAATTTGAATACAGTATCCATCATATTTCACACAGCATCAACTGCACATCATCAAACATGCAAAGCAATTTGAATCATCTTTCTCTCTTTTCAAAATTTTATTTTGCAAAAAGGTTAAATTTCATTGTTTTTCCCTTTTTTCATAATCATCCCCAACCTTCCTGAATTTCCCCCATCCATCCTGCAAAGAATGCAACGTCATACATAAATGCTGTCCTTTTCATTAGTGGGGATTTTCGTGACAGTATGACACAAAACAGGCTGTGATCATCGGCCTGCAGTTATGTATCTGTTATCTTCACAACTAATGCATGGCTGACTTAACTGCCTGTATTCCTTGTAATTTCTTTTTTTCTCATGCGTTTTATTTTACCCTCAAAAACTATTTTTGCAGCAAAAATAGAAAAAAAAGTTTTGAATACAGAAAATAAATATGTATACAGCCTGTCTTTCTTCATCTTACAGACAGGAGACTTTTATGAACATGTGCATCTGAATTTTTGTTTCTTACCTCTGGCTCCAGATTCAGGACGCAGACTCTGCCTTGCAGGATGACCTGGCGCACTGCCTCAATGCTGGTGCCATACAGGTTGTTCTGGAACTCTCCGTACTCCAGGAACTTGCCGCTAAGCATATCTGCCTCAAACATTGAGCGCGAGGTGAAGTGGTAGTCCTGGCCGTTCTGCTCCCCAGCCATGGGTGGACGACTTGTGTCTGTCAACACAGGGGAGACATGGGATAGGATTCCTTGCAGGCACAGTGACAGAGGTCCTTTAACATGATGGCAGTGGCTCCAAAATGTGATATCGGCAAGCAGGTTATGACTACAAATGAATACAACAACAGCAACTTGTCAACTGGGCTCAAAACACAGCCCCAGTCAACAAATAAATGAATAAAAGAAAAGCACTTTGGCTCCAAAATGTGAAAGGGCATACAGCCACAATGATAACAACAAAAAAAGAATAAAAGAGCAGTAACTGGGCTCCTGTATGCAACATGGGCAAGCAACTTCAATGAAGACTTTCACCCCTCCCCTCTAAAAAAAAAAATAAATAAAATAAAATAAAAGAGCAGGACAAAGTGTGACAAGAGCTTTCAAGTTCTGTAATGACTAAGAATGAAATACTTGGTTTGAAAACATGAAAACAGCAAATAACTTCAATGTTGTTTAATTACTTAAAAACAAACCCTCAGAAACTTAATTAAAAAAAAAAAAAAGGAGTAGAAAGCGCTGCACAAATTTGAAATGGTAACCCCCCCCCACACACACACACACACACACACTCTTCCTCTTTTCTAAGTTATTCATTTTTCACTTTGAATACTGGCACAGCAACAGAAATGTTAAACACATTACATCAGGAGGCCTCTTAACTGGAGGGTGGGCAATGTCTTTGCTGTTGGAACAAGATGCACAAAACTATTCTACTTTTTCAAATTAAACAATTAATATCCATCAGTGAAGCCGATAAACAATAGTACGAGACATGCCCATATGAAGCTTTGACGAAATACAGGCCACTGCTACTGAGAAGTTCTGTCTTTACTAATCTCCACCAAGGAGACACCCATGTCTGTCGCTGGGTTGGTTTGTCTGCCTGTGAGCAAGATGACATACAAACTACAGAACTGATTTGATGAAACTTGGTGAGAAAATGGAACGAGCCATAATGACCAACCTAATAGATTTTCAATGGATTCACAGATCTGAAATTCAGATTAAAGGGTGGATCTCGGATATGCAAAAATTACCAAACTGATTTTTACAAAAGTTCCTGGACAGATGGAATGCAGCCCAGGGACAAACATATAAAACATTGGTGCAGATCAAAGGCTAGACCCAGGAACCTTTTGACCTTGGCTGAGGTCTGTGCCCTCCTGAATGTTCTTCTAACCATTCATGCTTTGTTTTGTTTTGGTGGTGCTCAGTGGTGGCTGTCATTATTCTTACGGGGTACAGCGACGGAGAATCGTTCGAAGTCAGACTCCATGATTCGTTCCCGCAACTCCTGACGGCCCACGTCAGGTGGACCGATCAGCACGATGGGCCGTTTCCTGTTAGGCTGAGGGTAATATCTAGTCACTTCCTCGTAGGTCAAGATTTCTTCTGCCTCTGAAAATGGAACAATCACACACACACACACACAAACACACACACAGAGTGAAAATTAAAAACTTGTCGTTTTTTCCTTTTATCATGATTGATATTTCAACGACAGTAATCTATTAAACACAGAGAGGTGGGTCGCTTACATCATCCTGTCTGCTGGTCAGATGCCTAGCTGTGGAGCCCGCAGTCCTAAATATTCCCTTAGGAACAGGAAAACGCAACCACGCCCCTCTAATGACAGTCCCTGTGAATCTGCCACTCACTTCGGCAAAAAACTACCAGACAAGGATCACTGGTCTATCGGTATATTCCTATGCCAGTCATCAAAACATGCCTGTCACAGATTAACACCGACTGTCTACATAACGTAAGATTGACCTGTCTGACTTCTGTGCAAGGTTTGCAGGCAGTCTTCAGCAAGGTCTAACACTTTATGCTAAACACACAAACAAATCTGTGATCTACACACTTCCTTTCATATCTCCATCATTTACGACAAACAAAAAGAAACAGAGAAAAAAGACAACAGAGACAAATTTCAGCAGTCCTAATTACCTTCCTCCATTCCTCCATCGTACAGAATCTTCTTCTTCCTCCTCTTTTTCCTCTCCTTCCTTCCACAGGCGCAGATCCTGCTTCTTTTCTTGTTCTCCTTGCCTTCTGCGCTCAGCTGCTGCAGCACCGACTCGCGACTGCAGCCACAGAGCAACCACTCAAAAACCACGCCTCAAGTCACACAGCATGCAACAACGTAGAATCCACCAACCAAATGGGCCATCACTTATCGCTACCATACAAAGACATACACATCCACAATCTCTACCTGCCATGCTATACCATGCCCCTGTTCTTTACCCCGTACAGACACAAAAATACTGTTCATGGTGAACAAGATCTAGGATGAGGTTGCCAGCAAATAATCCCATATATCTACACAGCCATCCTCACATGCAAACTGACGCAAACACTAAACCAAATTCGCTCTTATCCCATGCACCCCCCTCCCCCACACCAACCGTCTCCCTTCATTTCTCAACCTCCTTTCACCCTCTCTCCCTAGTAACAGACCTGCCCCCTCCTCGCCCCTGCTTTCCATATATACACACATCCCTCTCTCCCACCTCCCTTCACCCGTACCTCAAATTGCCTCCACCCCCACCCTCTCCCAATGCGCACACACACACACACAAACACACACACACGCAAGTACTGACTGTTCCTGGAAGGCTACACACACACACACACGCACACACACACACACACACACACACACGCAAGTACGGACTGTTCCTGGAAGGCCACACACACACACACACACACACACACACACACACACACACACACACACACACACACACGCAAGTACTGACTGTTCCTGGAAGGCCACACACACACACACACACACACACACACACACACACACACACACATGCAGGTACTGGCTGTTACTGGATGGCTAAACACACACACACACACACACACACACACACACACACACACACATACACACACACACACACACAAAGGTACTGACTGTTCCTGGAAGGCTCTGCTAGGGATGAGGCCGGCCAGCAGGTGATCCTCCTCCCCCTCCCTGTGGGCCTGCCACCAGTTGGGGTCGGTCAACTGCATGGCGTGGAGGATGTCCCCCTTCAGGAACGAGATGCCCAGCTCCCGGCACGGCAAGTACACATCGTCCTCAGGGTCATAGTTGAACAACGCACGCAGGTGCATCTGGGAGTAGGTGAAGTTCAGGTAGCAGCATATTGTGGCAATTCATTTTATCATGTGCACGATGGGTAAGAAAGTTTATCATAAGACAAATGAAGAGACGGAAAATTCAGACACAGGAAGAAGTGAAAAATTGATCATAAGACACAGAAGAAAGTGGAAAGCTTATTTTGAGACTCATGAAGATGCGGAAAACTGAGACACATGAAAATAAGGAAAAGTTTTCATCAGAAACATGAAGAAATGGAAAGTTTATTATCAGACACATGAAGAACAGTAACATTTATCATCTGACACACAGAAATGTTTAAAATGTATGATCAGTCATGAAAAGAGAAAATTTATCAGCAGACACTTGAAAAGGTGGGAAAATTATCATCAGACACACATAATAATGTGAAACTGAAAAATCATAGAAACTTTCTTGATGTAAGAGCTCACAGATGTTGATGTTTGCAGCAGCATATTTCAATCAACACTGCAAAAAAAACTTTGCTAAAAGGACTTCTAGAAGGGACAGAAAAAGGCCACTGAAAGCAGTTTTCAAAGACAACAAATGACAAACATATTTACTGAGTAAACTCCTTACTGTGCTTGCTTTTTGTTTCTGATGAAACAGCTGTGAAGAAAAACATGCATGGAGAAAAAAAATCATGATATCAAAAGTCTGCAAAATGATGCATTGTCCTGGAATGTGGATGCTAAGTATATGGGCAAGAAGTTGATTTAAAAGCACTACAATTTCATAAAAATTTGATACTGCAGAATCCTCTCAATGTAAGTTTAGTTTAAAAGAGCAAAGTTTCATGGTCATACCAAACACCTTTCCCATGTTAACATTCTCTGGTTTTTAACGCAACCATTTTTTTCAAGAACTTTTGTTTAACATGAGTAAAATTTCTAGCACCAAACAAGCAAACTGTTTTACACTGTGATATGCTTTCTACTGAAATGAAAAAGGCTTTGTCCGTGACTGTATATGTATTCAGTCATAGACGCTAAATGACTACTTTTCACCCTAAAAATGAATCTGAACATTTTTAAAGTTGTTTTCAATCATACGACAAGATTAGTGTTGCTTATTTGATTATTCAGACTCAAGATGTGCCTCACTTTTCTGTATTGCTGACCCAACATCTTTTTTTCCTGCTAACTTTCAATTTAGGTACAGCATGAAAGATGATTTACTTGAAGAGATCTTACAGACAGGGAGTGAAACACAGAGGGATAAAGAAAACAAAAACAAAAGGGAACAGAATCAGTCAGTATGACTTGAACCTTCACAGAAACCACTGGGGGAAGGCAGAACTTAAATGTCAACAGGCTACAGGTTATGCTATTTACTGTTGACTTACAATTTCTCCAGGTCTGGGGAGAGAGTTCTCCATGCAGGTGTGGGCAGGGATAATCATGAAGGTGATTCTTCCCGTCATGTTGGCCTGAAACCCACCCTACATATGTCAGTATGACAAGTCAGAGAAAGGAAGAAACATGGGAACAAAATGACAAAGATACTCATTTACATGCATATACAAACACTCACACATAGATGCATATGAACTTGCGCTTGTATACTTAAAAAAGACACAAAGATATTATTGAAAATGATGGAAAAAGAAATTAAGAGACTAGAACCATTCATCCTTTTCCTTAGTTTTTCTTTTGATTAACGCTGAAATTTTTCAGATCTAAAAGAAAAATAAAAACTCTCATTACAAACAAGAACAAAATATCAGACACTTATTGCCCCCATGATTATTTGTAAACATACTTCAATAACAGCAATGGTTTACTGCTCTTGTTTGTTAGTTCATCATCCACTTTAAACCAAAGTATTTCCATTTAATTTTATTCCCTAATTTCAACAGATTCATTCAGAAAACACAGAAACCTACGTGAAGATAATTCCTCAGCTGTTTACTTACCAATATCTCTGAAACATCATCGATGCTTTTGCCGCGCATGTCAATGCCATTCACATCCAATATCTCATCTCCTTCATGAAGCAAACCTGTGGAGACAAACATACAGAAATGAATAAATAAACGAACAAGCAAGCCAATATAAATCACAAAAAGAAGCAAAATCAATGCGTAACACAATCACCAGAAAACCCTACAAATGAAAAAAACAACAACAACAAAATCTCAGAATTAAGCCAGCAACTTAGGAGTTGTTTTCTCTTTTGCAATGTCCCAATCAATCAAAATCATTTTGATGCCACCATGGATGCTACCAATCATTACACATAATTATTAGAACCATTGATGCTGCCGAGTTAATCAAATAAATAACCTAGTAAACCAAATATCACAGTTGAAGGTCCTGATAAAGGTGGGTTTGGGTTTACCAGTACTAAATCATAATAACTGAAACACTGAAGAACTTTCAACTTTTGAAGCAGATTCTATTCCATGTCCAGGAAACTAAACCCCTCGAGAGATGTAAAATGAAGAACAGCAGTATAAGGCAAAGATTCAGCATGAATCAGAACTTAATTCAGATAATTCAATACTTTTTATCTGCATGGGAATAAACAACCAAGCACGCGCGCGCGCGTGCGCGCACACACACACACACACACACACACACACACACACACACACACACACACACACACACACACTCCATCCAATCTCCAATCAGAGGGAGAAGGAGAGATGAAAATAGAAAGATGGCTTGGGAAGTAGGAAGTAAATGAGTGAGCAAGTGAGCGAGCTAGAGAGAGAGAGAGAGAGAGAGAGAGAGAGAGACAGACAGACAGACAGAGACAGAGACAGACAGAGAGAGAGACAGAGAGAGAGAGTGACAGAGAGAGTGACAGGGAGAGACACAGAGAGAGCTCAAGAGCTCAGGAATTTGAAATTAAATGATGATTACAGACTTACAAAGAGAAGAAATAAATGCTTTACACAACTTCAGTGTACTTATCATCTCACCACTTTTCTGTGCAGCACCACCATTCACAATGCGAGCAATGATTACGGAATCCCCTTCATTTTTCACCGTGGCACCCTGTCAACAAGACATAAGCAATGATCACATGAGAACACTGAAGATTTTTAATGTCATTAGCTCTACAGCCTTGATGACATGGGGGATGCATAGCAAAAAGCAAATACTGTAAAAGTAACTCCACAGCAAACATGATTTAAAACAATGTTGCTATTCCACACACCATAAGCCTGAATATCGACCATCCAGAATAATGCACCTTCAAGAATTCGCAATGCTTTAACAATCAAAACTAAAATGCCTTACTGTCTCCTTTAAAATTGCCTTTATCTTTTAATTTCCTTGGTATGTGTTATTCTTCTTAGGATCACATGAGAGAGAGAAAGAGAAGAGAGAGAGAGAGAGAGAGAGAGAGAGAGAGAGAGATTGATTTACACATACACTAATGATATAAGCAAGGATATTTTTGTGTACGAGTGTATGTAAACATACACATACTACAAACACTCCAGCATCCAACATTCAAATTTGTTCACACAAACATATCCAAGTGCATGTTTGCACGCATTATTGTGTATACATACACAGCCACATCCAAAAGCATGCATGCTCCTACACACAAACACACACAAACACAGACACAGACACACACACACAAATTTGATGCAGCAGAAAACTAACCAAATGCTCACTGGTCTTCTCCAAATGGACGATCTTCACACTGTCCTTCCCATACTGCATCATGGGGTAATCCACATGGTCGCTTTCATTCAAGTGCAGAACAGGGTGAGTCTGTCGTTCAGCCACACCATCATGGGCCTTCAACAAGCTCTGAGGGGAAACAACCCATCAACCAATCCATTCAAACAATACAAATCACGGAGACAGCACATTTCTGTTGTTGTTGTTTTTTTCCTTGACCACTAGTCTTAACCATTCAATTGCGCAATTAATCAATTGATTAATATTGCAACCAACCAAGGGATCCACCAGTCAGGATACCATTACTGCTCAATCGTCCTCATTATCAGCCTATATCTGTCTCAGCAGACAATAATGTGTGCCAAACAGTCTTCTCTCAAACAAATCTGAAGCATTCATCAGTGATCAATGGTCATTACACAGACACTTGTTACCATTTACTTTAGACCGTCTTAGCTTTTCTAATCACTTGTGTTTGTTCATGATGAATGATCATTAAGATCAACTGCAAAAACTTGTCATTATCATGTTAACCACATTTCTTCACATCTTTTCTTTTCACTCAGATTCCATTCTTATGTATTCATAGCTCATCAATGAATGCCACTGTTCTAGATTGCATGGATACTTGTACGTTCTTTTTGTGTTATAACTAGGTCACCTTTCCTTTCCAATATCTGTGGTCACTGATGATCAATGATCAATAGACAAATGAACAGGTTACGAAGTAAGAGAAATCTTTAATTCACCTTTAGCTTGCATCAAGCAATGAGCAATGTACAATAGTACACAAGACACTTGTCCTACCTTTTGGACTCTCTTTACCAATCACCTGTTACCTATAGCTTGTGTTCAGCAATAGGCAATGCGTATTAATACATAAGAACTAGCCATACAATTCAGAGTATCTTTACCAATATCTGTAACTACGACTCAGATTCACTTTCAAAACAATCTGTCAACTAAAACCTGGGACCTTTGATGTCAGCTCACACTAGCCTCACCTTGACCAGCGGTTTGTTCAGCAGGGCAACCAGTTCACGAAGGACCGGCTTGGACTCCTTCCCTGGCTGGCAACTCCCTATCTCCATGGCCAGCGCCTGAGCGTCGGTGCCAACGGGGATGGGCTGGGGTCCTCTGGAGGTCTGGTCCACTAGCTTCTGGTGCAGGGTCACAGCCTGCTGGAAGACGGTGTTGTGGAAGAGCTGCTTGAGGAAGAACACCTCCTGGGACCCCTTGCTGCTGCTGGTGTTGTCTGCAGAGTTGAGGCGACAGCGGACATGGTGCAGCGCTGACAGCAGGTCTTCAACACCTGAACACCCACAACAGTTAGTTGCAAAGCAAGGCGACTACAGGCAGAAATCTAAACAAATCTTTATTAAAAAAAAAGTACTGCATCTGCCAAACATGAACAAATGATTCACAAGACAAAACATGACATGTTTCGACCTCTTAGGTCTTCTTCAGGCAAGAGAAACAAAGCTCATCTTGCGCCAAATTCAAAGAGATAAGTGATTGCTAGTTCTTCATTTTTGTTGTTCTGAGTGTTGTTTATCTTGCCTGAAGAAGACCTAAGAGGTTGAAATGTGTCATGTTTTGTCTTGCGATTTGTTTGTTCATGTTTGGCAGATACAGTTCTTGATTTCTTCAGACCCACAACAGTTGCAGATTTGAACAGAAATCTTTGTATCCCCCCCCCCCCCCCCCCCCCCTCAAAAATAATGTACAAACATAAAATACATTTTCCCTCCCATAGTGTTTTAAGGAAACAAACTCAGCATCTTTCATTTCCTGATAATTTAACAAAACAAATACAGTGGTTTGTAGTTTTCACTCTCATTCAAACAAAACAGGTACAGAAATGTTCACTTCCATAACAACTGACCAAAACAAAATATACAAATTACAACCAAGTTTCATTTCAACAGTAAATGAACAAAACAAACACAGCAATTTTCACTCTTATAATGGGTATGAGAAACTTTTTAACATCATTCTGTAGTGATGCTATGTTAAAGAACAATGGTAAAACAGTGATCACTTGACAACTATACTGAAAAGCAGGAAGGATCACAAGAAAACAGCATGGAAAAACATGATGTAAAAACCTCCCCCCCCCCCCCCTGACACCTGTTCTTTTAAAATTGACCAGTAAATTTCACACATTCATATGTGAAAGAACAAACAAACAAAACAATAAGTGATAAAGATTGCCTGACCAATCCTATTTTTCAACCCTCATTTCCCCCTCAGACATGTCTGAAACAAAAAGTATAAAACAAGAAAGGTGCTGGACAGTGCACAACTTCAACAAAGTCAAACCAATCCTGCATCTGAGCTTTGATCTAGATCCCTGTCTAAATTCAACGGGTTCATCCTCTGGCCATATTTCACCTTTTCATCAAGTTTCATTAAAACAAGTTCTGTAACTTTTATTGTAATCTTGCTGACAAACAAATAAACAAAAAAATGTGGATGAAAACATAACGCAACTGGAGAGTCAGGTGACAAATAAAGAAAAAAAAAAGAAGAAAAGGACAACAGACCCCACAGAACTCACTGTGGGGCAGGGGAGGGTGAAGTTAAAAGAAAAAAACAACAACCTCTAAACCAAAACAAATTAAAAAAAACAAAAACAAAAACCAATAACATACTGCCAAAAAACTATTTTTGTTAAGTACCTGACACTTGTGACAGAGACGAATTCTAACACATGAGCATGAATGCAAACTGGGCTGCTCTCTATGATTTCACACTTTAAGTTCAACCATTAAAAACTAAATAACTGAAACTGAAAGATAAACAATTTGAATGTTAACCACTTGCAGAAGCAAAGATAGACAAACAAAGGCTTAAACACACACACACACACACACACACACACACACACACACACACACACACACTCCCACACACACACAAAAAAAGACTGAAAAAAATATCAAGCACACACAGACACGCACCGTCCCCCCCCACCCCCCCACCCCCCTCCCAGTCACACACATACACACACTCATACACTAGAAAACATGCGCACAGACAACAACAAAAAAATCAAGCAAAACATGCAACTTTTTTACAACATACCCATGTTCTTCTTGAGATATCGCTCCGAGGGAACAGCCTGTCTGGCGTCCACCTCATCCCCAATGTCCATGTCCTCTGATCTGTCAAACGCCTTGTTCACCACCCCCTCTGGAAGTGGTGCTGCTGCCGACTGCAGAGCCAAAGCCTGCAGTTTTTTTGAGCTGCGCAGCGAGTGCCTAAGAAAGTCCTGCTCAATCTGCTGCCTGTTCTCCTCTTCCCGACGTTTGCGCAGCTCTTCCTGATGCATGCGAAGTCGCTCCAGTTGTTCAGGGGTAGGTTTGGGCTGAGGGACGCCCCCTACCATTTTGTCGGCATCCCCCACCAAGATTTCTGTCCTGTCATTCAGTTTTTCTGCACTTCTGTTCAGCGTTGTCAGTGGCATCCGTGGCACCATTGCAGATGCCGAAATATCCAACTCTGTTTTTGTGCTCTGAGGGGGAGGGTATCTGGGAGGGGATTTGACAGCGGCTAAAAGGCTCTCTGGGCAGTCGATGGCCATCTCCCGATGGGGTCCAGTGTCTGTGAAGGAGTTCTCCGCACTGTGCTGATAGCTGAGATCCAGATCCTGCCACTCCGGGTCGGATGTGTGCAGGTCATGGTAGGAGTGGCTGAGAGGCTGGTGGGAAGATTTGCCGTTGGAGGCCAGCCCACCTCGCTTCATCATGTCCTCGATCAGCAGGGTGTCCGGGTTGCTTGTGGCCTTTCCCTTTCCACCTCCCTTCTTCCCCTTCCCACCCTTCCCTTTCCTTGGGCTATCCCGCTCTCTCTCCATCATTCCGCTCATGTCAAAAGCTTCGACGCTGCCGTTCAGGCCCCCATTCTTGGAGGAGTTAGACTTACGTTTCTTTTCAGAGACAGGCATTGGCGTCACATTCACAACTTCCCCGACCCCAAGGCTGAGGACAATCAAAATGTAATCGTGGATCAACGGTGTGCTCTGTGTTTGACCAAGCAATTACTGCCAGCCAACGTATTAAAAAAAAACCTGTAGCACTACTGCTTTCTGTAGACTTTGGATTATGATTTTAGTAAACACTATGGGTGATGGCTACTCGGATGTGCACAATTCCAGGATATATCATTGGTAATAAAAACAGCGTTTCATTTTTGCTTCCACACACAGTGGAAGCCAAACTGGTATTAAACAGGAACTTCACTCTAGTACAAGCCGATGTTTGTTCCCCCCCCAATGCGCTGTCAGACACCACGACTGCCCTGAGATCCTCTTCACTCCACTGGTCGTCATTCCCTCACATGGATCGTGCTGACAGAGAACTGATCACTGGGGCAGACCAACACTGCAACATGAAACCAACAAAGATTCGTTCTGTAACTGATATGTCAACACCATGTACGCACTCATTATACTTGCACAGACGTTGCACTCACAGACATACAGAGCAACAAAGGCATAAAAACATCCAAACATATCTGTCTGCACATACACACTCACTGACTTGGTTTAACAAATGCAAGAAGGAAAAATACGGTAGTGTTGTATGGTGGTCTACCCAAATTTTACAGAAGAAATCCTGGTCACAAGTCAATTAACACATGTATACATACGTTAGATTGTACACCGAAAACTAAGCAAACAGAAAGCGTTGAAGTCAAAAAACAAACTGCGATTGGAACCAAGCACAAATGCTGCATTGTATAAAATGCAAAAAGACATTGCACTAGCTGTAAGTGTAAGTGAATGATTCTAGAAATGACATGTTTAAGGATTAAAATCAAAATGATTTGATACTGTGAATAGTGCACTTTCATTGGAACTGCCTTTAGACATGAAATTGATGGTCAGGTTATTTGAAAGTGTCAATGTCAAATTTACTCACACCTCTAGTACAAGTACAAAGCATATATACCTGTCTTCACACAATACATCCTTGCCTCAAGAACAGAACATTTTTCCTTACACACACACACACACACACACACACACACACACACACACACACAGAGCACACCCTTGCCTCCACACCCTTGCCTCCACACACACACAGCACATCTTTCCCTCTATAAAGCTTATCCCTGTCTCCACTCAATACATCTTTGCCTCCAAACAATACACATTGCCTCAAAATAGAACATTCTTGCCTACACACACACACACACACACACACACACACACACACACACACACACACACACACACACGCACAGTACATCTTTATTTGAACTATGCAATACATCTCTGTCATCATTCAACACACTCTTGTCTTTGTACAATATATTCTTGCCTCAATAACGCACTTCCTTTCACACACACACACACACACACACACACACACACACACACACACACACACACACACATTCACACACACATACACACACACAGAGTACATCCTTGGCTCTATACTATTCGTCTCTGTCTTTGTAAAACATATCCTTACCTCTGCACAATGTATCATTGCCTCAAATACAGTCAAAGCAGCACATCGTTTCCCACCCACCCACCCACACCCACACACGCGCACGCATGTGTGCGGACACACGTGCACACACATGCACACACACGCGCACACACACATACAAACAAAAAAAATGATACATACATGTATACACACGCACCCAAACACACACACGAACACAGACACACACACACACTTGCCTCCTCACAGTCACACAAAGCATCCTTGCCCCTGAACGACACATCCTCATCTCCACCCCCAACACCTCACCACCTCCACATGACAAATCTTTGCCTCCACACACTACCTCCTGGCCTCGACATGACACATCCCTGTCTCCACACAACACATCCTTCCCCCCCACCATACCACACTTATAAGACCTGCCCCTGTCTACAGCCTGCACACAACACAATCCCTACACCTGCACAATACAAATCCCCAGCCTTTCCATGCCAACCCTCCCTTCACACAACACATCCTGACCCTGCTTCTATACCCCCCCCCCCCCCCCTGCCTCCACACAAAACCTCCACCCACCTCCTCATGACACATTCATCCCTTTCCCTACAGTGTCCCTCAACTGTGACCAGCAAGCACCTTGAGGGCACGGATTCTCAATGGTATGGGGGCTGGCAAGTGTTACTTCACTTGTATGGGGGCTGGCAGGTGTTACTTCACCTGTATGGGGACTGGCAAGTGTTACTCCACCTAACTCACCACGGGATACAAATGTTCCTCTGACAAGGCTTTTTGTGAGGGGTTTGTTTTTGTTCTCTGTTTCACTTTTTTTTTTTTTTTAATTGTTGCTTTACTCCCTGCACTTCCTGGGCCTCTTTTTATTTCTACTTTGTTTACTGTAATTTCCAGGTATGTGTGTGTGGTGTGTGTGTGTGTGTGTGTGTGTGTGTGTGTGTGTGTGTGTGTGTGTGCGCGTGCGTGTGTGTGTAGATGTGTGTGTGTGTGTGTGTGTGTGTATGTGTGTGTGTGTGTCGTGTGTGTGTAGGTGCGTGCGTGTGTGTGTGTGTGTGTGTGTGTGTGTGTGTGTGTGTGTGTGTGTGTGTGTGTGTGTGTGGTATGTGTTGTGGTGTGTTGTGTGAATATGTGAGTGTTTGTGTGTGTGTATGTGTGTGTGTGTGTGTGTGTGTGTGTGTGTGTGTGTGTGTGTGTGTGTGTGTGTGTTTGTGCATTGTGTGTGTATGTGTGTGTGCGTGCGCGCGTGTGCGTGTGTGTGTGTGTGTGTGTGTGTGTGAGCGAGCGAGCAAGCGCATGCGTGCGTGCATGCGTGTATGTGTGTGATGCGTGTATGTGCAGTCTGTGCATACAATGTGTGCATGTGTGCGTGCATGCATGCATGTATGCGTGTGTGTGTGTGTGTGTGTGTGTGTGTGTGTGTGTGTGTGTGTGTGTGTGTGTGTGTGTGTGTGTTGGCATGTGTGTGTGTGGACTGTGTGCATGTGTGCATAAGTGTGGGTACGTTCATGTGTGTGTGTGTGTGTGTGTGTGTGTGTGAGTGTGTGGGTGTGGCTGTGTGTGTGTATGTGATTGGACTCAGCAGTGTGATACGGCTTTACATGTGTGACAGTACAAGGAGACAGAGAAAAGAAGAGACAAAAGAAAAAAGTGAAAGGGAAAGACAGAGAGAGAGAGAGAGAGAGAGAGAGAGAGAAGAGAGAGAGGGAGAGAGACAGATACAGACAGACAGACAGACAGAGAGGCTGACAAACAAAAACAAAGACACAGACGGGGAGAGAGGGAGAAACTGAACAAGAAAAACTAAGTGAAAGAGACACACTAGATCAGTAAACAAGGATCATTATCATATCATCCTACTGTCATTCCATCAAAAAATATAACTTACCACCCAAAAAAATTTTCTTTGGTGTTTATGAAAAACTTATTAATGTACCAGCCGCCATGGCGAAGTGGTTAGCGTCGCGGACTCCCGGCTGGGAGGTCGTGGGTTCGAATCCCATCAGAGTCATGTGGGTTTTTCTGCCCCGACCGGCTCCTACCCAGAGTTGAGTTTGCTGCGGACTCAGTTGGGAAGACTGGAACCACACAGTCGATTTTCATCCACTTAATGGATGCGTTTCTGAGAGTGTTGCTCAAATTTCCTGACCAACACTGCAGGTGCCTGTATCTCTCGGGCCTGGTTGATGCCGGGATATATTATGAAAGGAAGCATAGAGTACAGCCCTGTCATGTAGTCTCAGACCGAAATGGAAATCCGTAGCACCATCTCAATCATCCTCATTCTCATCGATCAGCATAAAAAAAAAATGTCTCAAGTTCTGTGGCCCTTCATGCCCTGCTCTCATGGTGACCTCATTTTCGATGTCCTCTCCACGTCTGTGGCCTTGGTTTGGTTCCGTCGGGGTCACCGGTATCGGCGTGTCCTGGGGGCTGTCGTTGGACGGACGTGGTGGCGCCCTCCGGAGGGAGAGCTCACTCACGCCGGCTCCACGACTAAGCAATTATTGTCGTCAGTAGGGGGCTTAGTAGGTGGTGTCCTGCGTATGTTAGATCAGAACAGGCGCCACTGAACACCACCGAAGTGACTTGGCAGCAGTGCAGTGTCTCCTCCGGTGGTTGCCTCTTGACGACTTGAAATTGACTGCTCCCTGTGGATTGCCGGTGCCGGGGCTGCGGCGGGTCAGACCGAGCTGTGGCTGTGGACGGGGTGTCAGAATGAGCGGCGTGGGTGCGCTGCCTCTGAGGTGACGCAGAGGTTGGGACAGCAAAAAAAAACAACAAAAAAACCCCAACTTATTAATGTGATTTATAAATTGAAAGGAAGTCGGAGAAAGACTGTGTTTTATGTGTGTGTTGGGGAAGGGGTGTTTTCCCTGGCTGTGGGCATGCTGGCATTCATGCAAGCGTGTGCCTGAACTCACAATGTCCTTTTGGGAGAGGAAGGTGTTTATAATGGCTCAGGACTACAAAAAAAAAAAGTTGTAAATTGTAGATCTATGAACTTGTGTGTGTGTGTGTGTGTGTGTGTGTGTGTGTGTGTGTGTGTGTGTGTGTGTGTGTGTGCACGCTTGTGCGTGCATTACACATTTTTGTAACCAGCTAATTAATTGTTATACTGTGTGAACACAATATTCATAATACACTTTTCAGTGACTTCATAAATCCTCCTATTCTACGTTTCATGCAACCAGTATCACTCTCCAATGATGTTGCTCAACTTCACTTGGAATCAAAGCTTTTTATTCTTACTAACCTCACCCCCACTCCCCAAAAAGGAAGAAAACGAAAAAGAACAGATTATATCTATAGATAACAGTTAAGATTTGAGCCATTAAATCAGTATCACACAGCTGCTGACACATACATTCCTTCCCAGCCTTCATGGAATGAAGACCAAGCACAGCCTCAAGCACACCCCTATTCTGTGCCCACATCTACAACCTCAGGGCACTCTAACTTAAACTGTCTTCAGGAAAACAGTGCCTCCCAATATACCCCCCCCCCCCCCCCACCTTCACCACCCCTTAGTGCAGGTATGGCCCATTGAAGGCAGCTTATCCTAGCTGTCAAAGATGTTGCACTGGCAGAACAACAGTACAGGTATGTTGTTCCACTCGGGAACTGCTCTTGGGGAAAAAG
>CM065723.1:51857973-51872973 GCA_033310375.1 Conus canariensis
GCATTTATTTGCTTTGAAGAGGTCTCTAGGTCTTGATAGGTGTATTTCCAATGATCTGGTGTATGGCGAGTCCAAGAGATATCTGCTGTTTATTAGTTCAGCCGTTGGATGTGTTCAGCATTGGTTAAAGTTTTCACATATGGATCTTGTAGACTGCCTCGTGAGACAGAGCAACGTCGGCGTTTGTAGGGGTGGAGCCAGGTGTCCCCCAAGGCTCCGTCTTGGGCCCCTGCCTCTTCCTGTTCTACGTAAATGACATCCCGACAGGTCTCTCCTCAACTGTGCGACTCTTCGCAGACGACACTGCCTGCCACAAGTCGATCAGGAAAGCTGGCGACTAATCCATCCTCCAACAAGACCTGGATAAACTGGAAGCATGGGAGCAGACTTGGCTCATGTCCTTCCATCCTGGGTGTTACCCTGTCTACCAATTTGAAATGGGAACCCCACATCAGCAACATCACCGACAAAGCCTCCAAGACAGTTGGCTTTGTCAAGCGGAACCTCAAGATAGGCTCCATCAAGACGAAGGAGAGAGCCTACAAAGTCCTGGTTCGCCCGACCCTGGAGTATGCCTGCCAAGTATGGGACCCCTACCAGGAAAGGGACAAAACAGCGCTTGAAAAGGTGCACCGAAGGGCGGCACGCTGGGAAGTCAACCACTATCGTCAGACTTACAGCGTGAGTGCGATGTATGAGCAACTCCACTGGGCACCGCCTGAAGACCGACGGCGGCTGTCGACATTCTACAAATTCCATCCTGGCGACATCAATATCGACTCTGCACATGTTTTTCCTCGCTATAACCCATCGCTATGACACTCGAAACTCCCATGAGCTGCAGTACGCCATTGAGTCCCACTAAAGGAACTACAGGAAGAATGGCTTTTTCCCACGCACTGGGAGAGAATGGAACGACCTTCCAGCTGAGGCAGTAACAGCAGCCTCGTTGGAGGGCTTCAAATCCTGGATATACCCCCCTCCACCCTTCCCCTTCCCCCACCAACTCTCCTGCCCCCCCCCCCCCTCTCCCGCACCTGTTGTCCTTCCCACCCACTACGGGGTAGGGTCTACCTTCTCCCCACCTAGAGGCCTGAAATATAGTGGGTGGCCCCTAGCCCCTCTTCCCTGTCCCTACCCACTTCAAGCTGTTGATCCAGGCAGCATCTACATTTATATCTTGGTATTATCGGAAACCCTCTTTTGGTGTCAGAATCTTCAACTGGTTGTAGGTAGACATTTAAGAAAGAAGAAGAGGCTTATGAAATGTTGTTCGAATTGGATGTAGAGGAACCACACACTGGGTTTCAAATGTGCGTCTGTTTCTGTGTAAGCACGGATTTAGGGACGTTTGGCTATCCCAGGATGCTGGAAATCAAAGTCAGTTTATTCGTGTTTTTCGACAAAGACAATACACATGGCGGCATGCAAGAACCTTTGTCCCTTCAAGCTGACTTGCAGGGGCAAGTGTGCCTCCATGAGTCCAAGACCATGCTAAGGAGTACCAGTGAAGGTGGCCACCCCAGACATAAGTTAAAGAAGTCCTGGCTGGACAGCAAAAGGACTGGATACGTGACAACACCTCTAGCCCATGACCGAGGACAGGGGGCCCTGGACATCCCTGGCGAGGAGGTGTGGTGGGGGGCGGGGGAGGGCGGACGATTCTCGTCTTCAATTGTTTGTAAAAGCAAGGCAGGGGTGAACGCTCATCTTCCGAGCGGAGGAATACGAACCCCAATGTCATCGCTTTTGTTTTCTTTCACTTTCTTTTTTTTTCTCCCCCCCCCCCCCCCCCTCTCCCATTTAAAAAATTCAATTTTTTTAGTTGGCTACTGGCTTCTCTGGCTTCTCTGATAGGAAGAAGAGGGGGCAGGGGAGGGAGGGGTTAGAAGGTACTTAGGGTCCAACGCCTCTATTTGGCGTTCCCTAGGATGACAAGGGTACGTCTGCAGCCGTTGGTACATGACCATGACGCAGCTACTTTTAAAAGTGTGGCAAGGGCCAGTCATCCGGCTTGAGGACGTTCAATAAAGGTGTGTGCCCGAGGTGTCATAGTTTCTGTTGGCTAAGTCAGACAGAACAACTTAAAGCAGAGAAAAACAGTTCATGCAAACAATTCTCTATATTCACACACACACACACACACACACACACACACACACACACACACACACACACACACACACGCACGCACACACACGCGCGCGTGCACACGTGTGTGTGTGTGCGTGCGTGTGTGTGTGTGTGTGTGTGTGTGTGTGTGTGTGTGTGTGTGTGTGAGTATGTGTGTGTGTGCGCGCGCGCGCGCGTGTGTATGCGCGCGTGTGTGTGTGTGTGTGTGTATGTGTGCGCGCGTGTGTGCGCGCGTGCGCACATGTGTGTGTGTGTGTGTGTGTGTGTGTGTGTGTGTGTGTGGTGTTGTGAATATAGAGAATTGTTTGCATGAACTGTTTTTCTCTGCTTTAAGTTGTTCTGTCTGACTGACTATCTGTCTGTCGCTGTAATAAAACACACACACACACACACACACACACACACACACACACACACACACACACACCACGCACGCACGCACGCACGCACGGACGCACGCGCGCGCGCGCGCGAGCACTCAAACGAATAAATGAATCATTTGTACTCTATCTGTGTGACCCCCGCTTGAAGAAAAAAGATAATTTATTAAAAACTTAACAATTAATTGAAATACGAAAGTTCTCGCGCACAACAAGTACAACAAGGTGAACAGTAAAAAAAAAAAAAACAATGAATAAAAATGCAACGGGATGCAGTGAACAGTAAGTCATACAGACCACTCAGCATAGTTAGCATCATGTGAAAATCAACAACTGAATCAGCATAAGCAAAAGTGAAAACACAACAGAAACTGAATCAGTGCAGCACAAGCATACAACACATGGAATTACAACAACAACAACAACAAAAAACTGCTACAAAAACTTGATCAAGTGCGACAAAATTACACCACCAATAACGATTCAGTACATGCAAAGAATGCATGAAAGTATAACAAACACTGAATCAGAACAAGCAAACTATAAATCAAACTTCAACAACAGCTGAATCAGAACAACACTAAATGAAATGACAGCCAACGTGAATCAGACCAAACAAACAGTAAACGAAATTACAATAGACCAGTTCAATACAAGCAGACAAGAAATGAACCTATAATTAAAACTGACTCGATCGGCACAAGCAAACAAATGAAACTACAAGAAAACCTGATTCGATTAAAAAAAAAAACAAAAACAACAACAACAACAGCAACAAAAAAATGATATTACAACGAAAATTGAATCGGTACAAGGAAACATAAGTGAAACCACAATAAGAACTGATTCCGTAGAAATGAATAATAGGCCTACAGGCGTCAAGGCAAACTAGTGAACCCCGAAATATTAAGCAAAAAATTCTACAGAAAACTGAAAAATCACTTCTTTTTTTTACTTTTTTGTTTTCTTTTCTTTTTCTTTCTCTGTGTGTGTGTGTGTGTGTGTGTGTGTGTGTTTTCCCCTCCATTTTTCTTTACAGCTAAGTGAATATGAAAGCAAACTTTTTTTTTAAAACATCATTTCCACCTTTCTTGTCAATCTTTTTTTCTTTCTTTTTAAAAAATCATTTTCCCTTTTTTAATGCCAAAGTAAAATATTGTCTATGAGAATAACAGCAGAAACAATCCTCTGCGTATTCAATTATTCTAATGTATCAAGAACTTGCAAACCAGTCCAAAGGCCTCGTAAAAAAAAGTTGAAAAACTGTTGGCGCAAAGCCTCAGCAATCCTGACAATGTTCTCTATCTAAATAAGAAGAAGAAGAAGAAGAAAAAATCACGATTTAAATAAGAAAAAAAAAGTGTTGGAAAAATACAATGTTTTACTCTCTTTATCCCTATCCCCCCTTGCCTGCAGATTTATAATCTTTTCAAAGTAAAGATCTGCCAAATTCGTTCAGCATATGCACTGTCAGTTCCACAGTGATATTACGAACAAAATCATTCACCAAAAGCTAAATTGAAAGAAAAGCCAGACTAGATAAAACAACACAGATAGTACTAACCGTACACCAGCAGGAAAAAAAAGAACATAAAAGCATTTTCTTCATACAAGCCACAGACAGTCATCTCTTCTCCCTCACACTTAAAACTTGCATCTCCCCCTATCCCTCCCTTAACCAAGACATTTTTTTAAATTGCAAATGATAAGCCGAATTCACCCAAAACGATTCTCCTTTTTTTTTTCTACAAACAACCAAGCAGGCGCACACAAACAATAAACGACCTGAAACGCAGATAAAACTCTCCACCCCGTCCAAACTGTGATCCAAGCCATATTAGGTGAACGATGCAGCCAATTCCTACCAATCGAGTGAAAGTTTACAGCATCCGGCGAATCACAGAGCCTGACACATATGTTGCTATGTATGTTAGGTACGAACAAGAAAGAAAGATATCTGAAATTAGGAACTTCAAATACGCCAACTGATCCCCGAATCAGCTTATGTCTGCTTGTGATCCGCGGCATCTTCAAAGAAAACAAGTTATATTTATAGGTCAGGAACAACTCCCAAGGAAAACCCTGTCGTCGTTGACTACTGAACTAATACACCTCTCGGAAGTGTGGCTGGTCATCCACTACAGGCGTTGAGGCCAGGGCTTTGAGCGGAGACCTTTTCGGGGAGCTTTTTTCCACCAACTTCACGGGGATTTCAACGCAGAAGATCTCGTTATCGCCACCGTTGTCGCCGCTCTTGGATAATGACGATGACGATGAAGGCTCATCCGTCAAACCCCACAATGCTGTGACCTTCATCTACACAGAAATCATTACATTGATGACGACAATGATGACGGCATGTTGTTTATAACCCAACGGATTATGGAGGCTATATCACAATATTCAATGAAACGAAAATTATGGTAATTATAATTATATATATCATCATCATCATCATCATCACCATCATCATCATTATCATCATTTTCATCATCGTCATCATCAACATTACTATTATTCTTATTATCATCATTATCATCATCATTGACAATAACAATGTTAATAATGAAAACAGTACCTTGTGCATGTACGCCCCCAAACAACCCCTGTGTCCATAAAAAGTGGTGTGTGTGTGTGTGTGTGTGTGTGTGTGTGTGTGTGTGTGTGCGCGCGCGCGCGCGTGTGTGTGTGTATGTGTGTGCGCGCGTGTGTGTGTTTGTGGTGTGTGAGCGTGTGTGTGTGTGTGTGTGTGTGTGTGTGTGTGTGTGTGTGTGTGTGTGTGAGCGTATGTGTGTGTGTGTGTGTGTGTGTGTGTGTGTGTGTGTGTGTGTGTGTGTGTGTGTGTGACAAAGTTATCGTTGAAGATGGGAAGGGGAAGAGAGGAGGGGAACTGGGGGGGGGGGGGGGGCAGGCACAGCGGGCAGGCGGAAAAAAGAAAAGCAGCAGGATAAAATGTCTCACGAACTGCACACAAGGTAACGTAACACACATGTCAGCACTATTGTCAGCCAAGAAATCTTGAGAAGAAATGCCACAGAGACGAACAGAAAAAAAAAAAAAAAAAAAAAAAAAGAATGCAGGCAATTTCGGTGAGGGTGGTACGATTGAAAAGGTCAAGTGAGAGACATGAAAGCTAAACATGAAACCATCCTATCCAAGAAACTTTCATTTTTGCTCCCATGGTGAAACGGAGACAAGTTGGTCACTGCAAACAGCCACCGCTTGTGGCACCCATTCCCACAACACGGCATTTGTTTAAACAAACGAGGTACACAAAACCAACATATCTGCAGAGCTGACACATGCACGCAGCTACAATGTTCAGCAAGCTGTGTGCATGAAGACAAACACATGTTTCTTCAAGAACTGATCATAAGACCCAAAATTATTTCCTTTGTTAGGCCCTATTTCAGATTTCCGATCGTGGACAGATGCCGAAAGACTGCTGCCTTAGAGTCTGCGACAGGATTACCTGAGTGTGGTTGTGTACCGGTATAGGAAGGTTGTGTACCGGTATAGGAAGCTGCTACGAGCAGCGGGGGATTAAAGGCGCTTAAGAGGCGTGGAAGCATTTTTCTTATCCCGATACCAATGCGGATTAAAAAAAGAAAATAAATGCTCTGGTTTAAACGCATCTTTTAACGCATCTTTGTAAAATCGGAAATGAAATGAGGCAGGGAACAGTAAACGATAAACAGTAAACAAGTTGGGTACTTTTTGCTCCCATAAGGAAACCCAACACAGAGTAACTTTTATTCAAGACTGGCACAGCCTTTTAAACTTGAATAAAGTCAGACAAATACATAGACAAACAATCTAATAGTGGGGGAAAAAACAAGCGCAGGCCAACAACTGAACTATCTTCATAGTAATGACTTGGCAAAGATTTGGACTTAAGGAGGGGGGGGGGGGGGGGGGGGATTTGAAGATGGAGAAACTGGGAACATGAAATTGAGGAAATATGTTACAGATATGAAAACTCTTCACTGGCTGCATAAGGGAACCATCGCAATCCCTTTTGAAGGCAGATATATTTGTATTGCCTGCTCCGAGGCCTTTCGTCCGCTGGGTCGGACTCATCAGGAGACACGGCTGGTTGTGTCTGCGCTCCTGGCGTCAAATAGAGACACACCACAGTCCATAATACTGTGGTGTTCTCACCACCAAGGGTGCAAAAAAGAATCCAATAGCACCCCCAAAGCAGCCAGCGAAGAGTAGTAATGAAACCAAACAAAAGTGTGGGGAGGAAAAAAGTTGCTGAAAAACTAAAGACATTATGCAAATAGTATAAAATGTAGGGGACAATCTTTGAGCCTACGCTTGAGGATCCACCCAAAGATGCAAGGGAGATCAAAAGACAAACACACAGACGGACAGAAACAAATACAAATAACCTCAATTTAATCAAAACAAAATCGGAAATGAAATGAGGCAGGGAACAGTAAACGATAAACAGTAAACAAGTTGGGTACTTTTTGCTCCCATAAGGAAACCCAACACAGAGTAACTTTTATTCAAGACTGACACAGCCTTTTAAACTTGAATAAAGTCAGACAAATACATAGACAAACAATCTAATAGTGGGGGAAAAAACAAGCGCAGGCCAACAACTGAACTATCTTCATAGTAATGACTTGGCAAAGATTTGGACTTAAGGAGGGGGGGGGGGGGGGGGGGGGGGGGGGGGGGAATTTGAAGATGGAGAAACTGGGAACATGAAATTGAGGAAATATGTTACAGATATGAAAACTCTTCACTGGCTGCATAAGGGAACCATCGCAATCCCTTTTGAAGGCAGATATATTTGTATTGCCTGCTCCGAGGGGGTGCTATTGGATTCTTTTTTGCACCCTTGGTGGTGAGAACACCACAGTATTATGGACTGTGGTGTGTCTCTATTTGACGCCAGGAGCGCAGACCACAACCAGCCGTGTCTCCCTGATGAGTCCGACCCAGCGGACGAAAGGCCTCGGAGCAGGCAATACAAATATATCTGCCTTCAAAAGGGATTGCGATGGTTCCCTTATGCAGCCAGTGAAGAGTTTTCATATCTGTAACATATTTCCTCAATTTCATGTGTATTTGTTTCTGTCCGTCTGTGTGTTTGTCTTTTGATCTCCCTTGCATCTTTGGGTGGATCCTCAAGCGTAGGCTCAAAGATTGTCCCCTACATTTTATACTATTTGCATAATGTCTTTAGTTTTTCAGCAACTTTTTTCCTCCCCACACTTTTGTTTGGTTTCATTTACTACTCTTCGCTGGCTGCTTTGGGGGTGCTATTGGATTCTTTTTTGCACCCTTGGTGGTGAGAACACCACAGTATTATGGACTGTGGTGTGTCTCTATTTGACGCCAGGAGCGCAGACACAACCAGCCGTGTCTCCCTGATGAGTCCGACCCAGCGGACGAAAGGCCTCGGAGCAGGCAATACAAATATATCTGCCTTCAAAAGGGATTGCGATGGTTCCCTTATGCAGCCAGTGAAGAGTTTTCATATCTGTAACATATTTCCTCAATTTCATGTTCCCAGTTTCTCCATCTTCAAATTCCCCCCCCCCCCCCCCCCCTCCTTAAGTCCAAATCTTTGCCAAGTCATTACTATGAAGATAGTTCAGTTGTTGGCCTGCGCTTGTTTTTTCCCCCACTATTAGATTGTTTGTCTATGTATTTGTCTGACTTTATTCAAGTTTAAAAGGCTGTGCCAGTCTTGAATAAAAGTTACTCTGTGTTGGGTTTCCTTATGGGAGCAAAAAGTACCCAACTTGTTTACTGTTTATCGTTTACTGTTCCCTGCCTCATTTCATTTCCGATTTTGTTTTGATTAAATTGAGGTTATTTGTATTTGTTTCTGTCTATCTGTGTGTTTGTCTTTTGATCTCCCTTGCATCTTTGGGTGGATCCTCAAGCATAGGCTCAAAGATTGTCCCCTACATTTTATACTATTTGCATAATGTCTTTAGTTTTTCAGCAACTTTTTTCCTCCCCACACTTTTGTTTGGTTTCATTTACTACTCTTCGCTGGCTGCTTTGGGGGTGCTATTGGATTCTTTTTTGCACCCTTGGTGGTGAGAACACCACAGTATTATGGACTGTGGTGTGTCTCTATTTGACGCCAGGAGCGCAGACACAACCAGCCGTGTCTCCCTGATGAGTCCGACCCAGCGGACGAAAGGCCTCGGAGCAGGCAATACAAATATATCTGCCTTCAAAAGGGATTGCGATGGTTCCCTTATGCAGCCAGTGAAGAGTTTTCATATCTGTAACATATTTCCTCAATTTCATGTTCCCAGTTTCTCCATCTTCAAATACCCCCCCCCCCCCCCCCCTTAAGTCCAAATCTTTGCCAAGTCATTACTATGAAGATAGTTCAGTTGTTGGCCTGCGCTTGTTTTTTCCCCCACTATTAGATTGTTTGTCTATGTATTTGTCTGACTTTATTCAAGTTTAAAAGGCTGTGCCAGTCTTGAATAAAAGTTACTCTGTGTTGGGTTTCCTTATGGGAGCAAAAAGTACCCAACTTGTTTACTGTGCATCTTTGTAAGATAAACAAAAAGAAATCAGTCAAATATCCCACAATGTACAACGCATATTGGTGAAACTCAAACCATACATAATTAAACAAAATCAGAGAGAGAGAGAGAGTGATAAAAGCTATAGTTTGAACGCATCTTTGTAAGATAAACAAAAAGATATCAGTCACATATCCCACAATGTACAACGCATATTGGTCAAACTAAAACCATACATAATTAAAGGAAATCAGAGAGAGAGAGAGAGAGAGTCTGAGAGACAGACAGACAGACAGAAGAGACTGACTGGGCTGTAGATCTTCGTCTTGGGATTGATGCCAAGCGTGTCAGTGAAGGTGTAGGCGGTGTTCGCTTTGAGCGGGCAGGTCAGCCCCTTGCCCGAGCAGGCGTCCGTGTCATTCAAACGGATGGGGAACACGAAGAAGCCCAGCTTGGCCTTGAGAAACAGCTTCGCGAACTTGGCGTCCCTGACTGTAACAAACACGATGATGGGATCGTATGGGGCTTTGTTCGTGTTGCAAGCTCTCTTTCCTTCCTTCGGGACTGATTTGTTCCAATGTAGTTGTTGCAAAGTGAGGCGACTGCAGGCGGAGATCGAAACAAATCTGGAAAAAAGTCTAACTAATACATCTGCCAAACATGAGCAAACGAATCACAAGACAAAACGCGACGCGTTTCGACCTCTTAGGTCTTCTTCTTCTTCGGGCAAGAGAAACAGCACTCAGGACAACGGAAAATAAAGGACGACCAATAACTTATCTTGTCCAGTTCGGCGCAAGATGGGCGTTGATTATCTCGCCTGAAGAAGATTCAAGAGGTCGAAACGCGTCGTGTTTTGTCTTGTGAATCGTTTGTTTATGTTTGGCGGATGTATGACTTCGACTTTTTTTTTTTAAATTTTATTTTAGATTTGTTCAAATGTGTTCCCTGACATGTCGTGACAAAGTTCGGTGCGTGTTAAACTGTCCACCTCCTCCCTCCTCCACCCCCACTCCCCCCACTTCTGCCATCCTCAAATTGTACTCTTCCCTCTTCTGCCACCCCCCCCCCCCCCCTCTTGTTTATCGTATCTGTCACTGCCGTTCAGTTCAAACACACTCCTACGGTCTTTCTCCACCTCTGACGATACTGAGCTATGGTGTCTCCGTACTTCAGATCATATAATTATGTTGAATCTGATTCCGACAACCCTTCCTTGTCCCCCCCCCCCCCCCTCCCCGTTCTAAACTCCCTATATTCTCCCCTTCCCTATCCCCTTCTTACAATCGTGTCTCTGTCGTTCAGTTCGTGTATGTGTACACACACGCACACGCACACGCACGCACGCACGCACGCACACACACACACACACACACACACACACACACACACACGCACGCACGCACGCACGCACGCACGCACGCGCGCGCGCGCACATACACACACACACACACACACACACACACACACACACACCACGGCCCCTCCAATCAACCCCCCCCCCCCCCCCCCCCCATTCTTATCTCTCTGAGTTTCCATCCCGCGCCCGTCACTCAGTCCTTCTTCTTCTTCCGTTAAGTCTCCACAATCAACAGGCTGATTATTATTATTATTTCCCATCCATAATTATTATAATTCTCCAGTCCGTGTCTCCATCGTTCAGTTCGGATCACAATCTCTGGTTCGGATACGTCGAACTTGCTGTCCTCTCCCCTCCGCCCTTCCTTCGTCTCCCCCTCCCCGCGTTTTAGCATAGGCCTTAATTCATCTCCGTGTCTCATCGTTCACTTCGTGAGTGTTGCGCTTGCTGCACTCCCCACATCCCCCAAGGCCACTACACCCTCTGCTCGCCCCTATCCTGCCCTGCCCTGCGTCATCTCCGCCGTTCAGTTGTGCACACTGACCATATATACGGGATCCTTTCTAACCTTAATTCCTGGACACTTCTCCCCTCCCCTCTATACTCACCTTCCACACACACACACACACACACACACACACACACACACACACACACACACATTCCCACATATGTGCGCGTACGCGCGCACACACACACACTACATAGTTACACACTCTCTCTCTCTCTCTCTCACACACACACACACACACACACACACACACAAGCACGCACGCACACACACACACACACACACACACACGCACGCACGCACGCACGCACACACGCACGCACGTACGCACACACACACACACACACACACACACACACACACACACACACACACACACACACACACACACACAAGGGGTACGGGATTGGGGCTGTGGGCAGAGAGAGAGAGAGAGACAATGACAATGACAATGCTTTATTGACAATAGTTAAACAACCTCTATGCCAAGGTAGCGCATGCACAATTTCCACTTAGTGTTGCCAAACTCTGCCAACAATAGAAACGCGAGTCAAAAACAAGCGTACACACAGAAAACAGTTGAACAATACCAATTACTAGAAAACGAAGAAAGCGACCATTCATCAAACAATATTATCATCACAGTAAGCAACTTGCTGCATAATCATGATTGACAAACACAGCCTACATATTCAGTTTTGTTTTTCTCTCTAAATCGAAAAGCTTCCGCCACAAACTTAGCAAATGAGTTTACAATGTCTACATTTTCAGAGGATACAATACCAAAAAGGTTTTGAGTTTGACCGAAAAAGGACTTAAAGGCAGAACAGTCATTTCTAAATTTGCTATACTCTGGGCATCTAAAAACGAACCGTTGCTCGTCTTCGATTTCTTTTGAGCACAGAGAGAGAGAGAGAGAGAGAGAGAGAGAGAGGAGAGAGAGAGAGAGAGAGAGAAGAGAAGAGAGAGAGAGAGAGAAACGGTGTACTATGCTAAGACAAGACGGCTTACCCGGTGTGAACTTCAGGCTGATGGTGTAGTATTTCTTGAGTTCAAAGACCGCTAAATTGTTTTCACAAGTTCCATTAAATTTGAACGACTCCACCACGCCGCGAGATGAACCTGTAGCATCAAGAGAACAACACACACACACACACACACACACACACACACACACACACACACACACACACACACGGCGCGCGTGCGCGCGCACGCACACACACACACACACACACACACACACACACAGAGAGAGAGAGAGAGAGAGAGAGAGATTGATTGATTGATTTATCTTTAATATGCAAGGGATGAAGATTTTAGGCCAAAGCCTAGTCTTACAATCTGTCCTTGTCAGGCATACATTATTTCAACACTTATAATTCATACTGACAATTCAACATAGCAACACTGTAATCTAATTCTACAATGATAAGCAGACTATTCATAAACGTAATAATTATACGGTGGGTAGTCAAACAGAAAGCAACAAACAAACAAGCAAGCAAACAAAACCACAGAGAGAGAGAGAGAGAGGAGAGAGAGAGAGAGAGAGAAGAGAGAGAGAGAGATGTCGGAGGAGGCGGGGGTGGGGGTGGGGTGGGGATGGAGAATGGTAGGCAGGGGGAGGAGAAGAGGGATGGTAGACAGAGTGGGAGTGGGGATGAGCGATTTAATGGAGTAAGTTACATGTTTAGACGGTGTATTCAAAGAATGGTTAACAGAAAACTCTGTGAATGGACGTTAATGACTTTTATCGAATAATCAAATTATTAAGACAAAAAATGTATATGTAAACGTTTATTGAAAAGTTTGAACGTATTCGCATTTTGTCGACTCGGTGGAAGTGAGTTCCAGATACATGGTCCAGAGTAAGCTAGGCTTGTTTTGTAATGATCAATGCGTGGGTAGGGAAGAAGGAATTTCTGTGAGCCAGAAGAGCTGTTCAAAATTGTAGAAAGGGCACTGATATAACATGGCATAGTATCTGTCGAGATTGTAAACATAAATGATGCCTTGTTGAATTCCAATTGCTTACTCAGAGGAAGTATGTTCAGCGCTTTTTTTTTTTTTTTTTTTTCCCCATCTGTTGTTAGCGGTAAGGCTGGATGGAGTAGCTTTGCTGCATGTCTACGGAGAGAATCCAGCCTTTCTTTTGTGGACATCATTACTCCCGTCCCACACTGTTGAAGCGTAATTCATACGTGACATTATGTGTGCGTTGAAGAAAAGTGTAAGCACAGAACTGTTGACGTAGCGCTTTTATTGAGATAAAAGGAAAAGGCTTTTTGAGATTACCTTGCATACATTATTAAGATGAGATTGCCATTTCAATTCTTTATCTATCGTTACCCCTAAAACACGATGCTCATCTACCTGTTTGATAGAAGTGCCATTCAATTGAAGTGTTAGGTAAAGAGGAGTCAATTGGTGCTTTTGGCAGGTAGCTATAATCATAGATTTGGTTTTGGCTGGGTGTATGACCATTGAGTTCGAATGACACCAGTCTGACAAGTGATTTAGACTTTCCTGGATTGATGTTTCTATTGCCTGTAGATCATTACCATTTGTTTGGAGCGACGAGTCATCAGCAAATAAATCTGTCGTGACTTTTTCATCTGATATGGACAATGGTAAATCATTAATGAAGATGCAGAATAGAAAAAGGGGGCCTAGTACTGAGCCTTGTGGGACTTCATGTCTGACAAAGTCTGAAGCGGAGATTTTGCCATTAAGCACCACATGGTTCAGGTAGATAATTAGCTTCTTTAAAAGAATGAAATGATCAAAAGATCAAACGCCTGTCATTTGTGATTGGCTCATATTTAAAAGCCATGAGTCACACATTCGTGATAATGCTGTGTGGCAGGAGTGATTACATCGGAATCCAGATTGGAGTGAGTGAAATAGTTTGTTTTCCTCCGTGAACTGAGATACTTGTGCGTGTATGTGTCTTTCGAGGGGTTTGGATAGAATCGATAGTAATATATAGGTCTCGTTATTTGGATCCGATGAATCATTTGATTTTGGAAGGGGGATCACTTTGGCATTTTTAAACGCGTGAGGGAAGACATTAGTGTCAATGGATGAATTACATATGTATGTAAGAGACTCAACAATGCAGAGTACAGCGAGTTTGAGAAGAAATGTGGGTAGTTATCAGGACCCATACATTTTTTAAAATTCTTTAACTGCGCTATGTACATTCCTTCTTTATGTACAGCAAGTGGGGGAATCTTGAGTGAGTTACTGGATCCAAGTCTTTGTTTGCAAAATGATTTTAGGGAAGTCGGACATGCATACTTATTAGATACCCATATAGTCTGTAAAGCTTGAGTAAGGATATCTGATAAATGACAAAGTGTGCGTTAAATTTGTCCGGAGTAATGTTTTTTTTTTTTTTTTTTTACATTTTTATTCACAAGATGAACAGTAAACATTATATATACATTTCCAGAAAGAAAATTGAATAGTATCTACAGCAGGTTTCATACATCATACTTCTTTCAAATGTATTCATCAAGGTTTTTTAACATGAATGACAAAAACAAACAAACAAGCAAACAAAACTACACATGTAGCAAGAGAGATAGAGATAGACAGACAGACAGACAAGATAAGACAAACAAAGATATGCAGACAGCTAAATGTAGTGCAAACTTGATAAACTTAGGTTGTGCAGATACTTCAATCAAAAAGAGGGACATAGGCTACCCAAGAAAGCAGGAATTTTTCATAATTCATGTCCGGAGTAATGTTTGTAGTTGAATTTTGTGAATCTGTTTGTGCACAATAGCGTTTATTGCCCTCCAGATGCTGTGGTTTTTGCATCCATAATCAGTTGATTGAAGTACTCTCTTTTGGCTTTTTCAACTTCATTTGAAACAAAGTTTCTCTGCTCTTTGCATCCTTCAAATAAATGTGCTGCCTTGAGTGGGTCACGTAGAATCATTTCTTGCAGCAATTCTGGTGTTAACCATGGGTTCATCTGGGGATGCTTAACAATTTTTGATGGATAAATTACCTATGTATGTAAGAGACTCAACAATGTAGGGTACAGCGAGTTCGAGAAGAAACGGTGCGTGTTTATTTATAATGGTGAGGAAT
>CM065723.1:51885473-51902973 GCA_033310375.1 Conus canariensis
CTCTCTGACATATGCCATTGAACTATTTTACTATCCCAAAATTCCAGGATAAAATCGTCTTTTTCACATTCAATTTTTTTTTCACAGAGCCAGGGCGATTTTTATCTATTCAAACTGCGTTTCTACTACTTGACCTTTGCTGTAACTCTGATCTCTGACCTGTACATTACAGCAACTTTCCTCTTCCACACAATGATACAGCGGCCATCTTTGTATCACGGATTCCCATTTCCTCATCGATCTGCGCTGTCACGACTGACGTTTCTCTAGCCGAGCAGACGACAGCTGGGATGAATCATCCACGGTCAAACTTGACAAAAGGTGGCATCGTCAAATAGGAATATAAGTATGAGTCTGATCCAGCGGCTGATGAGTCTGATCCAGCTGACGAAAGGCCTCGAAGCAGGCGATATGAATGATGCTGTCTTCAACATGGATTATAGTGGTCCCCACATACTGCTAGTGAAGGACTTTGTACTTCCCTGATTTTTCATTCTCATTTTCTTTCTCCCCCCATCCCTCCCCTTTTTGTTTTTCTTCTAATAAAGATTTGCTAAAGTCATCAATGTAATGACCGAGGAATTGTTAGCCTGTATCTGTCTGTCTGCCTCTGTATCTGTCTTTCTCTCTGTCCTCTTTTGTCTTAGTATCTGTTTCTCATTCTGTCTCCATTCTCAGTCTGTCTATACTGGTTTCCCTGTCTGTCTGTCTGTCTCTGCCTCTGTCTGTGTCTGTCTGTCTCTCTTTCTCTGTGTCTGTCTGTCTGTCTCTCTCTCTGACATATGCCATTGAACTATTTTACTATCCCAAAATTCCAGGATAAAATCGTCTTTTTCACATTCAATTTTTTTTTCACGAGCCAGGGCGATTTTTATCTATTCAAACTACACTGGTTTCCCTGTCTGTCTGCTGTCTCTCTTTCTCTGTGTCTGTCCGTCTGTCTGTCTCCTCTCTGACATATGCCATTGAACTATTTTACTATCCCAAAATTCCAGGATAAAATCGTCTTTTTCACATTCAATTTTTTTTTCACAGAGCCAGGGCGATTTTTATCTATTCAAACTGCGTTTCTACTACTTGACCTTTGCTGTAACTCTGATCTCTGACCTGTACATTACAGCAACTTTCCTCTTCCACACAATGATACAGCGGCCATCTTTGTATCACGGATTCCCATTTCCTCATCGATCTGCGCTGTCACGACTGACGTTTCTCTAGCCGAGCAGACGACAGCTGGGATGAATCATCCACGGTCAAACTTGACAAAAGGTGGCATCGTCAAATAGGAATATAAGTATGAGTCTGATCCAGCGGCTGATGAGTCTGATCCAGCTGACGAAAGGCCTCGAAGCAGGCGATATGAATGATGCTGTCTTCAACATGGATTATTGTGGTCCCCACATACTGCTAGTGAAGGACTTTGTACTTCCCTGATTTTTCATTCTCATTTTCTTTCTCCCCCCATCCCTCCCCTTTTTGTTTTTCTTCTAATAAAGATTTGCTAAAGTCATCAATGTAATGACCGAGGAATTGTTAGCCTGTATCTGTCTGTCTGCCTCTGTATCTGTCTTTCTCTCTGTCCTCTTTTGTCTTAGTATCTGTTTCTCATTCTGTCTCCAATTCTCAGTCTGTCTATACTGGTTTCCCTGTCTGTCAGTCTGTCTGTCTGTCTCTGCCTCTGTCTGTGTCTGTCTGTCTCTCTTTCTCTGTGTCTGTCTGTCTGTCTCTCTCCCTGACATATGCCATTGAACTATTTACTATCCCAAAATTCCAGGATAAAATCGTCTTTTTCACATTCAATTTTTTTTTATTTTTTCACGAGCCAGGGCGATTTTTATCTATTCAAACTGCGTTTCTACTACTTGACCTTTGCTGTAACTCTGATCTCTGACCTGTACATTACAGCAACTTTCCTCTTCCACACAATGATACAGCGGCCATCTTTGTATCACGGATTCCCATTTCCTCATCGATCTGCGCTGTCACGACTGACGTTTCTCTAGCCGAGCAGACGACAGCTGGGATGAATCATCCACGGTCAAACTTGACAAAAGGTGGCATCGTCAAATAGGAATATAAGTATGATGAGTCTGATCCAGCGGCCGATGAGTCTGATCCAGCTGACGAAAGGCCTCGAAGCAGGCGGTATGAATTATTCTGTCTTCAAGATGGATTATGATGGTCCCCACATACTGCTGGTGAAGGACTTTACATTTCCCTGATTTTTCATTCTCATTTTCTTTCTCTCCCCCTCCCCCCCCCCCCCCCTTTTTTTTTTTAAAATTTTTCTTCTAATAAAGATTTGCTAAAGTCATTAATATCATGACCGAGGAATTGTTAGCCTGACTTGGTTTTCCCCTCTACTAAACTGTATAACATGTGTGTGTGTGTGTGTGTGTGTGTGTGTGTGTGTGTGTGTGTGTGTGTGTGTGTGAAATTTTGTTTGTGGAGAGAGAGAGAGAGAGAGAGAGAGAGAGAGAGAGAGAGAGAGAGAGAGAGAGAGAGAGGTTTCCTTTGTGGATTATAGAATTTAGTCATTCCGTTTCCAATCCGCGATGTCCTCTCAAATCTTTAGCCTCCACTGGTGTACCTCAAGGTACAGCACTGTCTAGCATTCTCTTTACATACTTTTAACTATACGAGAACAGACAAAACTCCTGTCATGAAACCGATTCTGCCGATTTTGCCATTGGAGATTTTGACAACTCTGACTCTGTTTATTTCAATGAAATAAAACTATCAAACATGGCGCTCAGAAAATCAATTTGAGCTAAATGTTTCAAAAAGGAAAAAAAAAAAAGTTTGTCGATATCCATAAAGATCCACCACCTGTACCAAGCGTTACCATTGGTGACTAGGCTGTTGAGATGGAAGACGAATACAAACACTTAGGTACTGTTTTAGACAAGAAATTGGTGTTGACAAGATTGTTGACAATATACACAACAAGAACGTCAACTGAAAAAAGGTCTTTTTTACTGCAGAAACTGAGAAATATTGGTCTCTGTTCAAACCATTTACACACGCATCATTGCTATTGCATTAAATCCTTGCTCACATTTTCGTCGATATGCTGTTATGGAAATACTGATGTTTTAATAGTGTGGCGAGTGTATGCAGTAAAGAAACCGTTGTGAAAACAAGGCGAGTTGGTACGAAAAAAACTGTATGAGAATGGAACTGTTCGAAAGATAAGAAAAGGACTGCAAGTACTAATAGTCATTCCTGTGGCCGAATACTATGCACCTTTACCATCAGGACGTCGTTTAAGAACAATGAAGATGAAACCAATGACACGCAGAAAACTGTTACCTAAATATCAGTTCTTTACTTAAATTCTTAGTATGTTTAAGCCATTTCCTCCTGCGAACGGTTACGCATTTGAGTGAATGAGCGTCCATGAATTAACTAATCAGTTAACTAGTTAGTTACTTTGTTAGCTAGTTGGTTGATTGGTTAGCTGGTTAGTTAGTTAGTTAGTTGGTTGGTTGGTTGGTTAGTTGATTGGTTGGTTGGTTTGTTGGATGGATGGTTGGTTGATTGGTTGATTCCTCAGTCAGTCAGTCAGTCAGTCAGTTAGTTAGTAAGTTAGTGAGCTAGTCAGTTACTTAGTGTGTGTGTGTGTGTGTGTGTGTGTGTGTGTGTGTGTGTGTGTGGTGTGTGTGTGTGTGTGTGTGTGTGTGAAAGGATGGATAGGTGGGTGTGGGCAGGAGTTTATCTTATTTGATTTTCAGTTATTCTTAAATCTAGCACTTTTATGAGCTGTACGTTTCAGTGATAATACGATGTGTCTGTAAAATCTTTAATCCTTTTGCAATGTTTGATTACTTATACATTGGAAATTATATCTATTACACCTACTGGTTTTGTAGATGTTTAACGTTCCGTCCATTGTTGATGTTGTGATAAATGTTGCATAGAAGTAAATTCTCCTTTTGGAGATAATGAAGTTTTTCTAATCTGATTTTTTTCTACCTTAGCTTAGCTTAGCTTAGCTTAGATTAGAGAGAGAGAGAGAGAGAGAGAGAGAGAGAGAGAGAGAGGAGAGACAGAGAGACAGAGAGACAGACAGACAGACAGACAGACAGACAGACAGAGACAGAGATCTGGGAAAGACTGAGGCCAGAAGATGTACAGACACAGGAGAGAGCGACTAACGCACTGTCAGACAGATACACAGACAACCAGAAATTGGGTATGGTGTGGTTTGATGTGGTGGGGAGCAAGATTCTCGTTCGAGGATTTTGTCCGGAGCAACTTTCTCGGGGAGTAGGTAACATTATGACGGATTACTGGCGGCGCGATCGTGGCAGACGACCCGGCTGGTTTGCCCACCGCCATCCGCGCATTTCTCAGAGGGACAGCAGGAGTGCTGACCTACACATTTGACCGGGCAAGCTTATAATTTCTTTTTTGCCTTGCTGATCAGTAGTTAACTATTTTAAAAAAATCTGAACATGTCTCGTTTTGTGTGCGTGAAGGACTATGAGAAGTTCGCTGAGGACACGTTGCCCAAAATGGTGCGCGAGTATTTCAACAGCGGGGCGAGCTACGAACATACGTACGCGGACAATGTCGCTGCATTCATGAGGTGGGGTTTTTGGTTTGATTTCCCTCTGGATGTAGCCTACTAGCACAGTGTTCGGACCACTCTTTGAATCCTTTCTTACATGAGGATCAACTTCTCCTTTTTCACTCCAGAGCATGCGCACGCTCGCGCGTACGCACACACGCACGAACACACACACACACACACGCACACACCGTGATCACACACAAACGCGGGCTCAAGGCGCTGTTTTACACAAAATCGATCATATGAACTGCGTGGGCAGTCGTTGGGATATGAAACTGACCAACAGGACTCGGGCCTTGCT
Source organism: Conus canariensis (assembly GCA_033310375.1). Lineage (NCBI taxonomy): Eukaryota > Metazoa > Mollusca > Gastropoda > Neogastropoda > Conidae > Conus > Conus canariensis. The sequence continues at coordinate 51,890,351 of CM065723.1, forward strand.
GTGTGCCAGGAATCGGGTTTCTGTCCATCCTGCAGTGGTGTCAGTCCATTGCTTTTTTTTGTTTTTTTTTTTTTGCTTGTTTTATTTTTCTTTAATGTCTTTCCCTCAGCCTCCCTCCCTCAACAGTTCCCTGGTAACATTTTTTTCAGTTTTGATCTTTGATGGTGGTGTATTGAAAACCGACCCCCTCCCTCCCCCCCCCCCCCCCCCCCCCCCCCCCCACACACACACACACACAAACAAACGAGACCAATCAGCCGAAAGCTTCCAAGAGCCACTGAGATCAATCATCCAATACCAAAAACATATTTTGCTTTCCCTGTATAGAAAGAGGTCCGAATTCACAGACAAAAAGAAAGAAAGAAACAAACGAACAAACCCGCCCCAAACACATGTTCTCTGTTATGCTCCAAGCAATTACTTATCTTCATTCACTTCAGCGCAAGCCCAGATAAGTGATTGCTCATTCATTTTCGTTATTCTGAGTGTTTTGCATCTTGCCTGAAGAAGACCTAAGAGGTCCAAACACGTCGTGTTTTGTCTTGTGATTCGTTTGTCTACGTTTTCTTGGTGGTTCGCTGTTAATTACATCTAAAATTTACCATGTATAAACCTGTCATTTCTTGAGTATGTGTTGAAGATCGAGAATAAATTATAATTAATCCGCCAGACAAAGGGTACAACACATTACAAGACGATTACAACACAAGCTACTGAGTTTTGTGACTGTCTCATAGATGTCAGACAGGGCTTTGGAGGCTACTTCCTCTTCTCTTCCTGAATTGTAGCCAACATCAAACAGCTGAAACAAGTTTTTTTTCTATCCCACGTATGATGAAAAGAAAGAAATGTTAAAGGTAATTTTCAAAAACAGGCGATTGAACATCTTCACGTCTCTGGCCAGATTTATCTGGCAACTTTCACGGCGAACAAACATCATTCCACAAGGGAGAAAAAAAAAGAGCAGCTGTCATCCTAGTTCTGAAATGGCAGACGCATAGTAGGTCACTTCTGCTCTTCCATTCCACTGATTCACCATGGCCCTCGGTCACCGACATGCTCTTCTCCACCTCCAGTAACCATTACCCCCACTATACTCCCTGTAACCCCTTTCCCCTTCAGTTCTTTCCCTTTCTACTAAAGGCAAAGGGCAGCGCTGTCCTGGCCTTGAACCAGCTTTCTACACAGTTGCCGCATGCTGAAGGAAAACCATTTCAGCCAGGTTTATTTTCTATTTCATTTTCTTCCTCCATCTCGCCCCCCCCCCCGACCCCACCCTCCCCCTCCCCTCCTCCCTTTCCACCCCTACTGCCTCCCCCCCCCCCCACACACACACACATAAACCACATTTTCTCCTCCCGTGCTTTAAATCTCTCCTTACTCACCCACCCTATCGCCCTTACGCACTCCTGGCTATCCCTGAGTTGGTGTCCTTGACTGAACGTTCACCTTTCAGTACCGACGAAAACTAAAAGGTACACCATCAACAGTGTGTGATTCAGCACTGACGTCTATTAAAGTAACGTTCATGACTTTTTATCTCAGTTGAGGTGTGCATCTCAGATTTCCCAACGATTTGAGGAAACTTTGTATCATCCTGGCGACAGCTTGAAGTTCACAATGTATTCATACAAGTTTTGTAAAGAATTGGTATTTTTGAAACAAGTGGGCTGCTTGTTGTTGAAACAAGTGAACTGCTTAAACTTCTAACTTTATGTGGCTTCACCGGATTAATTCACTTTGAATCATAAACTCATTTTTCCTTACTTAGCTATATTTGGCAACATGTGTCTGTAGGCAGATGACGGATCAAAACCTGAAGTGCTCTCCAGAGTTACACCAACGACAGCAGCGCTAACCAGACTAAGACCCATCTGGAATGACAGAAACCTCACTGTCAGTTCCATGATCAGACTGATGCGCTCTGTGGTCATTGCCATATTTCTCAATGCCTTTGAGACGTGATGCACTGATACTTTTAGTTGCTCAGAAAATGCCAACGTTAAAGTTTATCATGTACACACGCATCTATGCACACAGGCACAAAGGCACACACACACATGGACAACCGAAACTGCGATTACATATACTCACTCGTTTACACACGTGAGTAAAATATGTTGGGTACCTTCAGTGAAGAATGTTTTGTTTGCTAGGATTTGATACGTTTAGCTAGAACTAAGAGTAGGCTGCGAACAAAGTTTTGTATTGATGTCATTATTCAAACAGAGAACGGTGGAACTATATATATATACAGGTCCAGAATAGTTCTGTAAAGCTTAAAGCTATTATGTCAAAGGTACTGATGGCTTAAAACGAACTTTGAATGTGAGCACTGTTTGGAATAAATTCAAATAATTCATTTTAAAGAATTGTTTATAGAGCTCTGGGTGTGTTTGCAGCCTATCACTGCATCATTTTCGTTTTCAAGGGAACGTTTCAGAATAATGCACAGTGTCTGTGTAAACTGTGTAATGTAACAGAAGACGAGAAGCACACGATGTACAGTTGTATCTTGGACAGGAGCTTAAGACAGAAATATTGGAATGTCCGTGACCAGCCATACGTCAGCATGTGGAAGAAACTATCTTACTTTGAACGTTCGTAAACTCTACGCGTGTCTTTCGAATGCCTGAAGTTAAGGCAGCATTTTCTTGAAACATAGGGAGAAAGCTAGTGAGTGTGTGACTGGGCATTTTGGCTGACATTGACATGAGTGAATGTCAAAACTAAGTCTACTTTGTTGCCACGTATGCATTATGATATGTCTTTTGTTTGACCTCATGCCAAAAGGGGTGGTGAGCCGGAGGATATGAAAAATTTGTTCGTGTTCTCTCCACCACCGCCACCTCTGTGTGTGTGTGTGTGTGTGTTTGTGTGTGTGTGTGTGTGTGTGTGTGTGTGTGTGTGTGTGTGTGTGTGTGTGTGTGTGTTTGTTTGTCAGAGGACCGAAAAGCAAGACCTTGTACCATTGTATATTAATTCACTTATCCTCTCATTTGAAGGCCGCATGTTTCCCCACGCACTAAAGCGGAAATGCCATTGTCTCTTTTCAGATACAAGTTCCGGCCTCGGTACATGCGTGACGTTTCGGAGCGTCAGATGACTACGTCACTTCTGGGTCACAAGGTCAGCAGTCCCATTGCAGTGGCCCCCATGGGTTCATGCCGAATGGCCCATCCCGACGGAGAGGTGGCCTTGGCCAAAGGCATGTGTTTGTGTATATGTTTATCATTCTTTATTTGTTTATTCTTGGAAAACTTTACAACCAATCTTGTGATTAGAACTGTTTCAGGGTTTGGCTTTGGTGTTGATCATTAGTTATTGACGTGTTTTTAGAATTTGAAATGACCCCTGTCATAATGACAGCAAACTGGTTATTTTAACCCGTTAATTATTCAGGAGTTAGTTCACACCAACAAATGTTCCTGACTCTTTTCTCCAAAGTGTCATAGCAAAAGTTTTACAGAGTCAAAGCAAACATCTGCACACTATCTTAGCCAGTGTCTTCATACTGTCATAAGAAACATCTTCATTGTCTTAGCAATTTTTTTTTCTCACTCTGTCGTAGCAAAACATCACACTGGCATAGCACAAATCATCACTCTGTCCTAGCAGACATCACTTCACACTGTCATAACAAACATGTTCATGCTGTCATAACAATTTTTTTCACGTCGTCATAGGAATCTGTCATAGCAAAGTCTGCCATAGCAGATTGTCATAGAAAACATATTCACAATTTCGTAGCAAAACATCACAACAAATATCTTAATACTGCTATGACAAAATGTCATGGTAAACAACCTCGTACTGTCATATCTTCACACACTTCTATAGTTAACTGTCATAACAAACATTTCCCCGCTGTTACAGCCAACTGTTTCAGCACATGTCTAAACACCGTCAAAGCCAACTATCATAGCGAATGCCTTCACGCTGTCAGAGCAAACACCGTAACACTTGTCATTATGCATTAGGCACCTCATAAATGTCCGTAGAACATGCAGAGATGACGACAACTGACGATCGGCCATGACGGATGAAAGTAAGCTAACGTAGGTCAAATGAACGCTTCGCCCCAGACTGCATCCACCATGAACCTTCACACGGTGGTGGAAGAATGATGGTAGGAGGAGCCATTAGTCTCACTAGTCTCATCAGTAAAAGGGATCAAATTGTGGTGGAGCACGACTTCATCAGTGATGCATATTTTTGACACCTATTTTGGACAGCATGTCCTGGATTTTGATTATCTATAGGGTACAGTGCCCGGTGGTCGCAATTTCAATAGCACACACACACACGCATGCACGCACGCACGCACGCGCGCGTGCGCGCACACACACACACACACACATACACACACACACACACGCACACACACACACACACACACACACACACACAAGTAGCGGCACGAAGTCATGAAGTTAAAAATGAAGTAAATTATATATGAAGAAAGATTGGTCATTATTTTCACACATGTGCTTTTCATTATTTGAGTTGCATCGTAAGTATATAAAATTTAAAAGAGAAAAAAATCTGATACAGTGCACAAGGCTTGAAAGTAAGTTGATAGTGTACTAAACTTACTTTGAAGTCGAACCAGTTACCGAGTCACGATTCACTGACTTACTGTATAAAGAAAAGAAAAAACTCAGTATTTCATGCAATGTTACTGCAGTACGCTTACTATTTAAGTATAGGTAAGCATATAATTTTAGTTGTAAAGAATAAATGTCAGAACAATTAAAGGGATGGAAGAAGGGTACAGAACAAGCAGAAAGTGATGCGCCTTTTGTTGTGATGAACTCTGGAGTGCTGTCCCCTTCCCCATCACCATTCCTTTTTCTCTTTTTTGCCCACTATGATGTGCAGGAATTCACTAAATTTCCCTTTCGTTCTCTCTCTCTCTCCCTCCCCCTCCCTCCCTCTCTCTCTCTCTCTCTCTCTCTCTCTCTCTCTCTCTCTGTCAGCTAGTAACGAAGTGGTGACGATTTGTTCCGAAAGTTGTGAAAGTGAAAGTATGAAGAATTCATGCGCTAGATAGGCTGGGAAAAAAAGCAGTTCAAGTCACAAGATCAAGATCATGGTTGAGAACACCGTCAGCTGGCCTTGTCTGAGAGATCACTGATATCAAAAGAAAGTGGACCCTTCACTAGTCCGCTTCATTGCAAAAACAACAGGACACATGTCCGCTTAAATTGCACTGTAATCAGATAGTTGCCTGGATGGGGGTCAAGACAACAGGTCATTGCGAACTTCAGTAGGTCAGGGACCGAGGACCGACCGATTGCCTTATGACCCAGATCACCGAAGCGACATACTGCATCCTCATGCCCTCTTTTGAAAGTGCCAGGATCTAACCCCCCCTCCCCCCCCCCCCCCCAGCCTCCCCCTTTTTCCTTTTTTTTGCAAAGAACCACGCACGCGTGATCATTCAGTGTCAGGATGACAAAGAAATCAACAGCTCCAGTGGAACTGGAGTTGGATCATGTGACGTGTCAACAGCCACCCCCTACCCACACTACCCTCAGACCACCCCTTCTCCCTCTCCTGGGTTCAGATACTTGATTAATATTTTTCCACTGATCAAATCAAGACTTTTCAGCTCCACTGTATAGAACTGATTTGTTTGTGTTATACGTTTCTTGGGAGTAAACTCTTAGTATTAATCTGAATTGTTTCGCCTAAGTGTGTTGTTCTCCACCTCCTTCTGTCTTCACAGCCTGTGAGGCGGAGGGTCTGTGCTTCACCCTGTCCATGACTGCCACAGCCAGTGTGGAGGAGGTGGGCCAGACTGCCCCAAACTGCACGCGCTGGTTCCAGGTGCACATGCTGAACGACCGTGAGATGATGCAGCGCATGATTGCACGTGCGGAGCGTGCCGGCTTCAGTGCCTTGGTGTTGACGGTGGACTGCCCGGTGCATGCCAAGCGTTACCAGGAGGAGAAAAACCAGTTCAGCATACCCTCCCATCTGAAGTGAGACTCTGATGTGTGGTAAGGTGTGGTGTTGTAGTGTGCTGTACCATTGTGTTACATTGTTATTATGCTGTGTTATGCTATGTCATGCAGTGTTGTAAGTCTCGTGATAATCCCTTTCAAGCATCAGACATCTATAGTGCGGTCAGAAGGGGAAACGTAGGAGCCAGGTAGGATCTCCCATCCCCCCATTGAATCATCAGAGAATGACTAAACAACAACGTACACACACGCATCCTGCGTGCATGTACGCAACACGAACACTTGAAAAGATTCTGAGACGAAAATTATCTCACCGTTAAACTAACTTACAGTGATACACTTCCTGAGTTTGAAATTAAAAGAAAATTGAGATGCTTCATACAAAAACTCATATGACATCGATTAACCACTGTTGGATCAGCACTAACATGGATTCTGCAGTCGGCTGGGCTATAAACAACACAGCTTGCCGGGGGTCAGGTAGACCATTTTGTTCCAAGATTAGATGCACTCCCTCTCAGTTTCTCATTGTTAAACAGTGTGCCTTCTTGTCAACACAGAATCGCTAATTTTGAGGAAGAGCTGAAGCGGTCACGGACTGTCATCGACCCAGAACTGAGTGACAGCGAGTGGACACGGTTTTGCAACCAGGTGTTCAGCGCTGCCCCCACATGGCAGGATGTCCAGTGGCTGAAGTCCATTTCTCCACTGCCCGTTGTGGCCAAAGGAGTGATGACAGGTATAATTAGTTTGGTCTGCTGAGCTTGTGGCCTACCTGTGTGGTATGCAGTGTTGCAAAGCGGATTGCATTTGTCCATGGTGAGGTATTAGCAGAGGAAGTTCTGTTCTCCTGACAAGGACTCAAATCCTCCTCTGAAGACGATGTGTGGCAAAGTGTATTAAAAAAAAAAGATCATACACGCAAAGCTCTCACCTTATGAAATATCCGTCATGAGAGGGGATTTACCTGTGGCAGAGGGCGTCGTAATGCAGGGTAACCTCAGAGTTTTCAGCTGGGAATCACAAACAATGAACAGTAACAACAAACCTACAGAAAAGCTGGTTTTCAGTTCACAGACAGTTGTTAAACCCCGTTGCACGAAAGTATCATGCAATGGGAACACAAAGAAAGATCAACATCACCGAATAATGATTATTTGATCCATGGGGATAGAACTCTAAATAAGGTGTGTCATTAATATCGATAGGTGTTTGGATGAGGTGTGTTAAACTGAAATCAGTAACCATGGCAGTTGGAGTGAAGCAGCATCGTGAGCAAGAGTTCATGAATTAGAAGAGTGTTGTTAAAATCTCATTATTATTAAATGCTTTTCTTAAACTACAAGCTATAGTAATGATGATACGTTTGTGCAGACAAAACAATCGTACACACTGATGTGAGCGATGAAGCGCGTGTGCGTACACACACACACACACACACACACACACACACACACACACACACACACACACACACACACAGATACGCACGCACACACACACACACACGCATGCACGCATGTATGTTTGTATGTTTATTCACGTGTATAAGTACTTACAAATTATTTATTTATTTTTTTTTAAGCTCATTTGGACGTGTCAAATTTTCTTCAGCCGCAAACTGAAATCAACATCTAACCTGAAATTTCTTTCCTCCACATCTGCGTTATAGTCTTCCCGTCAATTATCTTCTGTCCAGCTTCACAAACAAAAATTAGAACAAGATCAGCGCAATGCTTATATCTAAAATCAGCCCCATTTAATGATGACATATAGTTTGGGGATGGGAAAACAACATATTAGGCTGGCTTTTCTTTCTTCATCCCCAACTCTTGTCAAGAGTGAAAGCCCCAGACTACCACTGCCACGTCTGTCACAGGCTATGACGCAATCATGGCGCTGAATCATGGCGCTGACGCCATCTGGGTGTCCAACCACGGGGGACGGGAACTGGACTGTCTGCCAGCCACGGTGCGTTACTTGCTTGGTGAATAATTCAGAATCACTTGACGTGGACGGTGGTGTATCTCACGATATTACACCAGCTTTACTGCAGGTCGCATCCATGCGTGGAACGGAGTTTAGCTAGCTTTTCATCCTCATATCGTCTCTTGACCCTGGGTTCACGCGCTTTATGAAAGAATTTCCACATACAAATTCCAAAGTAGCGTGTAGTAGGATACTAAGTCCCGAGTCTCCATTGCGGCTGTAGAGAGGATAGCGGGAGAATGATTTGTGCTGCTTTTTAGATTTCCAAGAATCCATAGCTCACCAAATAGTGACATGGATATCCAGTCTTCAGCATGTGTATGCACATAAAAAGAACCGTTGAAGGGTGGAGGGAGGAGGATGGCAGGGATTAAGAGAGGAAGGGAAGGGACAAACAGTAAAAGGTTGTCCTACTTCGGCCTAGGAGATCTGGAACTTACGGATCTACCATTGACCTATTAGACACTGCTGGGGCAAAGTTTACTCAGAGGGGTGGGGGAAGGAGAAAAACGGTGCAGGTGTACAATGTGACACATCATACTGGTGAATCTTGTCCCATTTTGTTTTTCGATTTGACTTGTAACTAAATGAAACCATTGTTTATAAGAACCTTATTGTATTGTGGTTTTACCCCTCACCCACCCCTGCACACCTTCCCTGCGTTCCAGATTGACGTGCTGGGAGAGGTGTGTGACGCTGTGAAGGGCAGGGCAGAGGTGTACCTGGATGGAGGGGTACGCAGTGGTCTGGACGTCCTCAAAGCCTTGGCACGAGGCGCACGTGCTGTCTTCTGTGGTCGGCCCGCCCTCTGGGGGATGACACACAGCGTGAGTCTCGCGTGGTCTCTTCTGTAGTGTCGTTTTTTTTTTCAAGCATTCTTTTCTTTTTCTTTTTTTTTTTTCTTTTTGTTTTGTTTAATGTGGGGCTGTGAGGATGGGGGTGGGGGACGGGGGTGGGAGGACATCCACAGTGTTTCATCTACGTTTGTATTTCCTGTCATATCATATGTGTCTCCTCACGCGCCACTCTGTCCAGTTCCCCAATACACAGCCGCCCATCGTCTCGTTTTATCATGATCTCAGCAAGAACCGTCCACAGGGAGCAATCCACATTGGGGTGTCATGAGGCAAAGTAACAGAGAAGGCACCGTGCTGCCGCTGATTCACTTTGGTGGTGTTCAGTCGTGTCTGCTGTGATCCAGCAGTAGCTGGTCACTGCCCTCTTAAGTTTATGACTTTTTAGCCATTCCAGGTTTTGATTGCTGAATTGTTTGCTTCTTTAGTTTCTTGACATTCTTTGGTATTGTTTTCTTCATTATGCGTGTTTGGTATTTTGACATTCCCTCTTATCACTTTCTTGGTTTATCTTTTATCACTTCCTTGATATGTTCTTTTCACCAATTTTTAATGTAAGATTAGATTTATTGGTTTTGCGTTGCCATGTTTGTTATTTTCTTGATCTTTCCACCTACCATTTTCTTAGTTGCTCCGTTATCATTTTTTGACATATCCATTTATTACTTTTCTTAGTTTTCTTTTTTAACACTTTCTTACTGTGTACATCATCACCCGCTTTATCACTTTCTTGGCAATTCCCTTTATTGTTCTCTTGTCCTTTTATCACTTTTTTTTATATTCCCTTCTATAACTGTCTTTGTTGTCTTTTTATTACTTTCAGAACAACCCAGTTATGACTTTAATTATTTTTCTATAACTGTTTTACATTTTCTGCACACTTTCTTTGTTGTCCATATAATTTTCTAGATGGGTTCCCTCTCAACAGTTTTTATTGTCCCTTATAACTTCCTGGGCGTACTCCCTTTGAACACGTCTTTGTTGTTCTTTTAGTACTTTTTCACATTGCGTTGCTTCAGGTTTTAAAGGCCCACATATAAAGTGGGTTTTCCATGTAATTCCTGTTTATGACCGACCATAATATCCTCGTTATTTTCAAAGTCTGTGTTTCATTGTGTTTCACATCCATTTGCCACTGTATGTGTGCAGGGTCAAGAAGGAGCGCAACACGTTTTGAAAATGTTGCAGGAGGAGTTGAGTATTGGACTGGCTTTGACTGGTGAGTTGATGACTTGAATGAGTGCCGAAGCGATTGACCAACTAGCGAGCTTGCTTATAGCCAAGTCATGAAACAAGGAAAGCAGTAAAACAACTAGGGAATAAAGAGTGTCTAATGTTAGTATCTCATGATATTTACCAGCCTTGAACATTGCCTGTGGAAGAAGAGCACGAAGGGGCCGGAATTTGAAGGGACACACCACTGACCGTCAATCTGCGAAGGCTAAAATCTTTCCTGGATTGAAGACTGTGATTATATCCAACTAGCAATATTTTCTATGGATCTGTTGGCACCGATTTTGACACATATTCCTCAGATCCAAAGTGCAGAAGAAAATCGAACTATGGTCACCATGACAGCAGGACATGGAAGCCACAGAATTTCATACTCCTTGTTTCATACTCAACAGACGACTGCCAGTGTCCTACTTGGAGTGGACACTCCTTCGACAACAAAAACTAAAAGATGCTAAATTTCCTTCTTTCTGTGGTTCCTTCTTTATTTGGTGCACCTCCCATGATAGCCATAGTACTTCTGAACAGCTGACTCAGTTTTTTCATATTTCTTTTGAACTCAACCCAGTTTTTCCTTCTCATCTCAGTGGTGGAAACATCAGTCTCCTTAACTCAAATGCCCCAAACACTGCACTCTACCGGCTATGACGTGAGATAACACAGCTGTATCCACGACACCTATCACAATATCTCATCAGCCTGGCCTGAGAGATTCAGATGCTTTCAGTGTTGGTCAGAAACCATCTTTTGAGCAATATATTCCAAGACCTTTAAAGGGGATCCGACTCCACATTGTGGTTTCACTCTTCCCATCTGAGCCCACGATATTCGTAAAACCACTCTATGACATACCTGTGATGGGACTCCAGGCAGTGAGTGATCTCTCATACGCTGGCATAACTCCTGCGCCATGATGACTACTATCAAAGAGTCAACATCATTTGGAAAACCGGATCTTTGAGCTTCTAAATGAGGACAGAGCTCTTCAAGCCACTGTTTGTATTCATCCCTTTATAATGATCCTCACATCTTGAGCTAGAAACAAACTTAGAATTCAAGAATGAGTGTTTCAGAGAGATTATCGACATACATTACAATGAGTGTAAGGAAAAATGTCAGCATTAGTCAGAACTCAATGCAAACGCTGGCAAACAGGAACTTCCCCTGGCAGTTATCAAAGGCAGTCATTTCGCTTCTTACAACATGGATCTTTCCACGATTGCCAACCAAGACCATCTTGATGGGTATAGTGGAGTGTGGGCGTGAAAAGAGCAGACTGAAGAATTCCTGGATGGACATTATACCTTCTGGACATATACATATACTTGTATCAGTTAATTCAGTGTGTGGACAGCTGAATACTTTAGGACATGATGAGGTGTAGGGCCGGGAGAAACAAAAATGAACTCATGTACAAGTTTGATTTCGTTCACCAAGGAGGTTGAATGACTGGTCACATACCATTCCAAAATTGTTAATCAAGTACAAAATGGGTAGTGAGACACACAGATAATCACAGGAAAATCAGTTGTATACGAGTGAGTCGCCGAATGATTGATTAGAAATAGATTTTTTGAATATCAGTACACATTATTGTCAGGATCCATTGTGCGTGAGTGAGGAACAAACTGATGGACTGTTTTGACACATCAGATTATAACAAAGGTGTTGACTTAAAAGATTACTATCAAGGATAACAACTGTGTGCAGGAGTGACGGACGTACAGAAGGTGCCCAGTGACATTGTGGTTCACCAGTCGTTCTACTCCAGGTACTGACATGGGCGTCCACTACTTCACATGCTGATTCTATGGTTCAAGAATGATGCTTTCACTTTAGATGCTGATTCTGGAAATCCCAATCTTTCCATTCAAATGCTAAGCTTACAGTTCATCTATCAATCACTTTAGATGCCAGGGCATGATCTGGAAGAATGCTAGGGGACGGGGTACACAGGCAATCCAGGAGGAGTGTAGGCCACCTGGCAGGGTCCAGGGCAGAGCCTCCTGAAGCTGATGCATTTTCGTCATTTGAAAACAAGAGATGGCCTCATATGAAATCTTTTCCTTTCGTCTTAGGCACGCAAATGAAAGGAAAAGTTCAAACAAAAGAAGCTAAAAACATTTCAGAAAAAGATATAATAGCACACCAGACCCCCAAATCTACTTGGCTAAGCCCCTTCTTAATATGCTAGCATACTGCAAGCAGCATAATGAAATGTGATCAGGACAAATAGGCACTAATCCGTTTATGGTATTAGAATACATGTGAGACTGATACTGACCTCACCTCAGTGGTATCTGTCACCTCTGTTCTGCAGAGGTGCAAACCAAAAAGGTTAAACTTAGCCCAGGGCAATGTCCCATTAGGGGAGAAAGGTGACTTCAAAGTTAAAAAAAAAAAAGGCTGACGATTTTTGGTCAGACACTGGAAGCTGATAATTTAGTCACCAGAGAAGTTAGCTAGGAACATTTCTCAAGATGACAGCCTCATTTTGTCTTGTCAAAATGTTTAAAGGGAGAGAGACTGAGAGACAGCCAGACGGGGTTTTGCCTGTATCGGTGGCAGTTCATCCGAC
>CM065723.1:51907973-51932973 GCA_033310375.1 Conus canariensis
CTCTAAAGTTTGGACATTGGTGACGCACCAATGTGATGCTATAAATATGTTATGTGCGTTTTGCCAATTAGTGCTTAGTTGTGTCTTTCCTTGCACAAGCTCCATAATTCACGTTTACCTTGTGCACAGAGGTAGCTCCTGGAGCAGGGTACTTTTTGTTTGTTTGCTTGTTACGTGTTGTTTGTATCTTAGATTAATTCTGTCCGCAAGATCAAACACGGTTGGGTGAATCCTCATCCAGCGTCACAGGATTAATTGTGGGAGCAGCATATCTAGAATGAGTTGCATTTGTAGATCTGTGGGTGCAGACACGGGCTACCTAACGCTGCAGTCTGCCTTTTAGACACAGGCTACCTAACGCTGCAATCTACCTTCAGACACAGGCAACCTAACGCTGCAATCTACCTTCAGACACAGACTACCTAACGCTGCAATCTGCCTTTTAGACACAGGCTACCCAACACTGCAACCTACCTTCAGACACAGGCTACCCAACACTGCAATCTGCCTTCAGACACAGGCTACCTAACGCTGCAATCTCCCTTCAGACACAGGCTAACGCTGCAACCCAGCCTTCAGACACAGGCTACCTAACGCTGCAATCTGCCTTCAGACACAGGCTACCTAACACATGCCTTATAGTACATTTCTATATGTTCCCCCAGCCCACACCATCTCCTACCCCCACTCTCTCTTTACCCTTCATTCTTGTTATTCTCATTTTCATTTCTATTTTTTGTTTGTTTATTATTATTCTTATTTTTTGTTTTTCCATTTCTCTTCTAGTTTCATTTGATGTTCCATTATGATTGCATGACCGCTTTGTTTGCTTGTTTGTTTTCTTACATTATTTCATTTCACTGCATGTTGTAGTCCCTACTCAGGGCGAGGACTGGATGTAAAAAAGGGCGTCAGTGCTTATCTATTATCCTCGTAAATAAAGAATTTTGTCTTTGTCTTGTCTTGTCTTGCAATCTACCTTCAGACACAGGCTACCTAACGCTGCAACCCAACCTTCAGACACAGGCTACCCAACACTGCAATCTACCTTCAGACACAGGCTACCTAACGCTGCAACCCAGCCTTCAGACACAGGCTACCTAACGCTGTAATCTACTTTCAGACACAGGCTACCTAACGCTGCAATCTACCTTCAGACACAGGCTACCTAACGCTGCAATCTACCTTCAGACACAGGCTACCTAACGCTGCAATCTACCTTCAGACACAGGTTACCTAACGCTGCAATCTACCTTCAGACACAGACTACCTAACGCTGCAACCCAGCCTTCAGACACAGGCTACTTAACGCTGCAATCTACCTTCAGACACAGGCTACCTAACGCTGCAATCTACCTTCAGACACAGGCTACCTAACGCTGCAATCTACCTTCAGACACAGGTTACCTAACGCTGCAATCTACCTTCAGACACAGACTACCTAACGCTGCAACCCAGCCTTCAGACACAGGCTACTTAACGCTGCAATCTACCTTCAGACACAGGCTACCTAACGCTGCAACCCAACCCTCAGACACAGGCTACCCAACACTGCAATCTACCTTCAGACACAGGCTACCTAACGCTGCAACCCAGCCTTCAGACATAGACTACCCAACACTGCAGTCTATCTTCAGACACAGGCTACCAAACGCTGCAACCCAGCCTTCAGACACAGGCTACCTAACGCTGCAATCTACTTTCAGACACAGGCTACCTAACGCTGCAACCCAGCCTTCAGACACAGGCAATCTAACACTGCAACCTAGCCTTCAGACACAGGCTACCCAACACTGCAATCTACCTTCAGACACAGGCTACCCAGCACTGCAACCTAGCCTTCAGACACAGGCTACTTAACGCTGCAATCTACCTTCAGACACAGGCTACCTAACGCTGCAACCCAACCCTCAGACACAGGCTACCCAACACTGCAATCTACCTTCAGACACAGGCTACCTAACGCTGCAACCCAGCCTTCAGACATAGACTACCCAACACTGCAGTCTATCTTCAGACACAGGCTACCAAACGCTGCAACCCAGCCTTCAGACACAGGCTACCTAACGCTGCAATCTACTTTCAGACACAGGCTACCTAACGCTGCAACCCAGCCTTCAGACACAGGCAATCTAACACTGCAACCTAGCCTTCAGACACAGGCTACCCAACACTGCAATCTACCTTCAGACACAGGCTACCTAACACTGCAACCTAGCCTTACGACACAGGCTACCTAACGCTGCAACCCAGCCTTCAGACACAGGCTACCCAACACTGCAATCTACCTTCAGACACAGGCTACCTAACACTGCAACCTAGCCTTCAGACACAGGCTACCTAACGCTGCAACCCAGCCTTCAGACACAGGCTACCCAACACTGCAATCTACCTTCAGACACAGGCTACCCAACACTGCAATCTACCTTCAGACACAGGCTACCCAACACTGCAATCTACCTTCAGACACAGGCTACCCAACACTACAATCTACCTTCAGACACAGGCTATCAAACATTGCAGCCCATCCTTCAGATGAAAATTTCAATCACAACCCACAAAAAACAAACAAGCAAACAAACTGAAACGAAACAAACAAACAGCAACAACAGATCCCTGCGGATCAGTTGTGAAAAGTCAGTGGCAACAGGTGATCTTTGAAAATGTACTTTTTAATTTAAAAAATCTAGCAGAAGCAAGTGTCATCAACAACATCTTTTACATCTGTGCCGACCTGATCCAAAGGATAACTACATGATATGTCGCTTTGTAGTCTTAAGCCGGCCAACATTTTCTTTCTTTTTTTTTTTTTGAGGGGGGGGGGGGGGGGGGGGGGGGGGGTTGTTTTTTAGGTCAAAAAGTGAACGACCGTCACATGTGTATAGAGAGGTGGTCTAATCGTGGCAGACATTTTCAGAGCAGTATTCGCTCAGTTCCCACGGATTAGAGCTGACGTGCACGTTTACCGGCCTAACCTTTGTAATTACCTTGTCAACAGCCTGAAGATGTCATGTTTTGTGTGCGTGAAGGACTATGAGCAGTTTGCTGAGGACACTTTATCCAAAATGGTGCGCGAGAATTTCAACAGGGGGCCTACTACGAACATACGTATGCTGACAATGTAGCAGCATTCATGAGGTGGAAGGTTCTTTTTGTTTTCGTTGCTTTTGGAGATGTAATATAAGAATAATGTCAATAATCTTTTAATTTGTTTATCATCGTCGTCATGATCACTATCGACTTGCTTTCTACTCATGCGAGCACGCACCACACACACACACACACACACACACACACACACACACACACACACACACACACACACACTCAAATACACACACGCACGCACGCACACACACGCAGAGAAGAGAGAGAGAGAGAGAGAGAGAGAGAGAGAGAGAGAGAGAGAGAGAGAGATGCGCGAGGCGCCCACCTATTTTATGTAACTGACCAAGATCTGAAACCAACCGACTTTGACCGAAACCTACTGAGACTGTCTGAGATCTACTGTAACCAAGAAGACCTAGAAGTTCTGCTTCTCCTGAAGCGACGCCAGGCACAGTAGCGCAGAGCCAGGCATTGTCTCTTTACATGTGGAATCGGAAAAAAAAAGGAAAAATCAACTTGAAGGGCATTCGGGAGGGCACAGACATCTGCCATGGTTGAATAAATCGCGGAACCACCCTCCACAGAGTTGATACTCGGAGGCAAGTTAGTGTCTTCTCGATAATGTGAACAGAACTTGGACCCGCTGCTTTTGATCCGATCTGCACCACGGAACCACACTAACATTTAATGGGTCGATCTTGGACCAAATCCCATCTTTTCACCGAGTTTTCTCAAAATAGCACTTCTTACGTAATCTTGCTTACAAACGGACAAACCAGCAGACGGGGTTGAAAACAAAACCAAGGCAGGGATAATAATAAAGTCAAGATCTATATCAAACAATCTCCATCATGTCTTGCAGAGTAAAGCGTCTTAAGATTAAAAAAAAAAAAGGTTTAATAAACTTTCAGTTCCTAGTACTTGACCAATAAAAGTAAATTGAAATGATGCCAACATTTTACATCATCCCTTATGTCTTAACTGGAAATTACATTGCTATACTTGTGAAACAGGTTAAAAAAAACAAAAAAAACAACGAAAAACAAACAGAAAACGAAGAAGGATCCACAGTTTAATCCGAATCCACGCCGCCAACCCGCACCACCATTCAGTGGATTCGTCCTTGAGCCATATGTAATCTTTCCACAACGTTTCATAACAATCCATTCAGAGGTTTTTTCCTTCCCTTCTTTCTTTCTTTTTTCAAAGACGTTATCTTCCAGCCTACACAAAGAAAGAAGAACATGGTAGCAAAGGCAAAGATGTGGATGACAACATAGCTCGGCGGAGGTAATCATGCTCTGACATTAATTTAACCCCAAGAAAAAAGAGTCTGTGTGTCTCGTAGCGTGAACGTACATGTTTATCAATGTGTAATACACCTGTGTGCACTAGCATGCCGTGTGTGTGTGTGTGTATGTGTGTGTATGCGTGTGTGTGTGTGTGTGTGTGTGTGTGTGTGTGTGTGTGTGTGTGTGTGTGTGTGTGTGTGTGTTTGAACGCACACACATACACATGCAGAGAGAGAGAGAGAGAGAGAGAGAGAGAGAGAGAGAGAGCACGAACGTACAGAGAGAGAAAAAAGAGAGAGAGAGAGAATTTGCGTACACTCGTGTGTGTGTGGTGTGTGTGTGAGAGAGAGAGTGTGTGTGTGTGTGTGCGCGCGCGCGCGCGTTCACACACAACACAGACACACACACACACACACACACACACACACACACACACACACACACACACACACACACACACACACACCACTGAACCTCATCAATTTCGGTAGGTCGAGTTAAGAGTGTCATGGGCGTTTTTGCATATTAAGAAAGACCAGCGGAGCAGAGGGGAGAAGGGATGTGTTTAAGTACCTTCTCCCCTAAATCAAACAAACAAAAATAAAGAGAAACGCGTATGTGAACCTAGTTATCTCAAAATGTAATCATAAATGGTTACGTCCAAACAATCCTGTGACATTTCGAGTTAATATTGTGATTCATACATGCATATTGACTGGACTGGACGAAAATGACCATGCCAGATCTCCTCATGACAGCTACAAATAGAAGAGCCTAGAGAGAAACGGCGGCTGCCTCATCACGTTCCCCCAACATGCACATTCATTTATACACAGTCTCTCTCTCTCTCTCTCTCTCTCTCTCTCTCTCTCTCTCTCTCTCTCTCTCTCTCTCTCTCTCTCTCCACCGAAAACAAGACCCTGCTTCACTGTATATTTAATCTTCTCCAAGTCAGTGAACATACCCTTCTAGATCTCTGTGCTCTTATCAGAAAACCATGTACTTTCTTCATATCAGAACTGAATTTCCACTGTGTTCAGATACAAGTTCAGGCCTCGGTACATGCGTGACGTTTCGGAGCGTCGGATGGCTACGTCTCTTCAAAAGGTCAGCAGTCCTATTGGAGTATCTCCCATGGCCATGGGTCGACTGGCCCATCCCGACGGAGAGGGTGGCCTTGGCTAAAGGCACGTGAATACCTATTTTTGTTTATTTGAATGTTTATCTCTGTTTATTTGTTCATGAAAAACTTCACCTGTAGTCTAGTGAATGGGGTTCTTTTTCAGGGCTTGGGGTAGGCATTGGTCATTGGTTATTGATAAACTGAAATATAAAATGATCTGACTTTACACCATTCATTTGGCCCGTTAATTTTTCAGGAGTTTAGCCTCGCAAACATTTGTTCCAGGTTCTTTCCTTCAAACTGCCACAACAAACAGTTCACACAGTCATAACAAACGTCTTCACACTGTCATAGACAAACGTCTTCGCACTGTCATAACAAACGTCTTCACGCTGTCATAACGAACGTCTTCACACTGTCATAACAAACGTCTTCACACTGTCATAACGAACGTCTTCGCACTGTCATAACAAATGTATTCGCACTGTCCAACAAATGTATTCGCACTGTCATAACAAATGTATTCGCACTGTCATAACGAACACCTTCGCACTGTCATAATAAACGTCTTCACACTGTCATAACAAACGTCTTCACACTGTCATAACAAACACCTTCGCACTGTCATAACGAACGTCTTCACACTGTCATAACAAACACCTTCGCACTGTCATAACAAACGTCTTCACACTGTCATAACAAACGTCTTCACACTGTCATAACAAACACCTTCGCACTGTCATAACAAACGTCTTCACACTGTCATAACGAACGTCTTCACACTGTCATAACAAACACCTTCGCACAGTCATAACAAACGTCTTCACACTGTCATAACAAACGTCTTCGCACTGTCATAACGAACGTCTTCGCACTGTCATAACAAATGTATTCGCACTGTCAAACAAATGTATTCGCACTGTCATAACAAACACCTTCGCACTGTCATAACAAACGTCTTCACACTGTCACAAACGTCTTCACACTGTCATATCAGTTTATTGTAATGTACGGTTCTGGACGTTTTTATGTGATTATACATGATGATTTTTGGCGAACTGTCTTTCCAGCATAAGCTAAATTATGTAAGAAAATCGCACTAAGTAAGAGAAAAGAATTCCTAATTGAACCGATTTTATTACAAATTCAAGATTGCTGATTAATTACAAAAAATGAATGAGAAAACCATCCAGAGATCATCACAAGAATGGCATTAGACCGGATATTGCATGCTATTCAGGATCATCAAAACAACTAATTCTGGTTGAATTCACTAAATCGTCTGAAAACAGAATGGAACCAGCCCACAGCTACAAGGCTGAAAATTATGTCAGTCTAGCCAGCAGCGCGAGAGAATCTGGGTTCCAAAGTACAGTCTTTGGCTGGTGCAAAGGGATTTGTATGCTCATTAGCCTATGACGTCATGAAACAGCCCCGAATTCATGGTTAGGAGAGGACTTGAACCCAACAGGCGATGTCAGAGGCAGCTGAGAAGTTCCAGCTGATCTATGTACATTGCTGTGTCAGAGGACATATTGATAATAACCCCGACTGTTTTCATGTACAATTACGTGGCTGAGGAAACTAAAGCTGGGTACTGATCATGGCGATGTTCTCCTGTTTATTCCCCAGTATTTTATGAATTAGTATTGGATTTATCAGTGTGTACCTTGTCCATGGCTCGGGAAGATGCTCTGGGTCCATGAGAAGTAATTACAATTTATATACAGCGAGGAACTCAATGGCATCGAGATTACTTTGAATTACATTGTATGAAGCTGGGTCTTTGTTATGATTGGGGCGGGCATGAATGTCTACGTGAGGAAGGGGAATGGAAGACAGATGCTTTAATGGTATTGTTGTTTAGTGACTTTGATTCCTTAACGTGTTTGAAATGATAAAATTGTAAAGTGTTTGTTTGTTTGACAGAAAAGAACCTTCTCAGAAGCAAAATGAAGAAGAAAAACAAAGAAAAGAAAGGAAAGAATGAAACAGAAAAATAGCGGAAAAAGAATTACGACCACTAATGACCTTGGAGATCATTGGGAGTATCATTTTCTTTTTGCTCAGTCCTATGGAAGTCCTGTAGTATCCCTTGGACAGACGCATCCAAAGCCATGTGAACGTCTAGGCAGCACTGCGACAGCGAGGTGACTCGCATCTTGTTTAGTGGGCAGCCATTTCAGCCGACACAATCCTCTGCATCATTCAGTCCAGGCCCACAAAACGTAATGCAGTCATGGATGTCTGAGGAGTCACTGTGTTTGATACCCTGTTTACCCAGGGGGTTATACAAGTCTAGTCGTCAAGTCATGTTGTTTCTAGCCCGGCAGACCAGGGCTGTGGAAGTTTAGATGTTTAATCAATATTAATTTATTTTCAGTTCTACTGTACAGAGATACCTTGTTTAAACTCTTTTATTTTGTGGGCATAAATACTTAAAATGCATATGAATTTGAGTAAGTTTATCTCTTTCCACTCCTTTTCGTCCGCACAGCCTGTGAGGCAGAGGGTCTGTGTTTCACCCTATCCATGACTGCCACAGCCAGTGTGGAGGAGGTGGGTCAGACTGCCCCAAACTGCACGCGCTGGTTCCAGGTGCAAATGATGAACGACCGTGACATGTTGCAGCGCATAATTGCACGTGCGGAGCATGCCGGCTTCAGTGCCTTGGTGTTGACGGTGGATTGCGCGGTACACGCCAAGCGTTACCAGGAGGAGAAAAACCAATTATGGGTACCCTCCCATCTGAAGTGAGATTATAATGTATAGTGTGGTGTGGTGTCTGCTGTACTCTGTTGATATATAGTGTTCTATGCTGTGTCGTCTTATGCTATATGCCATACTGTGTTGGACTGTGTTATAAAGTCTCATATAACGTCTTACACACATGCTTGTTGGGAATCAGACAGCTTCATGATAGTCAGAAGAAAAAAAACAACATGAGATCCAGATTGGATTCCTGCTTGAATCATCGAAGAATGAAACAGATATGCGTGCCCATGTGTGCACGTGCGCAGCACATGCATTTAGGTACATCATCACCTCATCAAACTATCTCTCAACGATTCATTTCTGTGCATTTAATGAATTTGAAATGAACAAAATAAAAAAGCATTTTGATTATATGCCCGTGGATAAGAGTACAAGTTTCATCAAATGAGGATGATTTTTAAGTACTCAAACATGTAGCAGCAGTTAACACTCTAAGATTCTGTGGGCATTTAGAACATCCCTGCAGAACTCCTGAAACATGGCAGAGAGCAGAACCTGAAGTCCTCATTGCCATCTGCAACGAAATCTGGCACACTAGCGAATGACCAACTGCATAGATTTTAATCACTGCTTGTCCTCCTGCCAGAGAGGGGAAATCTGTAATACAACCAGAATTACCGCGTTATCTGTTTGAATAGCATTGCTGGCAAAGTAATGTTTATAATCGTTCTGAATAGATTACAGCTGCAAGCGAAAGCCATTGCTGCTAAAGAACAAACTGCGTTCCATGAAGGCAGAAGAACCATTCAACAGATCTTTAATCTGCACACCCTTGGAGAAAAACATTTGTAGCATCAAAGGAAGTTCTACAGAATGTTTAAAGACTTCAAAAAGGTGTTGACAAAGTCTAGCAGGAGCCACTTACGCCGCAAAGAAGCAATTTAACAGCAGGCAGAAGTTAACGAACACCATCGGTGATTATGCTCCAAACAGATCAGTGCAGAACTCGCATACCGTGTGTTATTGGAAGGTGGTTCCACATGAGTGGACGAACCTGTCTGCCATACATAGAAAAACTTCTAGCATGTATGTTTATGAGGACAGATCTTGTAGTTTGTATTTTCTGCACTTTGGCGCCAATGACAGACCATGGTATAACCAAGCAAGTGTCCCCGCACCGAGTTTTTTGTGCTGTCTGTGGGATATTGCATCCAAACAGGGTGTAAGATCGTAACCCTATAGGTCAGATTTGAAGACTGATCAAGGAAACTAGAATGTTCTCCAAACAGTTTTTAAAATCACAGTTAAAATTCTGGGGCAGGTTTTGCAGCTGTACAAACAAGAGCGCAAGAATGTCTTTCCCTCGCTCTGCCTCACTGAGGAGAGGGACGTCTGGGAGCAAGAGGAGAGGGCAAACGGTAGCAATGCTGCTTGTGACGGGACCATTTTGCGAGCTTGGGTTTGCTAGTCTTCACAGATCTTTAGGGTATGCTGTTTACCTCATTATGGCGTAGTCCTAGTTATGGCGTAGTCCTAGTAAAGTTTGTGATCACAGTAAGAGAATCGTTGAGGGAATGACGACACCGACTGGACGGCAGGGCGGCAAGTGCGGCCACTAGTAGCGGGTATTCCAGTGCCGTGTGGAAGCATCGATTTATGCAGGTCGAAAGTGATGATGTCAGAGGGGTCCTTCAGGAGGCTGTATCATACAGCTATCAGTTAGCACTCGTTTGCAGGGTTTTGAGACCTGCTGGCTGGAGATTGCTTACTTGGGATATTTTGAGTGTCAATAGGAAAGTTGCCGGGGATAAGGGGGATCCCAGATGGAAGAGATTTAAAGGCGCTCTGTTGTTGTTTTCACCGTCAAATCATCATGGAGATAAATGTTTGGGAGAAAGGATTTCCCCAATTTTATCTGATGTTTGGTGAGGAGTTCCGTCTCTTTCTCAACGCACTTTTTTTGTATTGAAGCTAGAGGATAGCTAGAGGTCATATCCACTCAGCTGCTCTCCAAGCACTTGGCTAGAAGACTCCAGGTGACTCCGGACAAGTCAGGGGAGTACCTTCAGCAGTCTGCAGTCAACAGGAAAAGCGTGGCAGGGCCAGTCGGAGTCTTTACCATATTTGTCTTAGTAATTTTGGTGTGTGTGTGTGTGTGTGTGTGTGTGTGTGTGTGTGTGTGTGTGCGTGCGTGCGTGCGTGCGTGCGTGCGTGCGCCCGCGTGCGTGCGTGCGTGCGTGCGCGTGCGTGAGTGCGTGCGTGCGTGCGTGCGTGCGTGCGTGTGTGTGTGTGTGTGTGTGTGTGTGTGTGTGTGTGTGTGTGTGTGTGTGTGTGTGTAAGCTGTGGTGTACGTTTCATCAGCTAACCCAGTTTTCTTCCGTGCAGTTGTATCCCAGCTGTTGCATAGATCTACATGCTGCATACTAACCACAAAGGGTTGAACGGTTATTCTAGAAATTCGAAAG
Source organism: Conus canariensis (assembly GCA_033310375.1). Classification (NCBI taxonomy): domain Eukaryota; kingdom Metazoa; phylum Mollusca; class Gastropoda; order Neogastropoda; family Conidae; genus Conus; species Conus canariensis. The sequence goes on from CM065723.1 coordinate 51,918,677, forward strand.
AATTAGGCTGGTTGTGTCAAGCATTCCTTGTACTTGGGATTACTTTGTACCGGTGCGAAACCTTTTTCTCTGTTGGTTCAACAGTCACGGTGGATGTTGTCTGGCTTGAATGCTGCTACTTGTTTGACAATCGTGGTAACACAGCCCATCCAGGTTCACAAGGAGAATGGCATAGTGCTTTGCTATATATACCAGATTCCCTTTGGCATGAAATGAAATTAGTTGTGTGTGTGTGTGTGTGTGTGTGTGTGTGTGTGTGTGTGTGTGTGTGTGTCTGCGCGCGCGCGCGCGCGCGCCACCTGGGAGTTTTCTTTTTTTGTAGTTGTAATTCTCCCTCATTTAACCTTTTTCACTCCTTTTTTTTCGAACAGAACTTCTCATGCCTACGGCTGCTGGAAAAGAAATGTTTCGTGACCGGAAGTAAACTTCCCAAACAGCTCAGTCGGCAAGTTTCCAAAAGGCCCAGGGAAGCGTTCCTACCACAGTTGGCTATCCACTTCTTTCTCCGGTCACCTTGTGACGTTATCCCTCCCTGCACGAGTGTTACTTCAAGTCAGTCAGTGATATGCGTGTATAGCGGCTTGTGCCAAGGCCAGCAGGGTTACGTGTTCGTGTGCTCAACCTCAGTGACTGCGTGATTTAATGATGGCATGTCGGCTTTCGTGTTCGTGTGCTCAACCTCAGTGACTGCGTGATTTAATGATGGCATGTCGGCTTTCGTGTTCGTGTGCTCAACCTCAGTGACTGCGTGATTTAATGATGGCATGTCGGCTTTCGTGTTCGTGTGCTCAACCTCAGTGACTGCGTGATTTAATGATGGCATGTCGGCTTTCGTGTTCGTGTGCTCAACCTCAGTGACTGCGTGATTTAATGATGGCATGTCGGCTTTCGTGTTCGTGTGCTCAACCTCAGTGACTGCGTGATTTAATGATGGCATGTCGGCTTTCGTGTTCGTGTGCTCAACCTCAGTGACTGCGTGATTTAATGATGGCATGTCGGCTTTCGTGTTCGTGTGCTCAACCTCAGTGACTGCGTGATTTAATGATGGCATGTCGGCTTTCGTGTTCGTGTGCTCAACCTCAGTGACTGCGTGATTTAATGATGGCATGTCGGCTTTCGTGTTCGTGTCCTCAACCTCAGTGACTGCGTGATTTAATGATGGCATGTCGGCTTTCGTGTTCGTGTGCTCAACCTCAGTGACTGCGTGATTTAATGATGGCATGTCGGCTTTCGTGTTCGTGTGCTCAACCTCAGTGACTGCGTGATTTAATGATGGCATGTCGGCTTTCGTGTTCGTGTGCTCAACCTCAGTGACTGCGTGATTTAATGATGGCATGTCGGCTTTCGTGTTCGTGTGCTCAACCTCAGTGACTGCGTGATTTAATGATGGCATGTCGGCTTTCGTGTTCGTGTGCTCAACCTCAGTGACTGCGTGATTTAATGATGGCATGTCGGCTTTCGTGTTCGTGTGCTCAACCTCAGTGACTGCGTGATTTAATGATGGCATGTCGGCTTTCGTGTTCGTGTGCTCAACCTCAGTGACTGCGTGATTTAATGATGGCATGTCGGCTTTCGTGTTCGTGTGCTCAACCTCAGTGACTGCGTGATTTAATGATGGCATGTCGGCTTTCGTGTTCGTGTGCTCAACCTCAGTGACTGCGTGATTTAATGATGGCATGTCGGCTTTCGTGTTCGTGTCCTCAACCTCAGTGACTGCGTGATTTATTGATGGCATGTCGGCTTTCGTGTTCGTGTCCTCAACCTCAGTGACGTCATTTAATGATGGCATGTCGGCTTTCGTGACATCTCGCCGCTGTTGACCTTTTCTTTTCCCCCACTTCTCACACTCTGTGCGCACCTTGACCCTCTAGGTTTGTTTGTTTGTTTGTTTGTTTGTTTGTTTGTTTTTTAAGTTATCTGACTTACTGTCTCTCAGTCCGATTTTGATCAGGTTGAGATTTTGTTTGGTGCTAGTCTATGGTTTAACAGTGGTGAGTTCTAGCATTTTTATTGTATTTTGTGTGGAATCTGAGTCGAGTGGATGTGCATTTTGACTTAACTGTTAGATATTTATGTTTGCTCTTAACTGCATGCTATTTCAAGGTGACAGGCGATTTACTGACTAGACTTCAAATCCTATCGCCTTTGAACAACTGTGTGAAACCTTCAAACAGCACTTCGGACTGTAAGGAGATCCACGGACATCATTTAACAAAGGAAAACTGTGGTGTGTTGCCATGTAACAAGATCCGGTGGCCCCGTGAAACAGTCCCCCAGGGAACTGCTGAGGAAGGAGATGTAGGAGCAGACAGAAGAAGGGACGGACTGACAGGATTGCAGAATGGACCGGAAAATTATTTACAGAGACCCAGACTTTGGGCACACAACCAACAGAGCTGGGGGAATAGTCCTCCACTGTGGCGCCCCGGTGACTCTTGACGGAATGAAGGGAAAGAGATATGCATGCGCATGCATGCACGTACACAGCACATGCATTTGACACTGGTCAATCAGTCAGGTCTGTACTGATATGCAGCCTCTGTAACTGGCTGGACTGTAAACGAGGTGATTTGACCTGCTTCAGATAGACTGTTTTATCACATCTTTTCATATTAAAACACACACTCAGTTTCTCTTTGTTTGACACTGTTTCTCATGTTAACACAGAATCGCTAGTTTCCATGAGGAGCTGAAGCGGTCACGGGCGGACATCAACGCAGAGGAAAGTAAAGATGAGTGGACACGGTTCTGGAACCAGGTGTTCAGCGCTGCCCCCACATGGCAGGATGTCCAGTGGCTGAAGTCCGTTTCTGCACTGCCCGTTGTGGCCAAAGGAGTGATGACAGGTAAATAGTTTGTCCAGTTGAGCTTGTGGCCTACCTGTATGGCACGCAGTGCTGTTTCGTGTGGGAATTGCCTCCAGCCGGTGTGAGTTTCTGAGAAACCAAGCTTAGTTCATCTGAAATGGGGTTAAATCCTTCGAAGATGAAGTGTAAATGTCGACGTGACAAATTGTATAAACAACGATCATACTATGTATCCTCTCACCCTATGAAATATGCACCATGGCCTGACATTTACTTGTAGGAGATCGTACTTCAGCGTAGCCCAATAACATTCATATGGGAATCGCAAACAAGCAAACAGTAACAAACAAGCTTATTGAGAGAAGTAGCTTGTAAATTTTTAGATGGTTCTTACATTCCTGTTGCACGAAAATGTCATGTATGGGAACAAAAACAAAGATCAGCTTCAACCCCTAAAGAATTGGTGATCCTCGGGGACAGAATTCTGAATAGGGTGTGATATGAATGTTGACAAATCTGCGTTGAGAAGGGTTTATCAAGCTGAAATCAGTTGTTAAGGCAACTGGAGTGAAGTAGAATGATGAACAAGATTTCATTAATAAGCAGACAGTTTTTTATCATCATCATAATTTGCTAAACTACAAGCTTGATAACAGTAACCAATTCACACACACACACACACACACACACACACACACACACACACACACACACACACGACTATGTGCCTGTGTATGCGCATATCTATTCAAAAGTATGTGAACTGACGCACTGGTTTCTTTCTAACTCATGCAGACATTTTAAGTTTTCTTCAGCTACCAACTGGGATCATCATCATATTACCTAAGATTTTTTGTCTTCGCATTTTTGTTTTAGTATTTCCATTGATAATCTTCAGTCCAGCCTTAGAAACAAGATTAGATCAAGACCAGTACAATGCTCATATTCAAAATAATTCCCAGTCAGTCAAAGATGACACAGAGTAAGTGCAATGGAAGCACTATATTGCGCTGGTCCTTATCTTCGCATCCCCTTCCAACCTCAAGAGTGAAAGCCCCAGACTACCACTGCCACGTCTGTCGCAGGCTATGACGCAGTCATGGCGCTGAATCATGGCGCTGATGCCATCTGGGTGTCCAACCACGGGGGACGGGAACTGGACCATCTGCCGGCCACGGTACGTTACTTGCTTGGTGAATAATTCAGAATCGCTTGACGTGGACGGCGGTGTGTCTCACATTACACCGGCTTTATTGCAGGTCACGTCCATGTGTGGGATAGAGTTTAGCTAGCTTCTTCCATTCTCGTATCATGACTTTACGATCAGGGGGCTCATGGAAGTGCTTTAACATACATTGTTCTTGGTTCGAGTGCAGTAGGACTGTTGGTGCCGAGTCTCCATTGTGGCTCTTCAAAGGGAAGCGGGAGGATAATTCGTTTTGCTTATTGGCTTTCAGAGTATCCTGATGCATGAGGGTTATTTTTGTGTTTCCATAGTCCTCCGACCACCGACTTAAATTATGGGATCTTAAAGATGCATATCTGATCATCTGCGAGTGTAAGCACATGAAAGGAATGATTGAAGAGTGGGTGGAAGAGAGGAGGGTTCATGAGAGGGAGGAGGGAGGCACGAACAGATCTGTGCCAATGCTGTCCAAGGGGACAAAAAAAAAAAAAAAAGAACGGTGACTCTACCACTGACCTGTTAGTTGCTGACAGGGCTGAAACTATTCAGAGGAGGGGGAGAGGAGTGGAATGGGAGTGGGTGTGAGGGAGGAATGCCAGAAGATAGGGTGCTGTTAGTACTGGCCACACGCCACAATTAGGATTTTGCGCTAAAACCCTGTGTAATCCATGTAAGCGTTTTGAGGCCTACCATAAATTTGAGCCAGCATTTGATGTTAATCTGATAGTTCATCAAAAGAACAACTCCCCACCAATTCTTTCTCTTGTTTTGGGGGGTCTTCACCGACGAAATCACAAACAATCTTCAAATACATGACCTTCCCCTTAGTTGACACACATTTCAGGCCTTTGCACTCACCCGTGACCCTATCTTTGCGCCAGCTCCAAGAGTCCAACATTACCCCATTCCTTTGATTTTAATCTGTCCGCTTGGAACCACCCGGCCATATGGAAAAAAATGAGGAAAATCAATTTTCAGACACAATAAAAAATTTCAAAACAATCCAGTTGCGCCAGCATGTTAATACACGACCCCTTAAGCAAGGCCTGCGCGCATTACTCTTTGATGCGCAGCCTGTACAATGAAACAGGATGCCGGTGAATCGTGACCCATTTTTTCCTCATGTTCTCTATAAGCAGATATGACCGCTGTTTGAAAAAAATCTCCACAGGGTTGTGTTTTATCCTCGTTTCCCCACCTCGCCTCCACTGCAGATTGACGTGCTGGGAGAGGTGTGTGACGCTGTGAAGGGCAGGGCAGAGGTGTACCTGGATGGAGGGGTACGCAGTGGTCTGGACGTCCTCAAAGCTTTGGCACGGGGCGCACGTGCTGTCTTCTGTGGTCGGCCCGCCCTCCGGGGGATGACACACAGCGTGAGTCTCGCTTCGTCTCATCTGCACTTCATCTTTTCAGACATTCTGCGCTTCATCTTTTCAGACATTCTGCGCTTCATCTTTTCCGACATTCTTTCAGACATTCTGCGCTTCATCTTTTCAGACATTCTCTTTAATTTTGTTTCGTGGCTATGTGGGGTTATGAGGAAGAGAAACTATTGGCAGTGCACCCTGTTTTGTTAGTCTGTTATTTTTTATTTTCTTTCACATCTGATATTCCTTCTCAATGACACTAATTTTATGCCTCCCAATTTAGCCCTCCACCGCCTTCTCCCTCTTTTCTCCTCGCCCTCACAGCCGCACCTAGCATCTTTTCATTGCAGTCTCAACAAAGGCAGCTGTGAAGGAGCAGTCAACATCAAGCTGTCATGACTGAACCGCCGTGCTGGTGATTTACTTCCGTGATGTTCAGTGGCGCCTGTTCTGATCTAACAAGAACAAAACACCACCAGCTAAACCCCCTCCCTCCCCCCCCCCCCCCCCCCCCCCCACACACACCTCCCTTGCAAAAGACAATTGTTGAGACGAAGAACGTATGTGGTTAATACTCCCCACCAGAGGGCGCCACAACAATCCATCCAACGACAGTCTTCATGAATTTGCCGATGCCAGCAACTTTGACGAGGGCTCTCAAGATCACAGGATGAAGGAATCAAAACGGGAGGCAGGATGAGGATGTCCAGGACGACGCTTTGACAGAAGCAGGACAAGCTTACATGTGCTTTCCTGATTTTCCATTTGAGCTCAGAGCGCACTTTGTTCAACAGGAACAGGCCGGGCCGAAAAGTCCCCCCAAAACACATGCCTTTGAAGGGATTGGAACCCCTGACCTTCCTGCACGCTGCCCTGGACACTAATCACCAGTTCTGTTTTAAAACTTTCTAGCCATCCCATTTTATTGCTTTTCTTACGTTTCTGTTACATTACAGTTTCTTGACATACATTTGTATTGCTTTTTTGATTGTCAATGTACAAAATTGTCTAATGTTCCTTTTCATCGTTTTTTTTTCTCCCTCTTTTATCATATTTTTGCCGGTTTTTTTTAAATCAATGTTTGAATGTTAAAATTCCATTTATTGCGTTCTTCGTTGTGATTTTTGTCACCTTCTTTATCTTCCCTTCAATGACTTTCTTTGTTGCTCTTTTTATCCCTTTTCGATCGAAAAGGGATCATTTCTTTGTTGGGTTTTTTTTTAATTTTTTTTTTTAAATCGCAGTCTCGTATACTTTATCACATGTATTACCACTTTCTTGACATATTTTCTTGATATTTCCTTTTATTGGTCGATTAGTTCTTCTTTCTATTATTGTCCTTTTAACTTTCTGGACAACCCAATCATCATTGTTTTTTGTTAACCTTTTTAACCACTATCTTACATTTCCTATCACACTTTTGTTTTTCTTTTTCTTTTTGTTTTTTCTCTCTCTCTTTCTTTTTTTTTCTTCTTTTTTAGTTGGACGTTTATAACTTTCCATACAACTTCCTTTTCAACAGTTTATTTATCGTCCATTTATAACTTTCTGGATATATTCTCTCCCAACACCATTTGTTATCCTTTCAGCACTTTCTTAAGATGGTGTTATTTCATGTTTGAATGGCTTGTGTGTAAAGTGTTTTTCATGCATTCCCATTTATCACTGATCATTGTCTACTCTATCATTATAAAGCATTTTCTCGTGACTTCTAGAAAGTTCCATCACATCCAAGTAATCGTCTTTTATTGCCGTTATCATTAAGCTGTGAGGTGTGCTGTTAATAAAGTCTATGTTTCATTGTGTTTTGCCTCCATTTGACACTCTATGTGTGCAGGGTCAAGAAGGGGCACAACACGTGTTGAAAATGTTGCAGGAGGAGTTGAGTATTGGACTGGCTTTGACTGGTGAATTGTTGACTTGACTGAGTGACTAAGGGACTGACCAACCAGCCAGATCACCCATAGCACAACCAGTCAAAGAAAAAAAAAAGAGTGTCTCTTTTCAATGTCTCTTGATATTTATTGGACTTCAGAATTGTATGCGGGAACAAGGGTACGAAGGGGCCAGAATTTGATAATGATCGACTGTGTCAGCCAGCTGGTCTGATGCACATGCAGGCAAACAAGAAGTTCTCGCAGTTATCAAGGCAGTCATTTGGCTTGTTACACCACGCATCGTGCCATGGCTGTTCTGAGTGGTGAAATGCAGGGCAGACGTGGAAAGAGCAGGCTGGACATACATATACACCTGTATCTGTTAAATGAAAACCTCAGGATGAGGTGAGATGTAGAACCGGGCAAGGGCAAACATGAGTTCCTGCATAACTTTGATTTTATCACTTGGGGGGGGGGGGGGGGGGGGGAGGGGGAGGGGGGGAGGAGGTGAAAATGACCAATCACTTAAATTTTTGATGAATTTGTTGATAAGGCTAAAATGGGGACGTGACATACACAGATCATCACGGGAAGATCCATCGTATATGACCGAGTTACCGAATAATTTAAGAAAGATTTTGGATATTAGTACAATGTTGTTGTCATGATCCATTGTAAATGAGTGAGAAACTAGTTGATGAATTATACAGACACATCGGATTATAGTCAAGGTTTTGACTCATCAGATTACAGTTAAGGTGTTTAATGTGTGCAGGAGTGACGGATGTACAGAAGGTGCCCAGTGACATCGTGGTTCACCAGTCGTTCTACTCCAGGTACTGACATGGGCGTCCACCACTTCGCGTGCTGATTCTGCGCTTCTAGAATATATTTTTACTTCAGATGCTGATTCTGGAAATCACCAATCTTTCCATTCAAATGCTAAGCTTACGGTTCATCTATCAGTAACTTCAAATGCCAGGGCTAGATTTGAAAAAAAAAAATAAAAAAATAAAAAAACCGCTACGGGGATGAGAATACACAGGGAGTCCAAGGGGCGAGTACACCCCTTGGCGGGATCCAGGCCATAGCTTCCTTAAGCTGATGCATTTGTCGTCAAAAAGATGGTCTGATCTGGAACCTTTTCCTTCTGTCTTAGGCTCGCAAATGAAAGTAAAAGATGAAGCACAAGAAATGCTAAAAGCATCACAGGAAAAACAGATTAACACACCATAACTCCAAATGTTTTTTGGCTAAGCCCCGTCTGAAAGTGTGTGCATACTACAAATAACATAATGATATCTGATCATGACACACAAGCCCAATTCAGTCTATAGTAACAGGATAAATGTACAAATCATACTGACCTCACTCATGTGCTGTCGGCTCGGCCATCCATGGGTGGAAACCAAAAGGATGTCGGATAAATTCAAAGTGAGGTGCCTGCAGGCGGAAACTGATACAAACTTACAAGAAAAATGACTGTTCTGCCGGAGGAAAGGGACAAACAAATTACTAGATCAGACACGACGCGTTTTCACCTCTCTGGTCTTCTTCCGGCAAGACAAACAACATTGAGGACAGTGAAAACGAACGAGCAATCACTTATCTTCTTAAACTGGGCGCAAAATGTGTGTGTGTGTGTGTGTGTGTGTGTGTGTGTGTGTGTGTGTGTGTGTGTGTGTGTGTGTGTGAAGGGAAAGGCCTGCATGTCGAGACAGTGAGCAATGGCAAACGGTGAAATACGAACACATGCGTGTTCATGTTCAACTCACACACACAGTATGAAAACATTTGCATTATTGTACATGAAAGGGAGGGGGGATGGTACTGCAGAATAAATGGTATGTTTAAGAGATAGGGAATGAACAGCGATATCTATAGGCCTATGTCATAAGCATAATTATCACCAATATTTCTTGATATGCATGTGTCTACATTCTTTGTCTCCGCTCCCATTAACCTGCTCCCATTAACCTGCCCTTAAGAACAGTATTTCTCAGAACATGTTTGACTGGCATCTTAAGTGCTTCAAGGGAATATGATCTGGTCCGCGTTCTTTTTAGAATGCTACCGAATATGAACACGAAGGATTAGTATATGAACATCAGGTGTAGATTTAATCCTTTTAAACGGTAGTACGGATGGGGGGTGGGGGGGGGGGGGGGGAGATGGGAGTTCAACGATGTTTTCAGGAACTGACAAATGACGCGAAGCATACAGCGGACTGCACGATGGGTGGAGCTCGGGTCCCCTTAAAAAAAAGATTTACGGAAGCGAAATGGAGCAATCTGGTGCAACATCATACCAAAATGTCATTCAGAAGACACGAAAAAACTTTTAAAACAAACAAACAAAAAAAAAAACCTTTTCTTGCGGTTGCGGGATGTTCAGAAAACTGGGGTGGAAATCCTCCCCCTCCCCCCCCCCCCCCCCCCCCCCCTCCCCCCTCCCTTCCACAGAATTTGCGAGGTGATCCGCCTTTGCGATAGTTTGGGAATTCGGAGTAATAGTGTAAAAAATAAAATCAAGTCTGCTTCGTTAAAATGATATTAACCATAGCCACACAATAATCTTTATCTCTAAATATTACTTTATTTAATTTCGACATCGTATATTCTGCTTACATATTCTGCGCAGCTACAAGTATTTGAACTGTGCAAATGCTCCCCCTCTTACAGAAATTGTACTTGTATGTATGCATGTAGTGTCTGTAGATTATTGCAGGTCTCCTTCGATTATTTGTGCTGTGTTTACTCTGGACTGACAAAGTTTTATGATTACTTGATTAGCATGAAAATGAAGGGCTTCACTTTGAAAGATTCCTTGATGTGCATATACTACTGTTATTCCTCCTCCTTTTATAATGTGTCATTGTGTATGATCAAAAATCAGTGAATAAACAAAGGCCAAATTGAGCCGCTCTTTTTTTCTCCTTGGGCGATTTACTGTCTCTGGACATGAAAGTGGATAGGGAGACATAAGATGGAAATGCAACATTTTGTCACTTCCTTCTCACCATCCGAGAGAAAACCGAAAGACACGATAAGGCTATTCGAACTCTTCATTTGATACGTCTAGGCTACAGTGTTTCGCAGAATTACTAAGTTATTACTGCTGCGTTTACTTCTTGTGTGGTTTTCTTTCTTTCTTTTTCTTTTTTTCTTTTTTTTTTTCGCGTCACAAACTGTGAGTGTATGACGACACCAAACATTAGCACATAAATAAACCCAGATGCTCTGTATCAAACGCCAAAATATTCAAGTCCTCTGGAGAATGTCCATCAGCAATACACGATACAGACGTGCGAGACGAGTGAGATGAGTCGGTTTGGCAAACGCTGAAACAAAATCAGTAAATAAACAAACAAAAAGAGTCTGCAACAACAACAACAACAACAACAAAAAAGGAGGATGAGGCACCACATTTAAAGAAAACCTGAACAGATTAAAAAAAAAAAAAGATGCAAAGCATATAAACGTACTCCCAGTTTACGTGAATACGCGTGAGACATTCCATAAGTTAGTAATGGGTATTCTGGTAAACATCGGCCATCATCTGTGACCTATCATGAATATACTTACAAATTTTCAGAAAGATCGGCCAAGAACTTTCTGAGATTTTCCATAAAGAAGAAAACCATTATGGGCCCTTAGTAACGGCTATAACAATAAACTGAAACATCGGACATCATCCGTGACCCATAATGAACATGCCTACAAATTTTCAGAAATATCGGCCACGTACTTTCTGAGATATTCCATGGAGAAGAAAAACCGTTAGGGGCCGTTATAGCCGTTAGTAACGGCTATAACAATAAACTAAAACGTCGGGCATCATCCGTGACCCATAATGAACATGCCTACAAATTTTCAGAAATATCGGCCACGTACATTCTGAGATATTCCATGGAGAAGAAAAACCGTTAGGGGCCGTTATAGCCGTTAGTAACGGCTATAACGGTAAACTAAAACGTCGGGCATCATCCGTCACACATAATGAACATACCTACAAATTTTCAGAAAGATCGGCCGAGTACTTTCTGAGACATTCCATAAAGAGGAAAAACCGTTATGGGCAATTATAGCAGTTAGTAACAGCTATAACGGTAAACTAAAACATCGGGTATCATCCGTGACCCATAATGAACATACCTACAAATTTTCAGAAAGATCGGCCCAGTAGTTTTGTCTGGAGCGAGTGGAACACATTTTGACCACGGACGGACGGACGGACGGACACACACACACACACCACACACACACACACACACACACACACACACACACAGAGCATTTCTTCGTTCCCATTCTAAAGTACTCCCTGTTCTATAAGAACTGGGAGCACAAAAAGTGAAAACATGAGAGGTTGAAAGACAACACACACAACACACACACACACACACACACACACACACACACACACACACACATGCGCCCGTGCGCGCGCGTACAGTTTAATGGCACAAATTTGACGTCAAACGAATTCAGATGTAATTTAGAAATGATTGGCACACCTTTGGTGTTGTTTAGTGACGGGAATCACCGTCACTTCTGGATCATACAAAACGTCTAATTCCACGCAAATGACGTCAAATTACTTTAAAAACAAAAACAAACAAAAAACAAACAAACAAAAAAAAAACCCTCATCGAAACACCTCACCACGGGTGACCATAGCCACTGACAGATCTTCCGATGTAAACAACTCAAAAACAGAACGGAATAAATTAATTGATGTATTCCTCAACCGACAGCCATCTTGGAGAGTATTGTTTTCTGTTGTTTATGGTATTTGTTTGCAATGTCTAAGAACGATATATTTGCCGAAGAATTACTTACCTGTTATTGTTGTGTGTGTGTGTTTTTCTTTCAACATGCGTATTGAAGAAGCGTTGGTTTGTACCTTGACTTGTGTGCTTCCTGACCTTTCACCCTATGAAATAAAAGGTTAATTAAGACTCCTTTGGTTCTGTACTTGCGTTTCACTTTACCTTCCGTTTTCGAAGAAATGTATTGATCAGTGTCACTGCATAGCCCTGAGTATATGTTTTGTCTCGCATGTAATACTCCTAAGTAAACCCGGATTGGTAACGTTAGAATGTCCGTGATACTTGGCAGACATATCACCCATACTTCTGTTGTAATCTTGTCACCAGGTGGAGACAATCACTATCCAGCTGTCTTCCCCCCCCCCCCCCCCCCCCCCACCAACGAAGGACAGTATAGGGAAATGGCACGAAGGTATCAGAAAAAAAAGGTCGCCTCCTCCTGCCCCTCCCTCTCCTCCCCCGCAATATAGTCATAATAAATAAAGTCGGTAAATAATAACAAATTCGAACACACACACCACACACAACACACACACACACACACACACACACACACACACACTCCCTCTCTCTCTCTCTCTCTCTCTCTCTCTCTCTCTCTCTCTCACACACACACACACACACACACACACACACACACACACACACACACACACACTCGCCCGCGCTCGCGCGCGCGCGCACATACATCATCACCACGCCATCAGGTCCTGGGACACTTTTCAGCACTTCAGTGCCATACCTCCACACACTGACACGACTCCACCGCTCGAAAGTGTGGTCAGCTGTATCATCTGTGTTGTCCATTTACAGCTTTCTGCGCACCCTCTCCATGTCCACAATCTAGGATAAAGTGTCTATACTTCACAGCCGCTTACCCACCGAAAACTTTCTTGGTGATTCTCAGTGTCTGAACAACTTGTCATCCTACCAGCTGCTTTCTCCCGTTGTCTCATTTACGGCGCGGTCACAGCAGTAGACTCCATCCAGCAGCTACAAAGGGTTAGTGAAGTTGTGTATTGAAGAGCAAGGTAGTAGCACAGAAATGGCTCGGTTGGTGTGCGTGAGGGACTATGAGCAGTTTGCTGAGGACACGTTGCCCAAAATGGTGCGCGAGTATTTCAACAGTGGGGCGAACTACGAACATACGTATGTGGATAATGTGGCAGCATTTAAGAGGTGGGTTTTTTGTTGTTGTTTTTTTTTTAAATAATTTTATTCAGTCGTTACCTCTCGTATCATTGTGTATCTCAGTTTCTGTTCTGTAATCTATTGTTCCCCAGTAACTTTGTGCATCTCGGTGTTTGTTTTGGAATTTAATATCCATGTGCTATTGCGTGTCAACATTTCTGTTTTGGTATTCGTCATCCCGTGTATCTTTGTGCATTTCTGTCTTTGTTTTAGAATATGTTATTCTTTATGTTAGTACATTTCTGTCACGGTTTGGGAATTCATTAACCCCGCTATCATTGCCCCGCTGTATCTCAGTCATAGGCCTACAAATCAACTATACGAATCTGCTTGACGGTAAAAACGTGGGAAGTCAACATATAATAATGGAAAAAAAAGTAAAATGATTATATCCACCAACCGCAGTGGCAAAGTGGTTAGCGTCGCGGACTCCCGGCTGTGAGGTCGTTGGTTCGATTCCCATCAGAGCCACGTGGGATTTTTCTGCCCCTGCCGTCTCCTATCCAGAGTTGAGTTTGCTACGGGCTCACTTGGAAAGACTGGGACCACACAGTCGAATTTCATCTACTAAATGGATGCATCTCTAACAGTGTTGCTCAAATTTCCTGACCAACACCGTAGATGTCTGTATCTCTCGGGCCTGCTGGATGCCAGGATATATTATGAAAGCAAGCGTAGAGCACAGGCCTGTCGTGCAGTCTCAGACCGGAATGGAAATCCGTAGCATCATCTTCATCATCCTCATTCTCATCGATCAACATTGTGAAAAAAAAAGTCTGGAATTCTGTGGCCCTTCATGCCCTGCTCTCATGGTGACTTCAGTTTTGATATCCTCTCGACATCTATGGCCTTGGTTTCATTCCGTCGGGGTCACCGGTACTGGCAAGTTCATGGGGGCTGTCGTTGGGCAGACGTGGTGGCGCCCTCTGGAGGGAGAGTTCACTCACGCCGGCTCCGCGACTAACCAATTATTGTCGTCAGTATGGGACTTAGTAGGTGATGTCCTGCCTATGTTAGATCAAAACAGGCACCACTGAA
>CM065723.1:51937973-51942973 GCA_033310375.1 Conus canariensis
GAGTTTGAATGTTCAGAATCTCGGAGATCGTCTTGTAGCTGCCACGAAAGTTCCGCGCGCAAGTCAGTATGTGGATATCAACTCGGTGCAATCGTCCCCCCCCCCCCCCCCCCCTCCCCCCGCCAAGGGAAGTAATAGCAGGAACTTTTCTAAATGTTATTTGAATAGGGTACGAAAAATATGAAATTTCGGTGTTTCTGTCGCTAGAAGGTTACAACATTCCATTAAAATGTAATTATTTTCAAAACGTTCACTTTCCGTGGACAGTTGGTAAAAATCACGTTAAACGAATCTTGGATCGTCACAAATCCTCACCAAAATTTCACGGGTTCGTCTTTAAGGTACAATACAACTTTTCACCGACTTTGGTTGGAATCGGTTCGATAGTTTTTGTGTAATATTGCTGGTGGATGGAAAACAACAACGACAACAAGAACAATAACAACACTCACACACACACATACGCACACGCACACGCGCGCGCGCGCAAAGCCAATGGATACGGATGAAAACAACATCCTTAACGGAGGCAAATATCTGTATCATTACTTGCTGCGTTGGGCTATGTTGTGTCTTGTATCGTTATCCTTCCCCTTTTCTTTTTTTATATATTTCTTTTCTTTGTTTCTTTCTTTTTTTTTTTTTTTTTTTTTTTTAAAACCTTTTGACCACAAATGACTTAGTCGTTTTGCTGCTCTTTTCATTTGTCATTTTCCTCTCTCTTCTCTCTCTCTCTCTCTCTCTCTCTCTCTCTCTCTCTCTCTCTCTCTCTCATCTGCTGAAGACCCCCTCCTTTCAATCTCTCTATATGTTTTACCTTTTTTTCCTTTCCTTCTTCTTCTTCTTCTTCTTCTTCTCTCTCTCTCTCTCTCTCTCTCTCTCTCTCTCTCTCTCTCTCTCTCTCTCTCTCTCTCTTCTTCACACCTGTTTACCCCCACTCCTTTCCATCTGTATGTCTATCTTTGTATTTTGTATTTTCTTTCATCTTTTTCTTCCTCTACCCTGCGTGTCTTCCTTCTTACCTTCTTTCGTTCTTTTCGTTGCATTCTTTCTGACTAACAAGATTTTTGCTTCCCCTTCTCTCGCCCCCACTCCTGACAGCCTGTGAGGCCGAAGGCTCTATGCTTCACCCTGTCCATGACTGCCACAGCCAGTGTGGAGGAGGTGGGTCAGACTGCCCAAAACTGCATGCGCTGGTTCCAGGTGCACGTGCTACGCGACCGCGAGATGATGCGGCGCATGATTGCGCGTGCGGAGCGTGCCGGCTTCAGTGCCTTGGTGTTGACGGTGGACTGCGCCATGCATGGCCGGAGGTACAGAGGCCAGGAACCAGTTCTGTCTGCCCTCCCATCTCAAGTGAGTGGATCAGTTGTTTTGGCGTTGTGCTGTGAAATGTTACCCTCTCTTGCGTTCGCAAACAGCAGCATCTCAGCAACCACAACAACAACAGAAACAACTCTCTCTCTCTCTCTCTCTCTCTCTCTCTCTCTCTCTCTCTCTCTCCAGACACACACACACACTCTCTCTCTCTAAACACACACACACACACACTCTCTCTCTCTCTCTCTCTCTCTCTCTCTCTCTCTCTCCACACACACACACACACACACACCCCAGTCTCTCTCGCTCTCTCCTCTCTCTCTCTCTCTCTCTCGCTCACTCTCTCTCCATACACACTTAAACACACACACACACACACACACACACACACACACACACACACACACACACACAAGAGAGAGAGAGAGAGACACACACACACTATTTCAACCTGACTCGTGGAGAAAGGTCATCCACGGCTGTTTGATGCGTTTGCCAGCAATCCAAGCACTCACCTGGATGGGACCCATCCCTTCCCCCGACACTTCATCCAGCTCTTACTTTAATCTTTGCATACAAAAGTCGATTCTGGAACTGACATAAACAGACGATTCTGCCCACAACACAGCGCTCAATGTCCCCCAAAGATGTCAGTAAAGGATTTAACATTTATATTTGAATATCGTCCTTTTCATCCTGTTTCTCCTCTTCCTTACCCCCTTACCCACAACCCCACCGTCCATTCTCCCAACCCCCTCCTTTAGAAATCCTTGTTAAATCGCTGTCATGGGACTGAGGACTTTGTTCGCTCCCGTTCGAATTGTTACCCCATTATGTATTTATTTCCGTCGTTTGCTTGTTCTTGTCTTGTCTGAAGAAGAGCAGTTGTTGTTGTTGTTGTTGTCGTACCCTGGCTAAAAGACTCCAGGGATCATCCAAACAGCCGAAGTACTTGAACACGATGGTACAAATGCATCAGTTGGGGATGAGGTCATTACGTGTGTGACCGTTTTTGATTACCCCGCCACATGGGCAGCCACACTCCGACTTCGGGGGATGAAGAAGAGCAGTGAATCGAGGCTCGTTATTACACGCAAGGCGGGACATAGTGTCAATCAGAAGACCAACCCTAACCAAAACATAGGCCTATCTATCATGCCGAGCCCTTTAACCATATTGTGCCCGACTGAATCAGATCCAAAGTTTTGTTCTTGTCATATATGCAAGCTCAGGCTTGCCACCAAACATTAATGCGCCAAGGCGTTACAGAATGAATCAAATATTTACAGATTGGCACAACCGGATTCTTCTCAGAATTATTGTCTGAGAGTTGATCCCCCCCCCCCCCCCCCCCCCCCTTCTTTTCTTTCGTACGTCTATTAAAATACATGAAAAGTGTCTGCATGTAAACTAGTAAAAATTAAAAGAACGGGACTAAAGCCAGCTGGCATAAAGACAGGATCAGGATATGAATTAGCGAGTTGGTTGCCACCTGACACATGAATGGATTTCATTGACTCCAAGATAAAGCATAACTATTTATGTTCAGCTACGATAACTTAGTTAACAAAAATGGCTTCTAGTTTCCCTTGCTCCACAACATCTTCAAGGCTGGCGGCCTCGATCTGAGTGACTCGCTTAATCTCCCAAGTTTCTCAAAGCCAGTCGGGTGACGCTCATCACCACCTCTCTCTCTCTCTCTCTCTTTCTCTCTCCTTTACACACACACACATACACCACACACACACACACACACACACACACACACACAAGTTCAATAATATTTC
The DNA here is from genome assembly GCA_033310375.1 of Conus canariensis. Classification (NCBI taxonomy): domain Eukaryota; kingdom Metazoa; phylum Mollusca; class Gastropoda; order Neogastropoda; family Conidae; genus Conus; species Conus canariensis. Next base: position 51,941,081 of record CM065723.1, read on the forward strand.
ACACATAAGAAGTTATACTCACTGAACAGATGAATTAGAATGTTGAATTGTTTACCAATTTTGCCAGAAGTTCATGCCTTACAGAATTCAGCTAATCCTGTAACTGGACACATATTTTCAACATAAATGCAACGATTCATAGGGGGTCCTTTACTTCTTTGATAAAAGAACACGGCAGAAACAGAGGTTACACCACCAAGTCTCTGATTCAGCTCTTTCTGGACGTTTATAATGCATTTAATCTGCAGTATGAACAAGACTTGTCCACCATGAAAATCTTTTCTCACCGCCAGATTTACTTCCCTTTGTATGATAATCTGTAACGTCTGTGATTGGTGTGATTGCTTGCATGCCTTTCATGTTGGTTTCTCTGCAGAGTTGCTAATTTCGAGGAGGAGCTAGAAAGGTCGCAGAGTGTCATCAACACACAGTACTCCAAAGAAGAGTGGGGTCGCTTTGTCGATCAGGCGTTTAGTCCCGCCCACACATGGCAAGTCCCGCCCACACATGGCAAGTCCCGCCCACACATGGCAAGATGTCCAATGGCTGAAGTCCATTTCTCCACTGCCAGTTGTCGCCAAAGGAGTGTTGACAGGTACCAGTTGTCGCCAAAGGAGTGATGACAGGTACCAGTTGTCGCCAAAGGAGTGATGACAGGTACCAGTTGTCGCCAAAGGAGTGATGACAGGTACCAGTTGTCGCCAAAGGAGTGTTGACAGGTACCAGTTGTCGCCAAAGGAGTGATGACAGGTACCAGTTGTCGCCAAAGGAGTGATGACAGGTACCAGTTGTCGCCAAAGGAGTGTTGACAGGTACCAGTTGTCGCCAAAGGAGTGATGACAGGTACCAGTTGTCGCCAAAGGAGTGTTGACAGGTACCAGGCGAGAAAGGCTGGGTATTGTTGAGACGAGACGACTGGAAATTGTTAGAACACACACAAACACACACACGCACACACACAGTCATGCAAAATGGAAAACAATTTAATTAAATCAAACTTTGCGGAGAGAGGCAAAAACAAACAAACAAACAAAAAAGAAAATGAACTGTGATTTAGACATTTTCCTTCGTGTTTTGAACACAACCCTCAGCACACAATATCAATTTATTATGACAAAAAAGGATCAATAAAAATTTTAAAAGAAACAGTTTCCACTTAAGTCCCAGAAAGTTCAATAGTATTTCCTTTGGTAAGTTCGCTGCAGTTCAGCTCTTCTCTCAAGGGAACTATTCACCAAGACTGTAGTTAGAAGTAAACTCCCTTGCGTTTTCATTCATGATACAAACTTCCCGCAAATCCTTACATATTTTTGGCAATGATCAGTTGCATTCTCTCCGTCAGGCGACAAGCTCATGAATACCATGATGGACGCATGCAAACAGAGGGTATGGCTTACCGTGCGCAGATCAGTTTCAGTTTCATCAAGGAGGCGTCACTGCGTGCGGACAAGTCCATATATATACGCTAAATTTTGAGACCACACTGCGCATGATTAAAGCTGATGGATAAATGAGTTAATGACTAAGATGAAAGAATTTAAGAAGAGGGACTCGTGGCTACGATTTAGCAGAAGTATGACCTACGCTTTAGCCCAACACGCTGGTCAGACCATGAGTAAGCATACCTACGTAACATTGATTGTTCCATTATTATCATTGTGTGTGTGTGTGGTGAGTGTACACATGGGTGTGTGGGCACGGGCCCGTGTGTGTGTGTGTGTGTGTGTGTGTGTGTGTGTGTGTGTGTGTGTGTGTGTGTGTACATATATGTGTGTGTGCCTTTGTATGTGGGCGTGTAGGCCTACGCATGTGCGTGTGTGTGTGTGTGTGTGCGCGTTCGTGTGTGTGTGTGTGTGTGTGTGTGTGTGTGTGTGTGTGTTGTGTGTGTGTTTG
>CM065723.1:51945473-51952973 GCA_033310375.1 Conus canariensis
TCTTGAGCAGCGGATAACAAGAAATTGGCACAATTGGTTACCTGAGAGAGCATCCCAGCTAATTCAACAGTTCTCTCGCGTGGAAGTAGTAAGTAGACTAACGTTTGCTGGCGAACGGGACTCCAACAAAGGAGAATGGAGGGGAAACGAAGCGAAATATTGATCATCTCCTTTCTGCATCATTGATTACATTATGTTTATAGCGGTTTTCCTATTTTCTGATTTTAACCAATATCCTACCCCCTCCACTCTCGTACGTTCCAGGTTGACGTGCTGGGAGAGGTGTGTGACGCTGTGAAGGGCAGGGCAGAAGTGTACCTGGATGGAGGGGTACGCAGTGGTCTGGACGTCCTCAAGGCCTTGGCACGAGGCGCACGTGCTGTCTTCTGTGGTCGGCCCGCCCTCTGGGGGATGACACACAGCGTGAGTCTCGCTCGATCTCGTCTGTAGACTGCAATGGGTCGTATGCTGCGGCTATGAGCTACATGTTGGGGATTAGTGTTATCTAAACCATTTAGTTTCTTTATTTTCTTTCAGATCTTGACAACCAAATTCAAGTTGTAGTCTCCGGCTAGAGTGCACAGCGCCCCCATGAAAATGTGGCCTTTTCAGTATGAATTGTCTTTTCATTTTTTTGAAATTCTGTGCTAGTAACGTCCCTTTTCCTATGACCATTTAACGATGCCTTTTTTTTTTCTTTTCTAAGTCTCCCTTGAATGTTGTCCACTCTTTGTTGTGTTGTTGTTGTTTGTTTGTTTTGTTTCTATCTTCACTATTTACAACACATTTTAACCCAAGCCTGTTGATTGGTTTATCGGTCTGTCTGACAGCAAGACTTCAGAAAAACGACTCAATCTATTGTAGGAAAACTTGATGGAACGATGGAACGTGACCGAAGCACAATTCCGTTAATTTCTTTTTTGGTGACGATCCGGATCGAAGGACCGATCTGAGAATGATTAGGATGCTGTGTGAGTTCGAAACTGAATCAGAGTTTGATAGAAGTTAAGAAGTCTACTCGACCACGGCAAAGGTCTGCGCTCTTTCGAGTACACCTCTGGTTTATTGATTGTTTTTCTGTCTGTCTCAATTGTGTGTCCTCTCAGTGGCTTAAAGCTGCTTCCCCATCGCTCATTCCCTTGTGTATGTATGTCAGTGGGATGTTCATGAGCACACGAATGTGTCTTGTCTCAGTTATGCCCTGCATGTATTGACATTGTTGTGGTCGAAGAGTTCTCTTTTGGTCACAAAGAAGGTGTATGCTGCTACCTTATGCATAACATACCAATGATCATCCCGGAGAACAGACTGCCATCAGCAGTTCGCCAGAGCTCTCTTTGCTTGGCCTACCTCTCAAGCCGTCCCCATTTTGTCCATTTGTTTCCTATCTGCTTCAAGAATTAAGGCGACAAGGAAATTTTGGTTTGATCAGATATGCCTACCAATCGCAAGAAATGTACAGATTGTCGTAAATCATGTAGCCCAACATATATGTTCAGAAAGCCCAGTATATTGAAGAGAAAGAGATGAGAAAACAAAAACGACGTTAAACAACCTTACTTTCTTTTCCGTTTCAAATCCATTTCACCTTTCATACGAACAAGATAAAAGTTGCCTTTAAGCGCAAGAGGTCAGAAAAAAATCTTTTCCAACTATGTACGTCACTATTTTTCCCTGCACACCATAAATAATAACGCCCTCTCATTGGTGTATGCGGTGATGGGTTTTCTGTGACTCCCGACAGCTGTGTTTCTTGTAAGTCGGTCTCAATGACTTCAACTTGTCTTTGGGGGGTAGACTTCAAAGCTTGTCTGTTGATGATTAACGGGTTTACCGAGAGTGTGTCCGATCCACCCCTATCAATTCCTGATTTTGTCTCGTGCCGGCTGCTGCTGTGTTTTCTGTATCTGGTTATAAAGAAAGCACATGTGTACTGATCTTTGTGTGACTGAGGTTTTTGCGTATACCAGTGTGACTAATACATTGTCTTCAGTTTTATAAGGACAAAAAAGTTTCTCTCTCTCTCTCTCTCTCTCTCTGTCTTTTTTTTTTTTTTTTTAAGATGAATTGGAACTGTATAGGCCTATTCCCTACCTTGGTTGTGTGTTTGTGTGTGTGTGTGTGTGTGTGTGGTGTGTGTGTGTGTGTGTGTGTGTGTGTGTGTGTGTGCAGGGTCAAGAAGGGGCGCAACACGTGTTGAACATTTTACAGGAAGAGTTGAATATTGGAATGGCTTTAGCAGGTGAGTTGTCTTACTCTCTGAATCACCAGTCAACCAACTAACCAAGTAAGCAATTGTTCCAGAAAACTGTCCACGAGATAGATGGTTTTATTACAATGATTAAATCATACAGTTTTTCTCAATAGGCCTACTTCCGTCGGCTGATTCATTGAGTAATTATAATTAAAGACAGATGAAATTTGATGGTTCTGTGAAGACGTACCTAATCAACGCACTGGATGTTAGTCGCCCCTGTAATGCGCACGCTCGCGCGCGTGTGTGTGTGTGTGTGTACATCCGAAATTCTCCCCACCCTCACCCCCTTTTCCCCCTCAATTGCCACAATTTCTATCCTGTTAAAGATGGAAAATGAAACGACATGTGTACCGGGAACTGTGTTGTGATACGAAAATGTTTGCCGGGAACTGTGTTGTGTTACGAAAATGTTTGCCGGGAATTGTGTTGTGATACGAAAATGTTTGCCGGGTATTGTGTTGTGATTGTGCACGTGAGTTTTGTTCCTGTCTAAACTCGTGAATTTGCTTTTATTTCGTTATTGCATGTGAAACATTTGTTCAACACTGCGCGTGAAATACTGGCCACCAGAACTACTTGTCCTGTATCTTAACTTTTTTTTTCAAAAGGTATGAAAACATCTTTATCGACGATGTTTGTTTAGTTACTTAATTACTTCTACTAAACACAGATGGATAAAGTGGTTAGTTTGTTTGCTTGTTTGGAGACATTTACAGAGATAAACCTTTTCACCCAGAAGTAACTCGCTAAGGAGAAGGTGTGTACAGATTCGGATTGAGAAGGGATAGGGAAGTAGCGTAGGTGTCCAGGTTAATGAGGAAGGTTCTCGTTGTCGGTCTGATTTGATTAATTCGATTCAAACACATTACTAATGAAATGTGATTGGATGTACGAGTCAAAGGCTGAGAGAGCTCGGAGAGAGACTTGTGACACCTGTCCAGCGGATGGGTGTGAATTATGGAGAGGATTTGGCACTGTTTGCAGGAGTGACCGATGTACAAAAGGTACCCAACGACATCGTGGTTCACCAGTCGTTCTACTCCAAATACTGACCCAATGGCTGATGTAGAACACTCACGGCCAGCCTATCGTCTTCTCAGGAGTTTGTCGAAAGTTAAGAAATTTTAATGTTATGTATTGTACGTATATGTATTTTTCGACGCCCCCCCCCCCCCCCCCCCCCCTCCCCAAAGAAAAGGCATCTGCGATTTTTTTTAACGTGGAAATAATCTTAATATGGCTCAGTGTTGTCAGCCGGGATATATTCCATGTGCAAAGTGACACTGACCAAGCTCATAAGCTCTAAAGTTCGTTTGTTCCACAATGACTCATTCTTGTCTCATTTGCTTCTTCTCGTTCTTCTTTCTCTTTTCTGTCCTTTTTTTTTTCCTATAATTTCCATTTATTTCCCATTCCCATTCCACTTTCTGAAGCAGGTCTATGGAGTCAGTATCACGAGTTGAGTTCTAAGCTGGTCCGTGAACGAGAGCTGGTGGAGTGCATGTGTCATTGCTTCTACCTTCATTGCAAGACTTGAAGTTGTTAAACTGTATGCTCCATTATTTTCCTGGATAGTTTGGCCACCTTGCTTCACTGTGTACATAACAACGTTTTCTTTTGTACCAAGGTTTTCCACTTGCATCTGAATTTCTACGTTAGTTTTACGCTGTGGCCATTCTCGACAGTGTCTTATAAGCTCTGGAGCGTCGGCAATTAGGTAGAGGTTCTTGAAGTGGTCTGTATATTTTTTCCATTCCTTCGTTTCTTTGAGTACTAATAACTGGCACACAAACTGTATATTTTCTTCTGCCTGTCCCTTCCATGATTTTCCACGTCCTAAATCAGTGCCTTTTGTTTTCTTGACTACCGAATGTAGTGGATTTGGGGATTTTGAAGTGCTCTGAAATATGCCTTCACCTGTTTAGCATGTGTCTGGCCTGCACTGAAGGAAGATCAAGCAGGCACTGCATAATTTCAATTGATGTGTCCTTTGTAGTTCCCAAGATCAGTTTCGTGGCTTCATTTTGAAATCTTTCTAATTTTAGAAGATTGCTCAAGACAGTATTGTAAACCCTAATCCATAATTAATCACATTAAGTCCTTCGAATGAGACTATAAACCGAGTTCCGTGTGTGAACGCACGCATAATATCTTGCACACACGTAAAATCCCATCACCAACTTTCGGAAGAGTAGGCCAGTTTGGCCGTTGGTATGGATGACACGTTACACACAGCATGCACCCTGCGTAAGAAATGGAAAGAATGAAGGAAGTAAAGAAACTGAGTGAACGATATTGAACGATATTGACTGGATGACACGGAAACGACTGAATGAAGCGCCAGCTGGCAGCTCTTCAGTCGGCACTACCAGGTAGGCAGCCCGTTGTGTAAACGAGTGTTGATTGTAAAGCGCTTAGAGCTTGGTCTCTAGCCGAGAATAGGCGCTATATAAGTATCATTATTATTATTATTATTATTAAGTACAACTGCGTGATACAGTCGGCAGAGATGCGTTGTTCAACGCCTTTAGCTGCCATCGCTTTCATAGTAGACTGGCCCATTTTGCTTTTAAGTACAATATTCTCAACATGTTTCTGAAGTCAGCATTCTATCAAAACCTATACCCAAATAGCCTATACCCAAATATACCAGAAAGAAACTGGTGAGGGTAATTGTCTTGACGTCTTGTTGAGAGTGGAGACGTAAGTCTGGTCTTTTGTAGGTTAATGGACGATCTAGTTTCTTGACATCATTGAGCAATGTTGTTCAACTGCTGCTGAACTGCTTCGTTCTTTCTTGGGCATTCTTTGACGTTTTGAAGATCAAACCGTCATCCACAAGTGTCATCACTCGAGCAATTTTGTTTCTATTGACGTCTGCATGGCCTTTAATGTATTGTACAAAACAGGGGAGAGAGGAGAACCTTAAGGTAATCCCACACAATTCATGAAGTTCAGACATTCAGTCCCCAAATCGTTGGATGACGGCTCGTTTAAGAAGTCTTTCTGCAGTCCATTGTGAAAGTTTCCTGCTGACGCCATAATCAAAGAGTAGTTCCACAAGAAGCGAGAACTAGACTTTGTTGTATGCATTTTCCAGGTCTATTGCGACTGCCAGTGTTCCGTCCTTTCTTTGGAGTCCTTCATAAGCAAATGCGGCTGCGTTTTCCCGTGTACTTTCACCTGTTCTGTAGCCTCCTTGACTGGGAGGGAGGATTTGTCTACTCAAGGTCTCTTGCCTGTTTTCTTGCTATGATGCGTTCTAAGAGCTTGCCTTTTAAATTTTGCATAGTGAGTATGCGATAGCCACTTAGCTGACGATGATCTTTTCCTGGTTTTGGTTTAGCTTTCAGGGAACTGTGTAACCAGTCTTCTGGGACATGGTCATTATCGAAATTGGTAGACACTTTAGATAAGGGCTCTGTCTCCTTCTGAGAGCTGTTTAATATCTGAATAACGTACTTTGTCCAGACCTGGAGCGTACTTTGTCCAGACCTGGAGCGCTGTCTTTAGTCCATTTAGCTATTGCTTCATCCACTTAAAGTGGTGGAATTTCATCATCAATGCAAGTTTGAGCTAGATGTTGATTTAACTTGGTCAAGCATTGCTTCTTTTCTTCCAAATTTCTCTGATTACTCTGTTCTATGAACAGTTTCAGTAGAGCCGACCCTTTTTCCTCGTTTGTCTTGAGCTTTATGGTCCCAGTGACGTTCAGGGTATCTGGGGTGGCGTTTCTTTTGTGTTTTCCTTCCATGCAATAATAAAACGGCCAGAACTACGTGAGAGTTGTGTCGTAATTAAGTGACTCACAAAGTTGTTGCCATTTTGTTTCTCTTGCTTCTTCCGCTTTAAAAAAAAACAAAAAAACTTTAGAAACATAATAACGACAAACTGCAACCTCTCAAGAACAAATTGTTAAATCCACTCGAATGCGCTTGCGTGACAGTCGTGCGTTTCACAAATGGGCACTGGTAATATGTTAATTTTTCAACAACTTTCTCTAGTATTCTTTGTGGTGCAATCAGTCCATCTGCTAAACTATCCAGGGGTGCTCTTATTGTAGCCAAGTAATACAACACAAAAGATTCTCACTCCCTCCCCCCCCCCCTCCTCTCCTTCACCTTCCTCTCTACATAAGTATCTATAGTACTTTAAGTGCTGTACAAGAACTAGTTTTCCAGAACTAGGCATTTCAGTCATACCCAAGGATCTCCACAGCTTTGTGCACTCTCCAAACCAATCCTAAAACTTACAAGCACCTGCCTGAACTGTGGGTACCCTGGATAAAGGTGCTTTAAAGTTTTCTTTATTACGGCCCCGCAGACCACATCGAGACTTTTTCAAGGCTGCCAAACTCATACAGGAAAATAGTCACTGTCTTCAGAATGTCTAGTCATCGAAAAATGATTATAACGAACAACACAAGCAACTCACCACATACTAGCTTAACTATTCACATTTTCATAGCTGATAAAACTAGGTTGTACTGAGAGCGTCAGACATTCCTCCTAATTTCTGTCAGATTTCAATGAAATTGTAAAAAAACAAAAAAAAAAAACTGATTTGGAAAGAAAAAGTTTCAGAGAGTTTCCAGAACAGAATAAGACAGCAAAGAACGACAACACAAAGACAGATAAACAGACATGCAGACAGACAGAGAGACAGATAGACGCCCACATCCACACACAGGCAAAGATAATGAGAGAAAATAGAATCTTATTAGCATAGACCTCCCAGAAGACCTGGCACTAGACAGAGGTAGAGCAGATTTCACAACAAACTTGAAAACCTGGTTGAGAATTTTTAAGGATTTTCAAGACGACAGAACCGATACCAGAACAGACTTCAAGATAAAAATTCCTTTGAAAGAGTTTTTACTTTATTGCTTTAGAACAAAAAAAAAAAAGTGACAACACCGCAAAATCAAATCATGCTATATTATAAAAGAAAAGCCTTTACCGAAACTGATTCATCATCCCAAATTTTCCAAGCAAAAACAAAACAAAAAACAAAATAAAAGTCTACATCAGCAATTTTACATTGATTTGATTAGCCATCACACAAGCGCCATCATAACAAAGTGTAAGAAATGAGATTACTGACAATCTGCCACAGACAGGCTGGTGGTACATTCCACCTAGATTTCATGGAATGTACGAATGTTTCTTAAGGCAATGAAAAGGCAAGTGGCAAGGGAGATGGGGAAAACCCCAACTAAACAACAACAACTCTACACACAAACA
>CM065723.1:51957973-51967973 GCA_033310375.1 Conus canariensis
TGATGTTTGTGATTTTCATCTCTTTTGATTCTTATTTCAAAATGAATTTTAAAAAGAGAAAAAAAAATAATCAACATCTTGAGCACCTCGTTCAACCCCCTTGGGCTGCACAACTCCGTCCGTATCTTCTGATGCTCTGTACAGCTCAGTATTTCTCCACACTGCTGCCAACCACCACCTTTGATCCTGTACCACCTGCACGTCAATGGAGGACGCGCTCAGTTCCGTTGTCAGTGTTGCCCTGGACAATCTCTTCTCCTCCTCAGCTTTCTCCTTCTCTTCCTGAAAAGAGTCAACGGAAAAACTGACTACTGTAAGGCTAATCTGTCAATGGATTTCATGCTGTAAAGCACCTTACCATGACTCTGTGTTACTAGGGGGAAAACATGGCATTTGAAAAGGAACAGTAACTTAGGTATGTGTGAAAAAGTGTAAAATGAGCATGTGTGTGCCTCGATGGTTATGGGATGCCGAGGGAGGAGTAGAAAGCAAGCAGGTAAGGAGAGTGGGGAAAAACAGATGGTAGTGGGGGGGGGGGGGGGGGGGGGGGGGAGAGGGGTTGGGGGTGAACAGGCAGTACAGGTGCCACAGGACAGTGGGATGGGAAGGGATATTTTTGTGCTGTTTGCGCAGTGGACTATAATTTACAACTAAGGTTACCATGACGAATTCTGTCCAGACAGCATTATTTGGGTAAGCAAAATTTGTCTTACTTGAAATTCACAAGAAAGTCCCTTCAACTTTGAGTTAAATGTATCTGCCTGTATATACAAATATATTTATAATACTAGGCCTACTCCACATGAATCAAAAAAGCTTTCCCCAATATTTCCTGATCAATGCATGCTTGTGTCTGTGTGTGTGTATGCGTGTGCGTGCGTGTGCGTGTGTGTGTGTGTGTGTGTGTGTGTGTGTGTTTCTGTGCACGTTGGCATATATTCACTATATTGTAAAGAAGACAAGCATGAAGGATTAAAAAGTGTCAGTCATTTTGAATAATTCCTGTCTCTTTTACACAATCAATCAAGCATTTCACACTTCTTTCATCTAGATGTTCACTGGATTTTTTCTCTTCCTTTTTTTCTTTTATTCAAGAAAATAAAAAATGGGACTGCATCAATCTTTAAACACTAAGATGAACATGCAAAATGATAAACAAGGGCATAGGTAAATAAAATGATAAAGATCTTTTCAAAAAGAACAATAATTGATTGATTCCACAAATAGTATGCATTGCATTACAATAAAAAAAAAAAAAGTATAAGAAATGCACTCTATATTGTGTGCACGAATCAAAGTATTTTTACACATTTCTTCATGCATATGCATGTGGCAATTGGCATATATGATTAACAATAAGCATAAAGAGTTATACAGACATGTATACACAAAAATGTTGGAAGAAAATTAAAAAAGAAAACACACACACAAAAAATGTAATGTATGAAGTAGAGGATGTATTCTCTCTCATGCATAGTTCTAGCAATTCAAATTGAACTGATTATAACAAATTGATTATCTACCCTATGCGAAAAAAGACTAATACCAAGTAAACTTGATGAATAAAATGACAGAAAAATAACCCCTGCTCCATCCGAACAAAGAGAGGCATCTCACACTTACCTCCTCCTTCCTTCTATGATATTCATCAATGGCGCTCTGATACTTTGGTGAGGTAATACCGAAACCACCATGCAAGTTTTTCACCACAAAAGTCAGCCACTGTCCAACAGATAAACTTATGAATTAATAAACAAATAAACTGATGATCAGGTGTCTAAACTCCTTCCATATTAAGCAAATGCTGAAAACCAGTCAAATTCAAATCAAGTGTTTGATTGCGATGACATGGTCCACTGAGCCCATTTCATCATTTCAGAGTACAATACAGGGAATTTGTCACAACAGATTACTTATGTCAGCAAGATTCTCAGATGAATCATCTAAACACCTGAAGCACACCGATGCACAGAAATTCTCAAGTTTGGCCAAATATATTAAATACATGGATACATTTGGGAACAAAGACACAGTCATACCCACATACTTACAGGATAGGCAGCACAGACACAATCACATACAGGATGCAACAAAGTGTATGGAGTCGATTTTTAGACAGACTTTGGCAGACTCACAGTTCCACAACAGTTGTTCATGGAAGCTTGTCACAAAGCAGGGAGACACAAATCATGGAGTACACCATGAGATATTTTGGAATCTGGCCTGAAAGTACTGAGGCAGTGCATCTGGGGTAAGTTGTGCTGACTTTATAAAACTGAACACATGAAAAAAAAAACCTGCTAAGAATAAGGTGGGAAGAACTTCTGTTCATTCATTTTTCTTGGCACTAATGGTAGTTTCAGCACGAGCAAAATTTCCTTTTGGATGGTTGCTGTAATAAGCAGAACTGAAAGGCGAAAACCCAAACTCAACTGCCAACTTCTCGACATCATGCCTTCTCAGTGGTTATGGATTACAACACGACAGATGATATGACTGGCTGCTGGTTGAGCTTGCTTCTAAAGCCATGGCAATTTGATGATACTGCTAATTCATGCAAGCTGTCAGAGACATTTGCTTTGAGTTTGTAAACATTTGAAGAAGTTTCTTTGCAGGAAGAAAAAATTCAGCTGCCATAAACCATACAAAATTCAACTAAGCAGATAATAACACAGCAAAATCTTCAAGACTCAACGTATGAATCAAACATCACCACTGCAGTACTGTATTTCAGCTTCCTGTACTATCTTCTCATCCCACCACCCCCTCCCCCTGAGTGCTATACATGCATCCCTCACCACTTCCCACCCTTATCACCACACACAGACATGCTCAATTCAAGAACTGGACAATAAAAACATCAAAATAACAGCAATGAAAACACAGATCTTGCAATCTGTGATTTTCTTGAAATCAAAGGAAACACATCCTTAAAAAGAATGTCTTTCTTACAAAAGATGTTCTTCAAGAACCACTATTCATTTGTTATGACTATGCTGACATATATTCTTACAAAAGATGTTCTTCAAGAACCACTATTCATTTGTTATGACTATGCTGACATATATGTGTTCATGTAATAACAAACATTGAGTAAAGGTGTATCTACCACATTTTTTTCAGCTGTTCTTCACATACACACACACATGCAGTGTGCATCTTCTCACTTGCACCGTATTCTCTAACTCATATGCAGGCTTACACATGCACACACACACACACACACACACACACACACACACACACACACACACACACACATACACACACGCACATACACACCATCTTTCTCTCTCTCTTATCTGAAATTACTCACCTGACCAAGTCTTGTATGCAACTTTTGAAACATAAAACCACATCCATGGCATCCATGTCAGCGTTCTCTATGCAAAACAGAATAAAAAAGGGAAAATTATACATATGGTACAAATAGGCAAGACAAACGGTGAAAAGTAAAAGAGAAAAACACAGGATCATGAGCAAGACCTAGAAAAAGGATCACAACGGTAATGTCAAACTATTTCCTGATTTTATCTGATTTGGCACAGTAAATATGAGACTAAGAAGAAGAAACAGCAGAAGAATCAGACACAGCAGATTTGACATATCCTAGTATCTTCAGATGGAAATGTGCCATCCACAGTCTAGTGAGTCACATTCAATAACTGTGTTACTGACAGTGATTAACAGTTATCGTTAACTATACTGTTTTCCAGCCTCAAGAATATCTAACCATTTAACTAAATAACCACCCATCTAAGACAGGAATACCTACAGGATCAATAAGGGGCTGATCAGGCACATCCTCTTCCTCCTCATCAGTGGAATATTCTTCCAAGATGCCATCGCTGAAGTGTAGGATGCGGCGTGGGACTTTCTTCTTCTTCTCCGTCGGCCCGGTGCCATCGCCCAGACTGACAGAGGTGAAAGGGGACTCCTGGGATGCCACGCCTTCATAAGGTGTAGGCTCCCCTGGTGATGGCTGCAGTGTAAAAATGTTGACGATAACAATGCAGTGATATTAGAAAAGTATTTAGACTCAGAATCAAAAACTTACTTTGAGAATATTTGGACAGGGTGACCCTGTCTCAAAGTAAGTTTTTGATTCTGAGTCTAAATACTTTTCTAATGTTGAATCCAGAATCCAGAAACCTATATTCCAATTCAGTGACATGTGGTGGACAAAACCTCTTTTATTATTTTCTGGGGGGTTTACATGCATCAGTGATTACAGAATTTGTGTGCAAAACATGAAATGATTTGAAACAAAACAAAAAACATGAACTCATGGAGAGAAAACAGCAACTGACTGGCAATCAGTGTAACGTAAGTTTACAATCACTAATCGTCCTCAGTAACAAGTAAGTTTTGTGTTAGATTTGTTAATGATTACATTGTAGAGCTCTATGTCGACCTGAATCTGACTGGTAACCTTTTCTTATCACTGTGCCAAAGCCAAGTTTGAAGTTTTGTAAAACACCTATAACACTGGCTATTTTGGCTGTAAATGTAGGCAATCCTTTTTCCATCTGAAGCTCTTGGATAGAAAATAATCATCCTGAAGCTGCCAGATCCGATGACATACTATTAAGATTTTTAAGGGTGTGGAAAAGACCTCGCACCAATGCTGACGTGACGTGACTCCTCAGTAAGACTTTGCCTGAGGGAAAGATACAAGAGGAATGGGACCAGACAAACATCCTAAATTATGTCTTCAAATAAGACCAGAGCTTAGCCGCTCACTATAGACCAGTCTCACAGTCAAGCCTCTGCTGCAGGTTACAGGACCTTGTTAACATTCTGTTTGTAAGCAACACCCTGAAAGTGAAACACCATGGGCCACTCATTTTGACAGTCTACCAGCTTGGAATCAGGACCCAAAGCTATAAAACCAACCTCCTGACCCTTGTCCACAAGATAGTCCACAGTTTCACAAGCATTCAAACAAGCAGACCTTGTTGTAGATTTTACCAAGGATTTTGAATGAGTTATACACCAATGTCTCCCAAAATTTGATCGTGTATAGAGTGACCTGAAAGGCATGTGACTGGATCAGTGATATTCTTTCCAACAAAAAGCAAAGTATTTGTTACTGATGGAGCCGTCTCTGAGGCCAGCCTAGTTACCAGTTCAGGCATCCAGGACACTGCGTTTGATCTCTTGTTATTTAGACATTATCTATTAATGACCTTACATTTTACAACTCTTGGAAGTACCAAGACTTTTCAGATGTAAGACCTTACTTTTTGCTGATGATTACCTCATGTATTGGAAGATTTTGTGACACACTGGCTGACCCATCCTGCAGACAGACCCATCTCAATCATCAAATTGGATGAAAACCTGGGGAATGGAATAGCATCTACATAAATGGAGTCAGTTCTTGTGATCATAGATCATAATCTTCCCCCAAAAGATTTCCTACAACTGAAAAGGACACGCCTCACAGCCAACAATCTTGGCTAAATATTTGGCAGTCAGATCACCTCAAACAATGAAGAGGGCTGTGGATTGGGTGGGGGACTCGCACTAATCCATCACAGCATCTGGTCATGTTATTTTTAACTCTATCAACTATGATGACCATATCAGATAACACCAACAAGAACCAGACCCAGAGTTATGATGTCCCATGAAAGGAATGTAACATAATCTAAAAAGGCTCCAGCACATCTACAACAATATCGTGGTCCAAGCATGTCTTGAATTTTCATTCATTGGTCAGTGTGAAAATCACATCAGGTAGTAGCTGTACAGACAAAGAAGATGTTTCAGAGATGAGCCACAAGGTCAATCAACTGGTAGCTCAAGCAGTGTGACATCGGTGCAGGAGGACTTGGGATGGGAAGACAGAAGCTCCATTTAACCATGTTCTAGAAATATCGCAGACTCTATGCTACTGTAGAAATACTGCAGACTCTATGCTACTGTAGAAATATTGCAGACTCTAGCTACTGTAGAAATATTGCAGACTCTTAATGCTACTGTAGAAATATTGCAGACTCTTAATGCTACTGTAGAAATATTACAGACTCTATGCTACTGACTATCAGACATTAGCACTCTAAAGGATTACAGCATGTCAGAAGAAAATAAATCTGGCAATTTTTCCTTAAAGAAACAATTCTAAACCTTTCTTTTTTCCTGAAAGAAAAAAAAAATCACATTATCAGTTAGGAATTCCTTACCCAGAGCAGTTGCTAGAGTTCCTAGCTTCCTAAATTTAAACAGCGGCTGGACGAAATATCTTTTTGATTTGTCACAAAGGCACTGTCTACCCCTGACATAAGGTCTGTTAAAGTTGGGGCTGTATTTAAGGCTTCCTGTTAACAGCAGAATCATTAGCACAATAGCAGGTCAGTGTTAGTTGCCTTCTGCAAGGATCAAGCAGAGGAGACAGCAGCATGGGCCAAACTGGTTTTGAGAAAAATTTGGAGGTTACCTGTTCTAGGGGGGGTGTGTGTGTGTGTGTGTGTGTGTGTGTGTGTGTGTGTGTGTGTGTGTGTGAGAGAGAGAGAGAGAGAGAGAAAGAAAGAGTTTACTACTGGACTATCATTCAGTCACTTAAATTCAACCATCTATGATACATTTTTTTTCATTTCCTTTGATAGCAAAATATTGTATAAACATCATAATGATTGCATGGAGGATGTACTTTAGATCAAGATTAATGAAGTTCTTTAGTCCTTAGAATTTCATTTTATTCTGGATTTTTTATGCCATGGGGATTGATCCATTTCAGAACTGATCTCTCCCCATCCCCTTACATACCTCATTCTTTCCTTTGGTACATTACATTTTCCATTTGAATTTTGATATACATGCAGATTCTTTTCTATAAAAAAAACAAGGTTGTGAGGTGTTCGTGCACGCGCGCGCGCGCGCGCGCGCGCGCGCGCGCGCGTGTGTGTGTGTGTGTGTGTGTGTGTGTGTGTGTGTGTGTGTGTGTGCCCATGATTAATGTTGCCATACTCATTTTGACCACATCTGCAGGTTTCTGTGGCAGTGACCTCTTTTTTTGTTTATAGTAACTTATGAATCATGACCATCAGGCATCTAAAATTGGACTTTGTCACAGTCTATTATAATTTTCAATCACTGTGATGGCAAATCAACGTGCGTCCATCGCAACAGAATGGTTGTGTAAATTTGGGTAACGATCATTCATTCTTTGAGAAAATAGTTTTAATCGTACTCCATATGAGCAACTGCATTCATTTTATACATCACATAGTGTGTCATAGAATGGCATATATAAATGTGAGAAATCGATTTTTACCTCATACGACTGTTTCATCTGGATCTCTGAGGTCTCCATCTTGAATGACGAGTTTTGATTGCACTCCATAAGTAGGCTATTAGGCTTGATCGAAGAAGCAGCACTAATAACAGCTGCAGAAGCAAAAAGTGGAGGGAATGTTCCTGTTCTAGTTGGTTGTTGATTTTCAGGGCCTCGAAGTCTTTTTTATATGCCATTTATTTTGTTTTAATTGTTTCAGGAAGACTATGCACTTGACCGTGTCAACACGTTGCCGCGTTTATCCTCAAGATGATTCGTGTATTAGTATTGCGTGCATCATTTACTACTACAGGAAGTGAATGCCCTGCTTATATGGTTCTGTTCACAAATCGGTTCTTCTTTAATTATAGATACTGTCGATATTCTATATTCTGTTCCAATCTCATCATTAATAATTACATGCCTATGGATCCTCAATTACCCGCCCTTTCCATATAAACAGCTGGCTAAATTTGACAGTATATCCTTATGCAAATTTCTCCGTGGCCAAAAACTCATCTCCAACCACCACCTCCCAACCCAATCCACCCAAAACATAGCACCTGCTAGTCCTGTCTGCAGTCTAAGAAATCTGTTTGCGTAGAAACCACCACCGTGCTTTTCCAAATAGCACGTCCTGTACGGAACACACAGCCTGCCCGTGACAGGAAGTGCACCTTGACAGCTTTCCAGACTTCTTCAGTAGACCATAATATACTCGATAAGGGCGCGACAGAGTGGGAAACATATTCTTGCATTTCTTTATTTCTAAAGATACTATATGAATAAGGTGCAGCGACTTGTAAGCTCAAGCAAACAGCAGATTCGTGTATTAGACTGAGTGTGAAACTGTGCTGGGCCTCAATCCAACAATGGAAGCCGAATAGCATCGTAACTTTTAGCAGCTCCACATATTGCAGCACCTCTCTCTCTCTCTCTCTCTCTCTCTCTCAACTATAGAGCCCGCAACTGATTTCCAATCAAGGTATAGAATGAATTCTGGTTCCCTTATACAAAAGAAGAAGAAGAAGAGTAATAAGTTCTTGTATTATCATAGGACAACTGTGAGATCTTAAAACCGACAATGTGAGCATTTTAGAGATCTTAATAGATGGTATTTAGAAGTGCTTGGCAGGATTCTGCATTCTAGGCATGCTATTTTACGCCTATGGTTGGTAATTTTCTCACTTTAGTTGAACTGTAAAGCTAACTGATGGGCCAGAATTGCTTTGGGCATGCCCATCAGCGGCATCCGTGCCGTGAAAACGACAGGGCCACTCTCGCTGAACACGAGCTCAAACACAGATTATCCACGTTGTAGATTTCAAATTACATTATATTTGATTCTCTAGATCTATTTGCTTGACCTGTCAACGGAGAAAATGTAACTCTATTTGCAATGGAAAAACAGTGGCTGTCTTGCCATGTTTTTTTTTTTTTTCCGGCGCAGGTCTTTTCTGTCATCTAGTATTGTCACCTGAAGTGTTCAGATCAAAATACTCAAGCGTATCACAGTAGTTCATCTGATTACATTCTTTTACTAGTTCTGTCGCTCTTCTTTGGACTCTCAGACTGACCGGTCATTGATTGTCTTTCAAAACATTGACATCAAACAATATAAGCATCTTCCCTATAGAGTCTGATAAGACATTATTAAAGTTTAGAATGTACCTCTATCCAAAATACAAAATATGTTTTTAGCCGTTCGGTTATCACATTTGCATCACTAAATAATATAAATGGAGGATAAATTGATTGTAAGTGTATTAAACGTAATTGTATATGCTTTGTCATGCTCTCCCTCTTTTCCTTTCGATACCTGAACTAATAACTTTAATAGGAAATTATGAAATCT
The DNA here is from genome assembly GCA_033310375.1 of Conus canariensis. Lineage (NCBI taxonomy): Eukaryota > Metazoa > Mollusca > Gastropoda > Neogastropoda > Conidae > Conus > Conus canariensis. The sequence goes on from CM065723.1 coordinate 51,967,108, forward strand.
CATTTTATGCTGCAGATATATAAGGGTTGCTTTTTTTAAAATTTTTTATTGTTATTATTATTATTATCATTATTATTATCATCATTCTACTGCATATCTGTGCCTTCGACTCTCAGAGTGTAATTTGATGACTCTCTAGACTCAAGAAGGCCACAAAAGAATACATTGTCACATTTCAATATTCACACGCGCACGCGCGCGCGTACGTGACGCGCTTGCGTGCGTGCGTACGTGCGTGCGTGCGTGCGTGTGTTTATGTGCTGTCTTGTTGTTATATTTCTCATGTGTGACAAGTCGTAAGTCGGCTCCTTTACTTTTCTGAATGCATACAGTAATGAATATTCTATGTCTCCGTGAAGGTTCCGCTGCGCTCCCCTTCTCAAAAAACAAAAACGAAAAATAAACAAAGAAGCAAAAACAAACAAACAAAAAACAAAAGAACAAGCAAACAAACAAAAAAAAACAAAGTCACTACAATCTCTCTCTGGTGAGTTTCAAATCCCCGAATGGGTTGTCTCCTTCCCAATCTTGCTTATCTTCTCGACCTCCACACTGCATCACAACAGTTGTACTCCTCATCTGATACTCGTCTCCTCCGCATACCTTGCTTTCGCACCAAGACAGCTGACAACCGGTCATTTTCTTTCCAGGCCCCATCCTCGCTCTCTCACGCCGAAGTTCCGATACTCTGTCATCCTTCAAACTGTCACTTAAACTACTCTCCTACATCCCAATTGATGTCCTTTCATCTCATTACCACCTTCTCTCTGTCTCTGTCTCTGTCTGTCTGTCTGTCTGTCTGTCTGTCTGTCTGTCTGTCTGTCTGTCTCTCTCTCTCTCTCTCTCTCTCTCTCCTCTCTGTACGT
>CM065723.1:51972973-52075473 GCA_033310375.1 Conus canariensis
TGTGTGTGTGTGTGTGTGTTTGCATTTACCAGTAATTACTGGCATTTCAACGGTTCAGATGAATAGGTATTGACACAAACACAGGCCACTGATATTGCTTAAGTTATAATCTATTTTATTTTTGTTCGATCCGTAGGCAGTGGACTATTGCATTGGCAGCTCTTGACTTTTAATGATTGTTATGAAGGTTACTGGTTTTGATTGACCTGTTCGCCTTTCTTGAGTTTGCCATGCTGGTTGTAAAGAGTAAAGCAATCACTGGTTTTATTAGCATATGCTTTGTCGTGATGTCACATTGGTTTAACAGTGTTGGTTTCATAATTCAGCTTTGTCATTTCAACAGGAGGATTTGATGTGTTATAACTGATAAATCACTGTTTCTAATTGTCTTGAGGTGTATTGCATGCTGCTGATATTGATGTTTATCACTTTTTATTTTGGTATGCAGCATTCAATATAGATGATATTATAAAACAAGTGGTCTGTCTGCTTAACACTGTTTTTTTGTCAGCCTGATTTTCATTTTCTCTTCTTCAATTGTTTTTCGTCTTCTGTGTCTGTCTGAATCTCTGTATGATGAACAGACCAATTTGCTGATCCAATCTGAAATACATCACTGCTGAATTTTTGTTTCCTGGTGAAGGTAAGGGTCAGATACTAGACAAATGATCTGCATGATAATGAAAATGGTTAAATAGACACTGCTGAAGACCTCATGGAGTGAACCATTTGATTTTTTTTCATAAAAAAGAAACAAGTAACACTTAATTTGACTTACATGTGTTTTGAAAATCATTTCCTTGTGACACTTTTTTTTTTCTCAATTTTTATTATTTGCATTTTTTCTGTCACAGTTGTCGGATATACACATCAGCAAGTTCAGAGATCCAAAGCGAGGTCCACACCTAGTTCAGTTCTGCCAAGACTACCTCCCAGTCATTCAGCCATCCTTGGTGCTAGTAACAGGTAATACGTCACATTGATGTGATGTGGAAAGACGATGTGAAATATAAGTCTGAAGCACAACATAACACATCACACATACTCTGATATGGCACAGCACAGCATTGCAGAACGGAACACGACGCAACGCAACATGTAATGTGACTTGTGGATGAGGTGATAAACTTAGGTCCGGTGCGCTGCTGGCACTTAATGCATGTAAGACAACTCATGGCAGCATGGGAGTTGCCCCTGGCAAAATTCTGAAGGAAAGCCTGCAGGGACAGGCAAGCAAAAACAAAAGCAGAAAGCATGCAAACAAACAAGACATGCTGATGAAAAGGGATTTTGCTGTACAATGGCAATGTGTTCAATCACAGGAGGAGAGAATGCGACAGAGAGATTGGTTATGTTGATGAAGTCAGGCTGGAGCAGAATAGGAAAGAATGAAGTAGAAGAGAAGAGAAAACATAGGGCAAAGCAACTGGTCCACCGAATGGAGTCAGAGGTCACCTTTGGTGATTTTGTATTGCAGCAGAAAGAGAAGACAAGTAATGTTTCTGTTTAGATTGAAAGGTTTGGGTAGACTTTGGTCTTACATACTATCCCTCATCTTTATGATGCACTGCAGACAGACACAGAGCAGCATTTTGTGTGTTGAAATGACTTTTTGCTTACACACTTTCCATAGACGTTAGGGACATCCAAAAACTTAAACCATTTTTTTTTCTCCGGAGACTGAGCCGAAATGCAAAAAAAAAAAAAAAGAAAAAAAAGAAAAGTAAAGCAACACTTATTTAACACACTGTTCAGTTCGAAACAGTCAAGTGAAATTGGACAACTATGTGTCTTCAGATCTGATAAACAACAGATCACAAAAAAGTGCACAAACCTGTGCTCCTCAGGTGGCAGCCTGTTCAGGAAGAAGGTTTTAGGTGGAAAAGCTGGTGCATGGGAGCAACACAGCAAGCACCCTCTCAGCTGCAGAAGGCATAAACAAGGGGCTAGAGAAAGATGCCATGGCTGGTGACTTCAGTAGCTGTAGTGGATGACCATGAAGCCTTTTGTGCCTTTTGTCCCTTTGTTCTCTACGGAGCATTGCAGAACCACTTTTCTGGTCTTCCAGGTGGCCTTCTGTCTGTGCATCGTGGGACAGGTATATCCCACATAATTCATCTAGAATTTGAAACCTGATTGCTGCACTCAGCTGTTTTAGTCCACCAGTGGAAGCTTCAGTGTTGACCAGAGTGCAACAAAGTGGCTTGCCGAAGTTGCTCACCAGTCCCAACCAACAAACAGCTTTTCGTACGTGGGAAGGTGAATGTGGTGTTTGTCAAGTCTCTGCCTGTGGAGAGGAAGATCAGATGACATATGACGTGCACTCTAGAAATGCCCTTTTGACTATGCAGACAGACCAGGAATGTGGCCAGTTCAGATGCCATTTGTCATCAGAATGTGTGGGTGACAACAGGAGTTGGAGTAAACATTAACATTTATCAGCAGAACTGGCTTGTCTGTGTGGTCAGTGAGCCTCCAGAAGAAGGAAGAAGTTGTTGCTGGTAAACAGCGCATTCGGTTACTGTTGTCTTCTTCTTCTTCCTAAAATACTGGTTCACTCAAAAACGAGTAGGTCACCAGCGCGCTTGTTAAAAAGTAAAATAAAATAACATAAAATAGTGCGACTCAGTCTGATGGCCTCTGGAGCAAATTTGGCAACAAGGGGTCACACTTGATATTCAAGAAGTTAAAAGCAATGGCCGGATTCAGGCCCGGGTAACCATAAAATATCAGGGAAGTTAAAATAGAAAATCGTCAATATGCAGATCTCAAAACTGTTGTATCAATTTGCTTTTTAAATGAGACTGCATTTGTGGCAATCTTGATGGCACCCGGCAGTGAGTTCCACAGCCGTACAGAACTAGGATAAAATGAATGTAAGTGGCTGTCAGTATTTGATGCAGGTATGGTATAACATTGACCGCCACTCCTGGTGCTACTTTTATTCAATACTAGTTGTTCCATTGGAATGTCAATTAGATTAGCTCTGCCTTTGAAGAAGATATTAAGTTTGATAAAAGCTCTTCTCTCTTCTAAGGGTTTCCATTCTAATTTCCTCATGTTCTTCCTAGTATTCCCGTTTTCTCTGGTATGGTTCCCTGTTACGAACCGTGCTACTCTCTTCTGAATCTTTTCGAGGTTATCAATGTCCTTTAGATGGTAAGGATCCCAGACTGAGCAATCATATTCCAGTACTGGTCTAACCAGTGTTTTGTAGCAGTCGTCTTTAACCTTTTGGGGGCGGTCGTTGATATTCCTGTATAAGAAAGCTAAAATGTTATTTGCTTTCTTACATACTAAATTGTAATGTTCTTTCCATTTGAGACGACTACCTATAATCACGCCCAAATATTTTGCAGCATTGGTTTCTTTAAGAATAGCATTATGAATAGAATATTCTGATCTAGTTGGTGAGCGTTTGTTACATATACGCAACACTTGGCACTTCTGGGGATGAAATTCCATTTTCCAAGTTCTTTCCCACTCTTGTAAACCGTTTAGATCTTCTTGTAGAATGTTTGTATCATTCTTGCTTCTGATTGTTCTATATACTAAGCTGTCATCTGCAAAAAGCCTTATAGTAGTTCCAGGAGAGAGATTTCTACTTATGTCATTTATATAAATTAAGAGAAAAACAAGGGCCCCAGAACAGTTCCCTGTGGTACACCTGACAAGACTGGTTTACAATGGGATGATGACCCTTCCACAACAACTTTCTGCGTTCTCCCAACGAAGATTGTGTTGTGTAACAAGCCTGTCACTTCAAAACCTTTACAGATATCTAGGTGTATTTTACTGAAGATAAAAGCACCAATCTAATATTTGTGTGTGCTTTACATATAGTCTGCATGATGTGTGTGTGTGTGTGTGTGTGTGTGTGTGTGTGTGTGTGTGTGTGTGTGTGTGTGTGTGTGTGCATGCATGTGTGTGCGTGTGTGTGTGTGTGTGTGTGTGTGCATGCATGTGCGTGTGTGAGTGTGTGTGTGTGTGTGTGTGAGTGTGAGTGTGTGTGTGTGTGTGAGTATTGGTGGATGTGGGTGAGAGGATGTGTGTGTATGTGTATGTGCATGTGTGTGTGTGTGTGTGTGTGCATGTGTGAGTGTGTGTGTGTGTGTGTGTGTGTGTGTGTGTGTGTGTGTGTGTGTGAGTGAGAGAGAGAGAGAGAGGGAGAAAAGGCATACGTGTATCTTCAGGAGACTTCACACTTACAAAAATTTTCAAGTTTTCTCAAGATCGTTTTTCCCTGTAGACTTGGCCTGCACGCTCAAAACATTCGTGTAAACCTTAAAAGCACATGCTTCCAGTCAAACAGACGTGTCAGGTATTTATAATACAAACTCTTTCTCTTTTGCTCTGCAGGTGATCTTACAGATGCCAAACACTCAGATGACAGCAGATCTTCCCAATTTGAGGAGGAGTGGAAGGTGTACCAGCAGTCGCTGGAAAAATGTCAGTCATTCACTTCAGCTACTTTCCTGGACATTCGTGGAAACCATGGTCAGTGCTTGGTCTCTGTTGCAGTTTGAAGAGTGTTTTTGTTTGATGGGTATATATGTGTCTGATATGGATATGGGTAGATTATATGTGTGTGTGTGTGTGTGTGTGTGTGTGTGTGTGTGTGTGTGTGTGTGTGTGTGTGTGTTTGCATGCATGTGTGTGTGCATGCTGGTTTATGTACACAGTGGGGTGAGAGAAAAAAATAAACCAACATTCTTTTAACCTCTGTGTTTGAAAGGTCAAGTTCCTGACAGGGTGACAAAGAAAAACGATCTTCATCTTCATTCATTAAACAGCCACAATCAACAGGCTGATTTCTCAGCTGCTTTACGGGTTGCATGCACAGAAGGCCACTAACAGGAAAGAAAAAAAAAAACACCTGAGACAGTGAGGATTAAATGTCAGCCTGTCTCTGTGGTTTCATCAGCAGGATATTACGTTTCGCTTTCTGCCCTGAAGGACTAGGTGATCTGGGCACACCCTAACATATAATGGGTCTAAAAAAAAGAAGAAGAAAAAACTAGACTTCCCAGGATCAAAAGGGGAGGTGGGGGGGGGGGGTCAGCCTATACCTACTCTTAATTACAGTTTGGCTTTTATTTATGTACATAGCATCCACGACTTTAAAGAGTCAAGGGTGTCGGCTGCTACAGCTGTTTCATACAGTATGTTCCTAACTCTAATGGTGGCTGGTAGAAAGGAAATGTGATGTATGGCGTTGGAATTGTTGCAGCTGGTGACAATGATGTCTTCACTGAGGGTGTGAGCTGCTATAATGTTGCTGTTACTCACAGCATGCTTATTTATAATGTTGTTTAGCATGGCCAACTTTGATACTTTCCTTTGATGTTGGATGAAAGTCCACTGCGGTTTTTCAATCGTCACTGAGTTTTCTTGAGGCAGTATGGTACTCATTGATGAGGAAACCTGCAGCTCTTCTTTGCACAGCCTGCATCTTGTCAATGGTGCACTGGGTGTGAGGGTCCCCATACAGTGCAGGCATTCTCCAGTATGGGAAGGACAGGTGTTCAGCAGGCAACCTCCTTCAGGTGACTAGCACTGATCTTCAAGTTGTGTCTCAGAAAGGCAAAGGTCTTCTACTGCCTTTACAGCATGTGATGTTGATGTGCTAGACCCAACAGAGAACTCTGGTGATGGTGACACCCAGATTCTTGACAGAGGTGACAGATGCCAAAGTGTGCCTCTGATGCAGCTACCTGTAAACGGCCCTGTCAGCTGAGTAAAGAGTTCACAGAAGGAAGTGACAGAAGTGTCATCAGGAACTGCTCTTGCTAATAGTTAACTGGAGGCATGGTTGCCCCCCTTGGTCTCTCAAAATTTGTAAGTGGGGTTGCTGTTGTAAATGCAATTATTCATGCTAAGTAAGATTAATACATTTGTTTGGACTGCTAAGTGTAAGAAAAAAAGGGGATGCAACTACCTGTAAATTGCTCTATTTTGTCTTATTTTGTTTCTTTTCTTTTTTCTTTTTCTTTTTTCTTTATAACAGCTGATACGTGTGTATACATGTGTATTGTGTCATTAGAATGTTACAAGGTTCTAGAAGCAACTCTTATCTTTCATAGTGTATTGCATCATTGTTTTTAAGTAGACTTCATTAAGCTGTCTCTTGTTTCACGGCCCAGAACAGTTATGAAGAAAGATGCTTCTTTAATCAAGAGAGGCAAGCAGTTCAGTCATCAGTCTTAGCTGCATAATCTAGCATTGATCACACGTCTGTCAGTGTTATCCTTTGTTATCAGCTTTACCTGTTTGCTTTCTGTTCTGATTTCAGATGCATTTGATGTGTCTGACTTGACTGGAAGGGACAATTTGTACAGGTAGTGTGTGATATCTGGAGTGTTGTGTTGTGTAATATTGAACACAGTCATACATATGCTCATACACACACACACACACACACACACACACACACACACACACACACACACACACACACACACACATGCATGATCTCTCTCTCTCTCTCTCTCTCTCTCTCAACCCCCCCTCCTCTCTCTCTCCCTCTCTCTCTCTCTTTTCCACCAGCATCCTTTTAAGTGCAAATGTTCCTGATTTGTTTGTGTCGTTGTTCTACCCCTCAATCCCTTCATAGATTTATGTTAGTCTTGTGCCTATTATTTTAATTGTAGCATTTCAACACTAGAGTGGTCAGAAAGTTTACTTCCTCCTGTGCCCAGTAGCTTGTAGTTGTAATAGACTTCCACACGGCTGTTCAGAGCAAGCCACTTAGTTTTGAGAGGCAGGGGAGTTTACAGCTCGCCCACAGCTGCAGAGGCCAAGCCGTGTTTTCTGCAGGCTGCTCCCCACCAGCCAGTTAACCGTGCCGTACTTGGCGAACTGAATGTCATTTGTGTGAAGCCGGTCTGGCAACAATGTGTTTGGCATTGCTGAGCGGCCATTACAAGTGGGGCTGTTAGTTTGACAATTAGTAGTTGTCATGAAAAATGTAATATATCTGTGCTTTTGAGATGACTGAATAGGCGAATTCCCAACAATTCTTTTAATACCAAACTCGACTAGGTTTATTTTCCTGTAGATAATGTAGATACGGCATGAAAGCTTGTACACAAGTGGTTAGGCGATATTCAAACAATGACAACACACACACAATTGTGCAAAAATGACGTCATCACTTTCTGGGAAGTTAATTTTCCCTAGTGAACTAGTACACAGTTTGATACATGCCTCTGTTTGGACTACAACAACAAAAATGTTGGATCAGAAATGTGTAAGCCTTGTTTGTTCGGCACTTTAACTAAGTGTCTTGCATTGGACGGAAAAATAAAGCTGTGTCCAGGGTATGCACATAGCTTGTTTCCTGCTGTGCCTATTGTTTTGTGGTGCATTTGGTCACAAGCTGATATCAGAGTAATGAGGTCACTTGTTTTCTCCTTGATCTTTTGTAATGTACATGACAGTGCAGGAAATTATCATGGAATTATCCCGTTGTTTCAGTACAAAGCAGTGAAGTGTATTCTATAGCTTATACATAAAAGTACAAGGCGGTAGAATACAATGATATGCAGAATATAATATACAAAATGTTAGGCAGTGTTATTGATATCACCACAGTGCAGTATAAAGATGTGCAGTCTTAGGCTATGCGATGTGATACAATGCAACATAACTGCACAACAGGGCTACGTAAGACAGTTCAATTGAGTGCGACACTCAACAAACTTTGACACAGCACAACACAGCTTAAGCACAGAGTGCAGCACCCTTATAGTGCAACATGGCAAAATGCTTACATCTTTGTTTTCCCATGGACATCTTTGTGCTGTGGTCTATACCTGCATTTACAGAAACTAAAACTTCCATTCACACAACACCTGCAGCTTGACCATCTCCATTATATACAGATGTAATCTTGGGCCTTTTGAAGTGGTGTTAGCAATATGACATTTTGTACACAGAAAAGATGGAGTTTGACACAAGCCAGGCCCATGTAGACCCGTGTAAGAGACTAGCATATGAATGACTTCTGCTTTCTCATGAGATTTATCTTTTGATTGCATGAACCATCTGGTCAGTAAAATTGGAAAACTTCTTAAAGGTATCTAAACAGGAGTCGAAACAGTTTGGTAAATGTTTATTCCATTTCAAACCTCCATTTAGGAACCAACTGCAAGTCAAAAGAACCAAATATCAGTCAGAGGAAGTTGGGAACTGTCACTCCTTTTACACCACAACTTAACTGCTAGATCTATGTCAAGGAGCCATTTTCTGCAATTGAAGACTAACTCACTGCGACTGTTTCTTTTGGGTGTGTGTGTTTCACATGTAAGAATGTGTGATAGCAGTGTAAGGGAGATGAGAAAGAGTATAGGTGGATGGTTCACATGCAGATGTATCTTGGGCTGTTTATGTGCATATGCGTGTCTATATGTGCTTGTTTGAATGTGTTTTCAACAGAAGTAGAATAAAAGAGTATATATGAACAAGGTGTGTATAGTGCTTTGTTTTTTAGTTTTATACAATCATACAAGCATTAAGCTAGAGCAATTTTTCTGCGACGAGTCGCAATTAATGAAATATGTCCATTGTTATTGATTGAAAGTACAAACTGCGGGGTAATATGTTTTCACAGAACCAGGACACCTTATGTTATGAACCTGCCTGTAGATGTATACATGGCAAAGTCAGTGTTGGCAGCTAATGGTGAGGTCTGACTCGTACATGATTTACAGTCACAATTAGTGTCAGTGAAACAAGGCTCACAGCGGCATCATGCAATCACAACAGGTGTACAGTATATGCAGTCTGGTTGAGACACGGGCAGAATCTGAGAACTGCATGCGCTTTTGATTTTTGTGATAAGAATCAACATTGGTGCATAGTCAGTCACTGTTGATAGCAGTTCCAAAGTGTTTGCACTATACATATAATGTGGAATTTAAACCAGGTAATTGGAAGACATATACAAGGAAGAAACAAGCAGCCTTCTTTTTTGAGCTGAGTTTTAGATTTTGTTTGCACTTGCATGCTCCACCCTTCTCCTTTTTCTCCCACCCCACCGCCCCCTCCCCTCACACAGCCTACCTTGTTTCTCGGTAGGAAATTGTAGCCTGGTTTCTTGATGTATAGTAGGTGCATTTTTGTGAGTAGATTGTCACTGTGAGGTGTATGTGTGCGTAGTGTGTAAAATGTTCATGTAAAGAGTGATGCGCGATAAGTATGATTGTAATCAATGCTGCTATTATTATCACTATGAAACAGCAATTTTGACAGGGAGAAATGAAGGCGTTTGATCTGGCATAACCCTGCAAGCAAAAATGGTGGTTCAGTACCAAGCTAGAAGTGGGACTGACTATTGCTGTAGCTTTTGTCTGTCCACTTGAGTGGCTAGCATATGATTGGATCAGCTCTCATTATGATGTCATGAATTACCTAGTATGTTTCTTTTCAAAAACTTCATAACTTTGAGTCATGTTTACTGTTTTACATTTATTTTAAATCAAGGAGAGTGCTTCCTTGTCTCACAGCTTCATGTAAGTTGAAAATCATGGTATCATTGTTGTCTGTTGTGGGAATATGGTGGTATGGGTGACATGTTACACATAGCATGCACCCTGCATGAAAAATTGAAAGAATGAAGGCAGTAAGGAATTGAGCGAACGATATTGACTGGATGACACAGGAAATGCCTGAATGAAACCCCGGCAGGCAGCTCTTCAGTCAGCACTACCCAAGTAGGCAGCCTGTTGCGTACACGCTAGTGTGGATTGTCAGTGCCCAGAACCTATGGCAGGTGTTTTATAAATTTCATGTTGCTTTTATTATGATGATTATCATGATGAAGATGATGGTGATCGTTATTAATATACACTGTGAAATGCCTGACCGTTCACCTCAGTGACCAGTCAGTATGTGACTGTGCAGGAAGTACTCCATGATGGGCCGCCAGCATCCCCTGTCCTATCACCACAAGCATGTCACGCCTTTTGGAATTTACTCCTTCATCGGTCTTGACGCCTGCCCTGTTCCAGGACCTAAAAGACCCTTCAACTTTTTTGGATATCTGGATGATGTAAGATGGTCTGGTTGTTCGTATTGTGGTCACTAGGATACTTAATGGTTTTATCGCTCTGTGAGATAGCATACTTTATTCCATACTTTACATTTTTGCGCTGTGAATATCTGGGCTTTTTTGTGTGTGTGTGTGTGGTGTGAGTTTGAAGATGTCTTAAATTTTTTATACAGTGATGAACAGCATGTCCATCATTTTTGTACTTTAATTGCAAGGGTTTATGTATCTTTTTTTTATAAACAATTTCCATATCAAACAGACATCTCTGCCAGATGCTAATTATTTATCATCTTAGGGAAGTGTTTCAAAGGAAAGTTTTGTCCAAAATAGATCAGGAGCTGTGCTTTTTTTACATGTATTAAGTATCATTACTTGCTTTTAATTTCAAAATTTGTACCTGAAATTTTGCAGACATGTACACAGGCACACACACACGCATGCACGCACGCACACACACGCTCAGCCTACATAAACTTTATTTATGCTTTCAAAGTGTTATCTTTTTTACCTTTTTCTAACAAATTTTTTTAGTTTTCTAGCTGTTCTCTGCACATAGGACCGTGTCCATCAGCTGATGGACCTGGATGTGGAAAGTCGTGGCAGTAACCTTACGATCTGGTTCGGTCACTACCCTTCGTCCGTCATTGTTCAGGACCCGCCAGGCATCCGACATGTCATGAGGTACTCATCTTAACTCTGTTGCGCCAGACATTATCCTTTGTGTGGCAAATGCAAAAAAAGAAGAAAAAAAAAGGAGATTTCTTTTTCTTTAGACTTCTTCCTTTTTCGTACTTATCCTATTTCTTCCCTCGAAATTATACAAGATGTCACGTGAGAAAAAAGTGTGTCATGAAAACACTCTGTCATGCATGAAGATGCTTACTGATTAATGTGTAAGCCTTTCAAGTAAAGAAACACATCCTCTGTTTCCCCAAATGTCATTCTTCTGTACATTTGGAAGAATATGTGCGCTCCATGTTGACGTTTTACAGCAAATAAAAAAGAGAAAGAAATGAAACATCCAGCTAGAGCCTTGACATCCAGGGTGTGAATATGTGAAAAAGTGCTTTAGAAGTATTTCAATTTTCTTTGTGCTGTACCTCTTTCGTGAGACAGACCAGGATGACAAATTATCGTTCTTCCTTTGAGGTTATCTTTTTGACAGGATTTTTTCATTACTCATGATTTTTTCATTGCAGATGATTTTTTTTAGTGGTTTGTTCATTATTGAAGAGACCTTGAGATTGAACTGATGGCTGGCCATGCAGCACAGTGCAGACCAGATGGTAGTTTCTCATGGCTTTCTGTGGAAAGCCTCTGTGAGGACCTGCCTTTTGCATGTGCGAAGAGTCCAGGCAGAACAGCACAATTTTCTGATGTTATTGGGAGTTCCAAGAGGGTCGCTAGTAAATTAATAATGTCCAGCATTTTCACATTGGGAAGGGATTCTACTATGTCTAGAATAATCATCGTTGACTTTATTCTGTCCCAGAGGTAACACTCACTGAATTCATGCTTCATCTCCTGGGTGATGAATAGACTGATTGTGATTGCTAGATTTTGTAAACATTCCTAACTCTGTGTGTGTGTGTGTGTGTGTGTGTGTGTGTGTGTGTGTGTGTGTGTGTGTGTGTGTGTGTGTGTGCCCATCAGGAATTCCGTGGCCTACCTGTGTGGACACCTGCACACACTGGGAGGCATGGTGCCCAACATGTACAGCCGGCAGAAAACTGGCAGTCTGGAACTGGAACTGGGCGACTGGAAAGATAACCGCAAGTATGTTGGCAGTCTGCCCAGGAATAGTAAACTGTTAGATGGCTTTTAGTTTGCAGTCCTTGATGAAGTGGAATGTTAATTTGTTATAATGGGTTGTTCATTATTTGTCAGTGTTGGTGCAATGTGATTTTAAAAAAAGAATCAGCACTTATGTTAAGTGATCAACATTGTGTTGACAGAAAATTATGTGATTTAGTGTGTGTGTGTGTGTGTGTGTGTGTGTGTGTGTGTGTGTGTGTGTGTGTGTGTGTGCGCGTGTGTTTGTGCTTATGACTACTATGGATGCATGTTGAAATGCACACGTAAAATTTTGGGTGAATAAAAGTGAATGTATTGGACTTACTTGTAACAAGACAATCCCGCGTGTGGTACATTTATGCAGCTTTCCCATCGGCAGAATGCATGACTCGAGGACAGCTTTGGCCACATTTTTTGGTTTGTTTTTGTTTTGTGTTAGTAAGTTTTAAGTTATCTATCAAGGTAGAAAATCTTTTTAGGCAATTTTTTTTTTCCAGGTACAGCATCTCTTAGCGATGGGTTCGTTAATGTGCACACAATGCATGTTGCCCAAGGGCATAGGATTATCATCTCAACTAGGAGACTAAGGCAGACATGCTGTAGAATTTTCAGCTGTATGCACAGTTACCTCTGTGAGAGGAGATAATCTGTTGAAGGGCAGAAGCTCAGAGAATGATTTAGGAAACTTCATACCGTCTAAAGGCTATCTTTTCTTAATATGGATAAACATGGATGTAGCCGAATTTTCCTTTTTCTTCTGTAATGTATTTCTTTAATAATTCATTTTCTGAAGAAGAGACAGGTTTTCATACAATTTAAGAGCTAGGGTTTGTTCCTGGTTTACTGGTTTTTTTTTTTTTTTTGAAGCTGTTATTGATGAAGAATAAAATTAACCTCAGTTTCAGGAAGGAAGAATCTAGGGTGAATTCTTTTCTCTGTGTGTTTTTTTTCTTTTCTAAAATATTCTGTATTCTTTTCTTTTTCTTTTTTTTTTTTTTCATCAGTGATGTTCCCCAAAAACTTTCACAGTTGTTTTAGAGCACTCAAAACCTATACCCAACTGCTTCTATGCACTAAGCACATTCACACATACACACACACACACACACACACACACACACACACACAGAGAAATATGCATACACACACACACACACACACACACACACACACACACACACACACACAGAGGCACAGACACACACATACACAGAAACGGCATACACCCACTCGCACTCCCATACATGCTTGCACCCATGCAGACATGCTTTCAAGCACGCACCCGCACCACACACACACGCACACACACACACACACACACACACACACACACACACCACACACACACACACACACACACAGGTCACTCTTTGTCTAATATCACGAATAGTGGATAGACGTTAAATGAAGGACACACACACACACACACGCATTATCTCTCTCTCTCACACAAACCACATGTTACTTAACTGTCTCATACACCTTGTGATGCAGATTCCGAGTGCTGGCAGTGGATCACGATCTGCTGACCTTCAAGGACGCCACACTGGGAGAGTGGCCTCTGGTGGTGGTGACCAACCCCAAGGACGCCCAGTTCTTGGCTCCTCAGCATGAACCCACCGAGTCCATTGGCCAGTCCACCCACATCAGGTCACTCTCTGCCTTACGTGTGGATGTGGTGTGGGACAGGGATGGGGGTGGAAGTGGAGGTGGAGGTAGGCTGGAAAAAGGGAGTGGGGGGATGGAGGATGGGAAGTTATATGTGTGTGTATGTGTGTGTGTGTATGTGTGTGCGTGTATGTGTATGTGTGTGTGTGTATGTGTACTTGCGTGCATGCATGTGTCTGCATATGTATGTGCAAGTAGGTATTTGTGTGCTTATGTTAGCAAGTATGTGTATAGCTCTTGCGTTTTGTGTGTATGTGTGTGTGTGTGTGTGTGTGTGTGTGTGTGTGTGTGTGTGTGTGTGTGTAAGTGTGTGTGTGTAAATGTGTAGTAAGTGTGTATGTGTGTGTGCAAATTTACAGTGGAATGAAAAATAATCGAGAAGCTTTGAATTCAGTTGTAATTACAGTCGTAAAGTTCAGTTACTAATGTTCAGAACGGTCTGAGAGAAAACAAAGTCCTCAGCATTGGAACTTTAACAACTCCAACTGCAAACATTTTACTGACTATTGGAATGTGCTTGCTTTTTTAGTTTTTATCTCATCACCAGCTTGATTTGTTATTCTTTAAACATGTGGCAGTCTACTCAGTCTGACATTCTGGACAAGACTTTCAGTATTGATTAGAAACATACACAAACAAGCAAGAAAACAAAAACATGTATCCTTTGATCTGACTTGCCCTGTAGTTCTTGAATCTTTTCCCATGTAGCGGATCTTCAGGGTACTTAGATGCATGAGGCAGCCAATGCCGTCATCGTCATTGCCATGCTCCAGAGTCTGTTCAGCAGAGGCCTTAAAAAGGATTTTTTGCATCAGTCTTATGCGAAAATAAAGAATGAAGGAAAGCATCAAGGTCTGTTTCCCTAGTGACCATATTTTTTTAATTCGCTTTAATCTCTGATGACATTAGACAAAAAAACAAAACAAAAACAAACAAGAACGCATTCTCTGTAATCTCTGATGAGATCAGACAAAAAACAAAACAAAACAAAAACAAACAAAAATGCCAGCAAAACATATCACTGTAAACCACAAAAAACATGTTTTTGCAGGGTGCTGGTGTTCAGTCGGAGAGCAGTCAGCAGTGTCAAGATGTATGTGGATGGTTCTTACCTGGGTCAGGCCACACAGGCCTCTGGTCCCCTCTATACCTTGCCATGGAAACCAGACACCTACAATCTGGGCCTCCACAATCTGCTAGTGAAAGTCCAGGTAAATACAGCACGAGTTATTTGATGAATTAATTTAGCGATTGTGTAGCTGGTTGGTTGCATGGCTTGTTGCTTCTTTGGTTATTGGGTGAAGGGAAGGATGGATCATAGCTGGATGGGTAGGTTGTGCGAGTACATGGGTCAGGAACTAGACAGGTGAATGGTTGTGTGGCTGATAGGGTAGATTCTTTCATTTCTTGACTCACATTAACTGGTATCTGTTACAGTTGTCATCCCAGTTTCTGTTTCAGTATGATTATAAGTGCAGCCATTTGTAAATTTCAGTGAACAAATGAAGATGAAAGAGATGACCAGTAATGCTGAACAAGCAACAACGTCCATGTGTACACTTCCTTCATGCTACTTGTCAGGTACAGGCTAGATAGCCGAAAATATTTCAAAAAATCATAGGAGGCTAATCTCCTTACTTGCAAAATTGATTTATATTGAAGTCTCCAGATATAAACTGATTTTGCTTTGCAGCAGCCTAAAATTAGTTTTCAGCCCCATCTCAAGGTGTGAGAATACTGCATACCTGTTGCATCCTTTCAACTGTCAAGATGTCTGCACTCTAGGCCCAGTGTCTACTCACTTGCCGAATGGGAAGTTTCCTTGCAAAGCTATGTAGGACATTTTGAAGACTGCTGTTGCCAGCAAAGAGCAGGAATTCCTTGAAGATTCATTCATTCTGCTGGACATTCCTCGGTTTACCTGCCAAAGACAGGACTTTGTGGCACTTCTGTACTGTTAGCCTCCTCCTCTTCTTTTCTGTGTGCTCCACCATACACAAACCACAGGTTCTTTGTGGTCACAGAGTGTATGCTCTATCTGTCTATGTTGAGTGCTGCAGATTATCCTGAAGTCTGCTTTAATGCTGTCAATAAGGACCTTGTCATGCCTTTGCATTTTAAATGCAGTACACTTCTTCAGTGCTTCAAGAGAGGCATGGGCTGGTTGTTTGCTCTTCAAATTAACACTTGCAGTTAAGTATGATTGGTTTGCTTTCTGTCTCATGTGATATTGAAAGGACTGAATGTATGTTCTGAAGCTGTCAGTTGAGAATTGTTTGGGAAATTTGGTCAGAGGTATTTTTAGAAGGACCAATGTTATTGTTCTCTCAACTTATCTTGTTTGACTGATCACCTGCCTCCAGCGTTAATGCAGTTTGTCACCTTGTGGTAAGTCACCTGATGCGAGAATCGTTGTGGCGTGTCGCAGGAAATTTGAACATTATATGGTCTTCCTTGTGGACATGTGTCCTATGTTATGAGATCATGAGGTTCATGTTGTTGATAAGTTAACCCATTCTAGCAACAGCACCCCCATCCTGCTCCACTCCTGCCCCTTACACCTCCTCACCCTTCACTTTGGTCCTCCGTATCCATTCTTTATTGTCTTACCAGCATCCATCTTTCCTGGTGCTCTCTCACTCTTACCTGCGGTGGCCTGGATACAGCTTGTCATTCATCACAGCTTTTGTCCTTTTGGTCCGCAGCAGGTTACCTGAAAAAGAATAAGTTCTTTTCACTGTCCACTTCTATTCTACTTCCTTGTGCATTATAGATACAACAGCTGCTTTGTGCACTGTGTGTCTGAATCTGGTTTGATTGTGCACTTACAGACTGGCTTCAGAATTATCAAAAAAAATTTTTTTAATGGGATTTAGAGAGAAAGTGATGATGATAGGGAGAGAGACTGGGGAAACAGGAAAGTGGACAAAGAGGGAGAGAACTCTGTCCTGAAAAGCACTTTTTTCTTTCACAGGCAAACTGCAAAAGCGTTCACAGACACAGAGAGAGAGCATTGAATCTTGTTAAGCAATAATTCTTTTTTTTTCTTCCTACAGGATGATACAGGTGCAACAAAGTCAGTGGAGCAGTCTTTCTCTGTGGATGGAAGTATACCAGACTTTGATTTCTGGCCGCGCTTCATCTTGATGATCAACATCTTCACACTGGTAAGCTGAGAGGAACATGTTTTTTTAGGTGTCGGACTGGTCCGATCCAATTTGTACTGTATGCCAAGCAACCTGTTAAACTTCAGACCAAATTCTGTGTGTAATGGTCATCAACACTGGTTTTGTCCTTATTGTGGAACTGCTCGAAAGTCACAGCTGCTATTTCATCTTTATGAAAACAAATTAGCCATGAAATGAGGTGTCATTGTACAGCACACACTGTGTTTTTTTCAGAGTAAAGTGACGTACGGCTGTGTGGTTTTTGCCTACGTGCTGGTGCTCACCTCTCTGAGGCAGTGCTCCTCTGTCAGATTTCTTCAGCTCTCATGTAAGGATGCTGTTATTACTTTGGTAATATTTCTCTAACAAAGCTTAGTTTGTAAGCATTTCTGTTACCTTAAGCTGTTTGGTAGCCTTTGAGTTGATTAATGTTTTTTTTTCTTTCTGTGTTTGTGTGTGTGTGTGTATAGGTGTTTGTGTGTGTATAGGTGTTGTGTGTGTGTGTTTGTGTGTGTTGTGTGTGTGGTGTGTGTGTGTGTATAGGTGTTGTGTGTGTGTGTGTATAGGTGTTTGTGTGTGTGTGTGTATGTGTGTGTGTGTGTGTTTGTTGTTGTTGTTGTTGTTGTTGTTGTGTGTAATCTTTTCTATTTCTCTGTTCTTTCTGTTTTCCTCTCTCTTTGAATCTGAACTGTGTGGTGCCAGTCTGTCTATTTGGGCCCATAGGACTCTCAGTTTGGGGTACAAGCCAGTTGGAGCAGAAAAATCACACCCAAAAAAGCATCTGATGCAAATGGAACTCAAGACCTCCCAGCCTACTTGTCTGCAACATTATCCTGGGTATCACAGTGATTTTCTCTAATCTTTTTTTTTCTAAAAGTTATTATCATAATATTTCATATGAAGCACACAGTATTCTCATTGCAAATGAAACCAGGTTGCAAACCGATTTATGCGCATGTGTTTTGTTTTTGTTTTTGTTTTCAACAGGTGACAGCGTGATATGCATATCCTGGATGTCCAGGGCGTGGAGCATCCTTGTGTATCGACTGTGGCTTGTGGCACGCACAGGATCTGTGTATTACACACTGCTCGGTTTTCTCTTGTACATTACATTTGGTGAGTGGCAGCTCATTGAAAGGGTATTGGGAGGAAAGCAGCAAGTCAGTTTCTTCACATACTGGTTCTTGTGTGTAGGTGGTCGTATGTATCAGCCAGATTCAGTGCAGCACAAAAATGATTTAAAAAACAAAACAAGAAGAAATAATCTGTATTAGACTGAAATGTAGGGTCACCCACAGTAAGGACAGATTGTCAGTTAACTGGAAATGGTTGAAGGGCAGAATAGAGTGGTTGAATAGTTGTTAAAAGATTAAATCATGTGTGTATGTGCAGTCATGGAAAGAAAAAGAAATATCAAGCCATATTCATATGTACAGAGTGGGATAGAGAAAAAACTGAACATATTTATATGTAGAGTGGGACAGAGAAAGTACTAAAGTATGTTTATATGTACAGAGTGGGAAAGAGACAGTATTAAGCCATGTTTAGATGTGTGGCAGGGAAAGAGTGCATTACATGCATAGCCAAAGAAGGCAAGAGAAGTATGAAAACATGTTTATGAATACAGTGAGGGAAAGAGAAAGTGTTAAAACCCCATGTTTCATTATACAGTCGGGGGAAAAAGAAAGAAGCGCCATGTTTATGTGTATGGTCAGGGAATGAGACGGTAGAAACACAGCTGTTTTTCTGTGTGCGGCCAGGTCCTTGGTTTGTCGGTGAGTTCCTGACCGGTCACATGGGTGTGCTGTTTGTGTGGGGCTTCTTCATCAAAGGAACATTTCTTCCTGGCAGTCTCACATACTTGTACGGCATTTTCCAGGTAATATGTGTGTGTGTGTGTGCACACCCGCACGTTTTTGTGTGTGTTGGGAGGGGGGGGGGGGGGTGCACGCGTGTGTGTGTGTGTATGTGTGTGTGTGCGCGCTCACGTTTGTGTGTGTGTGTGTGTGTGTGTGCATACGTGTGTGTGCGCACACATGAACAATCACTGGGGAAAAGTAAGCTTAAATATACAACCCTCACATCATTGAAAATAACATGGCCAACATCTGTTTGATGAACAAGGTGATGTGATGGGAACTTGAATTAGAAAGCTAAAGGAGATGAGAAAAAAACCAAGGGGATATGATGGGAATCAGGAACAGGAAAGTAAATCAATATCAAACCTTTAAGTGATAGCATTTTGCATGATTACATAAATAGAATGGCACTCAGGAGATCACCGAAGGCCACAAAGGTCAAACAATCTTCTTCAGTTAATGATGATGTACGAAAGTTTACACTACGGTGTCACTGACAGACCGACATGCCAAAGTCATTACTTCTGCAGGGCGCAGAATTTCTTTTTAATGCGCTTGTGAGCTTGAGTGCAATGGAAGCTACATACTCTGGTATCTTGACCGTTTAACTTTGTGCAGTTCTTAATCATACACTGAAACAGTGTAATTTTCTCTCTGATAGTGTGGCTTTGAAATAGGTCAGGGGCTGTTCTCTTTCCAGACAGGGAGGTAGAAAGTAAGCAGTTTTTATTTCCAGAAATGATTGTACTTGTGATAGTGAAGGATCCAGCTTTGAACATGTTTTATGTGATGAAAAGAATGATGGACAGTAGAAATAATTAAAGTAAGCACACATACCTTTTACGTTTGTCGTTTTTTCAGAAGTGTCATATTTTGAAAAAAAAAAAAAAGCAGAAATTGAAAAGTGGTTCTCTTGGAAAATTTGTTACGAATGTTTAGACTGAAACATACTTTAATCATATGTAGGTTATGTGCTCTGGTCATTTTGCATTGGTCTGTTCAATTTCTTATAAAAAGAAATGACCAAAATGTTACTTCATGAGATGTTCACATATCTGTTGTTAATGTCACCACATCACTTACTTGAAACAAATTGATCCACTTGTTAATCCAGAACCGCACCAATATATCAGAGAGTTATTCCTTGGGTCACAGTCCACATTTCCGCTATGTTTTGTTACCATTGGTCCTACAGTTTTTGCACAGTCTTGCTGACAGACAAACAAACGAACAGATGCATCATTGGTGGAGATAACAACAACAGTTTTGTACATCATATCACACAGGTGCTCACCTTCAACTTCCCCCTGACTGTCATCCTGGGCAACACGTTGGATCTCCGGCGCCAACAGGTGTCCTCCAGTAACATTCCGGCTGGCAGCCAGCGCAAGACCAACTGGCGGGTCATGCTGTCTGACCTTCCTTTCTCCTTGCTACTCCTCTTCCAGACATTCATCGCGCTCACCGAGTTCCCCAGGAACTACGGCACCACGGCCATGATCATCAGCCCCGTGCGAGGCGGGTCATTAGTGGTGGCGGTGGTGCTTCTCTATTTCACCCACACCGTCCCCATCAAGAGGCTATGTGCTGTCAATGGCAGTGCTTGCTGTGAATGACAACTGCCCGCACTTAGGAGTCTGTGAGAGCTTTCAGGTGGAGGGGTCTTGTCATATCTCAAGTATTACCAAAGACAATGGTGAGTTGTGGGTTGTAAAGTTTTGGGGTTTTTTGTGTGTGTTTTTTTTTAACGGAGAGTGAGGTTGGAATATGTGAAGAGGACTGCAGATCTCAGTTGCAAATTCTGGGTGCTGTTATCAGAGAACTAACAGTGAATTAGTGTACCAGGAAGGAGGGAGCTAGATGGACAATGGTGGCGTGCAAACCATTCAACACTCATGCTTGAACTTGGGTGTATATTTTCTGTTATAAAATAATTGCCCTGTTGTTTTCAGTAGATTAGCAGATATGATCAAACCATATGTAAATGTGGGAAAAAAAATTTACCGGAGGGCTGTGGGAAACGGAGAATAGGAGCAGGTCATATCTTTGTTCATTGAGTATTTTCCCTCTAAGAGTGACAGTCTTTAGATCTGCTAGAGATGAGGTAGTGTCTGTGTGGGTGCATGTGTGTGGGAACACTGCTAAATTAGGGTTGTAACTGTTGTTTCATGAACAGCATTAAATCAGTAACTAAAGCAAGGTGCAGATTTGGTTCCAGAGCAACCCAAACTAAAGTCTTTGCTCATTTTGAATGGCACCAGTGGCTCATGTTGCGGTGATTTTTGCTCATGCATTTTTATTTTGCATGTCTAGTTGTGTGTTATTTTTAGCATACCATCTAAAAGACAATAGTCAGTTGAAGTTTTCTTCCTCTTGATACTGAAGTGACATTACTTTTTGTTGTCATGTTATTGGCAAGACAGTAACTGTACCTCCGCCATTCCCACCAGTCCCTTCCAGGATCCATTCTTGACAGTTTTTCTACTGTTGCAACTTCATCAGCAGCTTGTGATAAAAAAAAAGAAACCCAGTCTTCCCTTTTGATAACAGGTCCAGGTTCTTCATTTGAGTTTCTTATATTCATCCGTTTTTTCCACATCTTTCCCTTTTTACCACCATGTTTATTGTTTGTGAATCTAGCCAGCTTGAAACAACATCGATTTTGATCAACAATGCCGTTCCATCTATGTAGTGAGCAGGGAATGCTTCATGCTGGGTTTGAATGGGAGATGTAGCGGTGAATGTTAGCAGAGTAACATGAAAAGCGGATACAGATTGAAGTTTTAGCCCACCAATTCAAAACAAAAACTCTTTGTGAGTCTGTTAAAACAAATTGTGAGCCTGTTAAAAGAAAAGAAAAGACTCCATTTCTCTGATATCTGATGTTAAAGTTTTTGATTGATGTGAAATGTGCACCTTATCAGCAGAATGTGTCATCTGTGTATATTAGTGACAGTTTGTAAATTTTCAATAGAAGATGCAACTGCAGGGGTGGTTGCACAGTTTCTAGTTGGTCTGTTGATTTTTGTCTGAAAGAAAAGTTTGGCTGTTTAAGCCAGCTACACCTGGCTGGTAGCAGCATGTGGAGGTCTTTCCTGACCTCCTGAGTTAGCATGTCTGCGCACTTGCTTGTGCTTACACCCATCACAAGTGTATATAAACACAGTGGTAAAAAAACAACACCAAAAATATAATTATGTGAAATGTCCCATAGTGAGCATTCATGGAGAAAACAAAAATAATATTTAGGGTCAGCAGGAACTGTTCCAAGCGACATTGGTTCTGATGGCAGATAAGAATAACAGGGTAGTGAGACTGTGGCAGCAGAGAGGGTGGTGCTGTGAAACGTTGGAGGACTGCCACAATGGCTGTCTTCATGTATGTGTAGTTGTACTCTAGTTTCTTTTGCTCAGTCTCCTTTGCTTTTTCCCATCTTCTTCATTTTCTTTTCTTCTACGAGTCTGTCTTTTTTCTTTCTTTTTGCTGTAATGTATAAACTGTGGGGCAGCTACTTGAAACAGATTCTTGCTACTTTCTGTCCAGATTGAATATGGAAGTGATCAGTTCTGTTTTCTTCCCTGTTATCTCTTTTCTTCCATGTTTTCTGTTCTCCCTGACATTCTGATTTCAGCGTTTTGTTGCATTGTGGAGAGTGTAAAAGTTTATTTCGTAGTGATCTTATTGTGGTGTGAACTGTTCAGTCTTTTTAATAACAGTCGATTTCATGTTCGTTATACACACAGTTGAAAGTAAAACTTGCCACCCTGAAAACAATCAAATGGAATAAAGCCGCAAAAATGTGTGCTATGTAAAGTGTGTGGGCTTTCATAAAAATGTGCTCTCATACAGACATTCAGCAGCATGCATGTATAGGCTTCCTCCAGCATAAATATAAGTGTAAACAAAGAACATTTGTCTGTCTATACACAGGAATATGCACATGCTTGAGCACTATATTGTCCGGTTGTTGAAACGAGAACCAACCAGTTAAACCTGATCATGCACTAAAACTGATCTTCAAGCACTGAAGCTAGTCACCAGGAGATGGATGGATATTGTCAGGTATAGCCTTTTTTGATTTTATAAGATCTCTTGTCCAAGCATAATATAAGGAGCATACTTTGTTCTTGCCGATGTATCTCTCCTACCACATCTCCATTGTAACCCCAGGAGGGGATTGTTCAAGCACCACTGATGATTTTTAGACAATATCACTCCATCTCCATGACCCTTTGAGAGTTGGCAAGGGACCGACCTGTCCTTTTTCTGTGTTCCAAGCCATACTAGATGGGCAGTCTGGTGTTGTGGCTGCCTACCTCAGTGACGTTGCTTGTCCCCACAGCTTTTCCCCATGGTCCACCACACTGGGCCCCATTTCCTGTCATAGGCTGTCAAAGGCCTGTCCACTCACTCCCTGATGTTGTCCTCACACTTCTGATGGCCTCTCCTTCATCCCTGTGGAGCTGCTGGACAGATTTTATTTTTATTTTATATTGTGTGTATGTGTGTGAGTGTGTGCTAGTCTGGCTACTCTTAGAATGTGTGTGTAGATTTTATCCTTTTCCTCTTGACAGTGGTTACATGGTCCAGTGGCTTGCCTGATTCATTCACAGTATGATCTTTGTACAAGAATGAAAACAAAAATAAATAAGAAGAATAACTCTTGGTTGTGTGCTTTGCATCTGCGTTTCTGCTAGGTGAATTAGATTTGCTAGTGTTATAGGCATGTGATTGTACCATCACGGGTGTAAGAGTTACCTTTCTTGTTTGTTGTTTTGTGTCTATTGTTTACTGCCTCAATTAAGCTTTCCTCTGGACAAGATGTTCTCACAGTAGTGTCTCATTACCAGGGACTTGTCTTTGGAGATCTGAAACATGTGTCAAAGTATGCTATGTAAAGAGAAATATGGAGATGATCAATGAACACATGAACCTGATTTTGTAATGTGATGGAAGTTTTCTTATCATACCAGGTGGTCTTATGTTTTGTGAGCAACGCTGTTTTCTGTGCTATTCTGACAAGGATTTCAGTTTCAGACCTTTATGTGATGACAGCCCTCTGATATTTGAAGCTCTGGACAGTTTCAAGTTTCAGGCCTTCCCCCTTGATTTCTTTCTCAATGCTGTTGGAGTTGTATGTGGTCATGACCTTGTTTTCATGACACTGATATCCATAACCTACACCTCAGTTGTTCTAACAAGACATCTTAGTAAGACTGGTGATTCTTCACCAGCCAGAGCGTTGATGTGGGTAGGAGGATGTAAACTGATGATTGAGCGATCTTACGAAAGTTTTGTTTGGCTTTGTAGGAAGATGTTGAAGAGGGTTGAGTAGAGCTCGAAGCCTTGTCCGACTCTGGCAATAGTTATAAAACATTTCACCAGTGCTGCCATTAAACAGGACTGCACTTGTGGCTTTGTCCATGGCTATTTCCTTGTACTAACCTGTCCAAACAAATGCATTATTCCCACTTGGCATGAATCATTACCATTAGATCAGAAACCCCTCTTGAAAATTTGGGGCGAGCAAGAGAGAGCAAAAGTAGTCGTTCTTGAAACATATTTTTGTGAACTGTTCGATCAGTTCCCTTCCTTTTCTTGTTCACTACAGTTGCTCTTAAACAGAACTGCACCTGTGGCTTTATCACATAGATATTTGATGGGTCTGATGATCTTGGCAACAACATTGAATATTCTCAATGTGGCTCTTACCTTTCTCAAAGCCTTCTGAAGACATCATACAGATCTCTTCAGTTCTCAAATCATAGGCTCAGTAATGAATTTTCCTGCCCTGAAATATGTCTGGTTTGCGATGATTGTGTCTGCTGTGGATTCAGTTGTTTTGGGCCATCATTACCATGACTTTAATGGGATGGCTGATAACGCTGATGGTGTGATAGTACTTTTGCAAGTTTCCTTCCCCGGAGATTGTGAAGACAAGACTGTTCATAGGGTTAGTCATTCTGTCTGCCAGATATTGTTGGATGTATATGTGAGGGCATCAATCAAAGCATTGCCTGCTGCCTGGATGAATTCAGCTGGCATGTAGTCTACCCCAGCCAGCGTCCTTTTCTTTAGAGACATAACTGCTGCTTCCTTATCAGTTAACCCCCTTGAAGTTCTTTCCCTTGATTTTTGATCACTGGTGATTGAAGGGTTTTTTGTGATAATTGTCACATCTAAAAACATATTTGTCATTATTAAAAGCAAGAAAAAAAATTATTTGAGAAATTTAAAGTATTATTGCATAGTTATTGCTCGAAAATTGTGAAAAGCTAAAGAACTGGTGAGAATTTTAAGGGTACAGGGTAATCATCCTTGCAGATGTAGTAGTGAAAACAGTTCCGTTCCGCAGCATCCCATTAGTGTCTTGATAATACACTTAAGATTATTTATGCATGTGATGAAATGCACAGTTTGCGCATTTGCATGCATGCACACACACACACACACACACACACACACACACACACACACACACACACACACACACACACACACACAAACATACATACACACACTCTTTCTCTCTCTCTCTCTCTTTCTCACTCTCTTCTATTATGAACACAAATGTCCATAATACACACAGACACAGACAATGTCATGCTCACTCTCCCACTTTTATGCATGATTGTGTGTCAAGTAATTTTAAGCTGTGTGTTTTGGAGGAAAGGGAGAATGCTTTATGTACACTCTGTGTGTGACGGATGGTAAGTGAGTAGGTACTAGGTGGCTAACTGAATGCATACATGACTCATCACAACAGATCTCATTTGTTTGCCAATAACAAAGGCAGTGTCGATATCTGCCAGCAAAATGTCCATGATGTGGTCAAGTTTTGTACCCTACACTGTCTTGTTACTTCTGACTTCACCCTGTTCATCAACACTGTTATGAATATTCATTAAGAAGCATTTAAATGACAGGGCTGGCCTTAATGTCTCATTTATGCACAGTGCCAGGAGATGCTGCTAGAAAACAATAGCTCTTTAATCCATTATTGAGGTTGAAAATTTTACTTAATTTTTTTTTTTTTTTAAGTAGTGGTGGAATTGCTTCAGAACTTAATCATTGTTTCAATATGGAAAGAGACTAACAATCGAGCTGATGCCAGCAGATTTTGGACTAGCCAGAACAACCAGGGCTGAAAAGGTCAATGAGCATGTGCACAGACAAAGGGCTACAGAGCAGAGTGTTGTCTGTAATCTTGTCTGTCTGATTGTGAGATAACTTGAATACATTTGGTAGATCATCCACAAATTTTACACGGATATTTCTAGAATCATTATTTATAAGTGACTGAATTCTGAGCTCCGAGAGAACTATACAAAATTGATAAAGTGGAGAAAAAGAAAAACATGTTTGGGCGCATATATTGTATCCTGTCACAGTCTTTGCAAGCAAAGGCCAGTGTGCCAACTACTCTGCATTGTGTCAGAATAACATAACTTCATTTACCCAAGAATGATGTTAAAGGGGGTGGGGGTCTGCTCTGGGATGCTGTCTTGACTTTTCAGTTTTGTAGTTTCTGTATTTCCTTTTCATATAACAGAAGAAAAGAACCAACTATCCTACTGCATCATAGAATGTACACGTATGTGTGTTTGTGTGGTTGCTTGTTAGAGTTTTTGTTGCTTTTCTAATTTCATGTTTTTCTTTTAAGAGTCTTGTTGTTTGTTTGGTTTGGTTTTGAAAGAAGAAAAAGTCGGTTTATATCTGAACCTGGTTGAACATCGCCTATCATTTTGCATGTATGTCACAGTGTACATCACCTAGAAGTTTATGCGTATTTCAAAGGTGCTCAAGAGCCCATATTTTTGTGTTGTTGAATGTTCTGGCACTCTGGTAATCCATGCTCTTTGTGCAGGCACATCATCCTAGGTATTTATTTGTTGAATGCAAGGTGCAGTACAAAGACAGAAATATATGAATATTTCATGGATGTAGCTGGACAATGAAGTGGGTTTATGAGGCAGAAACAAAGAATGCAGATAATTTTTTCACCCATGATGTATAGCAAACTTTAAGTTGAAATCACTGATGTTTTGCAAGCATTCCAACTTTCCAACCTCGGTGGATTTCCTTTTTTTTTTATTTTTTCTGTTTGTCTATTTTTCCATGATCCATTCCTGCTGAGAAAAGCCTGCTTTTTTTAATGAAAAGAAAAATTATTGATGGCTTTGTGTCAGAAACTGCTTGGGACAGATGTGTTTTCAACTGGGACATGTGGAAGGAAGCGGAGGTATACCGGTTTTGAGCATTTTTGACAGGAATCCAAAGCAGAAAATCAATATTGTAAAGAAAACAGGAGAAGAGGTTATTTGCCCTTCCATCCCTTCCCCCTCCTTGCCTGACACCTCACTTGTGAGTTGACTTCAACGCAGTGACAGCCCTCATATGGCCCTTTGCGGTCGGCTGGGCTATAAGCGATATTACCTTGCCCCACCTTACCACAACCCCACTCCCCTCTCCCTCCCAGCCCTTTGTCCTCATTCTCACCTACACTTCCAGTCTTTTACGTTTTCCTCGCTGATTAAAGGTAGATGTTGGTAGTCATGAGATTTGTTCTACTCACTGTCATCCCAGCTTTATGCTTTCCCACCCCCCATTTCTCTTCTTTTCACAGTTAATACTTTGTCTTCTGACTTTCAGCAAGCTTCGTTTCAGTCAACCCCTTCACCTTCGCTCTAGGCCTCAGTCTGCTCACTCTCCACACATCCTGCAGTGCTCACTCTCTTGGCCCATTCCCTCAGACTTTTTTTTAATCCTTGTGAGTTTGCATGTGGTTGGGGAAGCTCTGTGTGGTGTGTGTGTGTGTGTGTGTGTGTGTGTGTGTGTGTGTGTGTGCGCGCGTGTGTGTGTGTGTGTGCTGTTTTTAACTGTTGGCACATGGATAAAAACAACGATGACTTGGACTTTTCTTAGAATGCAGTTCAGTGGTAGTTATTCAGAAGTTTAGATATTATGGTATACATTAGTCTGTTGAAAAGTTTCTGAAATATAACAGATCTGCTCCTGCCTGTGTGTGTGTGTGTATGTGTGTGTGTGTGTGTGTGTGTGTGTGTGTGTGTGTGTGTGTGTGTGATACAAGTCGTTCACAAATGAATAAAAAGTCTACATGAATTTTTTTCTGATTAAGTCTAAATAAAATCTGTTTCGGAAGTCATTTTGGTGGTAAATGTATTCATACAGGAAGTTCAAACATTTAACGGCCTTTTTGCAGATTATTTTTTTCTGAAAACATTTTAATCTGCTCCTCTAAGGAAGTTAATTTTTTCTGAAAACATTTTAATCTGCTCCTCTAAGGAAGTTAACATACAAGGGCCTTTTTGTAAATTATCTTTCTTAAACAATGTAGTTCTGCTTCCCTACTCCTCACCCCCACTCTCTCTTTATTTTTTTAATATTTAATAACATTAGTATGTATATGTGTGTGTGAGTGTGTGAGTGAGTGTGTGTGTGTGTGTGTGTGTGTGTGTGTGTGTGTGTGTGTGTGTGTGTCTACCTATACACTCACAATACACTCACAACTGTATACAGATCTGCCATTAAGAGAGAACAATTTAGATCGCTAGAATTTTACAACTATCAAAGTTGACAATGAAAGAACGTTTTTCTGGTTTGATATTTATTCACATGGATGTGCGGGAGTGTATACGTGTGTGTGTGAGAGAGTGCGAACGCACGTATAGAATGCATGTGTGTGTATGCACAATCTATGTTCTTTTCATGTGCAAGTGTCGGTTTCTGCATATGAATCTGAGTGATGGTAAGAAACAGGAATGAAGTCACTATTTTATGCACTTGATATGGTTGTAATGTGTGTTTCAAACATATTAATGCACATTGTGAAAACATGCACTAAATGTCAGCTACATTGTGATATCTTTGTCAATGTGCACCTGCACTTTGCACATTTCCTTTCAATGATATGCAGCACCTTACACATTTCTTTGACACTATATGCAGCACGTTGTATGTTTCATTTCAATCA
This sequence comes from Conus canariensis, assembly GCA_033310375.1. NCBI lineage: Eukaryota > Metazoa > Mollusca > Gastropoda > Neogastropoda > Conidae > Conus > Conus canariensis. The sequence continues at coordinate 52,001,507 of CM065723.1, forward strand.
TTATAATGTGATGAAAATCTGTTTTTCTTTGAATATTCTATTTTCATGGGGGGGAAAAAGAAGAAAAAAGAAAATATATAGTCACATTTTTTCAAGGAACTTGCATTTTTTTTTTTTTAACATTGTCTGTAGAAACAGGCATTCCTTTCAGTTTAGATATTTACATTTTTCTCATAGTACCATTAAAGCGGTGTTTGAAAATATTCTGCCATTTGGCCTACATTTAATTTTTGTGGTAAAAAATAGGTGATACGAAATTGTGAGCAGCAAAATGAGGAACTTTTATTTCCAATAAAGAAATTCAAACGCTGGACTGTGTGCATGTGTGTGTTTAAGTGTTTGATAGTTTTATTTGCAGAGAAAAGTCATATACACTTTATTTTTCCCTGACCAGATTAATCATTTCCTAGATTTCTTTCCTTCTTGCTAGCTCCATGGTTTTTTTTTTTTTTCCAAGAATGCTTTGGAACTGAATTTCATATCAGTGGTATGCCTGTCTAGGGGGAGCTTATATTGATGGAAGAGTGGAAATTGAGCTCCCTCATTTTTTTTCCCAGTTGACATATTCATTTTAGTTAGACTGGGCTCACATGTGATTATACACACATTTTCATACCACATACAGTCCATGTCAATTTAAGTCTGTAAATGCACATATCAGTAAATTCCTGTCCTTGATATTTACCCTGTTTCTTTTTTTCTTAATTACTGGGCTCCTCTAATTCAAACACTCTCTTGCCAACCACGAACGCATCACACAAACACTAGACCCTTCACCCGTTGTGTTATTGTGAAAACAGCTGAGTCAATCAATCGAAGGAAATGAAAATAGGTCAGAACAATTTCCTTGCCAGTTCCTTTGATTTCATTAACCCCTTAACTGCCATCAACGTCGTGTTATATGAGGCTCACACTCACAGTGACTCCTGTGCTGCCTACTTCTGTATGTCATACAGAGATATTTCATCATATGTTTCTGCATACTTAAGATGAAAAAGAGCCCTCAAATAATGTTGCCAGGCTCAGAAAGAGTTTTAAAAAAGCACTTTTTGCTTCCATAACAAGTTGCATCACACACCTAAATACTGCTTTTGCCAGTGGGGGTTTTTTTTCACTCCAAGAATTGAGATTTGTTTCCAATAAAATGGCAGAGTCCAGATCGACTCAGCCTCCAGCACCATTTCAAGTACTGGCAATGCCTGAGGAAAGAATGAACAACAAGGATAATGGTGACGAAAACATGTGCAACAATTTTGATGAAGAGAAGACAAATATTAACAATCACCTGCTGTTGGTGAGAAATGTCTTCTGAGTCATTTTTGGAACAGTCGCAAAATATAAACATGTGCCAGTAGTAACTTCAACAGATACACTATACAGCACACAATAAGGTCAGTCTGAATGCTTTATCATCACCTCAAAGTAACACCTATCATGCATCACTCGGCACTATTTCATGCACGACTTCCCTAGAATAAGGAAGCAACCAAATGTTAGTCTAATTGGTAGTGACGCTATCCTTTTGATCAGGTGTAACAACGACAAAAGACCTCAACAACCATCAGCAGTCAATGGCTTCATAACGCTCAATAATCTCTCAATCTACAAACAAGGACTTCCTGATTTTATCTGATTCGCTGTCAGCTTTGGAGGCCATAGCTGGCCGTAACCTCCATCATCCTGAACTTCTAAACTTTTTAAAAACTTTTTACCTCTTTGAAAGTGGAAGGTTACAACATTGTTCTTGCTTGGGTTCCAGGTCATGTTGGCATTCAGGGAAATGAAATGGCTGATCCTTTGGCGGAGAATGCCACAACAAGGAAACTGTCTAACATATCTATCCCTTACTCGGATTTGAAACCGAAAGTTAATTATTATATCGGAGACCTCAGGCAGGAGGACTGGAATACACAGACGGATAACAAACTTTTACAGATCCTCCAAACCATTCCTCTCATCTACCTCTGGTGGTCACAAAGAAGAAATGGTTTTATGCCGGCTTCTTACTGACCATTCGTTTTTAACTCATTCGCACCTTTTAAAATGTAAAGCTCCATGGTGCATTCCATGTCATGTACCACTCACAATGAAAGATATTATTTTAGAGTGTTGGGACTTACGTGATGTGAGACATGTACATTTTACATATTCCGTGAAAACCTAGTTCAGAGATGTTTGACCTGATGTGATCTTTGAATTTCTGAAAGAGATTTACATTTTTCACTTGATCTGAGATTTTAAAGTGGAAAGATTTGTAACAAAATTTTGAGTGTGTTTTTATTTTAAAGGGTTGTGTGAATGAATGCGATGTAAAATTCAGTGACAACTGCTCATTCATCAGACCGTCAAAGACCTTTCACCGAGTTTAATGTATAACTGGATACCCTCAAAAAACAAACATAAAAGCTTCTTTCGCCTTCTTTGGAAAATAATGCACTACACACACACACACACACACACACACACACACACACACACACATGAGAGATAAGATCAGATAAAATTCTTTATTTAGGAGAATAACAGATAAGCACTGATGAGCTCTTTCACAGTCAGTCCTCGCCCTGAGTTGGGACTATAAATATGCAGTGAAAAGAATGCGCAAACAAAAAAATCAGTCATGCAATGATATTGGAACACCAAATGTAAAGAAAAGAGAAGAAAGGAAAAAATGAGGGGGAAGAAGAGGAGTGTGTGTGGGGCATATAGAAAGATACTATAATGGACAACAGTAAGCATGTCTAAAACAGACAATAAAATGAATATGGCAAAATATGCACAAAATCTAGAACAGGGAAGAAGAAGAAGGAGAGAGAGAGAGAGAGAGAGGGGGGGGGGGGAAGAGAAAGTGAGGGGGGAAGTAAGGGAGCGGGAGAAAATGGGAAGAAGTAGTAAAGCGCCAAGTGTAATCATTTTTTATATGGCATGAAAATATGTAAAAGACACAATGTAACACAGTGACATGTAAATAAGAGAGAGAGAGAGAGAGGGCAAGGAAGAGAGAGGGAGAACATTAGAAATGGGAGAAGTAACAAAGCACAAAATGTAATCAGTTTTGATGCGGCAAATACGCAGAAGGTACAATGTTACATAGTGACACAAAAATACAGAGAGAGAGAGAGAGAGAGAGAGGGGGGGGGGGGGGGGGGAGGGAGAACATGAGAAATGGAAAGTAGCAAAGCACAATATGTCATTATTTTTGACACAGCATGAACATGCATAGAAGGTGAAATGTAACATAGTGACATGCATTAAAGAGAGAGAGACAGAGACAGAGAATGAAAAAAAAGAGACAGAGAAAGGACTGAAGAAAATCATGAAATAAGTACAGCTGAAACCATTGATGGAGGAAAACTATGTTAAAAACAAACACATTAATGATATGTGCAATGTAACCCAGAGAGAGAGAGAGAGAGAGCAATACACACGCACCAACATAAAATGAGCATTTTGCATATACACACATATGCACATCCAAATACAGAAGAAGGAATATCATTTCATTCTTTTAACCCCTTAATACACATATGCACCTCCAAATACAGACGGCAGAAGATCATTCCATTATTTTGAAGCAACCATTATACGTTATGTCATTGCAACATTTGAAATGGCATGCTAATGACGTGCCCTCACGAACATTCAACAGTAACCCCCCCCCCCCCCCCCCCCCACAAGGCCACCACTACCCTTCTCTACAAATACTCAGTTTTTAAAGGTGGTGATAAAATTGATACTGATCATACTTCCTCATCCCCTCGCTCCCCCCCCCCCCCCCCCTAAAAAACATTAAAAAAAACAACAACCAACAACACAAACAAACAAACCAAAACATCACTCGCACACATGCTGTCCACCCCCATCCTTCCCTCTCGCAAACACACACTTTACCCTTCAATCTCTCTCTCTAAACAGTATTTTCTCGGAGTAAGAAAAGATAAGGTAAGAAAAGACGAAAAAGTGTGAACACAGCTGAAAGGGAAAAAAAAAAAAAAAAAAAAAAAAAAAATGAAAAGAAAAAAGAAAGACGTAAACATTATACTGAAGGCAACAAGTAAACGCAGGGTCACAGAGAATGACGGATAAGAGAACATTACCGGTACAGAATTTCCAGGTGTAGAAAAGACTAAAAGATCGCAATCTGCACATGTGTAAGTGCACACACACAACGCACACACACACACACACACACACACACACACGCACACACACACACACACACACAACACACACACACACACACACACACACACACACACACACACAATCAACACACACACACACACACACACACACACACACACACACACACACACAACCAACCAACACACACACACACACACACACACACACACACACACACACACACACACACACACACACACACACGCCATGCAATCTGCACATGCCAAAGTGCACAGACAGATGCACACACATGCGCACACACATACAACACACACACACACACACACACACACAGACACAGACACACAAAACACACACACACACACACACACACACACACACACACACACACACACAACGTCTGCATGTGCAGATAAACACACATGCACTTCCAAACACAGACGAAACAAAAACAATCTATTTGTTGTGAATAATCACAGCATCTTGTTTTACTGTAATATATGCAATGGTGTATCAGTGATAGGCCCTTGCAGATATTTGACAGTAAAACCAGTCATCTTCGAATAAAGACCAAACTGACACCAGACATTAAAAGTAAACAAATGATATTTGAGCTCACACATTTCAAGCCCACATGACAACAGATATGTTTTGGAAATCAATTTTCTTCCATATTTGATAAGATTAACAACAACAATCCTGCTCACACCAAACATATAGAACAAGGTTCACAGAGACAGGTACACGAGCACATATATTGCACACATAGATAGGAAGAAAACATGCCTGTCATGGGCTCTTTACACCAGGGTTTCTTGCTGTGATCTTTTAACACGGCATACCAAGGAAAGGCCATTGCAAAGATTGGACAGCAGCATAACTCATACAGTGGTGCAAAGTTTAGACCAGTATCTGGCATTAAGGATGGCAATCAACAAAATACAAATTGTCAGTGGCACAGTAACCAAATCATTCATCTAAAAGAACAAGTCTCATTTATACCGAATGCATGGATCTGAATATCTTGCTTTAAAATATGTCCAATTAAACTGGATAGCTGGGATGAAAAACTTTTGACTCCCCAATAAACAAAAGAACAGCTTGTGAAGTCTGGGACGTGTGATAAAGTTAAAATACTCTTCTTAAAAATCCCAGGATAAGAAATCAGTCTAACTGGGTCACTTACTGTATGGGAGTCAATTCCTGAGGAACCCCCCCCCCCCCCCCCCCCCCCCCCGCACCCCAACAAAAAGAAAAAAAAATTGGATGCCGTAATTTTACATCCGATCTTTTTTTTTTTTTTTCTTCTGAGAAATCTTCAGTTACACTGTTAGTGTGACCGATGTTCCAAATACATTCGTAATTTATTTTGGGATCAAAATGAGAATAAGATCTTCCACCACCATAAGATGTTCTAGTTTACTATCCGACGTGGTGTGGCACCTAATCTCTGGTCTGTAGTCCTCGATGAAGGAACGCTGTAGTCCTCTGGAAGACTGGCACCGCTTCATGTACGGTGTTTATCATCTGTGGTCCTGCCTCCCTCCCCCCCCCCCCCCCCCCAAAAAAAAAAAAAAAAAAAAAAAAAAAAAAAAACAACCAGACCTTAAGAGATCAAATCGTTATAATGAAAGTACAATTTAAACATCAAGAAAAAAAAAGACAGTGATACCTAAGAAAAATATCTAGAAAGGGATGCTCTTAATCCTGAGAAACGAAGAAGCCACTGAAACACGACACTATACAATGTGAAAAATGTGACACACTGTGAAAGAACAGTTCAAAACCTATGAAAAGGCACTGGATCACATGAAAAATGAGGATACCAGACCTAATTAAAGTACTCTGAACCATATGAAAGAAGCACACAGAACCCTTTGAAAGGATATAGTAAACCTGTAGATAACACTTCAACCTCGAGAACAGAATAACTTATGACACAAGAGAAATCTAAACCCTATCAGAGAAGACAGGAGAAATCTAAACCCTATCAGAGAAGACAAGAGAAATCTAAACCCTATCAGAGAAGACATGAGAAATATAAACCCTATCAGAGAAGAAAGTACTAACATATATAACGCAAAATTAAACCCTGTGAAAGGAAGATACCAAATCCTATGACAGAAGAGGACACTTACCCTTCTATAAGAACAGGACAACAGACCCTGTGGGAGAACACTAAACCTTGTGAAAGAATGACTCTACACCTTGTGAATAAAGACACTGGGTCCTTTGAAAGGAGGACACTAAACCTATATAAGGAGTAAGGACTCTGAACCCTAGGAAAGATGTGGACGCGAAACCATATGAAAAGACATGAAACCCAAAGAAAGGGCATTCATCCCTATGAAAGAATGCCGAATACTATGAGAGGAGGGCACAACAGGAAAGTTAAACTCTGTGAAAGGAGGACATTAAACCCTCTATAACGGGGCACAAAATCCTACGGAAGAAAGACCCAAGATCCTTTTCATAAAGATCCACATGCCGACTCTCAATACTATGTCAAGCTTTCTGTGGAACACGGGACATTCAGATCAGGAGGAACCAGGTGCGCACAAGGAAATAGTTCTGGAACAGGATCAAAGACTTCCTCAGCAGCACTGCAGCGAAACCCCAAAGATCTGACATTATAAACAGTTGACCCCCCCACCCCCACCCCACCCCCCAAAAAGGACAAAATAATACGTCCCTAATGGCACTTACCATAGCAATATTTTTCACAAGCCATTTGTGACACACATAGCTGGTAATTCTGATGCTGACTGCCATTAGGGGTGTATTGCTTGTGTGTGTGTGTGTGTGTGTGTGTGTGTGTGTGTGTGTGTGTGTGTGTGTGTGTGTGTGTGTGTGTGTGTGTGTGTGTGTGTGTGTGTGTGTGTTGTGTGTGTGTGTGTGTGTGTGTGGTGTGTGCGAGGTGCGTGCGTGGTGCGTGCGTACGTGTGTGTGTGTGTGTGTGTGTGTGTGTGTGTGCGTGTGTGCGTGCGTGCGTGCGTGGTGCGTAGTGTGTGTGTGTGTGTGTGTGTGTGTGGTGTGTGTGTGTGTGTGTGTGTGTGTGTGTGTGTGTGTGTGTGTGTTGTGGCGTATATGAAATCTGATTACTTTACGGGCGACTTTTTGTATGTAAAGGCTGTACCAGTCTTGGAAAAAAAAAAGTCAATGTGTGTGTTCATTCCTCCAGTTGTTGTTGTGTACATGTGTCAGGTACAGGGTATATGGACAAGCTTAGAACATCCTGTTGGGGGGGGGGGGGGGGATGTCTCCTTGTTTGTTCAGTGTGCTCTGTGTTGGCCTTTCTGCTCGGCGATTCGGTGTTGCAAGCAGCATTCATTTGGAGTTATGGACGTGTATTTATTTCATCATGGGATCAAGAGTTACTCTACTTGTTTGTTAATTGTTGTGTGACTGTCTGTTTTGTTCTGTTATCAGCAGTGCCGCAGTCTGTTTAATTTTTCTTATCAAAGCTGTATTGAAATGTTTGTTATATATATGCAGGTTGTGAATGTGTGGAGCAGACAATTACACCGAAGTGCATACTCTCACTTTGATGACACAGCTCCTTCTTCTTTCCTTAAACATCCGCCATCATCATTTTGATGGTTCTGATGTGTATAAAACTGGGGGTTTCCACAGGGTTGTTGACATAGACATGTAGGACTGGCAGCAGGGGGACTTGTGGGGTGGGGGTGGGGGTGGGGGTGGTAGGGGAGGTGGGAGGAGGGAGTGGGGTGAGGGCGCTGGTTGGTCAAATTTGGGACTTGAAGCACTCCACTGAGGTTGAGGAGATAACCTCAGGAGGCAAGCTGTTCCAGTCCCTGACAGTCCTCGGGAAGAAGGAAAACTTCCTGTAGTTGGTTTAACAAGCAGGGAGGAGATACGTCTCCCCGTGAGACTGTCTTGTAGACCGTGCTGGGGTGTTTGGTGTGGGCCCGAATGGGGTGTTGATGCTGACCTCTTCTCGATGATATTTGAAAAAGGTGGTCAGCCTTGCTGCCCTTCTTCTGTCTGCTAGAGTGGACCACTGTAGATGTGTCAGCATGGAATCGACACTTGAGGTGTGACGGTGGCGGTTCACAACCCATCGAGCTGCACGGCGTTGGACTTTTTCCATGTTGCCGAGGTTTTTGGCAGTATAGGGGTCCCACACAGGTGAGGCATATTCTAGAGTGGGGCGAACTAGGGCTTTGTAGGCAGTTTCCTTGATGTTGATGGAGCCCACTCTCAGGTTTCGCCTGAGGAACCCTAAGGTCTTGTTTGCCCTGTTAGTTATGTTGGAGATATGGGTGTCCCAGCTAAGATTTTGGGAAATGGTGACCCCTAGGTACTTTGTCTCTTCGACTCTTTTGGGGTTTTGGCCGTGGAGATGGCATATGCTAGTCAGTGTGTTTTTCTTCCTGGAGAAATGGAGGGCTTGACACTTGTCTGGGTGGAGAGACATTTTCCATTTTGTTTCCCAGACTGCCATGTGGTCCAGGTCCTGTTGTAGCTTCCTTTGGTCTTGGGGGTAAGCTACAGTTCTGTGGCAGAGAGTGTCATATGCAAATAGCCGTGTTGTTGAGGAGAGTTGTTCAGGGAGGTCGTTTATGTAGAGGAGAAAAAGGGCTGGGCCCAGGACTGATCCCTGGGGGCTCCTGACTCTACTGGGACGGCCTTTGAAGAAGCTCCATCAACAACCACCGCCTGCTGTCGGTTTGCAAGGAAGTTCTTGATCCATTCGTGGACCTGGCCAGTGATCCCGTAATGTCGGAGCTTTTGGATTAGAAGGGAGTGGCAGACCTTGTCAAAGACTTTCGAGAAATCCATCACTAAGACGTCTGACTGTTTCCCCTTCTCCATATTGTAGGATAGCTCATCCACAAGCCCCAGCAGTTGACTTTCACAGGATCTGCCTCGCCGGAAGCCATGCTGTTCCTCGCGCAGGATGTTGTTTGCCTCTGCAAATCCCATAATTGTGCTTACTACAATGTGCTCTAGGATTTTGCTTGGCACACTCGTGAAGGAGATGGGGCGATAGTTTTCAGGCCTGTATCGTTCACCCTTCTTGAACACAGGAGAGACGTTTGCCCTTTTCCAGTCCTTTGGTACAATGCCTGTATTTATGGAGGATTGAAAGAGAAGCGTTAGAGCTGGGGCAATTTCATCACCAATTCCCTTCAGGAGGCGAGGGGTAATTCCGTCTGGTCCAGGGGCTTTGCCGGGTCTAGGCCTTTTAACAGCTTCTGTTATCTTTTCGCGAAGAGGAAATCTTAAATGAGACGGGGAACAGCAAACAGTAAATGACAAACATTTAGGGTAATTCTTCCTCCCACAATGAAAATTAATAAACACACCCTATAACTCCAAACGAATGCTGTTCAGTGACCTCGAATCGCCTGGCGGAAATGACCTAACAGAGCACACAGAACAGAGCTTGTGTAGATGCGTCAGGTACACTGTATATGGGCAAGCTTGGAACATCCTTTTTAGGGGGGGATGTCTCCTTGTTTGTTCTATGTGCTCTGTCTTGGAATTTCTGCGAGGCGATTTGGCGTCGCAGGCAGCATTTGATTGAAGTTACTTATTTCATTATGGGAACAAGAGTTACCCTACATGTTTGTTATTTTAGTGAATAACCAAACTAATGATAACTGTAAAATATATTGTTATGAAGTAATTCGATAACATGTTTATTATCATTTCCTTATTAAGATAGTTCTTATGATGGACATACATGTCACGAAAATTTAACACACACACACACACACACACACACACACACAGAGCTTCCTCTATACACTTAAGGATACAAATCCGCGTATGATGTACATAAAGTTATAAAGTGCATGTGGCTTCAGGTTTCAATCACGTGCCTATGAGTATTCAAAGGAAATGACGTTGTCTCCTTTAACTTCCTGTTTGCTTCCCGTGTTCGAGCTCAACTGAAAACAAGGCTAGTTCGAAACGTAAGTGATTTTGAAAAAGAAAAACCAAAGATTCATTGTGTATTAACTGCCTATTGTTTTAACAAATCTATATGGAAATGTTGAATCGAAGGTCTGATTGTACCTTGATTCTCCAGTTACTTGTCATTTATCGGAAACTGAAAGTTGGGTAAGATACTGCTGATGACGGACGGATGTTGGGCATGTATTTCACAGTTCACACACACACACACACGCACACACACACACTCTCTCTCTCTCACACACACACACACACACACACACACACACACACACACACAGATCGAGTATATTTCCAGCGCCAGGCAAGATTCTTTTCAGTTTCTTTCCGTAGTGCCATCTCATTCGGTTGCAAATTCAGCCGTTCGCTTATAGGGCGTCACATGAATCATTGCGATCGATCATCAACACAAATTCACAAACTGACAAATGGCCTTTGAAAGGCTGAAACTCCATGGAAGGCCTGAGAGGGAGGAATGCTGAATGAACTACTTTGCCCGTTTGTTGTTTTCGATTTCAGCAGTGCTGTCTTCGAATACCTGTTTGGAGTTTGAGCTAAAATTTCCTCATCCAAACATTAGCCTGTGGTAAGGATTATAAATTTAGTAGGAGGAAAGAATTCATGAATGACATTCAAGCGTTCAGAGGGAGAGAGATCAGTGAATCAATCCTTATTCTTTTTATTTCTCCACCGTACACGGTGTCTGTACTCTTTGTGTTTCAGTACACTGTGTCTGTACTCTTGTGTCTCAGTGGGCCCAGTGCACTGCTGTTGTTATGAACATCTGATTGAATGTGCAGTTGTTCCTGTGGAACTGGGAAAAGCACTTGTTCAGTGTGCTTCAGTTATTTGATTTTGATAATGTTGGAAACTGGTATGCGTCATTGTTAAGTTCAATGCAGTTATCAGTCTCAACTATCAAATTTGCAGATTTTTTAGTTATATTTGGCAACTGCTCCAAAAACAAGCAGTTGGTATAAAGGACTTTCTCTCTTTTGGGAAAACGGTGAATTGTGACAAAATGTTTTCAAACAGCAATTTCAGGATTCTGATGAGAGGACAAGTCTGTTGAGCAAAGAATCAACAGGATCTCAAGAAAGTCTGTCTGAAGACTACAAGATGGCGGCCTCCCCTGCACACCTTATCACTGGAGGTGATGGAGATACAGATGATCACAATTTGGATGCCTCATTTGAAAATCATATGGTATGTGATAATATCATTCGTACCAGTGAAAAATCAATCTGTCTTGGTCCCCCCCCCCCCCCCCCTCTCTGTATCCCTACCCCTCTCTGTGTGTCAGTCTCTCTCAAAATCTCTGTGTGTGTGTTGTCTGTCTGTCTGTGATGTTCTGTTCTGCCTGTCTCTCTCTGTATTGTTGGAAGAAAATGCTCTTTCTCTCTTTCCCTCACACACACACACACACACACACACACACACACACACACACACACACACACAACACACACACACACACACATGTAGGTGAACATGAACACAAGCACACACACACACACACACACACACACACACACACACACACACACACACACACACACACATGCATGCACACGCACATACTCAGGTGCACTCATACACACACATATGTACACATGCACATTCATGGAGTTAAGTCTCTAAATGCAGAGAGGCTGAAAAGTGTAATTTCATGATCCATACATGATGAATCATAATCATTGTCTGCTTACACTTATTATTTATATTCATAAAACAGCTATCTTTAATTAAGACACTTTCTTGCGCTATTACCATCACAATTGTATGATTTAAAAAATATTGAGGTGGTGTGTATCTCTGAATGGAAAAATGGTCAAAAAGATCCAGTCACACTGTTTTAGTTGAAAATAAAGAAAAAGAAGTTGCCACTGAGAAAGTGTTCAGCTTGTGGTCTTTTGACTCCCTACAGTGGTCGCATAATATTATAATGGAAAAATCTTAATCTTACAAAATATTAAACTATGTATTGATAGTGTTCTTTCTGTGTAAATTTAAATTTTTAGCTGGAAACTCTAGAGATTTGGATCTTTAGTTATTGGTTAAACAGTGGAAAAAATTGCCTTATCAAGCTGATAGTTTGTAAAGCATTAACTTTAACAGGGTTGCACCCCTGGTAAGTCCCCCCCCCCCCCCCCATCTGCCCCCTCTCTCCCCTCTCCCATGGTCGATCAAGCTATGAACAACATGACCATTTCAGCACAGGAGCTGGTTCATCAATATTTTGTCATTGGAAAAAACAACAGGAACATGCAAAACTGGTAGTTTTTACATTGAAATGATACTTAAAATGCCAGTTGTTTCAGCCTTAGTTGCACTTTTTCATTGTATAATGTATGTCTTCTTCTTCATCATCCTTTCAGACTCATAATCATTACAATGATTGATCTGGCACTTTACATAAGATGTGATTATGGATTACGCTTGAGGATCCACCCAAAGATGCGTGTCTAGTCTGACTTTATTCAAGTTTAAAAGGCTGTGCCAGTCTTGAATAAAAGTTACTCTGTGTTAGGTTTTCTTATGGGAGCAAAAAATACCCAACTTGTTTAGTGTTTATCGTTTACTGTTCCCTGCCTCATTTCATTTCCGATTTTGTTTTGATTAAATTGAGGTTATTTGTATTTGTTTCTGTCCGTCTGTGTGTTTGTCTTTTGATCTCCCTTGCATCTTTGGGTGGATCCTCAAGTGTAGGCTCAAAGATTGTCCCCTACATTTTATACTATTTGCATAATGTCTTTAGTTTTTCAGCAACTTTTTTCCTCCCCACACTTTCGTTTGGTTTCATTTACTACTCTTCGCTGGCTGCTTTGGGGGATGCTATTGGATTCTTTTTTGCACCCTTGGTGGTGAGAACACCACAGTAATATGGACTGTGGTGTGCCTCTATTTGACGCCAGGAGCGCAGACACAACCAGCCGTGTCTCCCTGATGAGTCGACCCAGCGGACGAAAGGCCTCGGAGCAGGCAGTACAAATATATCTGCCTTCAAAAGGGATTGCGATGGTTCCCTTATGCAGCTAGTGAAGAGTTTTCATATCTGTAACATATTTTCTTAATTTCATGTTCCCAGTTTCTCCATCTCCACCCCCTTAAGTCCAAATCTTTGCCAAGTCATTACTATGAAGATAGTTCAGTTGTTGGCCTGCGCTTGTTTTTTCCCCCACTATTAGATTGTTCGTCTATGTATTTGACTTCATTCAAGTTTAAGAGGCTGTGCCAGTCTTGAATAAAAGTTACTCTGTGTTAGGTTTTCTTATGGGAGCAAAAAATACCCAACTTGTTTACTGTTTAAAATTTTACAGTTTCACATGAAAAATTTAGCATTGTTTCAGTCAACTACCTATGGTCAGGCAAGTATGAGAAAGTAGGTACACCTGAGAAATATCAAAAGGAGTTTTCTGTGTGAATTTTTTTTTCTTAAGAAATACACGTTAACTGATTGTATTAAAAATGACTCCCTCCCACCTTCATGTTTAGTGGGGATGGTCAGACAAATCGATTTGATTTCATTGCTGAAGTGGAAGTGTTGCTACATTCAAAGGAAGAATACCAGAGTAACTTTCACAGCACATTGAGGATTTTGTGGCAGATGAGTGGCCTCATGGCAGTGCATAGCAATAATGGTAGCAGCAGGTGCTTAATCAGACCGGCCACATAACAAGAAGTATAACAAAGTTCAGTCTAAATTACTTTTAACCAACTTTAAGGTAGGAAAACAAGGAAGTGGTTGGGGGATGGGGGTGGTGGGGATCTCGAAAATCCATTTTTCAGAGTATACATTCAGTTTCATATGACACAAACAGCAGACCAGTAACAGTAGATTTTACGGTCAATTTGAAGGGAAAGTAACCATCCTGTATCTCTTTGCAAGTGCTGGAGTGTTACCCCCTGTTCAAAACAGTGAAATGACGTCAAATAAGTGGTTGTACTCAAATGGTAGTAAACAGGGCTTAAGTAAAATAAGAGATGTTCACTGATGAGAACACAGTAGATAATGATTCTGTTGTTGATGTTCCAGAAAATGACTTCAATGATGGGTTGGATACTGGAGACGCTGATTCTCTTCCAGATTGAAATGAAAATCAGAAATCAGATCAGTTCCATTACCTATTGTTAAACTATAAATAATGTTATAACAAGAGAGATTTCCCCATTTCATTGAACTCTTATTTGAAATTGATTACATTCATGCAGATGAGAGGAGACAGCTCAGCAAACTCCAATAACAACATGACCGACATCAACGTGAAGATTCGTGATCCAAATGAGCCTGCCAGTTCCCCACCCCTCAGCATGCAGCCTACCCCCACAAGTCAGGGAGAGAGCAGGAGGCGACCACAGCGACGTCCACAGCGCCCGCGGAGCCAGGAAGAGGTGGAGGAGGAGGAAGAGGAGACACTTCTGTATGGAGCCAAACATGTCATCATGTTGTTCATTCCCGTCACTCTGTGCATGGCCGTCGTTGTGGCCACTATCAGTTCTGTCAGCTTCTACACAACCAGTGATACCTACCTGTGAGTTCTTTGTGTTTTGTTTATAGTGTTTGTAGGAAGCATACAGATATTGCAAATGTGAAATTTATGTCTGTTGATGATATTCAAAGCATGATTTTACATGGAGAATGGTTGAATATACTGTTGGAAATATTGTTTCTTTTGTATGGTAAACTCATTCCTTATCACCTATTTAGTGTGTCGGGAATTATAACTCCTGACAGTAACCTGTTTCTAAATAGAAAATTGACTTTGGTCATGCATTTGGAGAGAATGTGTATGGTGTAGTCTGTTTGGAATGATTATTTGTTCATATACTGTGTGAAACTGTGCAATATAACCAACCAATACTGCAAACTACATTGAACTATTGTGTCCTCAGATGTTGATTATGCTACATATGTTGCAGCGTGTACACACCGTTTCATGAGAAGACCACAGACACTGGGACCAAACTGTGGCAGTCCTTTGCCAATGCTGCTATTTTGCTGGGTGTGATAATCACTATGACCATTGTTTTGCTGGTCCTTTACAAATTTAAGTGTTACAAGGTATGGCTTCATGTTTCTGCACCTTTGAGTGTTGTGTATATATATGCGGTGTAACAAATGTATCAAAGTACATGTTCAGAAAAGATGCTGATGTCTTCATCATGATATCTTTGTATCATTGCCTTCATTAACCCGAAGAGTGCCTATGAGCCGTCAGCTGACGCCGAAGTAAAAATGCTTTCCCAGTGCCTATGGGCCGTCCACTGACGTCATGCATTTTTCTTGAATTTTCATTCGTTACTATTTCTATTAACGGACTTAAATAGAGTGTGCGTAGTAAGCCTTATATGTCTGTAGTATTAAAATGATATGCAAATGACCACACGTGAGGGGAAAGCCCATTTATTCTCATCGCTGACTGGATGACCAGCCAGCACTTCGTCTCGCTTGCAAAGATGGTGGCGCAACCTTCGACAAGCGTAGCAACCAAACCAACGTATTTACACAGCTGAGCAGGCTCTGCTAATCATTTTTGACAAAGACAATAATCTTTTATTCAACGACTTACTCGAGCATGAAGGTGAGATGATGATTGTGATGGAATTGCCGACCGTATTCGTCAGTTATTGTGTCGGGCTGTGTGACCTCAGTGTGTGTTCAGCTGACTGGTTTGTCAGCGTCGAACGAGCTCGCCTAGTGTGTACTCTGCACTGCGTGCCAGTGGCCAGTGATGTGATAGTCAGCGCGAGAGGGGAGCGTGGCCTGCTCGCGTCGTGACACGGGGCAGAGGGAAAGGTAGGAGAAGAGGACGAGTGAAAGAGAGGGTTGAAGTCCAGCAAGGGGGCGTGGTGGGGGGAGGGGGGCGTGGTCGTGGACTGACCTGTCTGCATAGAGTGTGAGCGTCTTGATAGACTTCTAAACTGTTTTACTTTCATTTACATGTGTAGTGTGACAATACAAACTTTATTTTCAACTTTTTTGCTTTGTGTTCTTTTTTGGATGTGAAGCTGTAGTGATAAATACATATGTTTTTGATCGTGCAAAAAAATCTATCCAAATGTAAATGCCTAAATATTTTTTTATTATCAAAATTAAAACAAAAGAAGCCCAGATTCAAAATCTTCATTCAATTTCCTTCCAAAATCATATATATTTCATTGTTATATCTTTTGTAGTTTCTGAGCTAGAATTTTTTGTTAATTATTACCCCAAAATCATTAGATTTCCCTGGCACTGGGAAAGCCTTTGCTTGTAACATTTTCAAGCAGTGAACGGGTTAAGTGGTCATGATCTGTTCACACTGTTGTTGTCACATATTTGATGACACTTGGAACAATATGTAACATGATAGTGATCACGTAAATGTGAAATGTGACTGAAGCTATGAAAAGATTGAGAAATGTTTGGAGTACCTCATAACAGTGCCGCATAAAGCCTTACACTACCGTCAGGTTATCACTGAAAGATGAAACAGAATGCAAGTGGAAGCACTTCTTTGTTTTAATCTTCCAGAATTTTGTCTTAGACCTGTATAGTCAGCTGAATTTTGCCAACAGAACAGCCGCATGGAATTGGTACAAGATGTGCACCTGTGATGGCACTGAATTTTTTATTCATAACAGGTTGGTGGTCACTATAATTTCAGGGCATGCAAGACAACAGTACTTTTATTTATGCCACCGCTCAGCAGTATCATCGACATATTAATTTTGAACAAAAACTGCTTGGTATTATCTTGCTGCATGGAAGACTACATTGCATTAGTATTCCAGAATCATACATTTCATTTTTGGAACATCTGATCAGCAGTATGTTACGTATATTTAGGGGGGAAAAAAATCATGAAAAGGTAAGGTAAGGTAGTGCTGCTTATAGCCCAGCCAACCGCAAAGGGCCATATCAGGGCTGTCACCGCATTGAAGCCAACTCACAAGTCATTCATTCACACAACCCTTTAAAATACATCCTCTAAAAACACACCTTGTTAAATATCTTTCCACTGTAAAATCTCAGATCAGATGAAAAATGTTCTTTCAGAAATTCAAAGATCACATCAGGTGGAACATCTCTGAACAAGGTTTTCATGGAGCCTGCTGTAAAATGTTTATGTCTCACATCATGCAAGTCCCAACACTCTAAAAGAACATGTTTTATTGTGAGTGGTACATCTCAGGAAGATGTTTTGTGACTGATAAACTAAGAGGAAGAAAAAACTCTCCCACAGTCTGGTGTAACAAACTACAGCAGAGACCGTTCTTTTTCTTTTATTTTCAATTTAATTTCATTCATTTCAGTTGTAACTTGCACTGATCCATTCATGTTTGAAAAAGTAGTTTTCCTAATTGAATTAGGTTTTTAGAGATACTTGTCCGACTGAACAATAGGGATGAATGACTGGCTGCGGAGGGTTTATATGAGGATGAAACTGTTGAATGATCGCAGCAATTTTGTGTATGATTATAGTGAGAGTGGGCACCTCCTTTATCAACTGAAAGAAATTCAAGCAAGAATTGGAGCTTTACTTGAATATTTACAAGTGAGCGTGTGTTTGTTTAGTAAAAAAGGAAATGGCATATTAAGCTGATACATGACGTGATTTTGTTGCAATTGTTTCAGGTGATCCATGGCTGGCTGATTG
Source organism: Conus canariensis (assembly GCA_033310375.1). Classification (NCBI taxonomy): domain Eukaryota; kingdom Metazoa; phylum Mollusca; class Gastropoda; order Neogastropoda; family Conidae; genus Conus; species Conus canariensis. The sequence continues at coordinate 52,019,236 of CM065723.1, forward strand.
CGTCATCGGTAATGCTTCTCTTCTTGTTTTCTTACATCTATCTGGGGTGAGTTTCTTTCGGTTTACATTATTTTAGAGTTGAGTAATGACATAGCATGCAATCTTTTAATGTGAATGTTGTATTGTTTAGCCCTGTAGGGTGATAGGCAAAATTTGTTTGTCATTCATGCACTAAAATACTGTTTCACTCTCAAGAATCATATTTTGTGTATTGTCTTCACCCTCTATAATGAAAAGCTTAGGCAGGTTCACTCTCTGAAAGATTCAAATGAGCACATTCGGTTCTGAGTCACTGGTTGTTTGCACTGGGAGTCATTATTCTCATAGAATCATCAATGCTGAAAATTGTATTGCTTCATTACTCAGGTTCTGAAGCATGATTTGAATGGTCAAAAAGGGATTCTAGGAGCACAGTCAGTCATTTCTGAAACTGGCATCACCAGTGGTGATGTTGGCAAGTTGTTTTTTAAAATGTCATTCAAGTAAACATGTGCAATAGATGAATGCATGAATAGTGAATGGGACTTTGACTCTGAAAAATAGTATGTAAACCCAGTTTAGAGTATGACACAATTCTGGTTGAGGATTTTTCTCAGTTGTTGTTTCTCTCAGTTTTTTAAAAACTGGTTTTTGAGCATGAATCAACAGTAAATCTAGCTAGCTCGTTTTGTTGACCTCTGGACGATACTATTACTATTGTTTTACCAGAAAGTTCTTGCTAAAAGAACAATCACTTCTTAGTCTTACTAAAAGCTGAATACCAGTCCAAGTCTTACACAGTTTGGGCTACAAGTGGCCTAATTAGAATGGCAGCATCAGCAGTGGATCATTTAATTGAATTCTTTTCTGTATGATGTCATTTTGTTGGTTAACTGCATGTTTATTGTCTTCATGGCTAGTTTTGGACCTGCAGAAATCTATCTAGGGTTTCAAAGAAAGTGGAAAAAGTTGTGAGTGCACTTTCAGCAACAGTTGTGTTCCCATTAGTGAAGGAACCTGTTGATTCCCCTCATCGGCTCATCCTCCAATGATTCAGGCTGAAATCAACATGGAGCATGATTTCCATCCAGCTTCCCCTTCTGTCCCCCTTGCACCCCCCCCCCCCCCACTCTCACACACACACTTCCTCTGTAAGGGGTTTCTTTCTTTCTGCGTACGCAGGCTGATACTCCTGCGGACACTGCCTGTATAGACAGGCAGTAGAGTTTTGTGTGTATGACCGTTTTTTATCCCGCCATTAAGGCAGACATACTCCAACTTCGGGGAATGTAAGGGGTTTGTTAGAGTAAGTGTGGGTTTATCACTCTGTGTTAAATGCATTCATAACCCCATTCGGCTTGTTGACTGGGTGTGGTTGGAAAGGGGATGCAGGTTGTGGGCATGTTGCATGCATACACAAAATTTTATTGTGGAAGGAGATAGGCATGTTAGGTGGTTATCATGGGTTCATCACTTTGCTTTTCATAAAATCCTATCCCTTTCAGTTCTACTCTTCATTTTTTTCTGATCCTTTTTTAAGCAAATTACATGCATTTATGTACCTGAGTGTAGTATTAATCATCTCCGCTATGTCTGTCAGTCTCTGCAGTTTGTCAGTGACTCCAGTGTTAGCAAATTTAGGCAAAAACCATTGAGGAGATTTTAAGCAAACTTGATGGGAAGTTGAAATGTGGCTGAGGAATGAATCCACTGAATTTTGATGTGGATATTTAGTGTGTATCCAGATCAGAGGGCGGATCCAGGCTGTGTTTGACTTTAGCAGAGGTCTGAGCTGCCCCGATGCTGTTCTAGTTGGTACCAGTTTTTACCAGGTGTGTTTTTTTTTAATTCAGTGATTTGCGCCTGTACATGTATAGTGATCTGTGTCTGTGTGTATGTTTGTGTGTGCTCACCGTTATATGATCAGAGGCTACATGTATAGTGAACTGTGTCTGTGTGTATGTTTGTGTGTGCTCACCGTTATATGATCAGAGGCTCCAGGAACTGTTTTTGGTCTTTACTGAGCAAAAAAAAAAAAGAAAAGAGATTTTACTAGTGAAGTTGTTGTTAGAGTTTATCTTTTATATTTGTTTATTTATTTAATCTCAAAAAAAGTTTAAATCGGCCTTTTTCCCCTGTACGCTTTGTGATCCTCACTTGTTCCCATCCGTGCCTGCAGGGAGGTGCTGCGAGCCTACAACGTGCCCATGGACTATGTGACGGTGGCTGTGTTGATGTGGAACTTTGGGGTGGTGGGCATGGTGTGCATCCACTGGAAGGGCCCCCTGCTGCTGCAGCAGATGTACCTCATTGTGGTGTCCGCACTCATGGCACTGATCTTCATTAAGTACCTGCCTGACTGGACGCTGTGGGTTGTCCTAGGAGTCATGGTTGTCTGGGGTAAGGTGGGGTGATTGCTTTGTGTGGATGTCACTGTTCAGGGTCTATGTTAAGAGAATAATATTCAGTTATCATCTTTCCATGACTTTGGCTTATAGGGGTGCAGTGATGAACACAAGGGCAGAAGGCGAGCTTAGTAAAAGGCTTTTCCTCCTCTCTGATACATAACATATACTAATGACTGTGACAAAATTAAGTTGGAAGGGATTTGAGGTCTTATCAAAATAATTGAGTGGTTGTTACGTTGACTCGTATAATGGTTAGTTGTCAGTAGATCTAGGGATTCATAACCCATAACCATGGTACAGAGTACAATGGAGTGTGGACATCGTAAATAAGTCCTGGGTGGAAACTAGGAAGGACTGGACTTGTTAAACATGTCTACTCTGTGACGCAGGTTGAGGACAGGGAGTTCAGAGCCCTGACTGCTTGAGCAGGCCCTGGATGAGTGGCTTGGGGAATGTGGTGATGATCAGCTTTCAGTTGACTGGGATTTAAATGTGTGTCTAGTCAGTGTATTGTTATGTCATGTTTTGTTTTGTTTTGTTTTGTTTAAAAACTCTGTTCAGATATTAGAATAGTGGCTTCAGTTTGTATGCATGTTTCTTACAGACTTGTTTATCCATACAGTTTCCCCATATTTTGTACACGTTTGGCAAAAATAAAACAAATACAACAAACTTAAAAAGAAAAAAAAATGGAGAAAAAGATGAGTCAAAGTTCTTGAGCAATAAATACACTTGTGGAGTGTAACTATGGTGTTATTTTGGGTGTGCCGGTTTGAATGTTTTGACCGAAGAGCAACAACTCTTGCTAACTCTCGCACGTGAAATCACTCTGGCTGTGTCTACTTCTGCGACAATGTGTCAACAGGCAGTGATATTGAAAAAAGAAAATCAGTCTATCATTATTTTTAAAGTAACCATACTTTTTTTGCTTTTTTAAAATCCTATTTTTAGCTTTTTCACTTGTATCATAACCCACTTATAACCTCTCTCATAGCCATTCTTATCACTTTCACATGCTTTGTATAGCATCCTTGTATAAACAAAAAATCAATGCAAACCTGAATAACTTTATTTGATGTTTGCAGATGAAAGAAAAATATGCACACAGAGCTGATTTTTCAGTTCCTTTGTTTTGAGTGGACGGCAGACAATATATTTTAGCAAAAATTATACAAATGTTGACCATAATCCTACTCTTACCAGCCGCCGTGGCGAAGTGGTTAGCGTCGCGGACTCCCGGCTGGGAGGTCGTGGGTTCGAATCCCATCAGAAGTCATGTGGGTTTTTCTGCCCCGACCGGCTCCTACCCAGAGTTGAGTTGCTGCGGACTCAGTTGGGAAGACTGGGACCACACAGTCGAGTTTCATCCACTTAATGGATGCGTTTCTGAGAGTGTTGCTCAGATTTCCTGACCAACACTGCAGGTGCCTGTATCTCTCGGGCCTGGTTGACGCCGGGATATATTATGAAAGGAAGCGTAGAGTACAGCCCTGTCATGTAGTCTCAGACCGAAATGGAAATCCGTAGCATCATCTTAATCATCCTCATTCTCATCGATCAGCATTAAAAAAAAAAAACGTCTCAGGTTCTGTGGCCCTTCATGCCCTGCTCTCATGGTGACCTCAATTTCGATGTCCTCTCCACGTCTGTGGCTTTGGTTTGGTTCCGTCGGGGTCACCGGTATCGGCGAGTCCATGGGGGCTGTCGTTGGACGGACGTGGTGGCGCCCTCCGGAGGGAGAGCTCACTCACGCCGGCTCTGTGACTAAGCAATTATTGTCGTCAGTAGGGGGCTTAGTAGGTGGTGTCCTGCGTATGTTAGATCAGAACAGGCGCCACTGAACACCACCGAAGTGACTCGGCAGCGGTGCAGTTTCTCCTCCGGTGGGTTGCCTCTTGACGGCTTGAGATTGACTGCTCCCTGTGGATTGCTGGTGCCGGGGCTGCGGCGGGGCCGACCGGGCAGTGGCTGTGGACGGGGTGTCGGAATGGGCGGCGTGGGTGCACTGCCTCTGAAGTGGCGCAGAGGTTGGGACAGCAAAAAAAAAAAAAAAAAAAAATCCTACTCTTTAGACAGAGAAAAAGGTGAATAAAGTGATATGTTTCAACGAGTGAGTTAAAGAAAAGCAAAGAGGAACAACTGTTTTAAAAGATCAATGTACATAGCTATTACAGTGTTTTATACAGAGTAAAACTGAATTGAATGGATTGAAACCTTGCCCACTTAAAAGTGACAAGAGCAGAGGTGTGCGATGCAGTCACAAACCAAAATGGAACTTTGCAGGATTATTTTTATTGTCACCATCAGTAGTCATAAAATAAAAGGCATTGTTTCAGTGGCTGTAGTTACCTCCTGTTGATTTTCTGTACACATCCATGTGCATGGTGACTGTGGTTTCATGTTTATGTTTTTACTGTCAGTGAATTTACAAGCATGCCATTAGAGGTATTCAGTGGGGCGGTGGGCACTGTGTGCGTCCACTGGAAGGGCTCCTTGTTGCTGCAGCAGATCTACCTTGCCACTGGTCACTGGTAGATAGGAAATAATATGTGGACTGTAGGGTCTGAAATATTTTTGAAAAAAAGAAGCCCAACCAAAACAGTAAGAGAGCATGAATTTGCACCAATGTATGATGATGAATCAGGTAAGAAGGTAATTGATGTTGGAAAAACCTATTGCTAATTTAGTTACTGCATTATCAGGTATTCCCATTACCATCTTCTGTGGAGCACACCCCCCCCCCCCCCTCAACTTTTACACAGAATGGAAGATACACATATGACACCCCCATCTCCTTCCCCTGCTTTTACGAAAGTTTGAAAGATTTGCACACACACTCTTTACAGAAAATGCACTCATTTTTGTTGAAAAGTACACCAGTAGGCTGATTAAGGGCAAACAGGACTGTCGTTGCGCTGAGATTGAAATCAGATTCAGACTGGCATGAAAGTGATTGTTATTGAACATGAATGTGATTATCAAGCAACTGTTACGTTATTTCCAACAAAACACAACACTGTCATATGTAGAACATGAGCATAGTCCAACTTCTCCAAGTATTGTGAAGATGGCATAAACAGGATCCTGCATAGTGATGAAGTGAGGTGGGTGTGGTTGGGTTGTCAGATCTGGTGGCGGTGCTGTGCCCCAAAGGACCCCTGAGGATGCTGGTGGAGACCGCATCTCAGCGCAACGAACCCATCTTCCCAGGCCTCATCTACTCCTGTAAGCACATCCCTTCTTGGTCATGTAACTTCATGGTAGTCCATTTACCTGTTTTTGAACAGTGGTATTTACTCTGCTTGTGACTGTGTGTTAACCTATTAACTACGAAATTGTATTCAGCAAAAACATAGCAGTGGAAATACTTTGATGTGTGTGTGTGTGTGTGTGTGTGTGTGTGTGTGTGTGTGTGTGTGTGTGTGTGTGTGTGTGTACTGATGATGTTTGTAACTGACCGTTGTGGTTGCTCACAGGTACTGTAATGATTCAGCATATCCACACAAAGTCACCACATTATGGGTCACTTCAGTCATTGCCACTGCCATCATTTAAGTTTGGATCAACTGTGGTCACTTTTGTCAAATCAGTGCTAATGTTTGAGTTATTGTTGTTGATTTAGCAGCGCTTGTGATAGTGAAAATATTCACGTTCATTCTAAATGTTGTGTTCCTATCATTAAACAGTTATGCATAATACAGTTTCAGAAAATAGGATGTAAAAATTGCTTAACACACTTTAAACACGATTCAGATGTCTGCCACAGACAAGCTGGCTGTCCCAGCTGAAGTTTTGTGTCGTAGTGCTCAACACTTCTCAAAGAACCAGTGTGAAGTGTTGTGTCTTAGTGCTCAACACTTCTCAAAGAACCAGTCTAGGAACTGGATCTTTCAGCATGCTGAAAAGGTAACATCAATAATTGGTGAACAACAGCAGAAAAGGGCTGTTTGGTAGTTAACATGTTAAACGTGTTCAAATCAACGAAAAGAAAAGAGGTCTAAGAGGGATTTTTTGTTAATTTTTTTCCACAAGCTATTTGTTATCTGCAGTTGCCTTTTTCATATTTGCAGTAGAATTTCTTTGAAAATAAAAGGCTCTCTTACTTTTATTGCCATTTGTGACTCTGAGTGGACTTTTTAACTAGCAAACTGTCCAGAGCAAAACTGTAGTAACAGATGTACTTTGATGTTCATGTATCTGAGTGTGTTGGAAATGTTTGTGACTGACCATTATGGTTTGCTCACCTGATCTGCGATGAGTTAGCACATCCACGTGAACTTATCACGTGTTGGTCACTTCGGTTATAACCACTGCTCCATCTTGCACCAAATTTGAGGAGAAAAGTGATTGTTCATTCTTTGTTGTCATTGTCTTAAATGTTGTTTGTCTCTTGCCTGAAGACCAATGAGGTTGAAATATGTTTGTCATGTAACTTGTTTGTTTCTTTTTTTCAGCAGCAGAGTAATTTTTGTTTCAAGTTTGTTTCAATTTCCACCTGCAGTCAGCTCACTTTGAAACTCACAGTGTAAACGGTTGCCACAGATAAACTCGGCTCCCCACTTGAAATGCTGTGTTCTTATTGATCAACCACAAATCTTCTCAAAGAACCAGTCTGGTAATTGGAAGTAAACTGATCCCTCAGTGTGCAGAAAAGGGCCTAGCAGTAGATGGAGGACATTGGCAGAAAAGGATAGACCGATAGTAACAAACGTGCCCGGAATGCGGGGTGGGGTGGGGGGGAGGGGGGGGGTAGTCTTTAAGGGATTTTTTTTCCCACAATCTGTTTGTTTTATCCTTTTATATATTTCTTTGTTGCAGAGGCTTTGCTTTGAGAGTGAAAACCCTTCTTACTGCCATTGACTGTCTTTGAATAGCTGACAGCAGCGTAATGGACATGCTCTGTCATGTGTTTTTTCAGCCACCATGATGTGGCAGGTCGTCAACATGGCTGATAGTGATGACAGCAGCAACAACAAAGAGAAGAAACAGAATGGAAACAAGCCAGCTGAGAATGCGTCTGGTTAGTGATCTCTTTACTTGTATGTTTCGCAGATATCAAGTTGATCTTTATTTGTAATTTTGTTTTAAAAAGCATGAACTCTTTATACAGAGAGAAAATGTGATGTTATCCCCACTTAGTTAGGAACATTGCCATATCATCAGTATGTGCCCCTAAACTTCACCCAAAGATCCAATTAGACAGCAAGAGAAAAAAAAAAAAAAAAAAAAAAAAAAAATTAGACAGCAAGAGTAATCGCTCTTAGATCACGTCGCTGAACTATTTCGGTTTTCTCCTTTTCCATAGTGGCTGTGGGAGTCTAATCTTAATGTTTAATACATGTACATGCCATTTTCATGTGAGGACTCATTCTTTTTAACATGATTACAACCTTTAGAAACCCCTTAGTGGTTGGCATGGCTGCAGTAGAATTGCTACTGATATTCAATACAGAGTAGATGCATGCACTGTCTTCATGACCAATCATTCTGAATGCAGGAAATAAGAAAGTGTTAATGTGTAGGCAGTACACCAACAGCTGTTCACGAATATTGTAAGCACCTTTGAAAGATATTGGAAAGAACGTATGGGACCTATCATGATGAAACACGTAGTAAAGTTGCAGAGATAATTCACACAAAATGCCTAGAAAGACCACTGACCAAATTTTTATCAGTTTTGTGTTAAGGCCATTTTTTGTTCTTTGAATAGGCTGTTCCTGTCATCATCAACTGCTGTTTTTTTTGTTTGTTTGTTCTTTTTTTTTTTAAAGATCGCTCATTGAAAACAAGTTTTACTGGCAGCTAGGCAAGTTTTATGTATCATTCAAGTCAGCTAGTCTTGTAACACTAATTTCTCAAAATGGCTAATCATCTATCAACTAACTCCAGAAATTTTTCATTTTAACTTTGCTATGAAGAAACCTGCAGTTGCCCTTTTTATATCACAGAAAGAGAATTTGTTTTAAAGGTTGTCATCCACATTATAACCGGAGATTAATCAGTTTGATACTTAGTATGCCGTCTGTAATGAATAGTACCCTGATAAGCCATAGACTGTGAGACATGCCACTCAGTGGAACCTAATGTCCCACAGTAGATAGCTCAGCAGAGTTGAACCAAGGCTCCATAAACCAAGGAGTGCCGACAGAAGAGCCTGATGATGGGGGCTTTGAAGAACACCTTAGAAACCGACAACAGCGTAGTGATACCAACACTTCCCTGGCAACAAGTACTGAGTCACAGCAAGCCCGCAGTGCCGTGGAGGCTCTGGGCGGGGTGGATACGGAGGAGGGAGAGACACCGATGCCCCAGACACCCACAGCCCCAAGTGGGCAGGGTAATCCACCGGAGGGTCAGGGGAACAACGCTGAGGAGGAAGAAGAACGTGAGTGGAATTTTTGTTTGGGTAAATGTGTGTGTCTGTGTGTGTGTGGTGTTGTTGTGTGTGTGTGTGTGGTGTGTGTGTGTAACTGGGCATGCATCTTTGTGTGAGGATGCAGGGGAGATGTGGGAAATGAGGACAGAAAGGGGATGGGAGTAAGGCTGGTGGGGAGATGTGTGTGTATGCATCTGTGTATGTGTGTGGAGAAAGGGTGTGAATTGGAAGATACTGGGGAAGGGTTGGTAGAAGTGGGCATGGAAGGTTGTGTGGATGTTTTCTAAAATATGATGGAAGCTGGTTGTAGGGGATGAGATGAGGATATGAAAGTATGCGTGTGTGTGTGAGCACGCATCTACTTACATGCACGGATCTCTGCGTGTTCAGGAATTGGGAGGAGTAAGGGTGCGTGAGGGATCTGTTTGCTGCATGACTTTGATGATTATGTATGTGTGTGTGTATATATATATATATATATATATATATATGTGTGTGTGTGTGTGTGTGTGTGTGTGTGTGTGTGTGTGTACTTTTACCTAGCATCATAGCCATTTGCAGGTTGTAAGGGAACCTCAGATGACTTCCAGACAAGATCCTTTCATCAGATCTGATCCTTAGCCATCCTCATTGTACTGAGGGTAGATAGTTCTGTCCAGTCCTTGATGTTATCCTCCCATCTTGTTTTTTAGTCTACCACATCTCCTCCTCCCTGGTACAGTGCTTGCGTGATGGTTTTGGCAAGTCTGGTGTATCCTGTCACATGGTTGTACCACTTCATCTTTCTGTATTTGACGATGGACATAATGGAATAGTCTTGTGGTCCCATGACTGCTGTTTTTAACATATTTGTTCGTGATGTGGTCTGTGAAAGAGATGGCCATAAATTTCCAGTAGCACCTTAACTTGAAGGATTGAATTACAATTTCTTCTCTGCAGATCAGCTTTGAGGAGTCCATGACTCGCACATGGAAAGGAGGGTTTTTTCCATAGGAGTGCAAGCCTTATGTCATTACCTTGTATGATTTTGTTTAAAATAAAGGAAAAAACCCTACTAGTTTATGGCTTATATTCTGGTATTAAAGTCAAAAACTGGATATAAAAAAATCAAGCAGACTTATTTTATTCTTTGATGTTTTGTGCATGTTTATCTAATGAAATAAGTGATTTTATTGTATTCTTGGAATTTGCAGTGTGTTGATGTGTTTGTTTGCAGGTGGTGTCAAACTGGGTTTGGGTGATTTCATTTTCTACAGTGTTTTGGTTGGCAAAGCATCGTCCAATGGGGACTGGAACACAACCTTGGCCTGCTTTGTGGCCATTTTGATTGTAAGTCACCCGTAAAAGAACTTAAAAGTGTACATATGGAGAGCGATTAAGATCACATTGTTGGGTGCATGTGCACACGAACTTGTGAGAGCAAACTTTGGTATTTGTTTGCTTGAGTGTGTGGATTCTCAGGCACTTACTATGTGACTGTGTAATGGCATGTGTCAATGACAGTGCTCATGCGGTGGTGACAAACGTGAATGTTACGTTTTTACTGTTACACACCATGGTGTTGTCCAAACTGTTCAGAGTAATTATGCCATCCAAAATAAGAATTCTAAAAAATCTTCAACAATCACAGCAGTAGATAATGATAAGAAGTTCTAACAGTCACCTTTTGCACAGACAGCACATTACAATTAGGCCTTTAAGTCCAAAGATGACATAACAAGAATTATTAGGCATATGCTGTTTTTCAAATTCGTGGTAAATGTTTTTTTCAGGCTGAAATGTACTTTAATTTACAGGCAGTGTTTGTAGATGTACGTGTGTGTGAGGGAAAAAGGTGTGTACACAACATGGAAAGTTTTTTTTGTCCTTTTTCTGTCGTCTTCTGTGTCAGTCCCATGCCATTACGCCCACATGTCTCATTCTGGCCTTGGTCTGCAGCTGAGCCCTCCCTTGTCCTGGTGGAACCATGGTACCAGCAATATACAGTGAGAATCAGTGTCAAGTTGTGAAGAGGCAAACCACCAGAGGAGACACTGCATTGTTGCTGAGGCACTTAAGTGGTGTTCAGTGATGCCTGTTCTGATCCAACATTTGTAGGATACCACCTACTATGTCCCCAACTGATCACAGTAAATGGTTAATTATGAAACCTGCGTGAACGAGTGTGTCCTTCCTTACAGTGCCACTGTATTCATTCAGTGACAGTCCCCATGAACTTGCCATTACTTGTGACCTCGACATGAACTAAGCAAGGGCACAGATGTGAAGAGGAAATCGAAACTGAGGTCACCACGAAAGCTGGGAATGAAGGGCAACAGAATTTGAGAGTGATGTGACCACAGGAGGAGGAGGCATGAAGGGCTACAGAATTTGAAACCTTTTCTTTTTATGTTGATTGATGAGGATGAGGAAGATGATGCTTTGGAGGTCCATTCCAGACTGAGATTGCATGACAGGGCTTTACTCCATGCTTGCTTTCACAGTATATCCCGGGATCAGCCAGGCCAGAGAGATACAGACTCCTGCAGAGTTGGTCAGGAAGTTTCGGCAACATTTTCAAAGACACATCCATTAAGTGCATGAAACTCGACTTTGTGGTTCCAGTCTTCTTCCCAATTGAGCCCATAGCAAACTCAACTGTACAAAAGGGATTATGTATTTGCTAGTTTCTGTTTTGAATTATTCTCTGATTTGACATGTTTGTACTGTAGAATAACCACACTTGTAATTTGTGCAAGGAGCTTTAAGTTGAGTGGATGTTGTTTGCATGTGATAAAGAAACAAGGTGTCTGTTCAGGCTGTACATGGACCTTTTGATTGGCGCTGTAATCAGCTGCCCTCTTTATCTTGCAGGGTCTGTGTTTTACTCTCCTCCTGCTGGCCATCTTCAAGAAGGCCCTGCCAGCTCTGCCCATCTCCATCACCTTTGGTCTCATCTTCAACTTTGTTACCAGTGCTCTGGTGCGCCCCTTCAGCGACAATCTGGCCAGCGAACAACTATACATTTAATCTCTGCTGCTTCTTTGTTGGTCTCTGGCTGGCTGAATGCGAGAGGTCTTTTGAGATGAACTCACATTCTGAGATATCCATGTGTATATGAACATCAGGTATCTTGCTGTCAGATTTATGTACATGTAAATTATTTTCTTATTGGGTAGTTTGCACTGCAGATATAAACTAGGTACTGAATTAGGATCTACTGCTTGGTGATGCATTGCTTTAATGATCAAAGGGGAATCTACCGAGTACTTTTCCAGTGTCATATTTGAAGAATTACCTGGTATGGCCTGTGTATACCTATTTACCCATACAATTTTGCCATATTTTGTACACCTTTGGCGAAATATGATGTGTACGATGAAATGAAAGATAAAAGGTTGAAAAAAATCTAGGGATAAGTTCTTGAATGGTAATTGCATTTGTGGAATTTAATCATGGTGGCACTTTGGTATTCTCTGACCAAGGAGAGACAACTCATGTTAACTGTTGCACAAAAGCTTGTGTCAGGCTGTGTCTGGTTCTTTACAAACATGCTGATATGTAGGAAAAGAGCAGTGACTATAGGCCCTGAAATATTAAAAAAAGAAAAAGAAAGCTCGTGAGAAGACATATATTTGTGCCAAAAAATACTGATGAATCAGGTTTGAAAGTAATTTATGTTGGAAGAGCCTATTTTTACTATAGTTGCTACAAGACCTGATAACAGTCTTTGGTATCTTTGCTGCATAATGGCAAATGAAAACAAATCCATGGTCCGCCCCCTCCCAGTTTGAAAGATGGACGCTCCCCTCCAACTCCCAAATATCTTCTCTGCTTATGAAAAGGTTGAAGATTTGCATACATTGTTTGTGTGTTGAAAATAGACTCATTTTTGTTGAAAAGTACACCAGCAGCAATCTTAGGGTAAACAGGTTTTCACGGTTTGACACACATTAAATTGAAACGTTTGTCTCCTGATGAACTCCATCAGTCTAAAGTCATTCCATGTGTATGCTGTAGTAACAAAGCAAATGTGACATGTCACATTTAAATGCAGCTGCATAAAAGAGAAGGATTGTCACAGAAATTGTGGTATGGAACTAGTACATTTTGATGGAAATTCTGTAGAATTGTTCAGACATTTGAACTTTTGAGAGAGTAATGTGGAAAAGCTGAAAGGAGGAGCAAATTAAATGCTTCTGGTGAGACAGAAAATTCTCAAATCTTTTTTCTTATTTTTTTTGTTCATAATTATTACATGGATGGGTGTTTGTGTTAGGTCCTGATATGAACACATCTATGTATATTTTATTCTTTAAAAAAAAACACCCAAAAAACTGTATGCATGTGAGTGATTCTTGTGCACATGCAAAAGTATGCATACGTGTGTGTGCTTTTTTTTCTTTTTGAAATCATTTTTAATTAAATTAATGCGGTTTTTTTTTTTAGTTTCTCGTGCAGTAGAATAATGATATGGAATTAATTTTCAGTCAGAACGATGCCAGTGGATTTGATTACATGAAGTTATAATTTCTGTACAGAATACATACCTGCTGATCGATTTTCCCCATTTGTTTTTGTCCTTTAAAAGTCTTCCATTAACTATTATTGTAATGCTATTGAAGATGTTTAAAATTTTGTTGATTGTCTTACATTAGTTTGTGGTATGTAAGGCAACATAGTAGTTGAGGCACAGTCATTTCATGTCAGATCAATTTCATTGTCAGTCTTACATAGGGGTGTCATTGCAGGGCACATAATAGGCAGCCAAGTCATGGTAGAAATGATAATAAGTTGTTTTGATCATACAAATCACATTAAGCCGTTTTTTGTCTTTATCTGTGTATGTCTGTAATTCTCCAAACGAAATAATAACTTAGAAACAGTGTGCTGATGTTGGTTGGGAAATTTAATCATTTGACTGGGGGACTACTTTGTTGTGACCTGGGATCCAATTTTGTAGAAGGGAAGCTGAAATTTCAAAGACAAAGTGACCGCATCCACAAAAAACAGGAAAGATTTGGTCCTAGAAATTGATATAAAACATTTTGTAAGCATTGTACAGTAAACTTGACATTGCTGAAATTTCAGGCATTGTGATACCAATCGGACATATTAATGTCTGATTGATTTTGTTTGAGTCACTGGCTGAAGAAACTATAGAAAAATAATCTCTCTTCAGTGCTCATGGTGGTTAATGAAACAAAGTTGTAAATCATGTTTTAGATCAATGATTAATCATCTGTTTGACCCATACTTCTCTCCTGCTCTTTACCTTTCCTGTCAACATGCATTACATCAAATGCTGCTGTGATGTGCAATTATTTGTACATATGATGATTCTGTTGCATATGTTCTTATGGCCATGAAATGTTAGTTCGCTTCGTCAGTTTTTCCTGGTGTATGAAAGGAAATGACCACATCTTATGTTGTCCACTGCAGTCATCCACTTGTCAGCTGAAGTTCTACACAGTTTGAAACGAGGGTCAGATGCAGAGAGATGTAGCTGGTTGAGGGGATTAAGTAATAATAATAATGATAATGAATACTTATATAGCGCCTGTTCTGGGCTAGAGACCAAGCTCTAAGCGCTTTACAGTCCACATTAAGTAACGCTACACCATGAAAAAGATCTCACAGCAGACAGTGAGCTTGGTGACCTGACTTGTTTTGCCTGCAGCACATCACATAGCATTCAACTTATGAAGACATGCACTGATTTGAAGCCGTCATCTGTCTTGACTGACCAGAAAAAAAAAAGAAATCTTAAATTCAAGTCATAACCTGTTTTCCATTTGTTTTTAAAAAGGATTTGGATTTCAACCAGGGTAAACATGCTCTTTCAATTCACAGAAACAGTTCATGGAACGAAAAGAAAAGCCATCCATTTATATTGATTCAGCTGTAAGGCAGAAAAGGGACCATTTGATGGATGCATAGTAAAAGAAGAAACAACAGAGTTTTCCTTGTCTATCTGTCTGTCCAGTTTCCTTATCTATCTATCTATCTATCCATCTATCTAAGAGTGTCCTTATCTATTATCTATCTATCTACCTACCTATCTGTCTGCCTTCATTGGGTTTTTTTTTTCCTTCACTTATCCTTTTGTTGGTTTGTTTGTTTGTTTTTTGTCTTTGGCTGTGTTTCAGATTTGTTTATAGAAAAGTACATGAAGGTAGGATACAGTGCTGTCACAAACATTAAATCAGAATGTTTTGTCTGGGTTAAGTTTTATTCCTCTTTTTTTGCTTTTTTTTTTTTTACATGTGTCCTTTTCGTTTTTGCTTCATTTCTTCTTCTTTTTTTTTTTTTTTTGGTGGTGGTGGGGGGGGGGGGGGGGGGGGGGGGAGTTGTATTGAAATTTAACAGAAAAAAAATGGTTGAGAATGTTATTGAAGGAGATTCAGAAGGAAATATGCTGGGTGATGTTTTGATTTATGTCAAACATGTCACTGCCCTACATCTGAACATGTTGTTTATTTGTTGCATGGAAAGTGATAGCTATGCATATGTACCCTTTGAGATCAGTGATTATGTGATTCTTGCCTCAGTTTTACATTAGTTTGTGCATCCTTTCTTCTGTGGTGAGTTGATCTAGATCCTTCAAAGTAATCAGGCGTACATGAGCGATGCCAGATCCTTCAAAATAACTAGTCATACATTATTATTATTATTATTATATTATATTATATTATATTATATTATATTATATTATATTATATTATATTATATTGGGTATTTATATAACCGGTGGCTGTGCCACCAGTTAGTCTTCCTGTGATTTTATTTTGGAGACTGACAAGCTGTGGCAGCTGAACAAGGTGCTCCAGCAAGTCAGAAAAAATCAGTACGGTGTCCTTCAGTGGATCCTGGCCCATTGTGCGATCTGACAGAACAAGATGGCAGGTAAGCAGGCAGAGGCATCATGGAAGACCAACCAAACACTGTTAATAATTACATGGAGAAGAACAAGATCTCTGGTCAGTCATGGAGGACTCAGATAGAAAAGTGCTACCATGTTCAGAGAGGAGCAAATGATCCTGGTAAGGTTCAACATTGGCTCAGTTGGCTCACTCTACAAGAGAACCACAAATTCAAGCAGGCGGTCTTACCAGCCTGTTGCAAGCAGCCAAGAGGACCAAACAGCACAGCAACTTCTTCAAAGTTATCCACTCCTCCAAGAGAAACAACGTGAGGTCATCTGTGGTCACACTGACCACCAAGCTTTACAGCAGCTGGCATGAACTGGAAAGATCAGTGTTCATCGCTGGTTGTAGCCCGAGTGTGTAAATGGTGACAGCAAAGGTAATTATAACGGGACTTGACATCATTGGTTGTTTGATCATGAACTGATGCTGCACATGGCATGAAAATGAGAATATGGGTGTGGTTTTATTTTAGGGCATAGCAAGATGACATGGATATGACATTATCATTTGGAGGTCATGTTAGTTCTCAAGCTGATACTGCATACTTGTTTTTCTCAATGTTTTGATTCTTCATCCCATGTCCAACTTTCTAATTTTTTTTTTCTTCAATTGCTGATTACCTGATTTTTCATCCCATGTCCAACTTCCTGATTTTTTTTTTCTTCGATTGCTGATTACCTGCTATGTTTAAGTGTATCTCTGTTTCAGGAGCATGATTTCATTTCACGTGTTTAGGTAAAGATAGTGGAAATGTGAGAATTTCTAGCTCAGTGGATGTATGAAAAAAGCAAAAAGATTTTTAATGTATAATTGCTTGGTGTGCAAAAATGCTAAAACCTAACAAAAAACTGGAAGGGACCAAGTTGTGAATTGGTCAGGAATATTTTTTTTATGTCATGGCATTTGTTATTTTTCATCATGTTATGCCTGTGTTCAAAATTGATACTGGAATCTGGTGAAAGCAGCACTCCAAACATTATACTGTGGGACCAAGTTGAGCCAATGAAAACACTTTCTCTGCACCCACAAATATCACATAAACTTTGAAATTATTTCATTGAATTTTGACTAGATTCTTGTTTTCATTTATTGCTCTGTTAAGAAACTAACATGTATAAATTACAAATCTCCTGAAAAACTGAATGTGTTGGATGCATGCGTGTATGCACATGCATGTTTTGAGCCGTTAGTAACTTTTGGTAAACATTTGTTCTTATAGGTCTCAAATGCAAGGAGGACTGCCGCAACAGTCACAGCGACTCAACAGGTACTGATTCCATCAAAACTCGGCCATGTAATGTCAGAGACAGAAGAGAGATGCACTTGTACAAAGCATTGACAAAAGAAATTGTGGTATGCAAGTTTCACATGGTGGTTAATGCTGTCCATTATTGCCATTTTTTGTCAAAAGTCTTGTGAAATATTTAATTTTAAAACAATGCGCAAGCATATAATGTATTGAGCATCTGTGACTTAAAGATGTGCGTCTTTGTCTTGTTCAGAACTAGTTCATTGTGTTACTTTGTAGTGTCACCTTATATAGAATGGACCAACTTCAAGTCGTTTGAGGTTGAAAGTTGAGTTGAAATCCTGTGGTAGAGGAAGAAAATGTTTAAAATCCATAGCACCATATTTTCTTAGGTGCCACATCTGAATTGATTCTGCAGCCAAACTATTGAAACATCAGTTGTCCATTACATACATCAAGCAGACAACACATTATATCTCAGCTTTACATGTTCAGATGTGGTTGCATGTATACATGTGTAAATAGCATGCTCTAAATGGCATATTTTTTTTCAGTTTACACTCTCAGGCAATCCATGGCTCTCACACACATCTCCTGACATCAGGGATAATCAGCAATCACAAAAACATGGTTAATTGCTCTGCCAGAGGACACGTGCTGCTCATACATAGGTAATTTTAGTCAGATGATTGGAACAGAATCAAACCATCAATTGAAAACCTAATATTCAGTTAGAAGGTGAATACCTGTAATCAGCCTGTAAAGGAAATGTCAGTATAGTTTGAGCATCAGCAGAATTAGGTTTCTTTTCCTGTGCAATATATTTCATGTATCCTTTGATGTAAAGCGTCTCTTCTGTGGATGACATAGATTAATGATATCTCAAAATCAGGGAGTTCCTAATCATATGAGGCATCATACTGTCTGAAAATTATGATACATTCCAAGTTTAGTTGATGACGATGTAAGTAGCATTAATTCACATTACTTAGGACATGATTCAAGGATCCTACCCTGTACAGGTCTCACCTTAAGAGTCATGGGCATCCTGCCATTGACAATACCTGTGTAAAGATTTGCCAGCACTTCGTCTGAAAATTGCATCATGGCATAGAGGAAAAATTGAAAATGGAAGAGGAGTGTGTGTATGTGTTTGTGTGTGTGTGTGCAAGTCAGGAAAGATGGGACAGTTACCACTCAACTGTAAGGTATCAGTTTTGCCTGACAGGACTTGAGCATTCAGTGCTGGTCAGGTTTGGGTTTGTGTTGGAAAATCATGCCATGTGTACGTTTCAGTTTGTTTAGCTACAGGAGAACTGCAGTTTTCAAACTTTCAGTTCTTGCAGAATGTGTGCGTCAAAATGGACAGGTGTTTGTCCCTGTGATGAAGCTGTTCTTGATCAATAAACTGTGGAATATTTGGGGTTGTTAAAATGTTGGTGAGAAAGCGAGAGACAGAGACAGAGAGAGAGTAGTGAGTGGACAGACAGCAAAATGAAAGTAGAGAAGGAGAGGAGTTAATAATGATGACAATACAATGATGAGGTTTAGACAGCTCTAAGTCTTGTACACATTATCCAAGATAAAGGCTACAAAAACTGAGTTCCTGAAAATGTCATCAAAAAAAAGTAAAAGTAGTTGCTGAGGTACACAGATAACAGATGTTTATAAATCATACTAGCTTCAAAATGCAAGTTATTCTGAAACAAAAGCAATTTTCTTACTCTTTACAATGAAAACAGCCGATTATGCTCAGAAAGTTGTTTTCCTTTGTTAACAGCTAAGTGTGGTGAGAAGTTATTTTCCCATTTTAAAAAGCTGTTCATCCTGACAAAAAGAGTTATTTTCCTGTTTTAAGTGTGATCAGGGGAGATTAACTCTTCATTTGCTAATTATCCCATGAAAAGAGCTAAGCATCCCTTGAAAATAACTGTTTTCTGATGGCTTTTTTAAATATGAAGACTTTTTTTTTTCATGATAATTAGCTGTTTTCAAAGGAAATTAATGGGTTTTCCTAAGATAATATTCTTTTGAAGCTACTGTGCTCCCATACCATGTTTTCCACCCTTTTCCTGCAGATAATTTTTTTTCTTCTTTTTTATTTTTAAAGAAAACTGATTCATAATTTACACATTATATGTGAGAAACATCACCGAACATGTGTTATCTATAGCAATGAATTATAACATAATCCTCAAGAAACAAAATGATCCATTTGTGCAAAACTGTAAAGAATGGTGATTTCATACACAAAGTGTACAAAATGTGTGAAGTTTTGGTGTGAAAGTGTTAACAGATTTCATGAAGAAAATGTTTTTGTGGAAAGCAGAGACTCTCAAGTCTTAATGATGAATGATTGAAACCAGAAAAGACATAAAACATGCAAACAAAAACAACCTACCACCACCATTCCTTGACAGAAAAAGCCAATATGCATCACGTTCTTTATATATTTTACAGAATTTTACAATATACATTATTTTCTAATCAATCCATAGATCCACACTGAAAACTGAGGAACTAAATAAAGCTATCTCTCAATGTCACACTTTGCAGTGTAAACGATATCTACAATTAAATTGTCTCCCCTGGTACAGAACTGCATTTGATGTTCAAAATAATTATTGAACAATGTGTTTTGGAGGATGCAGAACAAAACAAAAAAAAAAACCAAGAAAGAAATGTGCACGAGAGAAGGAAATCCCAGGCTACTTTGCTAATTATTATTGTTGTTGTACCCTGGCTAAAAGACTCCAGGGATCATCCGAACAGCCGAAGTACTTGAACACTATGGTACAAACACATCAGCTGGGGATGAGAACATTACGTGTGTGACCGTTTTTGATTACCCTGCCACATGGGCAGCCACACTCCGACTTCGGGGGATTTTGGAGACTGATAATGTTATGCTAGGAGCCTGTCACAACTGAAGACAATCCCTGCATAACTATGCAGAGCATAACAACATTTTGATGTAGCCTTGGTGTTCTAGCCTATGTTCAATTGGCCTGACATAGCCTTAAGCCAAGGCAGTACTTTGCTAATTAAATGACCATTACACAGGCAAGAAGCACTGCACTGCAGTCAGGTCATTTTGCTTTAATTACTTGGATTTGTTAAGGCATTCATTCTTGGTATACTTTCTTCAATAATGATTAACTCATGCACTTGATCGTCTACAATTCAGAAAATACATTTGATTAAAGTGTTTTGGGAATTTTGTTCCCTGAGAGGTATTTTCTTTTTACTTTCAGTCTTTTGGGGTTTTTTTTCCTTTTCTTTTTTTTTCAAAGTGTGACAGACTTTGTCTATTTCAGTTTCATGTGAAATGAAACCAAGTAAATGGTCATCATCTGTTCAGTTTGCCATTTAGTTAGTAGATAAGATAATGTTGCTTATAGCCCAGCCGACTGCAAAGGGCCACATCAGGGCTGTCACCACGTTAAAATCAACTCACAAGTCAATCGTTCACACAATTCTTTAAAATACATAAAAAAAAACCATCCGAAAGTTTGTTAGAAATCTTTCGACTGTAAAAGCTCAGATCCGATGAAAAATGTTAATCTCTTTCAAGAACTCAAAGATCGCGTCGGGCGGAACATCTCTGAACAAGGTTTTCATGGAATCTGCTGTAAAATGTTTGTGTCTCACATCGTGCAAGTCCCAACACTCTAAAAGAACATGTTTCATTGTGAGTGGCACATGACATGGAATGCACCATGGAGCTTCTTCACTCTTTTAAAGGTATGAATGAGTAAAATACGAATGGCCGGTGTGCAGCCAGCACTGAACTGTTTCTTCTTTGCGACCACCAGACGTAGATGAGAGGAACTCCTTAAGGTTTGGACGGATCTGAAAGAGTTTGTTATCCGTCTGTGTATTCCAATCCTCCTGCCAGAGGTCTCTGACATAATCGTTAATTTTGGGTTTGCCATTTACAGTTGTCATAGGTTAGCAATAAAAGTCAGCAATGCTGAGCTTCCAATCTGATGTGATACCTCAAGCTTTTAATGAATAGGTAATCCACAGCAAAGAAGTTATGATTTTTTTTTTGGATACTGACTGACTGACTGAAACCATTTACTGTCAGATTAACATAGTGTTGTACTGACATACAACAACATTGTTGTTGTACCCTGGCTAAAAGACTCCAGGGATACAGTTGGATACAGTTATATACACATACACATATGAACATACACCTACACATGTACACATATTCATTTACAAACATCCTTACAAAAAAAGCAAAACAAAAAACATGACATTGATCTACAGTGAGACTGAGCCATGAACAATGCAGCATGAATCTGAAAAGTTTTTATCTAAACAGGTGTTGCCATAGTTACATTCATGAAAAGTGGCTATTGTGTTCTGTCAAGAGAACTTGACAAAACAGATTTTTCAAAAGTCAAAGCACTATAACACATTAAAAAAAAAAAAAAAAGGTGTGTGTTTGGGGGGGGGGGGGGGGGGGGGGGGGAGCACACAATGCGCAAAAATGCACACTGGAAAAGACATGTCTGTAAACAAGCACACATCCTTACATAGTTATTAATTACTATGCATCATTAACAAGACACTGGTAAAGGTACCACTTTTTAAGAAGAAATCTGCAAGGTTCATTTCTTTTGAATAGATGTATTTTTCAACTATATAATTGCTTTTAAATCTCTCTGAAAGTGTGTTACATTGGGCTTGATCTTATTTATCCTGCATTTGTAAAGTATTTTGCTAGTAAACTGATTTGATCAAAAGTGGCATCTGTTTTTGTTTGATCATCGTTCCCAAAGAAAACAAGTTCTACATTAAATTTTAACTCAAACAGTGTTCACACTCCTCTCTTAAAATCTTCTCCAAGTCCTTCCAAAAACATTGTGAAAAATCGCAGATCCATAAATGATGTCTGGTTGAATCTTTTTCGTTTCCACCAAAAATAGATGTATTTGTCACTGTTTGTAATTATCATTTTCTTCAAAATATTGTTGCTGACTAAAAGGTTATAACGCAACTTAATTTGGAACCATCTTAATCTGATTTCCTTTATTTTTGTGACTTGTTTAAGTGTTCTATCCCAGTCAACATTAACATTTAGTATTTGCTCCCACTTTGTGAAAGCATTTATATCATGTAAAATACTTGGTTATAGTAAAACATCATAGAAAGATTTTGAACCTTTTTTAACATGTTGTTTGTTTGTCGTTTCATTGCATTTGCTATCGTTTAATTTGATATTCTTTGTAGCAAGAAAACTTTTGATTGATTGAACACAACTCATGTACTCTAAATAGTTTATATTAATAGTGTACCTTTCACAGAAAGCTTTATAATCTAAAAAGCACCCCTTTTCATCAACCACATCTCTTACCAGGAATATAGTTTTGTGTGCCCACTTTTTAATTTAGAAAAATGTATTATTATCAGTTCTAAACATGTCGTTGTCAAACAAGGGTACTGCTAATACTTCTTGTGCTTCTTTTACAGACACATGTTTGCAAAAATTCGCATAATCTGTAAACACGTCCTCCTAAAAATTTGTTACATTTATTTTAAAGTAATTTCAACAGCCAATACCTTTCCATCGATTCCATTTCTGGACAATCCACACAAAACACACACCCCTCTCCTGCTGTCTTCTAGGCTACAACTGTGTTGCATCTCAAACAATGTAGATTGTCTTGCACATGTAAAGTAGCACCACAAAAAAAGCCAACAAAGAAAATTTTACAGCTATCACAGAAAAGATGTCAGTTTGCAAGCACATTCTACACCTCATTTATTCAGCTGCGTATCAATACAATAACATGAATTACATGCTAGCATATATACTATGACAGGTATGCATTCAAAATTGCCCAAACTCTTCCCCTTACCATATTTCCTAAATCATTACAACAGTAACGAATATGTTTTTTTGTTTTTTTTTCCAACAAACACACCACTCAGTAAGTTTGTTCAATGACGGTTATTCTTGGGCTGCCGGGTGCCATCAAGATTGCCACAAATGCAGTCTCATTTAAAAAGCAAATTAATACCACAGTTTTGAGATCTGCATATTGACGATTTTCTATTTTAGCTTCCCTCATATTTTATGGTTACCTGGGCCTGAATCTGGCCACTGCTTTTAACTTCTTAAATATCAAGTGCGACCCCTTGTTGCCAAATTTTCTCCAGAGGCCAACAGAGTCGCACTATTTTATGTTATTTTATTTTACTTTTTAACATGCGCGCTGGTAATACTCATTTTTGAGTGAACCAGTATTTTAGGAAGAAGAAGAAGAAGAAGAAGAGAGAGAGAGAGAGAGATAGAGAAGACAAGGCAAGACAAAATTCTTTATTAACTAGGATAATAGATAAGCACTTATGTGCTTTTTTACATCCAGTCCTCGCCCTCATTAGGGTCAACAATGTAAAATCAGGCAATAGAAGAAGCATGTAAAAGTGGCTAGACAAAAATAAGACATGGAATTATTTATAAAAAAAAAAGTAATTGAGAGAGAGAAAAGCAGGGGGGGGGGGGGGGAACGAGAGAGACGCAGGAGCGAAAGGAGTGCAGGGAAGGGCGAGAGAGAGAGAGAGAGGGGGGGGGGGGGGGAGACGGAGAGGGAGAAAGAGGCGAGATTGGGGTGTGGGAAAGAGCATGTTTAGAATAGTCTGACAATCAAAAGATACCAAGGAGTTGCAAGACAATCGATTTTGAAGCACCAGGAAGGAAAACACACACACACACACACACACACACACACACAACACGCACACACACAAATGGAGAGAAAAAAATGCATAATGATAGCCCAGTCACCACGGGTACAAGGGGGAGGGGGGGTGTCATATAGATAATAAATCAAGTCATTCCAGCAGAACCGTGAGAGACAGAGACAGAGAGAAAGAGAAAGACAGACAGACAGAGACAGAGAGACAGACACAGAGAGTCACATAAGAATACAAGCATTACGACATAGTGACGAGAGGGCAAGAGCTAGTAGGAAAACACACACACACACACACACACACACACACACACACACACACACACACACACACGCGCGCGCGCATACTTACATAAGACATACTTATTGAACAGAGTAGCATGTGCATTTCAAGTACAAATCACTTCCATAATAATCAGGTTCATACGTAAGGTAAAGAGGGTGGTAGTGGTTGGTGGTGGATTTATGGCGGAGTATGTGAGTATTTGCACATAAGATGGATGAAATAATGGTGTTTGAAGGTTGATGTGCATTGGTGTTGCTTGGCTGACTCAGGGAGCGAGTTCCATTGACAGGAACCTGAATATGTTAAACTGGATTTGAATAAGTCAATTCTAGGAACAGGGACATGTAGGTTGGGTAGAGTCCTTGAGGAATTAATTGAGAATCTGTGAACTAATGTTGAGGGTGCCTTCCCAGACATAATTCTGTGCATTATGATCCCTTTGTTGTATTCTAATCTCAGACTTAAGGGGAGAATTTGAACCTTTTTATAGTCCGAGTCTAGGAGACTACTGAGAGAGAGAGAGAGAGAGAGAGAGAGAGAGAGAGAGAGAGAGAGAGAGATTCTCTTCATGATGCTCCTGTTTTGTCTGTCTTGGTCAGTATGTTATCATGAGCCATACTGGTGGTGGTAGTGGTGTGTGTGTGTGTGTGTGTGTGTGTGTGTGTGTGTGTGTGTGTGTGTGTGTGTAAGTTTTATGATTGTTGTTACTAGTTTACTTGGTCAGTATGTTATCATGAGCTATACTGGTGGTGGTGGTGGTGTTGTGTGTGTGTGTGTGTGTGTGTGTGTGTGTGTGTGTGTGTGTGTGTGTGTGATGGTTGTTGTTGCTAGTTTACTTGGTCAGTATGTTATCATGAGCCATACTGGTGGTTGGTCACCTCAGCTGCAATGTCGAGTTTGGAAGGAAGAGGAATGTTTGCTGCAAACCTTCGTTGTTGCTGTGCTGCTTGTTCTTCTGCCATACTGACCCTTCTGACACCATATAACGTTTTCTTGTTCGTTTGCTACTGCCTTTCAGCAAAGACTCCAGTCGTGGGTGTTGGTTCCAAACGTTTAATCAACATTCTTAGTGAACACAACCGTACTTATCATGTTCGGCATTCTCGCAGCATTTCGCAACAAAGCTGGTTTTTGTGGCTGCCCTGTTTCTGTTATTACTTCACATGGTGTCAGAAGTGGTTATTCTGACAGATCCGTCAGAATTGTGATCTTGAAACAGACCTACGTATTGTGAACTGGAACAGACGTACGTGATGGCTGAGTCAATTTATGTGAGGACTCCCGACCCATTTGTGGTTAGTGCAAATCCAGCGGCGGCATGGGAGAAGTGGAAACTTCGTTTTGACATTTTCCTTCAAGCAACGGGTGCCAGTGCTAAGCCGGACGCGGTGAAGGTTGGACTTTTATTAAACCATATTGGTGATGAAGGACTCGAGATCTCCAATTTTGTGTTTTTGGAGGAACGACCTAACCCAGACAATGCCGACCAGCCCCTGCCAGCAGAAAGCAAGACCAATTACAACACTGTTCTGGGGAAGTATGATGCCTTTTTTCAACGTAGAGACCCGCAGTTGATGTTGCGGGAACAGTTTTGGTTCCATCTGCACAGGGAGCCTTCCCAGTCATTTGATTGTTGGCTCAGGTTAGTCAAAGACAAGGCAGCAGCTTGTAAGTTTGACAACTGTGACACAATGATCAGAGACAAGCTGGTGTTTTCATGCAAAGATGACACCGCCAAGCTGAAGCTGTATGACGTTGGTCCAAGGTTTACCTTACAGAAGACCACTGACATTCTCGCCATGAGGGAACTGGCTAAGAATGAACTGGAAAGAAGCAAGACAGCCAGTGTGGGTGCCCTCCAGAGAAGTTTTCAAGGTAACATGCGACAGAGTGCATACAAAGGTGGCGCAGGTGGCAAGAAAGGTGACACCAAGGCCTCGCCAGCTGGCCAGAAGTGCGGCTACTGCAATGACAAGCATCCTCCCGGCAAGAAGAACTGCCCGGCAGCGAAGGTTCGTTGCAGAAAGTGCACCAAGACAGGCCACTACGCCATCGTCTGTAGAAGCTCAGCGTCAGTCCATGAGGTCGTCCACGAGAACCAAGCGGAGCAGTCTGAAGACGGGGTCCCAGTCTTCGTGGGTGGCGTCAGTAGTAATGGCGTGCGTGCAGGAACTGTCACTCCAGCAGCCGTTCCGGTGAGGTCATCAGTGCCTGCTGACCCTGGGTGGCACATCAAGCTGAAGGTGGGATCACGCGAGCTGACCTGGTGTATAGACACTGGGGCCCAAGTGTCTGTGATGCCCGACCACATCTTCAAGCCAGCGTTTGGGACACTCCAAGAGCCTGACCGCACTCTCCTTGGGCCTGGTGACCAGCCTCTGGAGGTGAAGGGGTGCGCCAACCTCGACCTCAAACTTGGTCGTACACGTGTTCGTGAGAAGGTCTACATCGTCAAGGCATCCAAACTCCTACTTGGTGCGCCTGCCATCAGGAAGCTGGGGCTCATCAGCGACATCCCAGGTGCCTTTACCATCAGGGCAATCAGATCCTTGCCTACTGGTGGTCAGCCTACCCAGCAGACGGTGAAGGCCAGCTTCGCTTCATCCAGCGACGTCAAGCGTCAGTTCCCCAAGTTGTTCACCGGACTGGGTAAACTGGGTGGTGAGCAAGCCATCCTCCTCAAGGACGACGCCAAGCCGTTCGCTCAAACGGTGCCCAGGCGTGTTCCCTTACCCCTCCTGAAGAAGGTGGAAGCTCAGTTGAACAAGATGGTGGAAGGTGACGTCATCGAACCGGTGGACACTCCGACGGATTGGTGCGCTCCAATCGTTGTTGTGCCCAAATCCAATGGCAACGTTCGTATTTGCGTCGACCTGACCCGCCTCAACAAGAGCGTGAAGAGAGAGGTCTACGCCATGCCATCTGTGGAGGAGACTCTCAGCAAGATCTCCAAGGGCAACGTGTATTCCAAGTTGGATGCAAACTCTGGATTCCATCAGCTCGTGCTTGACGAGGCAAGTTCCGAGCTCACCACGTTCATCACTCCCTTTGGGCGCTTCAAATTCAAGCGTCTGCCCTATGGAATTACGTCCGCGCCAGAGTACTTCCAGAAGAAGATGGACAAACTCCTCCATGGCCTTGAGGGTGTTCTTTGTCACATGGACGACATTCTTGTCGTTGGCAAAGACAAAGCTGAGCACGACGCCAGGCTTCATGCTGTCCTGGAGAGGCTCTCTCAGGCAAACCTGACCCTCAACCCCGACAAGTTCGAGTTCGCCAAAACGCAGCTCGAGTACCTTGGCCAGATCGTAGATTCTTCAGTCGGCGGCCTGAGGAAAGACTCTGCCAAGGTGAAGGCCATCATGGAGATGGAGGCGCCGAAGAACGTGGCTGACATCCGAAGATTTTTGGGCATGGTGAACCAGCTGATGAAGTTCCTGCCAAACCTTGCCGAAAAGTCTAAGCCACTTCGAGACATGCTGCGCAAAGAGTCAACGTGGATCTGGAGACCAGAACAACAGGGTGCCTTCGACACTCTCAAGAAGGACCTTGCCTCACCAGAGACTCTTGCACTGTACAGTCCAGAGTGTGAGACCGTCATCTCAGCAGACTCCAGTAGCTACGGTCTTGGAGCTGTATGTCTTCAACGCCAAGACAACGGCCAACTCCATCCTGTTGCATACGCAAGCCGTTCCCTCACAGCGACCGAGCAGCGGTATGCACAGATCGAGAAGGAGGCTCTTGCAGTCACCTGGAGCCTTGAACATTGGTCAGATTTGTTGGTTGGCATGTCCTTCCGGGTAGAAACAGACCACAAGCCTCTTGTCCCTCTGTTCTCTACCAAGCTCATCGACGAACTTCCTGTCCGCATCCAGCGCTTCAGGATGAGGCTGATGCGATATTCTTTTGACATTGTCCATGTCCCTGGCAAAGAACTCTATACCGCTGACACTCTGTCCAGAGCACCTTTGCCTACCACAGATTCTGCGGACAATGACCTGACCTGCCAAGCAGAGGCATATGTCAATGCTGTCCTGCTGACCTTGCCAGCTTCTGACCGCAGGCTGGAAGAGATCTGGTCAGAACTCCAGAAGGATGACATCCTCAAACTGGTCATGCGCTACGTCCAAAATGGCTGGCCAGAGAAGAGGACTCTCAACAAGCCTCTCAAGACCTACTTCAACGAGCAGAGTTTCCTGTCTGTCAACGACGGTCTCCTGCTGAGAGGTACGCGACTAGTCATCCCTCCGTCACTCTGACAAGATGTCCTTCGACACCTACATGATGGTCATCAAGGTGTCAACAAGACGAAGGAAAACGCGGCAAACTCCGTGTGGTGGCCAGGGCTGTCCCAAGACATTGACATCATGGTCAAGACTTGCCCTGACTGTGCCAAAATCAGGAAAGCCAGAGTGGAGCCCATGAAAGGTACGCCCTTCCCTGAGCGTCCTTGGTCCAGAGTTGCAGCTGACTTCTTTCAGCATGAGGGCAAGCAGTTCCTCATAGTTGTTGACTACTACTCACGGGACGTTGAGATCGTGCTCATGAACAAGATCGCCAGCGCAGAGACAGTTAACAGAATGAAGAAAGTCTTCAGTCGCCATGGCATTCCGGACATTCTAGTTTCCGACAATGGACCACAGTTTGCAGCCGAAGAATTCTCCAGATTTGCTCAATCCTGGAACTTCGAGCATGTCACCTCTTCACCTCACTACGCCCAATCCAATGGTGAGGTTGAACGCGCCGTTCAAACCATAAAAAACCTCATCAAGAAGTGCGATGATGAGTACCTTGGCTTGCTCATGTATCGCAACACTCCCCTTCCCAACGGCTTCTCTCCTGCCCAACTGAGCATGGGACGCAGTCTGAAAACCAGAGTTCCATGTCATCCAGACACTCTCCTTCCCAAGACCCCCGCCGTGTCTGTCCTGAAGAAGAGGGAGAAAGAATACCGAGAGAAGATGAAAACCAGCTACGACAGAAGACATCAAGTCGTTGCTCCAGAAGACATCTCATCTGGTAACAAGGTGTGGATCCCCGACATGAAGAAGGAGGGTATTGTCATCAATCGTCATGATACTCCCAGAAGTCTCATCATCCAGACATCCGACGGTGGAGTCATTCGTCGAAATCAGCAGATGACCAGGAAGCTGTTCGAGCCTTGTTTGCTATCCCAGCAAGACAACCACCTTCCTCCTTCCCCTTTCCCTTCCAACGCACCTCCACACTTCTTGGTTCCACGTGCACCACCTCCCAGTGCACAACCTCCTCCCTGCTCACCTGCCAAGGGCCTACCTGCTGTCACCGATGGTTCGACGCCAGTCAAGACAGCCATGATGCCAACTCCTTCCCAGAGCCTACCATCTTCAATGACCCCAGGGCCACAGATGTCGCAGCCAAGATCCGCCAGAACAACGCACAAGCCCGAGCGCCTTATTGAACATTGTTAAGAGACTAGAACTTGAAAATTTGAAATGATTTCTTTTTGATAATTAAAAAAAAAAAAAGAAAAAAAAAGAAAAGAAAAGGCGCATTCATGAAATCAGTTGAAAGACTCTGGTGCGAGACCCAGAACCAAAGTAGTGCTATTGTACAAACTTACATGCAGTATTATTTTCATAAATGCTCAGTGCTCATTCTAGTCATTCTGGATGTGTCTTATCACACGTTTGAGAACTTTAAATTGTTCTTCTGGAAAAGGGAGATGTAGTGTAAAGTTAAAGCTAGTTTCACTTTCACTTTCCAACCGGATACAGCTTATGTATGACGGGCTTTTGTGTGACGCGCTTTTGTTTGACGTCAGAAACTAAAAGGTAGATTAAAGCTGGTTTTTGTGGCTGCCCTGTTTCTGTTATTACTTCACAGTTACAACACGAAACTGCTTCAGGTCCAGACTATCCACTCACCAATAACACCAACGACAACATCCTCCCCCCCCCCCCCCTCCCCCATCCACTCCTCCTACGACAAAATCATCCATATTATGATGTTGGTCGTCAATAGGAGAAGAAGAAAGGAGGGCTTATACATAGGCCTAAACAAGTTGTTGTCTGCTACAAGCTAGCTTTCACTGATGGCCCCCCGAAATGGAAATGGCCCGACACTGGCCGTGGCCCTCGGAAAAGAACTGGCCCGACACTGGCTGCTGCAGCCAGTGTATGACGTCACGCAATAAGGCGGCGCATTCGAACCGTGGAGGTAGACCAACGCCATCTTGGACTCGGAGTACTGATGTGACTACGTGTCGCTGTGACCAGATCAAAAGGATAAGAACACTATGTTTGGTCACATCGACACATGGTCACGACACTTGGTAACAACACATAGTCACAATGACACGTGGTCACAACGACACTTGGTCACAACAACACGTGGTCACAACGACATGCGGTCACATCGGCATGTAGCCCAAAATAACAGACGCACCAAGGCATTCAGCCAATGTACCAAACACTGGATGGGCGTCAAGAACGATCAGTTAAAATTCTGAACCCAACTTGGTCAAGAAAAATTTGGGGGGGGGGGGGGGGGGGGGTGCACTAATGTACTGTTTCGACAAATTTTAAAAGGTATTTGAAATAACTCTGCCAGACAACATGGACAAACGAATCACAAGACAAAACATGACACGTTTCGACCTCTTAGGTCTTCTTCAGGGAAGATAAACAACTCTCAGGACAACGAAAATGAAGAACGAGCAGTTTCTTATCTTGTCAAATTCGGCGCAAAATGGGCGTTGAATGAAATCAAGGAACTGTTCCGAGTTGGAAAGAGGTCTAGGCGACTCATTTTCCTCTCTCCGCCACTCGTGTGTGTGTGTGCGCGCGCGCGTTCATGCGCATATGTGCGCGTACGTGCAGCTGTGCGTGCGTGTATCACACTGTACGTGTGTGTCTAAGTGAGTGCTGTTGCTGCTGCTGATGGTAATGAGGAGGAGGAGGATAATGACGTGTGTGTTGATGCGTGCGCATGTGTGTGTGTGACAGAGAGATTTGGATGGTTTATTCATACAGGCTTGGCCCCTTACGAAGGGTTGAATGAATATACAATATCATCTGAAACAAATACTCGTGACTGTAAAGCATACCAAACACAAATAATTCAGAACATCAGGAGGTAGCCATTTTCTCTAAATTTGAATGCGTTGTTCAGAAACCAGGGTAAATTTCGAACAACGTCTGTTGAGGTTGATGACATCAGTATGGTCAATTTAAACAGGGAAGGCTGTCTATAAAACTTTGGCTGAATGAATTCAGTTCTAATATTCCTCAGGGCTGGACAGCAAAGAACAATATGGATTTCGTTTTCTTGAGACTTTGCAGAGTGGACACAGCAAATCATTGTCATCAATAGTGGCTTCGTATCTAAACTTATCAACTGACAAATGTGATATTCCAAATTTGCAAAGCAGACACAGGAAATCATTGTCAACAATACTGGCTTTGTATTTAAACTTATGAACTCACCATTGTGATATTCCAAACATGTATTCAGTCATGATATACTTTTAAGTGTCTGTCCATTTCTAAAGTTAAATAAGGTTTAAAATCATGAAAATTGCAAACATTTTAATAGAAATCAAACTCTTCACGATATTGCACATGGTTTGACCATCTTTGTCAAATGCAATCAATCAATCGTTGACGAAAGCAACATATAAATTGCTTAGCATTGCCAACACCTTGATTTAACCATACAAAACCAAAACTATATTCAAAGAGACAAATACGTACTTTACTTACCCAGTTGTTTTTTCCTCTACCATCGAGATCTCATAACATATTAAGAGTTTTGCGCGGTAAGCTGGGCTCCATGTAAAGTAAATTCTACCAATAGCATTTAAGCACTGAATTGATATACATACCCGTTTGTCTCACCATAAATAAGATCATTGGGCGTTCACTCCAAAACCTTTTTAAAGCGAAAAGGTGCACAGATTCACGGTATATGGCAGCGTTGTCTAATTCCCATAATTCAGACCCATACTGTAATATTGGCCGAATTTGACTATCAAACAACTTGAGAAAATACATTAAAAGGATATACAACTGTTTCATGATACAGAGCAACGCATTTTTGGCCCTGCTTGCAAGATCCTTATACAAGAAACATCAAAGTAAGCATGTGGTCAACAGTCGAATAACCTTTTTTGAACCAGTTTGGTGATCACCTATAATGTTCTCCTCAGTCCATTCTTGCATTCATTATCATTCAAAATATTTTACTACTTATGTTACTAAGACAGAGAGTCCTATAACTATTTGGATTATTGGCGTCACCTTTTTTGAAGATGGGTATGATTATCGATTTCGTCCAGTAATCTGGAAACATACCGTCATCAAACAGTTTAATTGAAAAAATTCGAGCAAACTGCACAACTTGGGCAGAAGAGTGTCTGAACAGTTCACCAATGATACGATCAGGGTCTGCTGGTAAATGGGTTCTTTGTTTGTTTGTTTGTTTAAGTTGCTAATAACACTTCTTCTTCACTAATGGGACGCTTCGTTTAAACAACATGCTCATTTTTAAACCCATCTTGATTTGGCTCATTATCAGTATTTAACTCGAACAAAGCTTGAACGTGTTGAAACCACGTGTCAGTTGGAATGTTATTTCTTGGCTGTTTCCTTTCTGGTGATACAAACTACGATCCAAAACTCCCATCTGTGAATTTACAGATGTTACTGACTTACCTATTAATGATTTATTATATTTTTTCTTTTTTCTCTTAAGTAAATGTTTAATTCAATACAAGCCTAGCTTTTACATACACAGTTCTGTCAGTGTCTTTTAACGTACGGCGACTTATTCTCTGTAACTTTCTTTTATTATTACATTCTTCATCATTCCTTGACAATCTATCGCGACCTAGTATACATTTTTTTCATACATTCAGCACATACCATTATAAATTCGTCAAACAAAGTTCAACATTAATATCAACATCTATCAGCCTACACTTTGGCAATATCAATTCTTTTATTCGCTTTTGCATCACATAAGGAATCACAAAACAAACAAGCGTACTCATCATTCAAGACATTTTTTTTTCTATAACATCACCCTAGCATTTTTTTGTTTGTTTGTTTTGTTTGTAGATGTAGATGTGTATTAGTAAATAAATTATGGTCAGATCTTGAAAACCTATTGAATTAAAAATGTCCATTGTCCTTTAAAATGAAATTCAGTGAAAGTTTTGTTACATTTGGTATAGATTTTGGTTTTTATAACTTACGCTGTTACAGACATTATTTTGTTTGCTAAACAACACATCTCTAAGTGCAAAATGAACAGTATACTTTCACGAATTTCTTGTTTTGTAAATAAAGCGAAGTACACGTACGAACTCGGAGAACACAGTAAGAAAGTCTGTGGTGAAGAGCGATTGGACCTTTTATACTTCTATTTTCGACGCAAATGTCGGGAATCCTGATGACACCAAAATGGAACTATTTGCTTATGATTATTTCAGTATGATTTCTAATTTCTGCTCGGGATGCACGATTATTTGTTGCAGCTAATATATTGTGACATCAAAAGCGTGATATAGGTCTTTTGCAGTGAGTGTCATGGTGCGGCGTAAAGAGATATATATACTTGATCATACTTTTTGGACCACAGCACTCCATGTATGGGTATATATGTTGAGACAGACAGAGAGAGAAGCTTTTTTTTTCTTCCTCAGTGTGTGTGTGTGTGTGTGTGTGTGTGTGTGTGTGTGTGTGTGTTTGCGTATATATGTGTATCTATATGCCCCCCCCCCCCCAAAAAAAAAAAAAAAAAAAGGTATGAATTATGTGTGTTTAGGATGTCTTTATTTTCTTTTGGCTTTTTTTTCTCTCTCTTTTTTTTTCTTCACATCATTTTGTAAACCGAAATCATTGTCAGTTAGTGTTGATGATGAATTAAACATTGAAAAAAAGGAAGAAAAAAGAAAAGAAACTCTTAATGATTTTTACTTTGCCAGTTTGTATAAAAAGAAGGACAAACTAATTAAACACAACAGCTCATATGGCCACATTTTCGATGCCCTATCGACGTCTACAGCCTTGGTTTGATTCCGTCGGGTCACCGGTTTGACAAATTCATGGGAGCTGTCAGTGGCTCCCTCTGGAGGAAGAGTTCGCTCACGCCGGCTCCACGACAAAACAATTATTGTCATCAGCAGGGGGCATAGTAGGCCTAGATGGTGTGCTGCGTGTGTTGGATCAGAACAGGCACCACTGAACACCACCGAAGTGACTCGGCAGCAGTGCAGTGCTCCTCCGGTGGGTTGCCTTTCAACGACTTGACATTGACTGCTATCTGTGGACTGGCAGTGCCAGGGCTGCGAAACCAACATCATCGGCAGTACCAAAGAATTCAGGACAAGCTGGACTACAGATATTCCAGCTACTTCCCAAGGACCATCAGGGACTGGAATAAACTCCCTTTGGAAGTTGTCTTGTCCCACACGCTTGACACCTTCACAAGGAGGGTGTCAAGCCTCGCCTAACTCACCTACGCCCCCCTTCCCCTTCCCCCTCCCCCCACCCCTAACCTTCCCCACCCCAGCCCAGCATTGTTGCCGAGTTGGGCCAGCGAAGCCTGGTATTGTGTTGGAGACTATTGTGGTATCCGCACTTCATAAGGTGGAGGTCTGAACATGTCCTCAAGGCCTCTCGCCCCCCAAGCCCCTACCCCCTCCCCCCGCCCCCCCCCCCCCCCCCCCCCGCCAAGACCCCACCCCAGCCCATATGTCCTCTCTCCACTCATAGCTGGCACAATCCACACCTTCACCTCCCCCCCCCCCCCCCCTGCCATACCCCAACCCCCACCACACCCTCCTTGCTGTCAACTTCAAACTCTGTTCTCTCTTTTACTTAACACTGTGCACCCTGCATCTGACTGTAATGATCGACGTTTTTATCGATGATCACCATCGGAAGGACAAGAAGAAGAAATCTGTGGATTGGAGCTCAGAATGAGCGGTGTGGATGCAATGCCACTGAGGTGGCACAGAAGATGGGACAGCACAAAACAAACAAACAAACAAAACAAAACAAAAAACCACACCAGGTCTTGAGGAATGTTATAAATCTACTTACACACCAATACGTGACATAAGAATATGTCCGCTTTCGGCCCAGTAGTAGGAAGCATTAGATCCTCACAAAGCTCAGGGAACTTATCGAATTACCTAAGAGGTACAAAAGGAATTGAACCACGAATTGGCTCTTACTTTGAGTATTTTATATGAAAAGTCCTTAGATTCTGGTTGTATTCCACAGATGTTCACAGATAGCCAGTGTGATAAACAGTGTTGAAAGGGGCTCTTGAAAAGTCGCGAGGCCTAGACTGTGTGTAGCCAGTCCCCCTTTGTACTTCTACTACTACTACTACTGCTGCTGCTGCTGCTGCTGCTACTACTGGTAATAAGAATCAACCGCTATTACTACTTCTATTTCTACCACTACTCCTTATCTGTGACTTCGAACCTCTTCATATAACCGGAAATGAAATGAGGCAGGGAACAGTAAACGATAAACAGTAAACAAGTTGGGTATTTTTTGCTCCCATAAGAAAACCTAACACAGAGTAACTTTTATTCAAGACAGGCACAGCCTTATAAACTTGAATAAAGTCAGACAAATACATAGACGAACATATAGCGCTTGTTTTTTCCCCCACTATTAGATTGTTCGTCTATGTATTTGTCTGACTTTATTCAAGTTTATAAGGCTGTGCCAGTCTTGAATAAAAGTTACTCTGTGTTAGGTTTTCTTATGGGAGCAAAAAATACCCAACTTGTTTACTGCTCTTCATATAACGAAAACGAAACAACAAAGGGAAATAATTCATGACTAAAGCATTTCAGAGATGGCGGCAACAGAGCGAGCAGAAGACTCAGAATCAAATGATGTAGTCATATACATCATGCCACAAAGAATCCAGAAAAGTATGTTACAGGATATCAAAAATGGAGTAAAAAGAGCAAATCTTTGCGTGCGTGAAAAATACGGGTAAGTGTATTTTTAACTAACAAGGTGAACAAGCTTAAGGTTTCAGAATAAGACTGAACTGTTGGCGAACAGGAACTACGGATGTTTTTAAGGTATTTTCAATTTTGTCTTTTGGGCTAGAAGTTAGGCTGAACCTGAAAAGGTACAGAGAATCTAATGTCGGTATCACGACTTCCTGAGGTGGCGCACTCCACTCTAGAAAATCGTCCTTTAGGTGAACACTTCGGCATGTCGAAGATAACATTACGTAAAATCTTTCAGATGATCGTCAAAACTTGAACTATACGATGTTTGAGGTCTTGTAGTATGAAGTCTTGTTCATCGATCCGTGTGGGTTATACGACTAGTATGCTAAAAACTTTGCATGCGTGGCTTATTGGCAAGACGGATTGTACTGGTCGGGTTTCTTCCAACAAGCATCCAGCCTACGCTTGAAAGCATTTACAGAAGGTGCCATGACCACTTCGTCTGGGAGACTGATCCACGTTTTGGTGATTCTTTCACTGAAGAAGTGTTTCCTGGTATTGCAGTGGATGTAGTGCGGTGCGGTGCATGTCTAAGGCATGTCGAAAGTAACTTATCATCATCCATCAAGTGAAAGCCTTCGGCTTGTCCTTGGAAACAATGTCAACATTTTCTGATAGTTTGTGTTGCAGGCTGGGAAGTCATAGTAGCAAATGTTTTTTGTTCTTGAGCTCAGCCAGCTGTTGGGTGGTTTTGGTAAATGATGGAGAGGAAATGATGAGATTGTTACTGGAGATGAGGCCATTGTGGAATATATTATAAAACTTAAGATCACTAGGCCTATCCTTGCTTTGTTTCTTTATGCTTGCAACCTTGGGTCAGTTGAGTCTAAAATAAGATGCATGGTGTTTGGCCAGGTTGGTTTGCGCCCCATTCGTTGCCCTGTGGTACACTTTCACAATATGGTCCTGCATCTCATTTGCAATGCATAGGTTTCGAGCTGCAGCTGTGTATTCCAGCAATGGTTGAACAAGAGTTTTCCAAGCCACCTCTTTCAGTTTTGTGTTCCATATTAACAGAGTTTGTCAGAGGAAATCTTTTTTTTTTGTTTGTTTTCTGTGTGATGTTGTTGTAGGTTTTCCACATCATATCTTCGTCTTGAATGGTGATGCCCAAATATTTGATGTTGCTGATGTTCTCCTGGCTGTGGCCATGCATGTGACCAGTTAGTTCAATCTTTCTTTCTTTGTGGGATGAACTTAGAGCAGACCATTTGTTGGGATGGACACACAAGGACCACTTGTTCTCCCAGGTGGTTAGGGAATTCATCATGATGGAGGATCCTCCTTGATTGTTCTGATGCGTATATTGTATTATTAGCAGCATTCATTCTTCATTCATTTTCGCTTAATACTTATATTGTACTTGTGATTTTAAATGGATAAGATAAACTCAGTAAGTTGAACAGGTAAAACAAAACTGGAAGCCTTGTTATAGCAGTTGTTAAAACTTAAGTGCTACAAGTGCAAGCGTTTTCCCACCATGAACTTCCAGTCAAACAAAAATTTAAGTGAGTATGAAGCAGTGATACCGATACATTGTTGGGAAAAATTGTCATATGAACCAGTAGATTATCAGTAATTGCTGGTAAGTGCACTATTGCTGGTTTACACCATCACTGATTTTTGTGTTGTGCCAGCAATCATTTTCCCAGTAATTTTCTTTTTAATATGTTGCAGAATACATTATTTTTTTTGTTGAAGTGAAGTATAGAAATAACAAAACAGTTTCTGCACATTTAGCATCACACATGATCTTTGGTACTAGGGGAAAAATACTACACATCTTTAAAAGACTCTTATATTGAATGACACTATAGGTTTTGGGAACTCGTTGATTGCTTCAAAATTTGTTTTTATTAGCAGACATTTTCTTGTATGACTTCTTTGGAGGAAAACATGCCTGTGGATACCAGTTACAAGCACTAGAATCAAAAATTAAAGTTTTAATCTTAAATCAAATCAGTTATGTCTCCCTCCCATTCTTGCAAAACACACATGTATCCATTATTCCAAATGAGATTTGTGTAAATGTATTATGAGTTAAAAAAAAAAAAACTGCACTCAAGGATGGAAAATTTGGAAGGTAATGAAGGAGAAAGGCAGGAAAATACAACTTAACCAAAGGAAAGCATGTAAACCTTCTCCATTGTTCTCCTGTGTTCAGCATGGAACATGAGCAGGTTCAGGACAGGACAACTCAGTGGAAAAATAAAAGCTGAAAAAAGTATGAAGAATCGAAAAACAATGATCAGGAAAAGTACATTGAACTCTGCACATACCTCCTTATGTCTGTGCCACTGTGATACCCAACACATTCAGCCTATTAAGAAGTCATAGAACACAGACTTTCCACCCTTCCTGTCTGCATGTACACTCAGTCATACTAATTACTATCCTCTGTTTTTCATATGATTTCCTTTTCTCACTCTCACATTGTAATGAGGAGGAATGCACAAAGTACTTACCAGTTGTCAACTAGTTTGAGAGTGGGAAAAAAGGTGCTGGTGCTAGAAGGTGTGAACGGATAGTATAGTGCCAGTAGCGCTCCGCTAGTTAGATGCCATGGAGATGGCAGGTTTGGAAGGTGGAATGGTTTAGATCCATGATTGTATCTTTACAATACACCTTTTATGTAATGAATCAGACATGTGTTACTGTTACTGTGTGTGTGTGTGAATGTGTGTGCGTGTGTGTTTGTGTGTGTATGTGTGTGTGTGTGTGTGTGTGATGTGTGGTGTGTGTGTGTGTGTATGTGTGTGTGTGTGTGTGTTTGCCACTTTGTGTGTTTGCAAGTTTAATGTAAACTGATTTGCATTTTGTGCATTGGGTAGGGAAACGGTGAGTCACATTGTCACACAGTACACAGAGCGAGAACAAGTTATACGCCAGCTGAAGCGTGATGGCACCAAAGTCCCTGATGATGGAAGCTTTGATAGGGTCAAGGTGGTGAAACTGGCATGGCTGTCAGCCTGTCTGAAGGCTGGTAAAGTTGTTGATGTGGAAGACAGACATGTGGTTCAGTACGGTGCTGATACAACTCAGGTAAATAAATCTGTGTTGTGGTATGCGTATGTTTGTACTGTAGATTGGATTAGTTTCTCTTTGTCTCTGTGTTGTCTGTCTCTGTCTGTCTGTCTCTCTCCCCCCCTCCCTCCCTCCCCCCCCCCCCTCTCTCTCACTGTGTCTCTGTTCTTCTCTGTCTCCCTGTAACCCCTCCACTTCCCCCTCCCCCCCCCCCCCCCCCTCTCTTCTCATTCTGTGAGAATGATACAGGTGATGGTGGGTCAGAACTCCACAAACCATCAGCAAAAACACCTAGGGAACAGTCCAGTTGTCTGGGTGGTTGGTTTTATTTACAACTTTTTTGGTGGCGGGTCTGGATTTTCCAACCATGCCCCCTCCCTTCCCTCTTGCACAGTCACACCCGTTTTTCTTTTCACCTTCCACCGAATCCCGTGTATTCCCCACCCCCACAGAGAGTGGGTTCAGTAATAGTCATTTATTTGTTGGTTGTTGTAATTTAAAAGAAAGTCTAGCATCAGGCATGGAAAAGAAGAGAATCTTACTTAAATTTCGTTTTAAAATCATTACAAATCACACTGCCTTACCTTTTTTTTTCTCCTTGTTTTTAAAAAAGTTTTAAAAATCAAATACATCCGTGTCCATGGAAGTAAAAATGAGGACTAACTGGTGATGGTTTGATATTTCATTGTACTATCACTAGAGTGATAATGGTGCATGGAATTACAATGGAGGACTAACTGGTGATGGTTTGATACTTAGGTTGTACTATATCACTAGAGAGATAACGGTGTGTTTTAGACATCACTGGCAACCTCCTTGAATTTGTCAGGAATTTCCTAGTTTTAGAAATCACACCCAAAATCCTGAATTTATAGTAGAAACAAAAAACTTGCAAAATGTCACAAAATGTGGGATTGACATTTTTTCAGTTGAAACAGTAATGTATTTAGGAAAGTGGAAATAATATTCTATGGCAGTTATATTCTTTAAAAACCCAGCATGATTGTCCACTGAAGCTTTCACTCTAAAGCTAAACTGCTGCCATCTCCATCTCATTCCCATCCACCCTCTCCTCTCCTCCTTCCTCTTCCCCCCCTCCCCTTTTCTCTCCCCCCCCCCGATCATTACCAGGTTTCCTAGTTTTGACTGGAAGGTAGGCAGGTCTTGTTGTCATTGAGTGCATACGTGCTTACACACACACACACACACACACACACACACACACACACACACACACACACACACACTCATTCACTCACATTCACACGCGAGCACGCACTCACACACACACACACACACGCACACACACACACACACACACACATCTCATCTTTGTTGAACGCAATCACACATACATTCATGTGCGCGTGCACATGTAGGTACTCACACACACACGCACACACGCATGCACGCACACACGTGCGCATGCACACACATGCATGCAAGCACGCCTGCACACATGCGCACGCGCGCGCACACACACACACACACACACACACACACACACACACACACACACACACACACACACACACACATGCACGTACACACACACACACACACACACACACACACACACACACACACAGAGGGTTTTTTACTGTATCAGGAGAGGAAAGGATTTGAACACTGAGGTTGTTTGTGACCCATTTAGCAGTAAGCTTAGAATAATGTCTTGGTTCAAACAAACATTTGTTTTCTTCCTGGTCAGACTGTACTGAATGTATTTTACTGGGAGTCCTGGGAAATGAAGACTTCACACACAAACACACATGCACACACACGCGCGCGCACGCGCGCACACACACACACACACACACACACACACACACACACACACACACACACACACACAGACACACACACACACACACACACACACACACACACACACACACACACATAGACACACACACACACACACACACACACACACACACACACACACACACACACACACTCACACACAAACATACACACGCACACATTCTGTCTGTCTGTCTGTCGGTCTGTCTCTCTGTCTCTGTCTCTCTCTCAGTCATAATTATTACAGCGAAAAGTTTTTGTTTTTGCAGACTAGGACAAAAGGAACAACACAAGTTGAAGCATCTGCTCATGGGAGAGCCCCCCAGACGACGGTTCCTGTTTGGGCCTGTCAGAGAGCCACACCACTGAAACATTTTAATCTTGAGTTCACTGTGAGATTTTTTAAAGTCACAACTTAATTCTTGATCTCAGTCAGTACAAATGCATTACTTCGACCCTTGTAATAGTTAAAAAAGAAAAAAAAAAAAAAAGCAGAAGAAGAAGAGGGAGAAAGAAAACAAAAAAAAACCCCAAAGCATCCTTATCTTCATGATTGAGAGTACACAGACACACACACATGCACACACACATTTGTGTATTTAAAAGAACTGAAAAAAACTAATGGACATTCAGATTCTATCTCTTCTTTCAAGTCTAAACTTAAAACCCATCTATTTTCTCATAATTAGTCAATGCTGTGGGGAGGGGGGGGGGGGGGTACAACCTAATTCATAGCCGTCTGGGCCTTTTCAAATGTAGCGTATGTGTATGTTCTCTATTATATGTATTTGTTGTATGATTGAACGTTATAGGATTAAGTTTTTGTAGTGATATTTGAAGAATAAGTGAATGTCACATTGGTAGGATTAGGATTTGTTAGTTATTGTAGTAATAGTATTTGTAGTTGGGTGTAAGGTGTATTATTGTATATGAGAAGGGTGAATGTAGTATGACTTTGTAAAGCGCTTAGAGAAATTCGTTTGATTAAGCGCTGTATAAGAAATCATTATTATTATTATTATTATGAAAACTGGGTTATTTTTGCCTGCCAGAGTTTGTTTTTTTCTAATTAATTGAAAATATTACAAGTTTTAAAGCAAAACAAAAACAACAACAACAAAAGAAAGAAAAAAAAATTTATACAAAACGAATTTTTCACCATCAGAGTTTCCATATGAGCCATTAGATCCCTTGATCTCCAATAGCTCCCCTTCATTGTGCTGACGAAAATTGGCATTCGTTGTGCTGAAAGAGTAGACTGCATAACACACAGTTTTCAGCCAACAAAGTGAATGGCACCTAAAAAAAATGTATACAAACAAGATGGGTTTGAGATAAGGTAAAGTTCCAGACAACAAAGTGAATAGTGTGCTTAATGGAGTGTCAGCTATTACAAGTATCAACCATCATGAAAGAAGGCACCAAAAAAAAGAAAGAAAAAGACGAAAAGGGAGAGATAAAAGCAGTAATTTTTTTGTGTATGTGCTTACCCTTTTTTTTTTGCTACCAAGTTACTACCATAATTACTATTTTTTTTTCCTTTGTTTTTCTCAAATTCAGAAGAACATGATGAGCACTTCAGAAATATCTTTTAATCACCAATGTCATGCTGGACAGCCTTTACAAGTCAACAGTCTTGAGGGTGTACAGGAAAGAACTATAACATTGTGGATGTAGGAGAGGAGTAGGGGGGGGGGGGGGGGGGGGGAGGAAGGAGATGGGTAGCACTCTTGTGATGGGCTATGCAATCTTGTTTCATTTTAGAGCACATTGAACTTAAATCTTTCACAGGAAAGAATTGTATCATGAATTGCAAAGAAGGTAAATTTTCTCCTTTACATTTCAAATATTTCTAACCAAAATCATCCTTGCGCCATTTGCCATTCTGCCGCATTGTTTTAATCAGTACTGGCATGGTGTGTTATGTATTTTGAGATGTAGTTGTGGGTGGTTGGATTGGATTTGATTGTACTAAAAGTGTATGGTGCTGAAGCAGTTCTTTTCTACCCATGAAAGCCATATTATCTTTGTCACTATGTCTGGTTGTTTTGAGAGCCATTGGATCAAACTGGTTTGATCCTTCCCTTTGATTTTGATGTAATCTGCTTTTAGTTTTTAATGTATGGATATTGTTCAAGTTTTCAGGTCTCTATTTCAAACCAGCAGACATATTCTAACGTGGCGCAAACTCGCGCTACTTTTTCAGGATGCCTTGGAAATACTGCAGCAGCATGCTGAGTTTCGTAACAACGACAGTGACTACTCTCGTGCTCTGGCCTTCCGGCGAGCATCTTGCGTCTTGAAGAGCTTACCTTACAGAGTGGAGAGACTGTCGCAAGTAGAAAGACTGAAAGATGTGGGTGG
Source organism: Conus canariensis (assembly GCA_033310375.1). Taxonomy (NCBI): domain Eukaryota; kingdom Metazoa; phylum Mollusca; class Gastropoda; order Neogastropoda; family Conidae; genus Conus; species Conus canariensis. Next base: position 52,062,374 of record CM065723.1, read on the forward strand.
ACATGCACTCAAAGTAATACAGGTATGTGCATTGTATTATACTGTTTAGTGTGAAAGGAGTGGATAAACATGCTCTAAACGTGACTCAGGTGTGTGTATTGTATTGTTTTGGGTGAAAAATGTGAATTAACATACTTCAAAAGTGATACATGTAATTTGATGTATAAATGCTGTTTGTTTTTGCTGTCTTCTGTGCCATGGAAGTTGCATTACCAGACCTGTTTACCCATATGATTGCAGGGTATTTTGTGTGCCTGTTTTGTCAAAATATGCTGAATGTTCTGAATGTTTAAAGAAAAGCTTTTTAAGATACTCAGAAAATACTTTCTTCTTTAAATAGTCAAAAGACAGTCTTGTTCTTGGGTGGTGATGACACCTTTGGTTTAGAACCATGGTGTCGTCTAGATGTGCCATTGTGAACGCTTTGACCAATGAGCAGTGATTTTCACCAACTCTCATGTGCAGAATCTTGTCTTCTTTAGTCTGCCTCTTCAGCACAGAAATCCACAAACAATACTGTGGCTACAGGTTCAAACAAAAACAAAACAAAACTGAAAAGAAACAAACAAACAAATTAACAAACAAACGAAAGGTGTGAGAACAGGAATTTCTTTCAAAGCAAGTCAATCAATCAGATATGAAAGGATCGTCATTTAAAAAGAAACTTTGGTGACTGCGCAACATCTTGATGCTCAAAGCTTTTCAAATAATGTGTATGAAATGCTGATTATAAGGCAGAGTAGTAGTTAATAGGTAAAATGGTGGATGGGCAGTGTAGGGCAAACTGTAAAATTGTTAGTCTCTTTCATCAAAGAAATATGTCTAGGTCACACAGTACAGGGAGTGTCCAGTGTGATAGATTTAAGGATGTTCTGCAGGAATATTTCAGTGGAAAAAGTGAATTATAGATTTTAACACTTGAAAATCTCAGCTGGTTTCTGTTTGATTTTATTTCAGTTGGCTGATGTTTTACATGTTAAGTTTTGAAAATTTTATTTCAGTTGGCTGATGTTTTACATGTTAAGTTTTTGAAAATTTTATTTCAGTTGGCTGATGTTTTACATGTTAAGTTTTTGAAAGTTTTATTTCAGTTGGCTGATGTTTTACATGTTAAGTTTTTGAAAGTTTTATTTCAGTTGGCTGATGTTTTACATGTTAAGTTTTTGAAAGTTTTATTTCAGTTGGCTGATGTTTTACATGTTAAGTTTTTGAAAATTTTATTTCAGTTGGCTGATGTTTTACATGTTAAGTTTTTGAAAATTTTATTTCAGTTGGCTGATGTTTTACATGTTAAGTTTTTGAAAATTTTATTTCAGTTGGCTGATGTTTTACATGTTAAGTTTTTGAAAATTTTATTTCAGTTGGCTGATGTTTTACATGTTAAGTTTTTGAAAATTTTATTTCAGTTGGCTGATGTTTTACATGTTTAGTTTTTTAAAATTTTATTTCAGTTGGCTGATGTTTTACATGTTAAGTTTTTTAAAATTTTATTTCAGAGCATTCTTGAGGAGGGAGTTTGTGAGGAAGTACAACATATCACGAATGAGTGGTTTCTGCTGATGAAGGTATGACACTTGAATTTTGTCTTCGGGGGTTCATTAAGCTGTTATTCATGTGCCGAATATATCTCGAATTCCCCCATACTTTCCATACCCCCACCTCCGCATCCTCTTCTTTAGCTTTCCAGGTCGTTGGTGCTTTTGTTAGTTTTGAGTAATGAAGAAAAAGGTCTGTAATGAAAAAAAGGGGGCAAAAAAAAAAAATGCAAGCATATATATCAAGGTATGTGAACAGAGTAACTTCTACATATTTAACAGCATGCAATGTTCCATCATTTAAGGATATTCCTCATTCATATTACTGAGGATTTTTGTTGTATTTTGTTATTGTTTTTGTAAACATGATTGGTTGTCACAAATAAAGAACGGTAGCACTTTTGACATTTAGATTTGCTTGAATTGAAAATCTCCTGCAGCCATTTTGGGCAAAAAAATACAGAACTGACAATGAATATGTTACCAACAGGAATTTACCAGTGTCTTTGGAGTGGGTCCAGCCACTGCCAAGAAATGGGTTGACAGAGGATGGAAATCTGTTGATGAAGTACGAAAAAATGGCAGCTTCATCAAAGATGAACGTGTGAACTGGGGTTTGTAATCCTAGAGGAATTTGAGTTCTCTCCCCATGTATAATGTCTCTTCCTCTTTGAGAATGTGAGTGTGTGTATGTGTGTGTGTGTGTGTGTGTGTGTAGATGTTTGTGTGTTTACATGTGCGTGCATCTGTGCCTTTTTGCCCATCTGTTTATGACTTTATCTCTGTGTTTTTATGTGTTACATTCATCTCTGCATTAAAGGTTTGATACACTCTCGTATGTTTGTTTGATACTGGTGGTATTTCAGTCAAACATTGTATGCGTAGTGCTACTGGTATTTCCAGGAAATATTTATGTAGAGTGCTGCCAGTATTTCAGGGAAATATTGTGTTCCTAATACTGGCAGTCTTTCAGAGAGAAACGTTTTGTTCATCAAACTGGCATTACTTCAGGAAAACATTTCTTGCTTAATGCTGGCAGTATTTCAAGGAAACATTTTGTTCGTAACACAGGCAGTATTTCTTGGAAACTTTTTTGCATAGAGCAAGTGATGTATCAGAGAAGCCTTGTTTTACTATTAACTGTTACCAGTTTGCTGTCTTGGAAATTAAAGAAAAAATAATTGTGACATTTTCTACTATTTCAGAGTATGGGGTACACATTTATTTGAGATTTTATTACTAGAATAATATATTTTGTCCTCACAAGAGGTGATTTGATTCTGTCAGAACAAAAATTTAAGCTGAAAAATATAATTTTCTGTTATTTAGTTTTCCTCATCAACATGGTAATCTTGAAGGTTGCCATCATGGACTTGATCAATTCTTTGACCTCATTGGTTTGTGTGTGTGTGTGAGACAGAGAGAGAGTGTGTGTGTGTGAGTGGGTATGTTTGTCTCATTGTGTGTTTATGTGCTACTGTTTTTGTCACGCTTCCATATGTGCATGTCCCTGCTCCTGTGTTTGTTTTTAAAGTTTGAAATAATAGTTCTGTAGGCCAGTGTATACGATAGCGGAAGATGTCTAAGTTATGTGTGTTCTGATGACATATTTCAGGGTTGGCTTTTCATGAAGACCTAACAAGCCCTGTCAGTATCAAGGAAGCAGACAGGTTCGTCCAAATCGTGAAGTCAGAGGCCGAGAAGATTGTGCCTGGTGTCATTGTCACCTTGACTGGAGGCTTTAGAAGGTTTGAATCCTCTTCTGCCTGTCTAGCTGGCTGGCCGTCTCTCTGTCTATCCGTTCCCTTTATGGATATATGCTCTGTGTGTGTGGGCATGTGCGCATGCTGTTGTGTTCGTTGTTGTGCAACAGTGTGTGTGGGATCATGTGGTGTGTGTGTGTGTGGGTGCGCACGTGTGTGTGTCAATAAGCACCTTTGTTTGTAGATGCATGGTACTTATTGCAATATTCATCTTCTCATTGGTTTCATTTATGTTTTCTTTAACCTTTTATATATTTGTAAGCGCTTAGGGCTTATGATGTAAGATTAAGCGCCATAAAGAATCATTATTATTATTATTATTATGTAACCAGGCTCAAGGGATACTTGCACTTGTGCACACGTGTGCATACATACAGACACACACATATGCACATGCACACACACATGCATGTGCGCATGCACACGCACACACACACACACACACACACACACACAACGCGCACTCACACACGCACACACACACACATGCACAGAGCATGTGTGCCAGAGACAGAGAGAGAAAGAAAGACTAATTAAATTATAGAGCAATTGGCAGCAAAATTGATGGTTGAGTCTCACTGCAGCAATGTCACATCAGTAGGGGGAGAAACCCAAGCAAATACAAAAAAATGGCTTACCTGTGGTCCTGAAGGAATCCATGTCACCATTTATGTAATTTTCAGGGGTTTTTGTTTGTGTTTTCTTTTTCGTGTAACATTCAACAGCATATGTTATAATAGATGATATCCCTTAGACTGGTCTGATCATACACTAATCCTAACACTGGCTGAGTTTTGTAATTGGACTGGATGAGTTGCTGATGACGTCCTTTTGTATTGACATGTAACATGCAGGTCCTAAATGATTTTAGGGGTCATGATGTCCTTTTGTATTGATGTGTAGCATTCAGATCCAGAATGATTTCAGTGGAAAGCAGTCACGTCATTATGTCCTTTTTCATTGACTTATAACTCACAGATCCTGCATGGTTTCAGAGGAAAAGTTTTTTTGTTTTGTTTTTGTTTTTGTTTCAGAGGAAAAGTTATCAGACCATGATGTCCTTTTGCATGGCCAAGTAATGCTCATGTCCTGAATGTTTTCAGGGGAAAGCAGTCAGGCCACGATGTGGACATTCTCATGTCCCACCCCAGGGAGGGGGAAGAGACGGGTCTGCTGCCCGCCTTGCTGGAGGCCCTGGACAGGAAGGGCATGGTTCTGATGGGCCGTCTGGAGGCCAGCTCCTACACCCCAGACTGCCTCACGTCTGACTCCAAGCTGCTTGGCCTGCGTGGGCAGTTGGACCATTTCGAGAAATGGCTGGGCATCTGCAAGTTTGAGAATATTAATGAATCAGCCAGTACCTGTGGCACCTTGAATGTAGCGGCAGGAGAATCTGAGAGAGGATCAGAGACAGTTGAAGGCAAAATGAGCGCAGAAGAATCTGGAATGGGCAAGAGAGGTATGGAAACTGGGGGAGGTACAGAAGATGAGCTATCCACAAACAGTACTGACAAAGCTGGCACAAAAGGTGGGCATAAACATAGCCCTCTGCTGCTGACTGACAACGATGATTCTGAAACAAACCGTGACATCGTCTCCAAACCCAAACCTAAGCATCAGAAGACCCAGGACAAGCACCAGCTTCCCTTTGAGATCGCCAGATCAGAAAGGACATGGAAGGCACGGCGAGTAGACTTGATCGTGTGCCCCTACTCGCAGTATTACTACGCCCTGGTGGGCTGGACCGGGAACAAGCACTTCAACAGGGACCTTCGGCTGTATGCCCAGAAGGAGCTCCACATGAAGCTGACCAGCCACGGTCTCTGGGATTTTGAGAAGGTAGTTACACAGACACACAATATGTTTAAACCAGCCACTGTGGTTATAGCAAAAAGGTGTCCCTGCATGTGGATTGATCCGTATCTAAATACTGCTTCATACTGACTAAGATGCGAGACTTCCAGTGCATATAGGACAAAATGAAATGAATAAATTGTCATTGCAAAATGGTTTCATGTAACTTGATTGCCAAATCCACCATTTTCTCTTTTCCCACAGTGACAAAACCTGGAGTCCTCATGCTTTTCAGACACGACAGTGTTTTCCTCATTATTATTTGGGTCTTAATTCTTCAAAATTATACACATTTACGTAAACAGATTCACAGTGATTGTTAGGATTTTTGCAAGAACATAGAAAGCGAAAAAAGAAAAATGAAAAAGTAAAAAAGAAAAACCCAAAGTAAATGAAAAAAAAAAAATCGAAAGTAAAAAAAAAGTTTAAAAAAATTACAGCAATATTGGGAGAAGAAAAGCTTGAATGGGAAAAAAATGGAGGAAACCAGTGGTTGTGTGTATATCAAAGAATTGCAATAAGTCATGCATTAAAGTACAACCGGAAGCAAAGTGTGGAAGAAATCTACACTCAGGTGTTATGGAGGTGTGTTTGCAGATCAAACAATGTGACTGCAATTAGAGCAGCATTTGCAGGCATGTACGACTTCATTACAGGTCATTTTTGAGCACAGTCTTTTTCTTTACATTCATGTCGATGCATTCAGGTGGTACTTTTTGTTGTTGTTGCTAAACTGAATGATAATGTTTAAAGCAGTACAAATGGAAAAGGCGTCCAAGAAACAGACTGAAATTTAACATGATTACAGTATTGTGTATGAAAATTGTGTCCTTGTCTTTGCCAAAATACCCTCTGGCAAGTTGTAGTGATGCATTTTGGTCACCATGATCAGTGGGTGTTAACCGAATCAGTGAAATCATAGGATAACATTTTTTTTTTTCTTTTTTGCTGTCCCGTTCTCAGTGCCATCTCGGTGGCATTGCACCCACATTGCTCATTCCGACACCCCGTCCATGGTCGCAGCCCGGCCTTGTTCCCCCACTGTCCGGCACTGGTAATCCCAAGGGAGCAGTCAGATGTCGAGTCGTCATGAGGCAATCCACCGGAGGAGACACAACACTGCTGCCGAGTCACTTCGGTGGTGTTCAGTGGTGCCTGTTTTGATCCAGCATATGCAAGACACCACCTACTAAGCCCCCTACTGACGACAATAATTGCTTAGTTGTGGAGCCGGTACGAATGAGCTCTCCCTCTGGAGGATGCCACCACCTCCGTCCAACGACAGCCCCCATGAATTTGTCGATACCTATAACCCCAATGGAATCAAACCAAGGCCATAGACATGGAGAGGACATCGAAAATGAGGTCACCATAAGAGCAGGGCATGAAGAGCCACAGAATTTGAGACTTTTTCTTTAAAATGCTGATCAATGATAATGAGCATGATGAAGATGATGCTTCAGATTTCCATTTCAGTTTGAGATGTGCATCACAGGGTTGTACTCTACATTTTCTTTCATAATATATCCTGGCATCAACCAGGCCCGCGAGATACAGACACCTGCTGATTTGGTCAGGAAATTTAGCAACACTCTCAGAGATGAATCCATTTAGTGGATAAAACTTGACTGTGCGGTCCCAGTCTTCCCAATCGAGCCTGTAGCAAACTCGGTCAGGGCAGAAAAATCCCACTTGTCTCTGATGGGAATCGAATCCACAACTTCCCAGCCAGGAGTCCGTGATGCTAACCACATCGCCATAGTGGCTGGTATCATAGGATAACATAGTACAGCTGTTGAAATGTTTGTTAACACTTAGTACAGCTGTTGAAATGTTTGTTAACACTTTCTTGTCATGCATTTCTTTATTTTTTTGCCTTGAGACATCAAAGCTGAATCACTTGTAGATACTGATCCCACAAACCACCTTGTAAAATGTGAAAACCATTTGTTTTCCTAATGGATACTGACTCCTCAAACTGTCATGTAACTCTCACACACACAGTCACACACACACACAGACATGCATACTCACTCACACACACATACACGCACACATGCGTGCATGCACGCACACATGCACGCACGCACGCACATGCAAGCAATGAATGGATGTGTGTGTCAGCTCTTTGGCCGGACTGTTTCAGCAAAGAGAAGTGCTAGCCAGCAGTGAAGAGGAAGTGTTCCGCAACCTGAAGCTGGTCTACAGGGAGCCTACCCAAAGGAATTGCTGACAGCAACCAAGGAATAGTTATGGAGATAAGACTTTGTGTATACAGACAAGTTATTTATAGGGAGGATGTGTATATATAGATAGATAGGGCCTGTATAGGTGAATATTGCCATTGATGTTTGTGAAAGGGTGGAGTGGAGAATGGGAGGGTAAGGAATGAGTGCAAGGGGAGGATGCAGCGAGAAGAGCCTTTGTGGCATCTTGTTTTGTGTGTTAATCATTCCTACATTTAAATCTCTCATTTGCCTGGAGTTTAAAAATAAATCATTTTAAAAATAAATCAATAAATAAAGGACTGTGAAAACCAGTTGCATAGATGTTGACTAGTTTCTATTACCAGCAGAGGTGACACAGCAAAAGACAAGAGTCAAGGGAAAGTAATCACTTCAAGACAAATGGCTGTCAGTAAAACTGACTTTGATACAACAGCTTTTGACTGTACACTCTTATTTCTATCCCTGTTCAGAGAGTTTTTCCATTCTTAATCCTCTTTCTGTAAGTTTGATTGTTCCTTTTTTATGATTTTGAGTAAGTTTAATTATTCCTTTTTTTCCAGTAATTTTGAATAAGTTTGTGCCATCTCCGTTTTTCTGATATTCTTATGACAAATCATCATGCATTGGACTAAGGTGCCAGCAGGTGCCAGCAGCCAAGAAACACATGGACTGGTTTGATGAGAACTGCAGTGACATCCAGCAGCTACTGGATGAAACATCTGCGCAAAGCTTACCTCGGTGACATCAAGTACACCTCAAAAAAAATATAACAATATATGCAAAACACATTGTCCCAGAACATCACCATCGATGATGAAGTGAGCATCAGAATTGCAAAAGCAAGTGCAACCTTTGGCGAACTACACACCAGTGTTTGGAATAGAAGAGGAGTTAGTCTAGAGACCAAGCTGAAAGTGTACAGAACAGTTGTTCTCTCCACACTCCTCTACGCATGTGAAATGAGAACAGTCTACCAACGGCATGCCAAGAAGCTGAATCATTTCCACACAACCTGCCTCAGAAGATTGTTAAATGTAAAATGGCAGGACAAAACCCAGACATAGAGGTACTTGACCAAGCAGACCTGCCAAGCATCCACACCATCCTGATGCTGTTTCAGCTAGGATGGGTAGGTCATCTAGCTCGCAAGCCAAGACCACCAGCTACCCAGAGGCTTTTCTATCGTGAGCTATAACAAGGAGTGCGTTCCATGGAAATCAGAAGAAATTCTTCGGACACTCTCAAAACATGCTTACAAGCATTTAACATCAACCAACATGGAAACAAACTGCTATGGATCGAGCTAGATGGGACTATTCTATCCACAAAGGTGCCAATTTATGTGAAGAAAGGTGGACTGCTGCAGCACAACAAAAGAGACAGGCAAGGAAAACCTGCGCCAGCAATCAAGAGAATGTCTCCCACATTCCCTTCCAAGCTGTCACTGCACATTCCATGCATGTATTGGCTTGATCAGCCACCTGCATATCCACAAATCATCTCCCCCCCCCCCCCCCCCTCTCCCCCCCCCCCTCTTTCCCCCCCCCCCCTCTCCACGCAATCCCAAGAAGACTTTTTTCTTTCGTTCTTTCTTTCTGCGTACGCAAGCTGATACTCCTGCGGACACTGCCTGTCTATACAGGCAGTTTTGTGTGTATGACCGTTTTTTATCACCGCCATTAAGGCAGCCATACTCCATCTTAGGGGAAGGTGCATGCTATGTGTAACGTGTCACCCATACCAACGGCCAAACTGGCCTTCTCTTCCGAAAGTTGCTGATGGGATTTTACGTGTGTGCAAGATGTTGTGCGAATGTTCACACACGGAACCTCTGTTTATAGTCTCATTCGAAGGACTGTATAGGGGTTGGAGTCAGAACCAATGTTAACTCCGAGGGAGAAATCCCCATGTACTGAAATTCAAACCCGCAACCCCATGATCACGATCTGGCACTCTACCAACTGAGCTATTCCGGTCCCCAACCAAGATGACTGAAGTGGTTCTTGTTGACTTAATGGACGAAGAATGGACTAAGGTGCTGATGATTATGGAGTCAGAAACTGTTCTCATTTTGCAAACTTCTCGTTTTTGCGTGATGGTGAAGTGTAGATTTGTATTTTTTTTCATTTTGTTTTGTTATAAATAATGTACAGTGTTATAGATCTTGAAACTGTATGTGCTTTCTTTCCCAAAGCTGTGATGCTCAAGAGAAATGAAGAAATTTTGAAACTGTTCTTGTTTCATTGGCTGTCTGTCACTCAGTCTCCATGTTTTTGTTTCATCTGCTATCTGTCTCTGAGTCCCCATTCTTCCGTTCTTGCTGTTTGTGCTTGTCTTGTATGCATGTGTATGTGCATGCATGTATACATGTAAAGTGTATGATTATTAACAACCAGCAATGCACAAAGGCATGCTGCAGTGAAACTCACACAACATTCTAGCATAGGTCTTCTCTGCCTTCTTCTCCTCCCTTAACTCCAGTTCACCACGTTCCTGCAGTTCTGTCAATTGTGTGCCAGGGCCGGGGTCTCTGCAGACGTATTTTCCCTCTCCACGCTGCAATGATGTTGGTCTACTGTTGTTGTCCGTCTTCCCCTCTGACTCCCTCCTCGAACAGTTCCCTGGAGAATTGTTTTAGCACGGCTGTTTGAGCTTGTTAATGGTCATACCAACATAGTTTTCTTGACTGATGTCATTAGATCTTGGTATGGTATGTAATTGCTACCTGATGGTTTGACAGTCTGGTTGATTGATGAATTGATCAGTACATCTGATGTTTGACATCAAGCAATAACATCTCATTTCTATGGTTTGGATTCTTCCTTCCAGATTGGCACTGAGGGCCCATGTCTTGCATGTGTACAGGAAGATGGAATATACCAGTGTAGGCAGGAGCCTGGTTGAGTGGTCGAAGAAGATATTCTTTGATACAGATTTTAATCTGGACAGTGCTGTTGTTGTCTTTGCTGCCCTTGTGAGGGTTTCTGATTTGGATCCCTCATCAGAAATGATGGATTCCAGCTTAGTGAATTGTTGAACAGATTCCAGCCTCTGATCCTGGAATGTGACATGGGATTTGATGGTGATGGTGTGGCTGACCATTAACTTGGTCTTCTCAGCAGCAATGTCTGTGCCATATCTCATTGATGTGCCATCCAGTTTTTCAACAAGCTTGGTGAGTTGTTTTTCGCTGCCTCCCAGGCCATCAGTGTAATTTTGCAAATTGAAGGTTTGTGAGGTTTTTCCCTCCAATGCTGACAGCATAGACCTACCACCACTTAACCAAGCTTTCTCATTCCCGCTGTCTACCATCCACCTATCAAGCAAAAGTGATTACAAACAGGTTCATGAATGCCCACATCCATGTGCATATCACACTCCTGAATGGCACCACACATGTAATCAAGGGAGAAGCCCATTTTCAGGCTTGACTCGAAAGAGGGCAGTGAGCTGAAGTACCTGAGGTTGATATCAGAGTTGAGAGGCTTGACATGCAAAAGAGCGTTTACCAAAAGCTTGAGTACAAACTGGCGGAAGACATTTTGAAAGAACAAATATCTGGCAAAGAAGTGATGCGACATAAGCAATTTTCATTAACAGTGACTCTGTCATCTGCTTCATTAGAACTTATTTCACAAAACTTGGTTTTATACATATGAATCCAAGGGATTTATGGTGTTTTAGCTGGAGTTAAGAGAAAAAATACGATTCTGCCGGATGAAAGGGATTAACAAATTACAAGACAAAACACAGCATGTTTTGACCTGGCGTCGAAATGCATTGTGTTTTGTCTTGTAATTTCTATGTCTCTTTCCTCCGGCAGAATAGCATTTTTTCTTTTAAATTTGTTTCAATTCCCAACTGCAGTCACCTCACTTTGAAACTAACTGGATTAATAAAGAGTATTGCAAGTGAAGTACATGGTGAAACTTAACTGCGAATTCCAGAGACCATTTTGAGAGGCTATTGGTTTTCAGAAAAGTGTACAGTCTTAGAAACCATAGTGACAACCATATTTTTTTCAAAAACAGTTGAGTCTAAAAGCATATTAAGGGACAGAAAATCGGCGGTTTTCTCTAATATGCTAGAAAGAAAAGGACAGGTGGAAGTTAACAAACCTGAAAACGTTGCAAGTGTGCACCCAGGTGCACACACACATGCACACACACACACATGCACGCACACACACACACATACTTGTATGTATAGATAAACATATATTCAGGGAGCAGAAATTTACGTAAAAATTCAAAACATATCGACATAGGGAAAAGAACAAAAGGTTTCCATCCTTTTCTCCCTCTGATCAAAAAGATGCTTTGTTGTTTTTCCGGGAATATGTTCTGACCTGTTCAGATCAACATCCAATGGCTCATAAGACGGATGCGAGCACATTCTGTAGGGTTCTTTTCAATTGTGCTTGATTGTGCCTGTTTTGGGTGAACATTGCAGATTCCACTAACAATTTGAATACGGTGAAAAGTCCATCCTATGATAGCTGTTTCCATGCAAATGGGCCAGTGGACAGAACTCTGCCCATGTTTGACCTATGCATTATCCCAACATACCAGTCAGGCCTCGACTGAAGAGATAATGGTCAGCTCCACGCTTGCATTTGTGTGTGTATGTGTCCGAGTTCACACTTGTGTGTATTTATAAGTATGTTAATGCTAGAATATCTGTGTCTTCATGCGAGCAGCAGCATTTTGCAAATGTTACCTAGGGCAAAAAGTGCATGCACACATTTGGGTGTCCATCACGACAGTTCAGAAGATGATAACTGAAAAGAAAAAAGTATGTATGTACGCATAATCCAATGAATGGAAGATAAATAAGCAAAATACAGATGAACAGATAAATGAACATGAAAATAAGCATATGAATATAGGTAATTATGTAAACTGGTAAATTTATACATTAATGTATACACAAATGCACAGATGCACACATTCACATTTTCCCACACCTGCTTGAGACAACCCACATGCTCTAACGCAGATATGCTTTACAACCACTCAGTCACTAACATACAGAAAGGGCGCCCACAAATTCTTGAACAGACAAAAAGATGATCTGATCTGTGAATCGATGTACTCATCACATTATTGTGCCTGCCATGGTGTTGCAAAGCAACACTTATTCATGCATAATTCAAAACAGACAAGTAAATTTCAGACAAATATGTTTTTTTCTGGTGTCACGATTTACAGAAACAAAAAATGCACAAAAACCATCGGGTATGAAAATGACAGTATTTGGAAGAGGAGTCAGAAAGAGCGGACACTGCGAAAGCAAAGCAGAGAGGGGAGAAACGTGCAGCAAGGGAAGAGTGCGGATTAGGATCCTAAAATTCTCAGAGCTAATGTTCCCATCTGGCATGTGTGTTCATTCATTTGCATATTTCACAGCTGTGTTTACTGAAATTAATCCAGTTATCATGTTCCCCGTTCCCCATTTCCCACACAAAATGTGATGAGAATTGACATCAGAACTTGTAAGAGATACCACACACACAAACACATATCCACTCAAGCAGGCACCTGCGCACGCGTATACACACACACACACACACACACATGTGCGCGCGCACATACAGAATGAAGGAGAGAAAAGAACAAAAGAAAGGAGCCAGGTTACCTTCAAGAAGTCTCTCTCTCTCTCACACACACACCACACATACACACAAATACACACACACACACTCATCAAATATACAGGGA
>CM065723.1:52080473-52115473 GCA_033310375.1 Conus canariensis
TATGTCTGCTGACTTGTCATTATATTTAGGGTAAGTAGAAATTTGAGGGGGACAGTGTCTCCAGGACAACTACAAATCATCTGGGAATTTCTGGCCCTGCCATGTTGATTATTTGCTAAATGTTAGACAGATTTAACTTCATGACAGAACAAGAGAAAAGCCTTCACAGTTTTTGTTGTGATAGGTGGTCTTGCCTCAGTAATGAATGCGCCATGCTTGGCATACAGTCTTTCTGCACCGGCCAGTGGATTTAGCATCAACTTCATTAAAAATGTTGCAATGACTACCGTCAGTATTGTCAGTAAAGAAATTTTTAGAAGTAGTTTATGTCAGATATTAATATTATTTTGATAAGTTAAAGAGGCTTTAGGGAGAAAAAAAAGTTGAGGAAATGATAACCAGACCAACCTTATTTCTGTGATATTTCAAGGGAAAATTGCTCCCTACATCCCCTCTTTTGTTCAGGCTATAGCCAAGCAGGGTTGGACTCAGCCTACTGCTATCCAAGAGAAAGCCATTCCTCTGGCCCTGGAAGGAAAGGATATCCTGGCAAGAGCGCGAACAGGTTCAGGCAAAACAGCTGCCTTTGCCATCCCATTGGTCCAGAAACTCTTGTTGGCAAAACAGGTTTGTGTGTTTACAAGTAAGTGCCTTGTGTGTGTTTGAGTGTGTGTGTGTGTGTGTGTGTGTGTGTGTGTATGTGTTGTGTGTGCGTGTGTGTTGTGTGTTGTGTGTTGTGTGTGTGTGTGTGCGTGCGTGCGTGCGTGCGTGCGTGCGTGTGTGTGTGTGTGTGTGTGTGTGTGTGTGTGTGTGTGTGTGTGTGTGTGTGTGTGTGTGTGTGCTCTGACAAGGCTAATGTGTTCCCTAAAAGGAAGAAGTAAACCCATGTAACATTTGTAGGGATCTTTATTGTGATTTTGTTCTTCCTTCCTCCCCCCCCCCCCCCCCCCCCCCCCCCCCCCCCCCATGAATTCAGGGGTGCATTAAATTTGGGCAAAGGTGTTCTCTTGTTGCAAACATCCTTCTCCCCAGGTATGTTCTGCATCTTGGTGTGTTGTTTCTAGTGTATGCCTCTGAATTCTTATTTTGTTTATCAATGGCATTTGATTTCACTTCAGAGTGCCAGAGAGCAAGCTGTTCGAGCTGTTGTGTTGACACCTGCAAGAGAGTTATGCCTGCAGGCTTACAAGAAAATTATGGTAAGAAACTTGTGTTCTGTTAGCTCAGACAGACTTAAAAGTTAAATGTATATAGCATTTATGATGATGTTTTATATCACTTACAGTTGTAGCACTGGCACGGCTATGTTTGCTTCTTTTGTTTCTCTCTCTTTTATTTCCTCTCTCTTGTCAACATACTGTCTGCATGCTTCACTTTTTCTTCCCCACATACCCCCATCTCTTTTGAGTTTGTTGGTGAAAATAAAAATAAATGGAGTGAACAATAGGTGAGGAAATGATACGTTGATCATAAATCAGTTTGTGTTTTGGAGAGATCATAAGTGTGAATGCATTGAAATGAAGGTATATGTATCCAACTTTAAATATTGTGTATACACAGCACAATAAAAAGTTTTGATTATGCATATAGATGCACGAAGATGCATTTGTTAGTGTGTTACACACCCAAAGTTGATTCTGGTTGTTGCTTTGATTCCACATTTTGATTTTTAGGAGGTCAGCAGCTGCTGCAGTCGTGAAATCAAATGTGTGGACATTTCACCACAGGCATCACTGCAGTCTCAAAGGTATGTCGTGTATAATCACTTTTGATTTGGATATTTTATCAGCGAAATCTGACCAGGTGTCATGTGATCTGAAGCACCTTGTCTGGCTAAATGCCTTATAGTGCAGTGCTGGAGGCTTACCATAGTAACTTATCAGATGAATGGGAGCCATGTTTGGAACAAACACAGGAAAGGAAAAACTTTGGTTTGTGTAAGCACTAATCCTCTATTAAATGACTGCTGCTGAGATGATGTGTGAGTGCGAACCACGTCACATTTGAAAGAATATTGTAAGTTCCTGAGAATTCTTGAA
This sequence comes from Conus canariensis, assembly GCA_033310375.1. Classification (NCBI taxonomy): domain Eukaryota; kingdom Metazoa; phylum Mollusca; class Gastropoda; order Neogastropoda; family Conidae; genus Conus; species Conus canariensis. Next base: position 52,082,513 of record CM065723.1, read on the forward strand.
AATTTCAGTTTTTGTTTCTGATTTTTATATTACCTGTTCCTGATGAAAAGATTCTGGTGTGGGCATGTCTGTGATGACGATGATGATGACAGTGATGATGATGACAATGATGATGATGATGATGATGATTATGACAATAATGCTTTCAGACCGCTGCTGTCAGAGAAGCCAGACATTGTGGTGGGCACGCCCAGCCGTATTCTGGCTCACCTGCGGGCTGGGCACCTGGAGTTGCATGCGGTGCAAATGGTGGTGGTGGACGAGGCCGACCTCGTCTTTTCCTTTGGCTATGAGACAGACATTAAGAAACTTCTGGAGTGAGTCCTGGTATCTCTCACACCATTGAAATAATTGAATCTGGTGGTTTCTTTGTTCTTAGAACAGATGCAGAAAGAATGGCATGAAAGGGTTCCATGTGGGCAAGAATGGCTGTGTGGTATGGGAGGAACTATAAATAGGGGAGAAGAATGAAGTTGGAATGAATGTGTGTGAATGCATGTGTGTGTGCATGGATGCGTGTACTTGCATGTGTGTGTGTGTGTATGTGTGTGTATGGTGTGTGTGTGTGTGTGTGTGTGTGTGTGTGCGCGTGCGTGTGTTTGCGTGTGTGTACATGTGTTTGCGTGCGTGTGTGTGTGTGTGTGTGTGTGTGTGTGTGTGTGTGTGTGTGTGTGTGTTGTACGTTTAGCATGACAGACTCTCATTGTTTGTTTCTGTCCTGTTTAGGGACTTGCCCAGGATCTACCAAGCCTTTCTGATGAGTGCTACTCTAAGCGAGGATGTGAAGGCTCTAAGGAAGATGGTCCTGCACAACCCAGTGCGTGACTTGCATTTTCTCTTTGTTTCTTAGTTTGGTTTTTTAATCAAATTTCAAATTGTTATGACTCTATTGGATGTTGAACTGTGCTTCATGTGCCAGCTACAGGGATATTACATAACACATGTATAGACCCTATGCATGCATGCATACCCATCAACATTCATATATACATAACCACAAGCATGTACACATGCACACAGACAGACAGAGCATACCGGGATATGAAATAATTAGACTTGATCCGTGTAAACCTAAAAGTACAGGCCTACTTTTGTACCTAGCATCTTCATTAAACTGTAAAATACTAAACAGCCTTGAAAACTATGGGATTGAATCTGTATGGATTGACATCAGTATGAAAAACAATAAACCACCTATTATAGGATTTTTATACAGAAATACATCTGAAAGTTTGGACTGGCAAGATAAATTTCATGTTCTCATGGATGAAGTAACAATGCTAAGCTTTGAAACTATTATTTTTGGAGACTTTAATATAGATTTAATGAAACCTAAACCCAAGTGGCATCAAAACTACACCTTACACGGTCTTGAACAACTTATTGACATACCAACCCGTATAACTGAACAGTCAAGTACCTTAATAGATCACATTTATACAAACACAAAACAGTCCATCATTGAAGTATGCTCTCCGCCATGTGGATGTAGCGATCATAATCCCGTTTGTCTGACGTGGTTCAAAAACCGTATAAAAATTCCAAAAGTAGGGCACAAGATTATATATTATAGGAGCTTTAGAAACTTCAAGGAAGAAGATTTCCTTTCAGACCTTGCCACAGCACAATTGGAATATATATACCAAATAAGAGATCCTGATGAAGCAACTGAATTTTGGATTAACACATTTATTTCTGTGTATAACAAACATGCTCCATTCATCAAAAAAAGAGTCAGACAAGAAGCAAAACCACCGTGGATAACAAAAGAAATAGATATAGAAATTAACATAAGAAATCAGTTAAGCAATTCCGGAACAAATAAAGAATTCCGTAAACAAAGAAATAAGGTAAACTCAATGAAACGTAAATCTAAGCGTAATTACTTTCAAAAGATGTTAATTTCTACAAAGGATTCACGTCAGATTTGGAAAGCCATTAACATGTTGAATAATAAACAAGTCTCAAGAAATCAGGAAATTATCACAGATGTAACTGCAGATCAATTAAACAACCATTTTGCCAGTATCAAAGAAAAATTATATCATATGATAGGTCCAGTGAAAATGACCTTGAGCATTTAAAACACTACCTTGATTTAAAAGATATTAGTTTTTCCTGTACCCTCCAACCAATGACTGTTATGGACGTTAGTAAAAGTATTTCATCCTTAAAACAATCAGGTACACGCGATTTAGATGGTTTAGATGCAAAAATACTAAAGATTTCGTGTCCAATAATTACTGATACTCTAACGTATTTGTACAATTTATGCATAGAGAAACAAACCTTTCCCTTGAAATTTAAGGAAGCTAAAGTAATTCCACTTTATAAATCTGGCGATATGTCAATTCCATCAAACTATAGACCAATTTCTATTTTATCTGCTTTATCTAAACCTATTGAAAAACACTTGCAAAATTTACTATATTCTTACCTTACTAAAAACAATTTACTCCATGATGATCAGTCTGGTTTCTGTAAAAATCATTCCTGCCATACAACCCTTGTACAGCTTATTGATAGCCTCTTATGTAGTATAAATGAAAATAAATTTACTGGTATTCTTTTTATAGACTTTGAGAAAGCTTTTGATGTAATAAATCATTCTCTCCTGTTGCGTAAACTGGAACTCTACAAATTAACTCCAGAATTCATAAATCTCATGTCCTCATTCCTATGTAATAGGAAACAATCAGTAACAGTCAACAATAAAACGTCAAATTTAATGTCTATCAAATATGGAGTACCACAAGGCTCTGTATTGGGCCCCCTACTGTTTACTGTCTACGTCAATGATTTACCTTATTTTCTTGAAAGTAAATGCAAAATGTTTGCTGATGATACATCTCTTCATTCCAGTGATTCAGATCCATATAGATTAGCTAGTAAACTCAAAAATGATGTTTAAAAACTTATCGAATGGACTCAGTTGAACCATATGTCCTTAAATGCAAGCAAAACCAAGTGCATGTTTGTATGTGCCCGACAGAAAAGACAAAAGATGAAGTCAAAATTTCCACCATTGTTTATATATGACCAAAAAATAGAAGAAGTCGACTCACATAAAATACTAGGAGTAATAATAGATAAAGATTTAACATGGTCCGACCACATAACGTCAATGGGGAAACGTCTCTCAAAAAAATTACTTCAATTAGCGAAGATTAAGAACTTCCTGGACACCCATTCTCGAAAGCTCTTTTTCTGTGCTCATATTCTATTGATTATTGATTATGCATCAACCCTATGGGATAACTGCAGTGAAACCAACTTGAAAATTATTCATCGAATGTATAAAAGAGCATTAAAATTAGTATTACTAAAATCAAGCACCCTAACAAAAGAAGACTATAAACAACTTAATATGTTAACCTTCTACAACAGACTTTTGTTCAATAAGGCAGTATGCATGCATAATGTTACAAACGGATATGCTCCTAAAAAGATAAGAGATTCATTTACAACTAACACTTATAGACATAGTCATTTATTATCCTTTCCTAGACCAAGAAATAATCTTTATAAATCTAGTCTTTTGTACTCCGGTGGAAATGTATGGAACAAGCTACCAATCACTTTGAAAATCATAAAGAACAAAAATCAGTTTAAGAAAAATCTGAAAAAGCATCTCATGGATATTTAGCAATCAATATTTTCTCAAATTCCCTTGAAATAACTCTTCAGTGATTTTACATGATGTATCCTTGTGTAAATGTCTATGCCTATGTACATGTCTGTTTATGCATGTGTATGCTTTGTAGACAATGTATTGATATTGTACATAACGTATCTCTCTCTCTCTCTCTCTCTCTCTCTCTCTCTCTCTCTTGTTACTTCCTTGATATGATAACTATAATAGGCTTGAATTCTTTCTTGTACTCCCTCTCCCTCCACCCCCACGCCTCCATCCTACCCCCTCCCTCCTCCTATTTCCTCTCCCCTCCTCACCCCCTCAGATTTTACCCCCACCACCTCCCTCGCCCTTTTCCGCTGATTTTCCCTCTTTGTATTTCTTCGTTTTCATTATTTTTTCATTCAAGTTTCTTTGTTTTGTTATGATGGCTTGATGTAAAAAAGCAGTTTCTCTGCTTATTCAATGTTCCATCTGGAAATAAAATTTTGACTTGACTTGACTTGACAGACAGACAGACTCACGCACGCACGCACGCGCGCGTGCACTCACACACACACACACACACACACACACACACACACACACACACACACACACACACAACACACACACCACACACACACCATCACACACACACATCACACTCACACACACACATCACAATTATACACATACATATACATGCACATACGCTTACACACGTGCACACAAGCACACACACACCACACAAAAGAACACCCAAACATCACCAAACACTCATTTCAAAACAGATGGCAACTTCCTGCCACTTGTTGAGTGAATGAGCAGATGAGTAATTGAACATTCAGTCTTATTTTAATTATTCATGATGCGATATGGCAGAATACAGGATTTTGTTTTAGTTGTCTTTGTAAATGACATGATGTTGAAAACTGCCATGGAGATACAACAATTCCTAAAGTATGACGGGATATTTTCTCAAATTCAGATGGTGGGCTTACATTATGAAGCACACTATGTATGATTTATTTGGTTTTTGTGATTGGACACTTAAAAAACTACACATGTGGGGGGTTCAAGGCTTAAATCCAAGTATCAGTTTATAACTTCACGGTTTAAATCTATGAGTCAAGTCACATACCTGTTGCACCGGTAAGCTCGACCCCACCCACATGCCACTCCCACCCTTTTCCTCTGAGATACAGGGTTGCAGGCTGAAGTTCCTGCTGGAATAAAGAAGGCCATGCAAGTTTTTGGTTGAAGTGAAAAAGTCTAGTTTTCCATACAAGGGAGTTCTTCTAACTCCAGATGCAGAAATTTTGGTCACCACAAACTATTTCTTGAGTTTAAACTGCAGTCTATCTTTATAAGTTTCAGAAGTGGTAAATAAAAGTTATCATCAACAAAAATTATTGCTGCCTCCGTTTCTTGAAGTAAGTGAACTCCACTGCATACAGGTCAGTAACATTAATGTCAGTTTTAATGGTGATCTTGTGGATAAAATGGTAAAAAAGGAGGTAAGATGTCTCCAAATGCTTAGATTTTACCTTCAAAGATGTAGAAATTCTTCAGCTTCTTGGGGCTTTGCCTCCTGACCCCAACAAGAGTCTTTGCCCCTTGGCCCTGCTGGGGGGGGGGGGGGGGGGGGGGGGCGCCTAAGGCGGCCCCCTGAACCCTTGGCCTTCCAGCTGTTAATTTTTCCTGGTTTCATCCAGGTGTAGGAATAATTGATTGTTGCTATTATTAGGTGATTACCTTTCTGGCGTACAGCAGTTGTATATGTTTTGCTGTTGCTATTATTAGATGATTATCTTTCTGCATGCAGCAGTTGTATGTGTTTTGCTGTTGCTATTATTAGGTGATTATCTTTCTGGCGTACAGCAGTTGTATATGTTTTGCTGTTGCTATTATTAGATGATTATCTTTCTGCATGCAGCAGTTGTATGTGTTTTGTTGTTGCTATTATTAGATGATTATCTTTCTGCATACAGCAGTTGTATGTGTTTTGTTGTTGCTATTATTAGATGATTATCTTTCTGCATACAGCAGTTGTATGTGTTTTGCTGTTGCTATTATTAGATGATTATCTTTCTGCATACAGCAGTTGTATGTGTTTTGCTGTTGCTCTTATTAGATGATCATCTTTCTGCATACAGCAGTTGTATGTGTTTTGCTTCAGGTGATCCTGAAGCTGAAGGAATCTCAGCTGCCTGAGACAGCCCAGCTGACCCAGTATTACGTCAAGTGAGAGGCAGATACTTCTTTACTCTACCTGTACTGGATTGTGCTCCTCACACACACACGCATGCACATGCACCCTCACACACATACACATACACACTCACACACTTATGTATGCAAACGTGAGCATGCATGCACTCACACACATGAGCACATGCACACACACACACATACACACACAGAAAGACATAAACTAGACACAGACACAGACAGAAAGACTGGAGCAGACTGATAACAGGGTTCGTACAGAGTCCTGGATGTCTGGAAAAAGTATGGAAAAATGAAAAAATCATTTCCAGGGCTGGAAAAGTCTTGGAATTTTGTAATTTGTGGCCATGGGTCTGGAAAAGTCCTGGAATTTTGTAAAAGATGTGCAGACTTTTTCATGATGTCGAATTTTGTGTTAAGTTTCTTTACAAAAACATTGAAATAGGAATAAAAACAGAAATTAAATCACGCACAGTGATCGCGGTTTTGAGATTTCCTCTGGCCGGAGGTTTAGCGGACGACATTTTTTTCTGCAGAGTAGCTCCCCTTTACTGTGAAAAGCGTTGCGCATGCGCAGTTGGTACCATTGCTTAACTTCCTTTCGACTCAACAACGCAGCAAGGGAAAATAGCGTCGAAGTATTAAAGAAAACATGGGAAAATGTGTGTTTAGCCTAGCCTGGCTAGACAATACAAATTATCGCAAATGGATTGCTCCTGCTGCCGATGGATGCAAGACAAAAGCACGGTGCCTGCTGTGCAAGAAAGACTTCGACATCGGGAACATGGGCGAGCTGCTCTGAAAAGCCACGCGGCAGGCAAGAAACATCAAGAAATGATGCAGCTTTCAGACAAAACGACTCGGACTCCCACAATGACCGTGACTGATTATTTTCGGCCCAAGGATTGTGATAGGTGATTTTTTTTTTTTTTTACTTCAGTGTGGGATGCGATCATGCATTGAATGGGGTAGAGGGGGAGGGGGGGGGGGGGGGGGAGGGGGTTAGAGAAAATCAAAGGGCCCAAGGGCGATACACTGGCCTATTTTTAGACACATAACACACACACACACACACTGTCTCTAACGCACTCTCTCTCTCTCTTGGATCGAAATACAACTGAAATATAGCAAGCCCATACCTCTATGTTTTCTATACAGGAATCCAGCCGAACATGTCGACTGGATCGACCGCTTTATTTCAATGTTGGAAAATGCTAATGATAATTACAAAGATGTCATAATATTAGGTGATTTTAATATTGATTTATTCAAAACTGATAATCATTGGACCCAAACTTTTGAATCGTTTGGTTTGACACAATTAATAAAAACAGCTACCTGTGTAACCAATTCTGAAACATTAATAGATCATATGTATGTTACCAATTCAGAAACAATAGTAGAATCAGTTGCTCCTGTTTATGGCTGCAGTGACCATTTTCCGATTTGTTTTACGTGGACCAAAAAGGGTGTCAAAATACCCAAGTTAAATCATAAAACGATTACATTCAGGAACTTTTCTAAATTTGATCATGAAAAATTTATCTCAGATCTTTTAAATTCCCCTTTAAATGAAGTGTATCAGCATACTGACCCCAATCAAGCTCTGCAAGTATGGTATAACATCTTCCATGACGTATACAATAAGCATGCCCCTCTTCAAACTAAAAGAGTAAAACATCGGATAAAACCACCATGGCTTACAAAAGAAATACAGGACACTATATATCAAAGGGATTATCTGTTAAAAAATGGCTCTCGCGAAGAATTCAAAAAGTACAGAAATAAGGTGACCTCCCTAATACGATCAGAGAAAAGGAAATATTTCTTGGACCTTATTAATAGAAAGAAAGACAGTAAATCTATTTGGAAAGCTATACATGGCTTAACCAAGAAAAATTCTGACCCAGTATTAAACTTAACGAAAGACATATCTGCAAGTGAACTGAACGCCCATTTTACAAGTATAGCAAATCAAATCATACGAAACGATGTATCAAAAAGTAACGATCTACAAGAATTACTGAAATACTGCCACCAGAAGAACATCCATTCAGCTTTGAATATTAGTGCCATAGATGTTCACGAAGTTTTCTCTTCTCTTAGGCAATTAAAACAGACAGCAACTCGTGGAATTGATGTAATTGACGGGAAAATCCTTAAGCTATCAGCATCTGTTATAGCAGAAACTCTCACATATATTTATAATCTCTGCATTGATAAGCATTGCTTTCCTGATGCTTTTAAACAAGCTAAAGTCATACCATTGTACAAATCAGGAAATATGGCTGATCCTTCTAACTGTCGACCTATCTCTTTTCTATCAGTTCTTTCAAAACCATTAGAACAACACATAAAAAAGTGTCTTCTTTCTCATGTCAAAAAATTCGATCTACTACACCTAATCAATCCGGATTTAGAGAGAATCATTCTTGTCAAACAGCTCAAATTTTACTAAGATAGTTGATCGATGGCTCTCAAACATAAACAACAAACACTTTTCCGGAGTACTCTTTCTTCGTGGATTTTGCCAAAGCCTTCAATGTCATTAATCATGAACTTTTGCTCAGAAAGTTAACTATTTATTGACTAACTTCCGACACTCTAAAACTCATTTCATCCTTCCTTTCCAACAGGCAACAATTAGTATTATTAAATGATTGTCATTCTACTTAAATTCCCAATAACTTTGGTGTACCACTAGGCTCGGTGCTTGGTCCACTGCTGTTCTTATTCTATATTAATGATTTACCATTAACGTTGACTTCGCATTGTGAAATGTTTGCCGATGATACCACTATTGACGCTAATAACTCTAATGCTCAGCAAGTCTACCTTGACATTCAGAAAAATACCATCCTTCTCATTAAATGGACACAACTCAATCACATGTCTCTGCATCCTCAAAAAACGAAATTCATGTTGATTACAACAAGGCAAAAACGTCAAAATGTATCCGAAAACTTGCCAATCCTTTATATTGGTAACGAAAAAATCAAAGAGGTTTCTAATCACAGAGTCTTAGGAATAACAATCGACAACAACCTATCTTGGTCGAAACATTTAGAACTTCTTTCCAAAAATCTTGCCGTAAAACTGTATCAGCTCAGGAAAATAAAAAACTTTTTAGATTATCACACCAGAAAATTATTCTTTCAATCTTATATTCAACCAAATATTGACTATGCCTCGACACTCTGGGATTTAGCTAGCAGTAAGTTGCTTAAACCATTGACTAGTATCTACAAGAGAGCTGTCAAAATAACAATTGATGAACCCTCGCTAGGACACCCTGATTATGAACGAGCAGGTATCCTTCCATTCAAGACCAAACTATTGTACAATAAAGCACTCTTTATGCATAAAATACTACACGGCAGTGCTCCTTCCTATTTAATGAATATATTTACTTCTAATGATCATCGTCATTTGCATAAAATAAATCTCCCTTTCCCATCAATTAATTTATGCAAATCAAGCCTTGCTTATTCTGGGGGCTGGCTGTGGAATAATATCCCAGAAAAACTAAAAAACGAACCAAACACTAGTAAGTTTAAATCCAATCTTTTTACGTACTTGATGTATCTGTCTGATCTTACACCACTTTACCCAAAGATGTACCAATAACTGCTCTGTGAAAATGTTTCATTTTCCTTATCAGTTCTTCCTTTACCTCCATCCCCCTCCTGTCATTATTAATTGTCCCCCATCCCACCCCATCCCACTCCCACCGTCTCCCTCACCTTCTGTCGGTGTTCCCTCTGTACATAGATTTTTGTGTCCTTTTGTATTTTCATATTTCATATTTAAGAGTTATTTTCCATTACTTTATATTAATCAATATTTTTTTTTCTTTTCCTTTCTTAAATTTCTTTTGGCCCCGGAGGGCTGGATGTAAAAAAGCAGTGATGCTTATTCCATTACCCTCTGAAAATAAAATTCGTTCGTTCGTTCATTCTCTCTCTCTCTCTCTCTCTCTCTCTGTCTCTCTCTCTCTCTCTCTCTCTCTCTCTTATCCGAAAATGTCAAAATTTAAATACGGAATTGAATAGAGAGCACATTGGCTTGTAAGTACTCAGCCATGTTGAACATCCAAATTAAAATGAAAGGACAGTTGAGAGGCTGTGAGGCCTAGTGTCCTAATTACCTGACCTGACCTGACCTGACTATATCTCTCACACACACACTCCCACAAACACACACTGTCTGTCTCTCACACACCTACACACACACACATGCGCGCGTGCATACACACATACACACTCGCACACACACACTGTCTCTTTCTCTCTCACATACATAGACACACACACTGTCTCTCTCTTTCTCTCTCTCTCACACACTGTCTCTGTCTATATATCTGTCTCTGTCTCTCTCTGTGTCTCTCTGACTTTTTCACGCGCATGCGCGCACACACACTAAATTTTTTGGTAAGTATTGAATGCCCTGCTCTCATTAAATCAGTTCTTTTCTGATGTGTTTAGCATGGTAATCACATACAGAGGTGCACACACACACACACATTCTGGGGTCTGGAAAAATTATGAAAAGCCCTGGAAAAAGTATGGAATTTTGTTTGGTCACATCTGTGGGAACCCTGTGATAATCTTTCTTCTTCCTTTCTCTCTCTCTCTGAGTTTAAATGTATCTGTCCCTCTCACTCAGCTGTGACTGTGTGTGCTTTTTGAAAGGGCAGTTTAGCATTTTGAACTTGATGTATCCACTAATCATTGAGTGGCAGCTGCAGAACTGCAAGAAAGCAGCTGTAATCTCTCAGTCTCATACAAAGTGAAAGCTTTCAGTTAGCATTATATCGCATGCAAATATACCAGCAGCTGAGAAGTGAATGCACAGAGTTTGAAATGCACACTGATGTACATGCACAAGGAGAAAATTAAGACAGCTGACAAACAAATCTAAAACAGGTAATACATGGAATTAACAAAACGCAACACATGAATGAAAATGCACAGCATAGAGTATTCAAAGAAAACGTCCGTCTTGAGTTCAGTGTCCAGTGTTACTCTTAACTGTGATTTAGTTCTCTCAAATCTGCACATAGGCAAATGCACATCAAGTATCATAACACTCCATCATATATAATGATTGTTTTCAGATTCAAAGGAAATTTTTGCATGATGTAATTATTATAAGCTTGTCATGTTAATTTGTGAAATCATATGAAAATGCTTGTCTGTGCTAAAAATATGAAATAAAAAGATCTAATGATGCCTTCTTTTATGTTGAGTGGTTGAGCATTGGAGGACAAATAATGTGGATGTAAAGAAAACTTCCTCCTTGTATGTTGACCAGAAATGAATAGGAGGACAAGTACAGGGATGTAATGATGTCTGCGTGTTGAACAGATGTGAACTAGAGGACAAGTACATGGATGTAGTGATTCTGCATGTTGAACAGATGTGAACTAGAGGACAAGTACATGGATGTGATAATGTCTCCTTATGTGTTGATCAGATGTGAACCAGAGGACAAGTACATGGATGTGATAATATCTCCTTGTGTGTTGAACAGATGTGAACTAGAGGACAAGTACATGGATGTAGTGATGTCCTCTTGTGTGTTGAACAGATGTGAACTAGAGAACAAGTACATGGATGTAGTGATGTCTGCGTGTTGAACAGATGTGAACTAGAGGACAAGTACATGGATGTAATGATGTCTTCTTGTGTGTTGAACAGATGTGAACTAGAGGACAAGTACCTGGATATAATGATGTATTCTTGTGTGTTGACCAGGTGTGAACTAGACGACAAGTTCAGTTTGCTTGTGGCACTGCTGAAACTGGGGCTGGTCCGTGGCAAAACCATTTTGTTTGTCAACTCTGTGGACAGTTGCTACAAGTGAGGCTGATTGATTATCGATTATCAACACACACTATACTAGTCAATATATCTACAAAATCAATGAATTTACATGCAAGTTACAACAATTAAATTCATTGGTTATGGTATAACATATATGCAGATTGATTATGGGCAAACATATACATTGAGACTGATTGATTATGGATTAATTGTTGTAACTGTCCATGTAAATTCATCGATTAAGGTATAACATATATGCAGATTGATTACGAACTAACAATTACATATACAGTGAGACTGATTGATTATGGTTTAATTCTTGTAACTTGCATGTAGATTCATTGATTATGGTATAACATGTAGGCAGATTGAGTACGGGCTAACACATATGTTGGTGTAATTGCTGTAACGTGCATTTTGTAGATATATTGACTAGTATAGTTAGTGAGACATGGATTGTAGCATGATCAGTTTAACATGCGTTTATAGGTTGTGACATTATAATCATTATACCAGGTATAATCATTATACCAGGTATTTTTAGATTGGACTTGATTCTAATGTAACCAGCCTTTCATTTCTAAACCAGTTCATTGCAGTATAAGCATAGTTAGTACAGTTTCTAAACGTTTGGGAAAGTTTAGAGAAACTAAGGTATCCTTTAAAGGCCTGAAAAGTTTGTAAAGACTGACGTTAGTTGATAAAAATTTACAAACTATTATGGTCCCATAAAAATAAAAAAAATGAAAGAACCCCCCCCCCCCCCCCCCAAAAAAAAAAAAAGACCTTGTGGTTTTTGCAAGTTATATCAGTTGTCAGCATGAAGTAAAAGATTAACTGCTGGAACTTTTGAAAATTCTTTGGAGATACTTGGGGGAAATTGGACCATACCAATGATAGTATTCTGTTGAGTGATTTCCCCTTGTATTCATCCGAGCAGATAGCCTGTACCCTTGCATAAAGGTAAGAACTTACACTTCTTGATGAATGTTTGTTTTTAGTGTGACTTGGAAGAAGTCTTTGGAATGTACATTGAGTTGGGAAACTTAGTACGGTTGGGTCTTAAAAGTTTGTAGCTTTTGTGCCCTTTTCTGAGTATGAATCCTGAATTAGGGTGCATTTGTAGTTTGATTTATTATGGTGTTATCATTATAACATGCTTTAATAGACTGAGACCTAAATTGTGGTGTGAACCATTTAACTTGTGTATTTTAAGTACAGATGCACAAGATAACATTACCAATGAACTACACAGACTTGTACAGTAATTTGTACTCTGTCACCAGACTACAGTTATTTCCCTTGTCATTGCAGGTAGAACCATACAGCCACATCTCACACCATATAGAGCATTACAACACATTCTTAAAGTGTCGTATAACTGAATGACTGTAAGATGTATACGTCCCATGTGGTGTCTGAAAACATGTGACTGTGAGATGTCCAGCAAAGCCTGTCTAAGAAAAAGACTCTGTGCCATAACCCCTAACTACCAAGCTTTTTTATGTGACATTTAAATGGAACTTTTGAAATTAGGATACTTTAAAAATAAACAAACATATAAACATACATACAAACAAATAAATACATAAAGGAAACAAAGGCTGCAGGTGTGAGTCACTCTAAATGTTTATATAAAATCTAGTAATGGATGTAGTTCACTGTGCCTGTGTCTGTTTCTGTGTTGCTGATAGTTCAGAACTGATCGTCATACATAATCACTGATTTGATGACAGAAAATCTGGAATCCATCAATAACCTTGATGTCTAACCCCCACTTTTTTGTATTCTCGCACACTGCCACTGGCGTTAAATGGACTGTGATTAGATCCATACAGTGCACACAGCTTTCTAAAGTACTATTGTCCTTTGAATGCACCTGGGCCTGTAAACTATCCACCGTCACAGTAGATGGAGATTCCCCTTCCACTGCCATTCATAGTCACACTTGACTGTAGCTGAGAAATTTTTACGGTGTTTTAGGCTTGAATCAAAGCACTTCGCTAATGATGGTTGCTTTTGCAACTTTTGCATTTGCCCTCGAATGGTGTGCAGTAACCGTCAAAGCTTTCCATAAACCTCAGATGGGAACAAATGGGCAGAATAGGGTGGAACAATATCGAAATTGTAACGATGCACAGATGAAAGACGGCAGAAGAGGAGTTGATTTTTTTTTTAATAAATAGGTATTTATCTTGATGTATCCTAGCCTTACCTTCCAATTTTAAAAGTATATGTGTCTGTGAGCTGTGAGTAAGGAGTTTGTGTACTTCAGTTTCAGTTCATGTTTGTCAGAGCATTTGTTACTTTAGTGCATGTTTGTTACTTGGTGAAGCATTGTTCTCTTGATCCATGGACCCGGCTTTAATCCACTCGTGAGACAGCTGGAAGAGAATTTTCTCTTTGGAGTCAATGTGTGTGCAGCATCCCCCCCCCCCCCCCCCCCCCCCTTCCTTTCCACCTCAGATTCTTGGAACAAGACTCTGAAGTGAATCATGAACGGGGACACAAAGGCTAGAAACAGACAAACAATGCACCATACGCATTAAGTCCCTTTTCATCCTCAGTAGCACCAAAGGGCCACAAAAACAACAGTAAACCTCACATGCTTCCTGACATCATGTTAAGACATCATCTTCTCTGACACAGGGCTATCTTAGATGTGGAGTGAAAAATGGTCACATATATAGTGCCAAAAATCTAAACAATGATTGGAAGAAGGAAGAGAAAGTTATGGTAGTTGTTGAATGTCATTGGCAGCTGTTGTGATATTGCAGGCTGAAGCTGTTCCTGGAGCCCTTTGGTGTTCCTTCCTGTGTGCTGAATGCAGAACTGCCAGTGAAGTCAAGGTGAAACCCAAGTCAAACAGACACAAGGATAAAACTTTTAGAACTGCTTGTGTGTGTGTGTGTGTGTGTGTGTGTGTGTGTGTGTGTGTGTGTGTGTGAATTTGGAAACTCTATGTAGGGAAACATTACAGCAAAGTAATAAATTCATGTTTATTGTAGATGTTATAAAACACAGGTTAAGTGGGGAAATAAATACTGGTCAGTTGCCATACATCAACATCATTTCATAAATTTAAGTTCAGATGTAACAATCACAATTTGCCAGTTGAGTCAGGGAGAATTTATGCCATTTCACGTAAAATAGATATTTGCAAAAAATGTGACACGAAGTGCATTAGAAATGAGTTTCATTTTATTTTAGAGTGTCCAAAATCTTCTGATACTAAAAAAAAAAAAAAAAAAAGAAAAACTCTAAACATGATTATTCAGGGACTGTGTTCCTGTTTTCTAATTTGTTTTTTTGAAACAGAAAGTTGTTGTTCAAATGAAGTAAAATTGTTAGACATTGCAATGTTGTTTAACATGTATTTACACAGTCAAGGAATTATTTTGTATGCATGACGCAGATGCCACTTTGAATTTAACCGTTTTATGCTTTTGTTTAAATTCTCCATGCTGCAGCAGGGGTCAAAGGTTAATCAAGTCTTGAATCTTGTGTGCGTGAATGAGAGTGTGTGTGTGTGTGTGTGTTGTGTGAGTGTGCGTGCATGCATGCATGTGCGTATATGCCTTTGAACATGAGTGGTGTGTAGACACTTCCTTCATTAAATCTGATTAAGATGTTGGGGATGTGTACAGGTGTCATATTGTCAGCCAGTTCAACGAAGGCCTGTATGAGTTGATCATTGCCTCTGACGAAACACTGTTGGAGAAGCCCAGCAAGAAACCCAGCGCAAAAGGCAAAACGTCAGTGTTCTTTTGTGTTGTTTTATTTTGTTTGTTTGTTTTTGCTCTTTGCTCTTTATGAACTATATGCTTTCTAAGAACTAAAGTTAAGATTCAAAACTGATTGTGTGTGTATGTGTTATCAGCCTTAAGGATGACAGTATTTCAACAATGATGTTGAAAGACTGGCACAACTGTACCCTTTCTATTTCCATTCAGACAGGCTCTGGACTTAGTTTTCCACAGGCCTCTGTACTGAAGATAGGTCAGTGGTTTGTTTACACCATTGGTGCTGATGAAATGCTTTGTCAGTGTGCTGTGGTGTGACAAGATGATTTTAGGCAAGTGTGAGTTTTGTTTTGCTTTGTTTTAGTTTGTTTTTAAACTGAATGAGCTGTGTTGGAGTAATGTCAGTAGCAGGGCACAGGGGATTAGTACATCCCCATCCCACCTTTCTGGCACTTCACTCTTGCTCAGGACCCACTCCTTCCCCCCTCTCCTTCTCCATTTCCCCCACACACCCCACCACTTCCTTCCCACCTTCTACACAGGAAATGAAAATACAAGTTATATTGCAATTTCATCTTCTTATTGGCTTCATTTATGATTTTGTTGTTGTTGTTTAAACCTTTTCTGTATTTGTAAGCGCTTATGATGTAAGATTAAGCGCCATAAATAATCATGATTATTATTATTGTCATTATTTGTTTCTGTCAATGTAAAGATTCTTCTTCTATGTGATAACACCTTTGAAAGAGCTTTGTGTGGTGGGCTGGGCTATAATGCAACTGAAACATAGACTGCATGCACATATATATATATATATATATATATTTCTATCTATCTATCTATCTCTATCTATCTATCTATCTATCTATCTATCTAGATATATATATATATGTTCTTCAGCTTAACATCCTTCCACTAAAAGTGATATCAGACGATGTGTTGAAGTATATGAAATGTGCGCGTTAACTGTGTGGTTGTTTCTTGAAAATGTGTTGTATGAATAAACATTTCTTATGATATGTGTTGAGATTGGAGATGGCCAGATACAGGGACAAAGTGTGGATGTGAGTTTGTGTGTGAGCGTTGTGTGTGTGTGCGTGCGTGCGTGCGTGTGTGTGTGTGCGCGCGCGCGCACACACACTTGTATATAAATGTGTCAATTTATCCGGAATTAGGCAAGTACGCTTCAAACTGAGTGTAGCATAGGAGCAAGAGTACTGTAAGTAATGCTAAGTAATTAACAATCTAATATTAAAGGATAGAACATCAAAGGTAAATGCCCACTGGGCTGTGTAACAAACATTTACAAACTGAGGAAAGAAAAGAGTAGTCATTCAAAATCTTGGACACAGATGACGGACTGGATCCGTCAGATAAACTACAAACGCCCGACTTACGATATAATTCCCTTGCTCTTGGACAATTGATTAACAGATGTCCTACTCCGAGTGTTTCTCCACACATACATCTAATGTTTTTACAGAACTTCGTACGAAGGGAATTTAACCGCATTCTGTGCAGTAAACTTCTAATCTCTCTAGACAGAGAAGCAAGGTGATTGTTTGACGAGGCTTTCGAGTTGATTTTGCCACAAAATTTAACACAACTCTGATAATACTGAGTATCCGAGTTCATTTTCAAGTTTCTGAAGCTTTCATCCGATGTTTTGTTTAGAAGAATATTGCATTCTGTTAAATCCAAAGGAATATTAAGGGGAATTGAACTCTCAACATTTCGAGCTCCCTTTCTTGCAGCCTGATCGACTCTCTCATTTGCTGAAATGCCACAATGAGAGGGGACCCAGCAAAAACTAACTGATATATATATATATATATGTGTGTGTGTGTGTGTGTGTGTGTGTGTGTGTGTGTGTGTGTGTGTGTGCGTGCGCGTGTGTGGTGTGATATAGTGTGTGTTTGTGCATGCATGCATATATGTGTGTGTGTGTGGTGTGGTGTGGTGCCTGTGTGTGTGCATATGTGAGTGTGCTTTGAAATCATTTGAAAGTCACATGTGTTTCTTTTTTCTTTCTGGATACTTGCCAGCCCTGATGTGGCCCTTTGCGGTCGGCTGGGCTATAAGCAACATTACCTTCTGGATACTTGCAAAACAATAATCAGTTTCTGTTTCAAACAGGGCCCGGAAGAAGGATGAAGAGTATGGCGTGGCCTGTGGAATAGACTTCAAGAACATATCCAATGTCATCAACTTTGAATTCCCAAAGACTGTGGATGCATACATTCACCGTGTTGGAAGGTGAGTGTTAGGATTGGAGGGAAAGGAGGGTGAGAGGCGGCACAGGTTGGGAAGTGTGTGTGGTGGGGGTTGGGGGGAGAGTGGATATGGAGTATAGTGGTATGTAAACTGTACCCCTTCAACCCTCTCCTCTATACCACCTTCCCTATTTCCCCCTTTACCGCCTACTCATTGTACTCCTGGTGGTGAGTAACTGCAACCAGAGACATGCAGGCTGGAGAGCTGTCCTTGGATCTGAGGATTTCTGAGAAAACGCCCTGATGTTCAGAGGCAGTCAAAATGAACATGCAAGAAAAGAAAAGTCCTGAAACAAGAAAAAAATCGCAAAACGTTCACACTGAGTCTTGTATTGTATGCATATTCTCCAGTTCATGTTTTTATGATTCTGCTTGCAAGGCAATGCTGCCCGCAGATGTTATGGAATATTGTGGCGCTTCTGTATGCATTAATCAGAGCAGTTAAGTGGTGGGCAAAAATGTAGGTGATGGGGATGTGTTCAGCCATGATGTTTCTGGTTGTGCGTCATGCATAGGCTTCGTCTTTTGGGGGGAAAGGTGATGTTTTGCATGGCATGGATTATAAATCGGGGTAAGACATTTGAGGAAGGCACCATTGTCAACTGATGGACTGAAGACTGAAAAATTAAGCAGTTTCAATCGTTGGCTTTTGATTTGTTTTCAGAAAGTGAACAAGCTTTTTCGCTATGTAAAGAAGAACTGATCTACATTGAGTGTGGATTTAACAGTGCTCTTTGAATGCATGCACAACAAGAAGCATGTTGATGCTTCAAGGGCACTGGACTGCAGTCAGAGCAGACTGGGTTTCTTGATCGGATTAATGCTTTACCCTCTCCGCTCACCCTATTTTATTTTATTATTTTTTTTCAAACAAGCATGAATGGATTTTATTTTGACGGTGTGACAGCCTGTGTAAGTGATGTGTAATGCACAACTGGCATGACTGTACCCTTTCTATTTCCGTTCAGACAGGCTCTGGACTTAGTTTTCCAAAGGCCTCTGTACTGAAAATTGGTCAGTGGTTTGTTTACACCAGCCACATGTCTGCTGGTCATGCAAGTACCTGACAACCCAACAGTAAGAGCAAACTTCCACCATCGCAAAGCTTGTGTTGTTTTGGCTGATCAGAATTTTTAGTCTGTGTGTGCTTTGTGCTGCGTTATGGGCACATTCCTTATCATCATTTTTATGCAACAGATTATCCAAGGTGTTAACTTTGTGAACGATTAATACTTTCACGATGGGCGCGGCATAGCAACGTCACTTCCCTGCAGACGCGTGCACCGCATGTGCTTACAACCGTTGCAGATGCGCGATTTTCACACTTTTTGATTTTGTTTTATGTCCCCTAATATAAACCTAACAAGCGATTGTTATATATCAACAAAAAGGATAAAACGTGCAAGCAATTGTTATATATCAACAAAAAGGATAAAACGTGAACTGTGCAATGAGCATAGACTTAAATACATTTTGGGTAAAATAGCAACACTACAGTTACGGAAACAACATAAGTAAAACGTAGGAGAACACGTGTTTGGTTAGTACGACAACAGCAAATGAGGAAGAAAAGGGACATAAAATTTCGCTCTTACCTTGAACAGATGCAGAAAAAGCTTGAGGTATTCAATATGTGAAATCCAAGTGAAAGTTTTTTTTTAGAAAGGAAAAGAAATTGCACACTGTACACACTTTTAGCTTGTTTTAGTTTCAGACGATACGTTGTTTAAAACTATTAAATACACAGAGCAAATAAATCAAGCCCAGATTCTTTGCCATAAACTTGTACACCTTTATCCCCTTCATCATCTGAACCACTTTGTTGAACCAGTTCTAACACCCCATGTAATTCTTCTTCTGCCCAATATGTTGGCGAGCAGGAAATTCCACATGTGCCTACTGCAAAAATTCCCAGTGGCAGACGAGTCTCTTTGGTCGGACTACTCTGGGGTCACAAAGGCCATTGCTAGTGCGTGTAAACTGACCCTTCCAGTGGCTAGAACCCTGTTCTAAATATTTAGGGCAACTGCATCCCATAGACCGTAGACAAGAGAACAGGGGATTTTTTTATAGTTGTGCCGTCACAGAGGCACGGCACGTCCAGGGAGTACAGCAGCGTTGCCATCACCACGGAACGGCTTATCGTGAACGGGTTGACTGAGTTGCCATCACTATCGCACGGAACGTCGCAAAAAGGTTAAGCAGAAATCACTTTTGAAAAAGTTCGCCCTTAGACTTTGCCATCAAGGAAAACTTCTGAAAATCCAGTCCTTCTTTTGAGATCACTTAAGAATCTTGTACTTTTTCCACATTCTTGACTTAATATTGCAAACCTTTTGGTCTGTGGCAGATTTGTTATTAGGCAAATTGGGTAGTTTAACACTTTGGTGTTTCAAGTATGAAATACCCAAAGGTATTCAGCTGTGAAAAACCTGGTCAAGGCGCACAACTTGTGTTTGAAAATGAAAAACATATATGTTGCGTGCTACTGCCAGTGCCGGTCAGTGTGTAACACATGGCACATAGTTTATTCTCCAGCCAACGTCAGGGTTTCATGACTGATTTTATGCACAGGTTTACTAACTTGTACAATCTTATTGTGTGTGTGTGTGTGTGTGTGTGTGTGTGTGTGTGTGTGTGTGTGCGTGCGTGCATGCGTGCGTGCGTAAGTAAGTAACTGGTGGTTCCATGCTTTCAGGCAACAGAATGTTTCTGCATGTGTGTAACTACTGATTAGGTGGTGACAATACAGACAATGTGTCTATGTTTGTGTGTAACTGGTTGGTCCATGGTTACAGTACAGACAATGTGTCTATGTCCCCTTGGTCTTTTATGCTTGACAAAGGTTTTACAAATAAACCGAAAATTTGCAATATGCTTATTGGGTGTTGGTGGTTTTTACTGTTCAATGTGTCTATGTTTGTGTGTAACTGGTAGGTCCATGGTTACAGTACAGACAATGTGTCTGTGTGTTTTTTTTTGTGTAATCTGGTGGCTTAATGATGAAAGAACAGATATCTAATGGGTAGGTCTGTGGTGATGGTACAGATGATGCATCTAATACTGTGCATGGTTGCAGAACGGCCAGGGGAGATCAGCTGGGGTGCGCCTTGTCGTTTGTCAGCCTCCATGAGAACAGTTTGTTCGATGCTGTGGACGCGGCTCAGAAAGCTGAAGAAGGTAAACTCTTGAGTGTTGGATTTTATAACACCAATATCATAAAACATAGAAAAGTCTAAACACATGGAGAAAGTGTGCTGTTGGATACCCATTGCACAGAAGGAGCATTGATTAATAGCTAGAGGTGTGCTTATAACAGATGCTTTTCATGAAAAAAATGAATGTAAATTAATGTGTGGGCTAAAAACGATATTCCATATGTAATATAAGCATGCTGGGACTAAACACACCTGATCCTCCTTGCAGCTGGCACCATCTTTGGATGAGTCTCTCAGAGTGTCAAAGGGCACTTCAGTCCACAACTCCAAGGTTCATGATCTAAGGGCTATTATCACCTCAGCAGCATTCCGATACTCTTTGGTCCTCCAGTTTGTCTTGAAGGCAGCCTTCTGGTGCTCTGAAAATCCTGTTATTAACCATTATTGCAGCAAACATAGCAGAATGAAAGTGTCAGTGCACCACACATTAGTACATGAATAAACCCAGACGCTTTGTATCAAATGTTAAAACACTAAGATCAGCAAGTGAATGTCAATCTGTTAAAAAAACACATAGACAATGTGTGTTTAGTATGATTTAGTTTTAGAAAAAAAATGATGTCAGTGGGGAAAAAAATTGGAGGATGGAGGCCCCACTGTTTAAAGAAAAAAAAGAGAGAAAAAAAAGAAAAAAGGTAAAAAAAATAAAAAGCAAAAGAAAAAAGTGGAAAAGAAAATTGGAGGCTGGAAGACAAAAAAAAGAAAAAGAAAAAAAAGACTGTACCATAGTCTAAGTGTACAAACAGCTTGCAGCAGTTTTCTGTACAATAGCTGTGACTGTTAATGTCTATGCAAGCTTCGGCTTTCTGCCTGTACACATCATTGGAAATGAAATGCGTTTAATCAAGAAGAACAAAACAAAACAAAAGAAACAACAACAACCAAAAAACAACAACAACCAAACAAAAACCAACCAACAAACCAGACAAAAGAAAACCATTACTGCAAGGGTTTCTGAATGACCGTGGCTGATGATACTGGGGATATCTCTTTCATCACAGTGAACTCGGCCATCTTGAGCCAAGTTCCACCCCCTGAAAACCATTAGGGTATAAGCTTTCGTCTTCATATTTTCAGTTCTGCACATTGTTTTGCCATGGTACAATCGAGGATGTCAAAACAGGCAGCTTATGTTATGCACCCTGTCTGGCTGCATATATATGCTCAACATGTCCGTCTCATATTCCAGCCCTTCTGCTTGTATTGTTATGGTCCACGTGGGGTCATTTTTGCACTGGACCATACAATGAGGGAACAGAAACGGCAGCCGCTGTAGACCGGAAATGTGGTAGTGGTTCCAGTATCCCAGTGGCAAAATTTGGCCATAACTTGTACAAAGTTTGACATTATAGGTATATCTAGGTAAACAGGATGTATGATATAAATTCTCCATATTAACATAGTTTTTTATTTGTCATCTAGTATTACCATTTCCCTCCCCAATCATGGAAAAATAAACACACATATATACACATCACATACACACACACACACACACGCATGCATGCTTTTCCTCATCCAGAAGAGTTCTTTCATTTTTTTGCTTGGAGCAAAATTTGATGTCAAAATTAAATTATAAACACTTTTAAGCATGTTATACTTTCTTTCTTTTTTATCCAATTTATGCTGTGGTGTTCCCATGTCTGTTGGATTATTTTTCACCGAGTGTGGTGAATACTTCTTTTCAGAATCACCAAGTGTCTTCACCCCATTCCATTTCAACATGACAGAGGTAGAAGCATTCAAATACCGTGCCATGGTAAGTCACGCTTACTGTCTATGTTTGATAGCACTTTTTGCATGTTTAAATCCAAGAATTGAATATGACAGTAGATGAGGAAAACAAGGGAAAAATACGTAATTTATGATTTGTATACTTCTCTTTCACAGGGTGTGGGGAAAACAGTGATGATCATTTCCTAAAAATTAGGGGGTCAGACTCGGTGCAAAACACTCACTTCCAAATTTTCAGGGGTCACAAAAATATTTAGGGGGTCACACTTTATAACTGCTTGTAAATGTACACAAAACCACACACACACACACACACACACAAGAGCACGTTCTGACTGGCTGACACACATATAACACAGAGAATGAATTAGATAGAAATAGATAAGAGGTGCAATTTAAAAAGTTAATAAAAACTCTCCAGATTATGCTAAGCATTATTTATTTAGATTCGTGTTCCAATGTTATTAAAGTGTTAATTAAAGTGAATAAGTGTGAATACCTACACTGTCAGGATTTAACAGTGAAACTTGATATGCGGGATGTTCTCTGCGATTTTCATCACAGAATTTGCATATCATGAGCTAATTCCGTCGATACTGAAACAGTTTATTAACTGACTGTATTCCATTTGCCTTGCAATGATAATCGGGAACCTAGTGACAAACAAGAGGCGAGTGATGAATATTTGTGGAAGCTTTCATGAAACTATGTAGGTTGGCCACTTTTGCACTGTGTGCTACACATTCTTATGTCCATAGTGGAGCCATTTTGATTATCCGAACCGGTCATGTTGCATAGACTGCCTGACGTTTGTTCCATTCACTGGATGATCACCCGCAAGCCACAGATGTACCGTCAGTTTTGTCTCTGAAAACCGAATTCATAGGGTTTTCCATGCAGTTTGCGCTTGGCTGAATCTTGTGATTTTATGGTCCAATCAGAGACTTGGGCTGTCTAATTTGATGACTTTTGTCGGTTTTCAGCAGAGAAGAGTTCTAAAGCAGAAATTGTTCATCAATTCAGAACATTCTAAAACGTCAAGGAAAGTTACGTTTTTTATTGACTTCGATCGAGGTGGATCGGACTCAAGTGCTTTTACGTGACACACTGGTCGGAGCTGCAATGCGTACAGGAGAAAATTATTGCATCGTGGTAAATCTTGGTACGTTTTAGTGATGCACTGGACTGATTTTCAGTGTGTCAGACAGGAATTTTATGCATCAGAGATGCACATTAATGCATATCGCTGGAAAGTAAAAAAAAAAGAGTATGTCTTCTGTTTGCAGGATTATGTCATCTGTTCATAATTCTGTGCTTGTTTGGTGTGTGTGTGTGTGTGTGTGTGTGTGTGTGTGTGTGTGTGTGTGTGTGTGTGTGAGTGAGAGACACCTTAAATCTTTTGTTCTTTAAAGGTCTAGTCCATAACTATAGATGAAGTAGGAATTCATAAACACTCTTCTTCAAAATCAGCAGACAAATCGTTAGTGTTATAATGGCATGAAAGGTACAGTCATGCAGCTCTTCACAACAGTTCACTTACTATTTTAAATGATTTATACCCAGATACTGCTAAGGTCTTTGGAAGTTGTTTGTCCCCTGGTGAATATGTCAGTATACATTTTACTATAAATATGTATGTCTTAACTTTTAGGGCAGCGGTCACGAATGTAATTTCTCTTTTAACGAGAGATAATAAAGTTTTCTGAATCTGAATCTGTATTACTGGAAAATCCTGGTAAGGGAAACCAGGAACAGCTCTTTGCTTAAAGCTTCAGCATCCGATCCAATGGATCAGGGTCTACAATAAAATCGCATGACCGCCCCCCACCCCCCCCCTCCCCCTCCACAAAGGAATGAGCGTTTACGTGCAGGTCATTTGTTTTCGTACAGAAATGTCTCATTGATTGTAAAGCACTACAATCATGTCGAATGTCTTAGAAAAAGCTGTTTACGTTTTCATTTTTGTCTTAATTATACATGTACATTTAGAATATGTTCAACCTAAAGTACTTATAAATTTTGCCGCAGAGATTACAAAAAAAAAAACAAACCAACAGCCCTGATGTGACTTAACAAACTTGTTCCATGACAGGATGCCATGAAAGCCGTGACCAGAACAGCTGTACGGGAGGCACGGCTGAAGGAAATACGCCAAGAAATTCTGGCTTCAGAAAAGCTGAAAGTATGCCCTTAGGTTTAGTCAGTTAGTCAAACCTGCTGATGCATTTCACACTAAAATAAAAATAAAAAGTTACAGAGTGTGAATAAGTTCTCTGAGCGTGAAAACTGCATGTGTGTGTGTGTGTGTGTGTGTGTATGTGTGTGTGTGTGTGTTTGTGTATGCGTGCGTGTGCGTGTGTGTGTGGGAAGGTGAGAGATGTGCGAAGGAAAAGGTTGGGGAATTGTGGTAGAAATTGGGGGTGGGGATTGGGGTGGGGTGGGTCTATAGATATCTCTTTATTGTATTTGATGTGAAGTCTTTTTCAACACAGATTTTTTCCTGTTTCTGCCTGTGAACAGACCTACTTTCAGGACAATCCTCGCGACCTGCAGGTGCTAAGGCACAACAAGGCCCTGGCCACGGCCAAGATGCCCCAGTCACTGAAAAATGTTCCAGACTACGCAGGTATAGAGAAGCATCGCATTATGTTTTTTTAGTTAGTGTGTGTGTGTGTGTGTGTGTGTGTGTGTGTGTGTATGTGAGTGTGTTTGTGTGTGTGTGTGTGTGTGTGTTTGTTGTGTACGTACGTCCTTCGTCCAATGGTTAGAATGTTTGCCTGTGGAGTTGACTGTCACAAGTTTGAATCATTTGTAGGGTTAGATTTTTCTTTTTCAGCTGTAAAATGGACCTTTATCCACATTGCAGTACGTTGCAAAGTGAGGCGACTGCAGGCAGAAATCTAAACAAATCTTAAAAAGTGTTTGAAATAACTCCGCCAACCAACATGGACATACGAATCACAAGACAAAACATGACGCATTTCAACATGTTGAATTCAACTCCCATCTTGCACCGAATTTAACAAGATAAGCGAGTGTTCATTCTTCATTTTCATTGTCCTGAGTGTTGTCTGTCTTGCCTGAAGAAGACCAAAGTGGTCAAAATGCGTCATGCTTTGTCTTGTGATTCGTGTGTCCATGCTGTTTGGCAGAGTTATTTCAAACACTTTTTTAAGATCCGTATTGCAGGAAATGGGTACCTGATTCAGTTCAGGGAAGGTTGAAGGCAGCGCAATGAGAGGGATGGGCTGTACCATTCCCCCTGCTGTTCCCCATAGACACTGTTCCATAGTTCACTGCCCCAGGGATCAGCGGGCTAGGTGACTCTAACGTTTTTTTTTAGACCTTTCATAGGTGCATGTGTGTGTGCGTATGCTTGCGAGTATGTGTGTGTGTGTGTGTGTGCGTGCATGTGTGTTTGTTCATGTGTGTTTTGCAGGCTGTAGATGTGTGCATCAGTATTTACCTCTTACAGTGAAATAGAAACGAACAAAAAAAAATTCCAGATCAGACACATGAAGTCACACAGCCAGTCACGCACGCAACACACTCATTTCCCTGTGTACTTCGTGATGTGACAGTGCCCAGTGCCCTGAAGCACTTGGCCAGAGGTCAGCGCAGACGGAAAGGGAAAGGCAGGAGAAAGGTAGAGGGCACCACCACAGAGCGAGCTCCCACCACCGCCCAAGCAAAATTCCAGGTGCAGTATATCATGCTGTGTGCACACACGTGTGTGTGTGTGTGTGTGTGTGTGTGAGAGAGAGAGAGAGAGAGAGAGAGAGAGAGAGAGAGAGAGAGAGGAAAAAGAGAGCAAGAGAGTGAGTTTATGAATATATACATGTATAATATTCTTACATTCCCTTCCAAAAGCCTCTTGCACTGACCACCCCACACCATTTATCTTGGACTGATGTGTGATGGTTAAGACAAGACAGCCAACAAAGTGTCATTTATTCCAGCTTGCACATTTTTTTTTACGCCTTCTCACTTTTTTGTCTTCCCAGTGACGTTCCTCCCACGCTGGTCGTTCAGGCTGTACATACAGCAGACCTGTTAATCTTCCACTTGTTGTCTGTCACTAACACTTTTGACAGCCTCAGGATGGGGTCAGGAGGAATCTGACTGTTGATGTAAAAGTACTATAGACATTTTTTTGGTGCGTCCTCCGAGATTAAGTTTGTTACATTTCCCTTTTCACCATCAGATGACACTTTTTCACCGAAAGATTATTCTTTTCACCGTAAGATTCCATTTTCCTCCTTCAGATTATACTTTTCACCCTCATATCTCACTCTCCACTGTAAGATTACTCTTTTCACACTTAGAATGCACTTTTTATCCTCATTACACTGTTCACCCTCTTCATCCTCATTCCACTTTTCACCCTCTTCATCCTCATACCACTTTTCACCCTCTTCATCCTCATCGCACTTTTCATCCTCTTCATCCTCATACCACTTTTCACCCTCTTCTTCCTCATACCACTTTTCACCCACTTCATCCTCATTGCACTTTTCACCCTCTTCTTCCTCATTGCACTTTTCACCCTCTTCTTCTGCATACCACTTTTCACCCTCTTCATCTGCATACCACTTTTCACCCTCTTCTTCCTCATTACACTTTTCACCCTCTTCTTCTGCATACCACTTTTCACCCTCTTCATCTGCATACCACTTTTCACCCTCTTCTTCCTCATTACACTTTTCACCCTCTTCTTCCTCATTGCACTTTTCACCCTCTTCTTCTGCATACCACTTTTCACCCTCTTCATCTGCATACCACTTTTCACCCTCTTCTTCCTCATTACACTTTTCACCCTCTTCTTCCTCATTACACTTTTCACCCTCTTCTTCTGCATACCACTTTTCACCCTCTTCATCTGCATACCACTTTTCACCCTCTTCTTCCTTATTACACTTTTCACCCTTTTCATCCTCATTGCACTTTTCACCCTCTTCATCCTCATTACACTTTTCACCCACTTCATCTTCATTTTACTTTTCACCCTCTTCTTCCTCATTGCACTTTTCACCCTCTTCATCCGCATACCGCTTTTCACCCTCTTCAGTCTCATGACACTGTTCACCCTCTTCTTCCTCATTGCACTTTTCACCCTCTTCATCCGCATACCGCTTTTCACCCTCTTCAGTCTCATGACACTGTTCACCCTCTTCTTCCTCATTGCACTTTTCACCCTCTTCATCCGCATACCGCTTTTCACCCTCTTCAGTCTCATGACACTGTTCACCCTCTTCTTCCTCATTGCACTTTTCACCCTCTTCATTCTCATTGCACTTTTCACCCTCTTCTTCCTCATTACAGTTTTCACCCTCTTCTTCCTCTTTACACGTTTCTTCCTCAGATTATACTTTTCAGCATGCCACAATCCATTTAGCTCTCTGAGGTGCTAAACTGGTCTGCACACAGAGCTACCCATAGGTCTGCTCTGTCACAGGCGCGGTACTGGCAGTCTTCAGGAAGCAGTCAATATCAGATCATCATTGAATCGCCAGGTTACCTCCATGGTGTAACACGGTGCCTGTTCTAATCCAGCCTACACTAGACACCATTTACCAAGTCCCGTACTGATGAAAGGAATGGCTTAGTCGTGTAACCAACGTGAGTGACCTCAGAGAGGACCTCCATGTCCATCCATCGACAATGCCCATGATCTTGACAGTACTTGATGCAAACTCACCTGGGCATGAATGTGAAGAGGAAATCGGAAGTGGCGGGGTCGTCATGAGAGTATGTCAGGAAGGGCCACAGAATTTGAGACTCTGTGATGGTGACCCGTAAGGATGCGAAGAGAAATGAAATCGATGCTCCTGAGTTCCATTCTGGTTGCAGACTTCGTGACAGGGCTTCACACTTCCTTTCATGATGTGTCCTGACATCAGCCAGGCCCAAGAGATGCAGACACCTGCAGTGTTAGTCAGCAAATTTGAGCAACACTCTCAGAGACACAGCCATTAAGTAGGTGAAGCTGGACTGCATGGTCCTGGTCACCCCCTTCGAGTGTACAGGACACTCAAGTCTTAAGCAGGAGGTAACGTGAGCGGAAAAATCCCACAAAGAAATTAAATGCTTTTGATGGGAATCAAACCATGAGAGCCCGGTGTGCAAAGTCACGAAGCTAACCATCACACTGTGGGGTTGGTCATTATTGTGATACTTTGACATGGTTATTGGTTAACATGAGCAAATTTTTCTTGTACCCTGAAACTTGTACGGGGGGCAACGAACAGTATTGTTGTTCATGGCAAAATTCTATGAAAAAATGGTCAGTCCACTTTAAAGGGAAAAACCTACCAGCGGTTGAATGTATTTGACACTGCTCTACTGCGACACAGCCTGAATTTTATGTGGAAGAATCTGTTTAGTGATGAAGCAGTATAATGTAACTCAACATTTTGGATTTGCATTGCATTTTAGAGGACTAAAGCAAGGCTTTGACCATAGCAAAACTACATTTTTTGTTGTTGTCATTTCGACTGAAACTCTTAAGGATAAAGTTTATTTGTCTTTCTTTCTTGATGAATATGTTTGTTAGAACAAAAAAAAAAGGTTAAGAATAGAAAATGGAAAAGAGAGAATGAGAGAGAAAGATTCTATGTTTTTTTTGTTTTTTTTTTTTGTCATTTCAGAAGAGGAGCTGATCCCCTGAAGAGTTGAGTTTTGGACTGATTTTCCAAAAAGAAGAGAAGTAAAGCTGGCAAGATATTGAAAAATGTGTGGACATGGTTATGTAGGTGTAAGACTATGTATTTTGCTTGTACTAAATGCATGTGTGTGTGTGTGTTGTGTGTGTGTGTGTTATGTGTGTGTGTGTGTGTGTGTGTGCGTGCTTGCGCACGCTGTGTGTGTGTGTGTGTGTGTGTGTGTGGTGTGTGTGTGTGTGTGTGTGTGTGTGTGTGTGTAGGTGTGTGTGTGTGTGTATGAATGTGTGTTTGGAGTTTGTTTCTTGATTTAAGTATCTTAAGTTGAAGCATGATTTACTGGAAGAGTTGTGAAGGTCAATTAAAAGTATGTTGAGATGTGCACTTAAATTGTCTTTTATGTGTGTGTGTGTGTGTGTGTGTGTGTGTTTATATGTGTGTGTGTGTGTGTGTATTTCTAAGCTCAAACGAAAGGCAATGTCTGTGACCTATGGGTTGTATGTGTGCGCACTAAACACTGGCAGGTTCACCAGTGTATGAGCAGTAGCAATGGTATTGGATGGAGGAAGAAAAGGAGATTTGTAGCCTATAATGGTTATGATCTGGTAAGCATCAGGCACAATAGACTGACTTCCCAGAGTTGGTTCACTGATTGAGCTTTGGAAAATGGTAAAGAAAGAGGAAATAAATGTAACTGTACTCCTTCAAACTCTGTATGCACACTATAAGCCAGATTTTATTTGTGTCTATAGAGACAGTATGATGTCCAGTAACTTGGAGATGAAAATCTTTAGATGTCTTGTTGAAATATGATTCACTGTGGCCTTTCTGCCCAGAAAACATTATTTCCACAAAACTGTATCATTGTAGATGTTTCTGTTTTGTACGTTAGCTTTCGGTTGTTCTTTGATTATGCTGAGGACCAGTCTCGTACAAATTCTGTTCAGACACATACTTTAAGCAGCCCTCCAATTTTAACCCCCACAGTCATCATGTCAGCCTACTTGTATGTTTATCTCTCTATTCCCACTATTCTCTCCTACTCTCTCTGCACTATCACATTACCCTATCCCTGGTTTTGATCGACTTCATACACTTCAGTGCTCTTTTCAAAGTGCTCTCTGTTTTTTTTTCTTAAAGAAATGGTGAACGGATAGGAAGTTCCAATAGATGTGCGTTGAGAACATGATAGCAGTTAACGGTTATCTATGTTACCAAAGCTTGAAACTTATTTTCAGTTAGTTGCTAATGGTTCTCGTGTGTAGTCTCCTTGACTTCATTCCTATGTAACAGGCACCTGGTAGAAGTTGTTCTTTTTCTCCTTCTCCGAACGTGGAACACCCTCTCTCTCTCTCTCATGTTGTATATATTGATCTCGTGGTCTGTGGTGGTAATCAAAATTATGGCAAACCTACTGTTGTCATTTCGTACCCTTTGCCCTCCCCCCCTGCCCCTCTAAATTTTATGCTTCCTTTTGATGCGATGTTTTATACTCAATGTTTTATTTTAAAGTTAAAACATTTTAATTAATGTGCCTTTATCCAACTGCATACATTCATGATTCGTGCGCAGGAACTGAGGGCAGAGAATGCGAGCGTTTTTACTTTTACAGTCTGTAGCCGAAAATTTGGGAAATTTCAATCTTGTTTGTTTGGATTTTTATCTACTTTGACTGTTTTTATATATACATATATATATATATTTGCCAAGTCATTACTATAATGATGGAAGAATTGTTAGCCTGCATTTGTTTTCCCCCACTACTGCAGCTAAACAGTTCTTTTTCTGTAAAAAGAGCCAAGCATCCCGAGAATGCGGCCATTTCCCCCCGAAAACAGTCGTGGCTCTGGGGAAAGCAGTTATCTTCTTTTCCTGTCAAAACAACTGATTATCATACAAAAAGTTACTTTCCCCTACAATCAGCTGAGAACACAGTTATTTCCCCTCGAAACAGTTATCCCGGGAAAATTCTGCTTTCAATGAGAACGGTTGATCATTCCGTGAAAACAACTTTTCTGCCTACAGTGTTTCTGCCTACAGTATTTCTCCAGAGTGATCAATTGTTGTATGGGAAGTTTTCCCAGGATAATACTCGTTTGAAGCTAGTATGCAACCATACTACCGTCTCCACCATTTTCCAGATGACAATTCCGTATTTGCAAGAGATCTTGGTGTAGTTTACCCATTGTTTGTGAAAAAAAGCTTTCCATACTGTTAAGATATTTTGGTGTAATCTATGCAATGTTAATAAAAAACAATATTGAATAAGTATTATTCACAGCAGTGAAGTATACTATCATAGACTATGGAATAACAATCGTGAGATCACTTTGCATCTGAAAATGATCCATCAGTGTAAAATTGTAAGGATTTTTTTTTTTTTTTCAGATACGAAGTTTACAAAATTTGAGGGTTTTAACAGAATTCAAAACAGTTCACAAAGAGAGTACCTTGATGGAAAGTAGAGACACTGTCAATTCCGAATGACCAAAGATGAAGCTGAGAGTACATGAAGCTTGTACACGACTATAATGGAGAGTTTTAGATAGAAAAACCAAATTCACTGACACAAAAAGCCATTATGCACAATACATGTGAATGAAGAATGCGTAGGGTTCTACTGTGAATGAAAGCATAGAATTTTTGTTGTCATGTCCAAATTAAGTTACATATTCGAAATAAACTGAGGAACTCAGTAAGCTGATTCTCAAAGCCTCACTTCGCACTGACAATTAAATTGTCTTCTTACCAAGAGCCCCTCTCCTCCCCCCACCCCCGCCTGAACCCCCTCACCTGCCCCTTGTAGTTGGATGTGGTTCAAATTGATACTTCAAACTGTTCGAGGGAAAAATGGGTCGAGATCGAAAGAAGAGACTTTACATTTTTAAGCTAAGTTCATGACTGTTACATAAGCAAAAATCACTAAACTGGGATTAAAAAGAAAAAAATCTTTTTCAATGTCGAAAAAGTCGCAAACAACATAAGCAAAAGTGCTCACGCGCCAATTTACAAACACTGACAAAAAAAAGACAAACAACTGTGTGAATTAGAGGAGAAAGGATATAAACAGCTCATCAATATGTGAGGTACACCTATGCATCATACGAAATATCCTTAGAGACACACACGAGAGAGAGAGAGAGAGAGAGAGAGAGATAAAAGTATGATGCACAGTGTGTGTCTGTCGGTCGTTAGCCTCATAATTCTCTAATATCAATATTTAAACAAAGTATTGCATAAAAAAAAACCCCAGCTATGATGAAATTGATTCAATGAGATGTTAATACAAGCCACATATTCTTCGATTTCATATCTGTATTTCAAGTATTGAAAATGTGGCTATTGAGGTATGTGGTTATCTAGTTCACATTTATGTACACATCAAAAAAAAAAACAACTTAAACTTTGCTAACAATAACACCTGATCAAATACCTCATCCGACACGATATAACATCAAATCCAAATATACAATTGATTCGTTTAGTGGCAGACGCACAGCATACGCACATTGTTCAACATCAGCCTCCCAGAATAGCTCCCGAAAGGTTCTAACATGCTCACAGTGCCAAAACATATGCTGTATACTGTCACGTTCAACATTACAAAAAGAGTAAGATTCACCATTGACAACATTTATCGTGTATGGGATTCAATTTGTTACAA